>CM028125.1:31142526-31178196 GCA_016254315.1 Anopheles parensis
GGGTATGTGGAGTACGACCGGTGCTGATGACATACGGTGACATCTGTTGGTGGTATTTCTTTCCGATTCTGTAATTATATGGGTTGGTTCGTAGAGGTTGATGGTGGGTTTTTGTTGTTGTTGTTGGTTGCTTTAGTTTTAACAGCTAGAATATAAGGCCATACTTTGAAGATGTAATGTGCAGTGTACTGAGGAGCAGGAAAAGTTACTCTTCGTTAGGAAGTTGCTGAAGCTTTCGCACTGGTTGGGCCTAGTTACAGAGTGCAACACCACAAGGGATCATGGAAAGAGGTTAATTGAAAGTAGACGTACTTTAAACTTTGCTCTTTTTTACATTAATTTAAAATTGCATAACTGGTACAAGTAGTTCGCTTGCAGATTGATTAATGAAATTGATTTAAAAATGGAAACGAAAAAAATAGAGAGACAATCGAAAAAAATAGTTATGAAGATTAGCATTAGTCTGATATACAACAAAATTAAACTATTTACAAAATAGAAGTGAAACGCAACCCACCTCGAGTGATGTTTAATTAGAGCTTCATATTGCTCTCATCGGTAGTCCCGCTTTCCTACGATTTGCCCTCAGATTGTGGGTCAGCTGGTCAGTAGACAGTCACATAGGGTGCAGTGATGGATGTGCAATTGCATCCAAATGGGTTTTGCTTCGCTTGGCAATGGATACTGTCCACTTGTGCAAACGTGCAGCACCTCGGTGCTAACGAGATGCATTGATTTATTATGCACGGTAGTTCATTATTAATGAAAAGCCGCACGTAAATTGGCAAAATTTCATGATTAATATTTTAGCTGCTTCGAGACGCCAACACGTCCGTTACAGTGGATCCATTTTGACTTTGAGCAAACTAAATCGAGGGAAATTCATTGCGTTGTATGGAAGGGTGAAAGCGTCAGCTTCATTGATTATGGTATGTTGTGTATGTATGTCACCTTGACACCTTGTGTTGGTATGTGGTTACAGTGCAATAAAGTTGCAGGTGAAGTACTTACTCGTACAGGAGAAATGTTTTCCCAATGGGTTTTATTATATTAAGTTACATTATATTAAGGCTAGCACTCTATCTACTCTATCATTGAAGCATTTTATGGTATAAAATTATTTTAATTTAATTACAACCACACAAAAATTGTTTTATGTGTATTTTATGTGATTTTTTCCAACGGAAGAATATCTTAACGAGCATAAACAAAAAGCAAATGATCCGATTCCTTATGTGTCGTGTGCATTAGTGATGGGCAAAACGCTTTCAGGGCCGGAACTTCAGAAATAGCTGGAACCGACTCCGAAATTACTGTTCCGGAGCTACCTTTGAACTCATGGTTCTGTTATTTGAGAGACGGAGCTCAACAAATAATCAGGAGCGACTCCGAGTTCTGATCTCATAGTTCCGGACCCAAATCCGAATCAGCGAAATTTAATTTAATTTTATAATTTAATTTAATTTAATTTAATTTAATTTAATTTAATTTAATTTAATAGGAAATTTTTAAAATTTAAATTTTAAATGCGAATAAAATCTAACAATACCTTCCACACATTCCACAGATACTGTACACGATAAACAGATTAAAATGTGTTTACGCTTAGAAAAGCAAATTCGGAATCAGCTCCGGTGCTCCGGTGCTCCGGGCTATAATCGGAACGAGTTCCGGAGTCGCACCCATCACTGGTGACCCTGCGTTGAACAATTCCAGAAATATGGAATATTTGCTGAATGTCTATAACAAAAGCAATATAAAATCGATTTCACGATTCGCATGGTTTTGCACTGGATTTGTTTGTCAAGCAAAGCAAAGTATCGGCGATGCAACGTGTGTTGTATAAGATGTTTTTCTTCATCCAAACTATCCGTTATTGAGTACAATTTAATGTATGGATGTAAAGAAAAAAAAGCATTAAAGAAGCTAAACGATGCTTTTACAAGCAAGTAAACTTACTGAAGTAGAATTAAATAGAAATCCGTAACGAAGGATAAGCAGAAACGGTGGGAGCTGTCAAACTAAAAACACAAATACTTGAAAATCGTGTACGGAAGTACCGTCTTGACGTCCCATTTCGAAATCATCTTAATCGGGGGAAAAATGCAAGCAAACATTCAGTAGCACTCAATAGTAAGTTTTCTTGTGCACAAGTGAATCGCCCTTCCGAACAAGCACGCCGTTGTTGCGCTGTACGAACATTCATTTTGTCCCAAGCCTCCCAAGAGCGTTGGTGAGGTTTTGCGTGCGCTTCCATCTTTTCTAGTTGGATAGTTGCAAAAAATGGGAACCGATTTTTCCGCTTTCTTTAGGTATTACTTTTTTTCTTCTTCTTTTCTCTCAACTTGATCCCAGTCTTGCTTTTTCAGCAAAGGCAAATCAAAGAAGCTTTATCTAGCTGAACGGTTTTTTTTCTTTTCGTTGTTGTTGCTTCCCACCCAGTAGTAGTGCTGGTTGAGGCTGGTGCCCCCCGATCATGTTCGCCGATGCGGGTGTTCAGGCTACACGCTTTTGTCCGTTTTACATTGTTACAATAATAAATCTCGCTTCTCGCTGGAGAAGAAGCAGATGGATTGCAACGCTCACTGGCGAACAACAATTTGAAGCAATAAAATTGAAGAACCCGGATCCATCACTGGCTCGAGCAGCTTGTCGAACGAGATTTGACCAGCATTTTGTTGTTGTTGTTATTGCTGTGGACGCTGTATTGGGACGAACCGAGATTGTACTAGATGTGCTGGAATTGATGGTCTCTTGGTTGGTAGGTTGAATAGTGGATTCGGTATTCTTTCGATGTATTCATAGAATGAGAACGAATCGGTAAAGGATGTTCCTCTCTTCGAAGTAAGAATTGTTTGTGCCATTCCGTAAACGTATGTTCACTTGCTTTCAGGCGTAGAATGCAAATTCTCTTTGCAAAGAATTCGTTAAATTTAGTCCCCAAAAAATGGTACATAAAGTATGTGGAAACATATTGGTTGTATCAATTAAAACCCTCAAAGCAAGGGATCATCCCCTCATTGGAATTTTGAAATTAATCTTACATATTCAATCACTATTTCATTCCATCACCTAATTCTTCATTCGTGCTTTCGATTTCGTTCTATATTGTTGAAGTACAACTTCCTTCTGTATGCATATTTCATTTAAAAATGTGTGTTTTTTTCCCTCTATTTCAGGTAAGAGTACGCAAACTCCAGACATGGACATGAATCTTGAAACAGAAATCAGACATCTCTGCAGCCAGGTATTTATTTCCTCGAAACATGAATCTTTCCGTTGCTATTGCTTAAACTATACTTATAAATTACAAATATACTCGTAAAATACAAAAAAAAAATCCCGGAAAACATCGATCACTCCAGAATTCGTTGAAATGTCGCTAAATTAGGCAAGGAATTTCTTCTTTCCTTGTTACGAAAAAGCTACTAAGTAAATAGCTGACAACTTTGAAATGTGTCCCCCTCGCCTGGCAAATATCGTGTTTGCGATGCACACGTATGAAACGCAAACAGCTAATGCCACACGCCAGTCCTATAATTAATCTAATAATCTCAATTACTAAATTTTGTACTTGGCCGCACTGCAACCGCGTTGACGGAGCTGGCAGGGTGGGTGTCGGATTAAAAATATGTACAAACAACATTTTAAATTGGGTCGATGCTGAGCACCGAACGCTGCCGTCTAAAAGCAGCACCATCCAGTGGAAAACAAAAGAAAACAAAAAATCCTTGAAATTTAGAGGATCGCTTGCAAATTTGTGCGATTGGCTCGGTATTCACTCAACAAACATCAAAGCTAACGCCGCGGTANCTAATTCTTCATTCGTGCTTTCGATTTCGTTTTATATTGTTGAAGTACAACTTCCTTCTGTATGCATATTTCATTTAAAAATGTGTGTTTTTTCCCTCTATTTCAGGTAAGAGTACGCAAACTCCAGACATGGACATGAATCTTGAAACAGAAATCAGACATCTCTGCAGCCAGGTATTTATTTCCTCGAAACATGAATCTTTCCGTTGCTATTGCTTAAACTATTTGACCGATTTTCCTTTATCACACTTACTTCCACTACTATTCGGGTAAGGCATTCGAAAGGCTTCTCACAACACACTATAAGATAGACGATCTTGCCTCTGGTCTTATAAAGAGGATTTTTTGTTTTGGTTTATTTCGCAATTCACACACATCGTTCCAGGGGAGTATTGTCTAATTAAATATCTGCACCACCTGTAAAGGAGAGGGACAGGGAGATCTATGCCTCATAACACAACTACTTCTGGAGCTTTCATTTGGAGTGCGCTGCAGTAGGTAGCAGCAGTCCTTAAGTAATGCTATATGGCTCATTTGAAGCAGCATTCTTTCGTTTGTTCTCGGAATTACTAGTTAGCAATTGCTCCCATGGGTCCAGAAGCTCTTCCTGTCTCAGATTGGCCAACTTGAAACTTCATTCATCTGACGTCCGTTTTAGCGCTGGAACCTTGTTTTTTTTATTTTGCTACGTGTTGGAACGGTACTGGATGCTATCCAGAAACGGATGTTCCCATGCTTGGGTCAAGAAGGAAACGTTCTTCAGTGCTTGCAGTTGCAATTTCTGCCTAAAAGCTGAAAAGCTCGCATTAATGCGTTGGTTTTACGACGAATTGCCTGAATGGGATATTAACACATGTTTATGAGCCGGAGCTCATCTCATCTGCGGGTGTAGTTTGTGATTTTGGCAGCGCTGGAAGTTGTACTGCGAGGCAAGTTTGTTGTGTTGGGCAGGTATTTTTGCTTCCCTGCGTTGGTCGGATGTTGGTTAAATGAAGCAATGAATAAAAAATGGTCGCATTTTGTTTGATTGTTAGTTTGATCCTTGCGATGTACAGTTTGAACCGTAATTTTTGTTTCCTAAGGAAGTTTCAACTGTTGCAATAGGTGTGTGTATCTGTCAAAAATGAAAATTTCTCTGTAAATCTGTAAAAATAATTAATCAAAATATTTATCACATAGTAATGTATTTATAAATTACAAATATACTCGTAAAATACAAAAAAAAAATCCCGGAAAACATCGATCACTCCAGAATTCGTTAAAATGTCGCTAAATTAGGCAAGGAATTTCTTCTTTCCTTGTTACGAAAAAGCTACTAAGTAAATAGCTGACAACTTAGAAATATTCCCTCCCCACCTGACAAACATCGTGTTTGCGATGCACACGTATGAAACGCAAACAGCTAATGCCACACGCCAGTCCTATAATTAATCTAATAATCTCAATTACTAAATTTTGTACTTGGCCGCACTGGAACCGCGTTGACGGAGCTGGCAGGGTGGGTGTCGGATTAAAAATATGTACAAACAACATTTTAAATTGGGTCGATGCTGAGCACCGAACGCTGCCGTCTAAAAGCAGCACCATCCAGTGGAAAACAAAAGAAAACAAAAAATCCTTGAAATTTAGAGGATCGCTTGCAAATTTGTGCGATTGGCTCGGTATTCACTCAACAAACATCAAAGCTAACGCCGCGGTACTATGAAACGGTTTCCCAAAATGCTAGCTGCTTATCCCCTGGTACTCTTGGCTCTTGGTGAGGGGAAATGAGGGAAGAAAGTGGGGCTTAGAGCGATGTAGGTGAAAGGGATGGTTCGTAGTTTGTTTAGACTTCATTAAATTTCAATCAGTTTATAATGGTTTCGGTTGCGCAACAAATTCGAGCACTTAAGATGTCTTGTAAAACTCGCTTTGGGCGAATGCGGGTGGGCAGCTAACGATAGAGGGATGAAGGATTCGGTGGTCGTAAAACGCCAAACCGAAGTGGCTGCGTTCGTTGAAAAGAGCGGTGTGAAAATGGGCAGTAGGTGGCAGTTGTGCCAAAAAACACTAGCGAACGGCTACACCGCTGTGCACCGCCACGTTTCATCAGCCAAACCGAAGCGTTTCGAGCTAAACGATGGCTTAGCATTGATCGAATTCCCGTCTCCCGGAAGGCAAGTTTACTCGGGGTGACTTACTGTGTGTATGTGTGTGTGTGTGCGTGTATTAGTGAAAAAAATCCGTTTTCCACCCTTCTTTAATCCTTAACCATGATGTCCCGCATCAAGTGTCGGCTGGAACGATACGACTTTGCCCCTTCTGTGGATGGTAATACACGCAAGGGAATGGTAAAGTACGGAAAGTAAGGATCAAAATCAATGAAACAGTAATTACGCTTTAAAGAATGCGCCCAATGAAAATGTCATGCAAGCTCCACCGATAAGATGATGGAGCCGCCTGGTGACGCGTGGCAGATGGAGACGCCTGGTGCTTTGCGCTTGACGCTCTATGACGTTTTGACATTTTATCTCCACCGGTTGGTGGTAATGGGTCGCTGTAAAACGGGGGATGGGAAAATGAAAAGCGAAACATCGTGTAACCGGTGTAACCTCACAGTAAGAAAAAAAAATCGATCACAAAAATGCTCATTATCTTATCCCGAAACGACCGCTTGGAAGCTAGGCCGTATGCGTACGTGTGTGTGTGGGCGTTTTTTGTTTGTTGTACACGAAGTAGGATGTGGTTTTGTTTGTGTGTGCGTGCGTGGGCGTCGTTCGAAACCTATGTAGATCATTTAAAAACCATAAAAAAGTCGAAGTACATCCATTTAGTGGCTGCTACCGGTAAAGGTTACCCTGCTTATGCGATGATGCACGAAGAAGGTTTGAATAAAGACCTCCTCCATCTCCGCCTCGCTGTCGATGTGATGGGCCGGGATGAGCTAACTGGGTTTGGTTGATGGATTTTCGTGTCCTTTTGCATTGGAATTTGGCAGGCTGCGCAAAAGACACCCCGGGTATCGGTGTACCTTAGCGAAAGGATACGGCGCGTGCTTATGGGTTTGACATGCTTTCGCACGACGGTTTTTTTTTTCCCTGGGCCGCTGGGGTGGAAGATGGGTAGAATTATGACTTAAATAACTCCCCGCCCATAATGAAGGATAATAATGTTCGTTTAATGTTGTGACGTTAGGTGGTGAACAAACGTCGCTCATTTCATAAATGGATTGTTGGCGTTAGTAAAAGTGGCAGTACCTCCGTTTCTTCAGCATAAGGATGGGCGGACGTTTTCGACAGGGTAGCCAAAGGGCTAACGGGGGTTTGGGAGGTCTTTGCTATGCGAAACATAGCACACACCGTTTTGTGGCTGCGTCCTCCTTCCGTTTTAGAAGAGGTGAAACAGTGACGAGGGAGTGGGGGATGGTAAGGGGTTGTGAGGTGGGGAAGGAGAAGGGTTTTCATTTCAGGCCTGTTGTCGCTGTTCTTCTTGCTACTTCTTTCTACTACCTAAAGACGTGGGCAAATTAGAAGTACCGAAATTCGGTGGAAACGTGGGTACTGGAACAACAGAGTTTAAAAATGAAAACCTAAACTGTGTGAGAGAGTGAAAGAGAGAGAGAGAGAAAGAGAAAGGAGAGAAAACGATAGGTGGAAGTAATTCGCTTTTCTTATCTGTTTTCCCGGTGGTTTCGGTTTGCTTGTGGCTACATGATTGACGGTGTCTGTTTTCTCTAGCACCGTTACCACATTGCTTTGGTGGAAGCGCATATAGCGCCCTCAGCCGCCGGTCGCAAGAAACGCAAAGGTTTTCACCGAGAGCTGTCTCGGTTGACGGTGCCTGTTGAATCACGTTCCGTCTCTAGTTTGTTTTAATTCCACTCAAAAAGGGCCGCCCCATCAGAGCACCCTCACTGTCATCACGGTGCTGGGTAGGCTGTCGATCGATTTACGGTACGTATGTGTGTGTGTGGATATTCGTTCGTGAAAGTGTGCGTTTGAAGGTGTGACATTATGACAGCTTGTCTTGTTTTCTTTTTTTCATACCTTTAACTTCTTGTTTTGTTACATTCTTTTGTGAAGCTATCTTCCCTAAAGCTAATACACACGCTGGATGTGAAGATGAAAGACATCAACCGAAACCGGTTTGGAGACAATTATGCGCATACGTGGATGAGCAACCGAAGCTGTGGGTTGGGGAAAAAAAGGATTTCATCGAGTTGGATAATTAGCTCACAATTGGCTTGCCTTCTTATATAGAGCGATCCCCCGTACCTTACTGCGTTAAATCATTACCAATTAATCGATCGAGCCGAGCACGTGACAATGAGAATTTTTCCATTCGAACCATTCGAGATTATTTTTTTGTGCATGACAGGTCACACCCGATCTGTTTTGTTTGTGCTTTGTTTGTTTTTCTTTCATTTTATCCGTACCGTCCCCGAAGTCATTTATGCTAGTATTTAGGGCAATTTATTTGTGCCAGCAGCAGCACAAACAGGCGGCTGCATTGTCCCGGTCGTCGTTCACTGCAGTATTGTTTCGCACGTGTCAGGTTGCTGTACCATTTGGCACTAGCACGAACCAAAGCCGGATAATGTAGCCGCCGGTGGGGAGGTGAAGGAGAATTTTTATGCTTCCGGGCTACGTTTGTCACAATTTAGCTGACTCGCTGACGGGAGCGGGTGCAGTGAAACGAATAAAATGTATCCACCGTTGCACACGTGCAGCTGCAGCGATGCAATCAGCTGTTCACAATTCACAAACCCGATACCGGCAGCTATTGCTTCGGGGTGTTGAGTTTCAAATTTTCTTTACTTTGAAATGGGAAAAACGATTTTATTTTTTAAATTATCAATGTTAATTCTATTTGTCCGCTGTGTTAAATAGTTTTAATTGTAAATAGTCTTTAATACTAGGATAAANCGGCAGCTATTGCTTCGGGGTGTTGAGTTTCAAATTTTCTTTACTTTGAAATGGGAAAAACGATTTTATTTTTTAAATTATCAATGTTAATTCTATTTGTCCGCTGTGTTAAATAGTTTTAATTGTAAATAGTCTTTAATACTAGGATAAAATGAAGCCTTCTACACCACCTGTATGCTGGCTTGTCAAACTCTGCACGGCCTTGGAGCTTTGGTCATGTGCAACTATTAACGTTTGTTGCGCTAGTATTGGTTGAACCAGTTTTAACTCGACGACGATTCGCACCTACCGATTGCATCCCCCAAAAACTGTGGTGACTGTCCCAGCTTCGGAGCTTTTGCGAACGAGTGATGACCCATTCCGAACGACGATGACTGTACGCAATGATTTCGATGACGTGTGGAAGCTCTTACAATGTTTTACTTGTAGAGCATTTACCAGAGAGCTGCAGACCGTAACGCTGCATCTCCCGAGCCAACAAAAAACGTGCTCAGTGTGAGATGTTCGGGATGCTGTGCGCAGGTCTCGTACCAAAACTCGATGCTCTTCATCCCTGTCGTCTAGGTAACATTTTCGTGAGCTTTTACAGAACAAACACGACCCTTTGGGTGGTGGTGGCGGTGGTGGAGGGAGAGTGGGAAGGAAACAAAGGTTGAGAAGCGACAATACCGAAGCACTGACACACTTTAACATACTCTTCTAAAAGTGTGTTTGTGTGTGTGTGGTAAGTAGTTTTGAAGCTATTACTGTGCCATTTTGGACCTTTTTGGGAGAGTACTTATAATGGCGAGTAGGGATGCTGCTGGTCTGTACGAAGATTTGCGTGGGAATTGATTTAGCTCTCGTACCTGTACATTTATTCTCTCGCACACCTATAAACCATATACGGTATGGACCGGAAAGGACTTCTTTCGGAGCACGTTGACTAACAGGTCAAATTGCAAAACCTCTTAACCGAAAGTAAGAGAGTGAGAGAGAGAGAGAGAGAGTGAGAGACAATGACGATGATGATGGGTGATGATTTCGAGTTCGCTCGCCTATCGCTATCCCATCTGACACATCCCAGAGCAGGCTGATCCGTGGAGTCTGCGCCACTGATCGTAGCCGCGACAGCTTTCCCAAGCAGCTTCGGCTGCTCGTAACGCCTCGTGGCATCCGTGGGAGATGCTGGCACGAGCTGCCCGAATTTCTCGCAGCAAACGGTGGCCAGTTTTCGTTTCGGTACGTAGCAGCGTGTGACACACGAGCGCAGCATCAAACAGCAGCAGGATCCTTTCAAAGGATCCACGCACACGGTACTTGGCTTTGTTGTGTACGGTTGTTGTTTGGTGTGCGCCCCCACCCATCCTCATTCACATCCCTAGTGGANGCAGCTTCGGCTGCTCGTAACGCCTCGTGGCATCCGTGGGAGATGCTGGCACGAGCTGCCCGAATTTCTCGCAGCAAACGGTGGCCAGTTTTCGTTTCGGTACGTAGCAGCGTGTGACACACGAGCGCAGCATCAAACAGCAGCAGGATCCTGTCAAAGGATCCACGCACACGGTACTTGGCTTTGTTGTGTACGGTTGTTGTTTGGTGTGCGCCCCCACCCACCCTCATTCTCATTCACATCCCTAGTGGAGCGCGCGCGCGTTCGTGAGCCTGTGTGTGTTTGTGTGTCGGTGTATGTTTGGGGTTGTATTGTAAGTGTATATCTGTATACATTGGTTGCGTGTGGTGTGCGTAGAATGATATAGTGTGCGGGGGTGTCATCATCCCGGTTGGGCCGACGACGGAACCTTTTAGGATTCTTTCGCATCCAGAACGCGCTCCAGCATCAGTTGAACGGAAGCCCTTCAACCGAAAGGGTGCAAGCACAAACACTACCACCCTATACTGCATATTGTTTTCCAAACGCAAAGTGTACTTCCAGTTTTTTTTGGTTTTTTCGTGTTTTCATTTCATTTCTGCTCCTTGTAAAAAAAAACGCCAAAAGTGTGCTTTATATCGGATAACTTGTGTGGTAGGATTTTGATTTTTTTTTCGATTAATGATAATATGGAAATTTAAAAAAGCAGCAGCAAAACATACCGAGCAAAAAATTAAAAACGGGGGCTTTTATGCATGATGGTTTTTACACGAACAATAGGAATTCGTTCAACTTCGTACTATTTTCGGAAAAATCGTTCCGAATTATGAATCTGTCTGATCAGTAATGGTGGCTATTTACATCCTGTTTTACACGAAACTAATTCCATTTCCGTGCACTGAACACTGCTGTGAGTCTGTTGAACATATTGCCGATTGCCTGGGACAACTCGGAACTTGTTTTTCTCTACATCACCCACCCGCCTCGCGACGAGTGAATCGACGAGTGGTACCGCTGCCAAAGATATTGGTCAAACCATCGAACGACTGCGTCTGCTGCCCGTCTGTGTTGGTGCGTTTTGCTCGCTGCTTTGCGAATGGGTACGCGTAAAACTCGGTGTATGTGTGCGGCTCGTATGTGTATGTGGTATGTGGTTTCCGTGGCGCCATCGTCTTCCGTTCGAGTCCGGTTCTCGCGTCGCTCGAAAGGGAAAAACGGAGCGCATCCAGCGTGCTTTTGCTCGAATCTAAAAGTCGGTCGGGCGAATTTCGTTTCCATTTCCGTGTGTGTGGCGTACTGTATCTTCATGCTCAAGGTGGTTAAAATTTCGAACAAAGATTACGGCACGTCATGCTGTAAATAAAGGGCAGAATGGTGAACGGTGATCAGCCCACCAGGGTTAACCCACGACATCGATCATAATTTTTGCGCAACAATGTACACGATTGGATTGGTCCGGAATCGTTAAACACAGGGGAGCAACAAAAAGAAGAACAGCAAAAAAAACGCACACAAAACCAGAGCACGCACACACGCACATCGTTTACGTGTGGAGATCGTGTGTATGGATGGAAACAAAAAAAAAAGCAAAAAAAAAGAACTGAGAGCAAAACCATTCAGAGAGACGTTGCACGAGAGTTAATGGAATTGGAAATTTCCTTCAACTGTTGTGTAAAGAAGTGGAGCTATGTGTATGTGTGTGTTTTTCGCGAAATTTGTTGTTTCTCGGTGTTTTATTATTTTTCGGTCTCGGTTACCGAGAATTTTCGCAACACATTTCGCGTGCATCATCTTTGCTCACGGTGCTGCTGCGGGAAACTCAAGCGCAAAGTAAACTCAAACAACGCCTGGTTGTAGCGCTGCAGGCATCCCGTGCAACGGCCACAAACGGGTTTTTGCTGAATGCTAGGCATTTTCGTGTGCGAGCACTCAAACACATATTGTGGTGTGTAGGGATAACCCGTCTCAGAAAAAAATAACAGTTAAAAAAGGAGAAAACACAATAGAAGAAGGAAAAAGAAATCTGCGGGAAAGGAAATGCAAACTCTTGTGTTCCCGCGTGTGCGGTGTGTGTGTGTGTGTCTGTGTGGGTAGAAAAGTTTTTCCCCAAAAACCCCAAAAACCCCAAATAACCACACCAACAAAACAACGCAACGACCAAAGGTAGCATTTTGGTTTTTTTTGGGGGAGGGACCGTAAGAACAAACCTCATGGTGTGGTTTTAGGTGAAAAGAAAACGGGTTTCCGGATAAAAAGTATGTTCGCGCGCGCGCTCGTGTGTATGTATGTGGGACTCCTAAAAAATGTGGAGGTTTGATAGTGGTTGATTGTGCGGAGAAAAACAAAACGCGTGCAGGAAAGCACACAAAAAATTGGTTCACGAACTCTGCAAAACTTGCGTTTCTTGCCTGATGCCTAAGCAATTCGCTGCGTGTCGTTGGCGAAACACGTTAAACAGAACTCACACAGACGCATACTGCGGACACATCACATTTACCTTATCAATTAAACTTTTTCGTAACCTTTCCGCGAAAGCAGGTGATTTTTTTTTGGGAAGAATTGTTTTCCCTGTGTATCGGTTTTGTTTTGTTCTCCAACAAACTGTTTCCAATCTTCTACAATTTTGTACGATGTCGTACAAACAAACACAGTTGCACACAAAAAACACGCATCAGTACGTTACACTGTAATGTGGAAAATGCTCGTTAAGGATAATCGTGTAAATTCGCGTCTCGGCGCTATCGGGGTACTTTTTTTTTGGAATGGCGTTAAAGCAGCTGCTGCTAGTGTGTGCTATTGTGTGGCTGATGAAAAATGTGTATCTACCCATCTCAGCCCCGAAAAAGAAAGACACGTCAGCGATGGCGACGAATGATACGATGTGTGGGACACGTTGTTTTGCTTTTGTCCTGACACTTCCCGAAAGTCTTAATTAGTGTAGCCCAGGAGACGATGATTAATTTCTGCACTTTACCATCTGACTGGGCATATACACTTTGTGTGTATTATGTTTTTAGTCGTTACCATTTTAATTGGTACCTCTGTTTAATGCTTTGTGAACAGTTTTATTTGCATGATTTGTGTTTCGTGTTTTGCATCAGAACACTTGGCACTTTTCTTAGCGATTCTGGCAATTGATTTGATTAGAATGAGGGATAATAAAATAAGTTTCTAAGACATTTTATTTTATTACAATAGATAAGAAGTCTTTCGGTAGCTAGAAATTTGTTTTTAAACTGTTTTTATTTTTTAATATTTCTTTTATATTCTACAAAAATATTTATACAAAACCTTTTGCTTGGTGCTTTGCCTTTACCGTGTAACATTCACGTGTACCTTCATTGTCGATTGCTGGTTGTTGGGCAACCAACCAAAAAAGGACCTCAAGTATTTGGCATTTCGCTCACAATTGGTTGGGGTTTTGTGTGTTGTGTTGTTCATTTTTTTTTCGTCGTCCAACTTTTGTTACCTTTCATCACAGACCGTATGGCTCATCGCATGTGCCTTTGGAGTCTCTCCCCCGTCCCTAAGGGGTGGTCGAAAGCATGCATCTAGTGTTATGCTGTTCCGTAAGGAAGGAAAGGTTATGAAACTGACCCCGGGGGTATAATATTCATATTTTTATTTTATTATTCAACCCTCAGCCCGAGTATGCGAAGGTTTTTTTTTTTGCTTTGCTTTTTGCACTTAATGTGTGCTTTTTGTTGTTGGTTTGGGGAGGAAAAAATAGGCCACAGCTTCTAGTTAGGTGAGAAGAGGAACATCTTTAAGCGACCACTAAGCAACCTGGTGTGTTTGATGTTTTTTTTTTCGTGTGGAGCTGCTGTACTCGTTACATCCCTCCCGAGAGCGAACAGACTTTGTGGTCTTTTCAGGTTTCGGTTATCTAAGGTCTGCCCCCTATCGATAGCATGAATAGATACTTGAGATTTTTTTGTGTGTGCCTGTTTGCCATGACTCATGGCTACTGGTTTCGGTTGCTTGTTTGGTACAAAACACACGCACTTAAGCAATGTGCTAGATTACAATTTGGCTTGCATGACACTCGAATGCGTGCCAGTGCTTCATTCTTATAAGGCTCATGAATCAATACGGAATACGGGGATGTTGTATTTTAACAACAAAAAAAAACCCCCCGGCCAGGTGTTTAAGCATGGAATCATCCAAAAAGGATGAGAGTGGCCCGAGTTTGTTCGTAGTTTTGTTTATTTTCTTTATCGGAAGTTTACGAAGAACGTTCGGTGCTGTTGGTATTTTCGATCTTTACGTTGCGGCTGATAGGAAATGTTGCCCAATATGCCTTCGGGATGATCCTTCGAATCAGGTGGGCGTATCGGTTGCTCCAGTGCTTAAACAGTGAAAAGGGAAAGTGTTTTTTTTTTATTTTGCTCTTGGGAGGGCCAGGAAAAAACAGAAGGACACCAGGCCAAGGAAAAAGAGGAAGCCGTTCTTCAGCATTAGATAAAGGTTGCCATGATGCTTATCCGGTTTCGCAACAAGGTGTATACTATCAAAAGGGTCAAACAGGAAGCACGTATCTGTGGTGGTGAAGGGATCAAGCGAATCATGCGAATGGTGAATTTTTGTTACGATCTTTCACTTCTGACGTGGGATAATTGTTAAATACCACACGTGTACGAGTGAAGAGAATCTCGATTCGTTTCAGTTTAATCCTTTACATTATCAACCACACGCAGTAAAGGATTATGGAAATGTTAATCAATGGTGGACACATTTTTTACAGTTTCCATAGCACGAATGGGAAGCACTTTTTCGGGAATTACAAACAAAAATTCTTTAGTGAAGCCTCAATTCGATTCTGGATACAGATTATTTTAACGGTTTTTACTTTATTGTCTATTTTCGATATTTTATGGATGAGAAAAAGGATTTTCGTTTCGAATAAGTTTACTGTAAAAAAATGGATTTGAAATATGTTGTACAATGACAATATTTTACTTTAATTACACTCGAACCATCTTCAAGTCGCTTTTTGCATATGAAAGCTGATTAATTGTGGAAAGTTTTTGATGGCTTTTTCATATTTCCTTACCATTGAAATATGGTAGAAACTTTCGTACTCAGTTAACATAAGCATGTACCGTTTTGTTTCGCATTCGCCAACAACCCAAAAACCACCAGATGCCATTAAAAAAGCTCCCCCGTTTTTACATAACCGAATCGAACCCATTCGCAACCGCACGTAGGATTAAAAGCAAATAAATTTTCCCGTTCCTCTTCCGTGTTGGCGCAAACGATCGTACCGGTAGTGATGCGGGCGGGTGGGTAGGTGGATGTGTTTTTCTTGATCTGCTTTCCGCCGTACGTTCGTTTGCTTTTGCCATACATTCGACCAGGTTTTGGCACGATTGGTCGGCATATTTGCAATTCTTAGCCCTAAGCCTTTCGTTCGACGTGTATGGGGCGCTGGTTGAAGATGCTGCTCGACGCTTAATCTTCTTAGCGACTCCAGTGGGTGTGCTCGTGTCTATCAAACACTTGCTATAAAATGTACTTTAGACGATGTGTTGAGATGGTTTATGGTTTAGATTTTTCCTAAAGCACCTGAAGACACTTGAATGGTGGTTGGTTCGGTGCAAAACCGAATTTTGGAAACGTTTCTATAAAGGTAATCGTATCGAAAAAGGGGGGAAAAACACGCATCAATTTCTGAATATCTGTTGTGAACATTCTGTGCCATACGTTGGTAGAATGTAATTGAAGATAATTTCATGTAATATCGCTTTCAGTTAGTTTAAAATTCAATTCCGCACGACGTGAATCCTTTGATGTGAGGTTGATTCTGTTCGGCGTATTTTTCTTTCGCGCTAACGCTTTCCCTACCTGACCATTGGGTCTGACCTGACCAATCAAATGCAATTCATTTTTATCATCAATCCATTGCTTTGATCCTCTCAGCAGGGTTCTTGTAGTTTTTTTTTAACTTCCAAGTGGAACATCAACAATTCCTTCAACGTTCGGTTTCCGTGGAATTAATATTGCTTTCTGTTTGTAGTTCATTGTTGGGTCCATTGTTACCCACCTTCAGTTCCATCTGCCTCTCTTCGCGAGTACACGAATGAAATGAAAGCATCCCAAAACAAGCAAATGATGAGCTTTGCTGCTGATGAAGCTGATGATGCTGGTGGATGACATCATGTCGCGCTAGGAAATACTATCCCTAGCGACGGGAGGAAACCCTCCCGATTGTTACGGTTAGAGGGCACCCCCCACAGTTTCGTGACAGTACAGCCATGACGAAGACGCATCCAATATTGGAGCGCCTTTAACCTTAGTTTTGGAGCATCTTTCCTGGGTTTCGGGTGCTATTTATTTTCCAATTTGGCCTTGTTTGAGCTTATAGTGAAACCGTGTTTACTTTCCCATCAGTGCGCTGTGTTTTGGTGGCGATTTTAAGCGGGAGTGAAGGGAACAGATGTGGAGTAGTGGCAAAACGTAGAAGAGAAACCTCCTAAATGCGCGCACCGTTTGATCGGACGGTAGGCAATCTGCTATCGTGCACTGGTCATCCGGTTGTGGCAATCGAGGATACGAGAGGTGCTCTGATCACTTAAAGCATCATTGCTCCTGCTCCATCTCCAAGCCAGGAGGCAACGATATCACTGCCCCGTTTCCAAGCGATTCAGAATGGTTTCGCGTACACAGCCACTACCCCACATGACAGTTTTACCCTTCCCGCCGCTTCTCGGTTAAACATCGAACATCATCGTTAGGCCCGTGGGAGAGATATTTGGATTAGAGCATCTTCGGAGATGGTGGGGACATTAAACCAACCCAATAGCCGTACGTTCATACGCACAGCTGTTGGCCTGGTGGCATGTGTTATCGCTTTGCCCGTTCGGCAAAATACTGAAAAGATGATTCTGCCCTACACCGAGCAGCCAAACCTTTTTTGGTTGGGAAAACATTGAAATCAAACGTGCAATTTCAATATTGGCTCTGGGAAAATGTGGTGGTGCGTGGACATGTTGTTGATTCGAATAGAAAACCGATTCCGAAGCGCACGCACCCGGGACATGGTCGGGGGTTTTTTGGTGTTTGCGTAGGAAACATATTCAAATTTTCAATTTTATGATGTGCACAATACGTGCCTTTGATATGTTACGCAGCTGTAAAGGGTATTTTTGTGTATCTCCGGGCAGGTTTTAGATTTTTCAATCATTTTTTGTTAAATGGAATTGAATTGCACATTTTCAGTGGTAGAGTTAGAAGAAGACACACACACAAACAAAGAGACCAAACTGAAATGCTTCAATTATTAGTAACATTGACAAACATTATCCAAATAAGTACATCCCATCTTCCGTTCGCGTTGAAAGTTGTTTGGCGAAATAAATCCTCGACCGTAACATAAATCTTCGACGAATGGTTTAAGGTGTATCAGATATTTGATTAATATCTTAGTCATGCATTAGGGTAGGAAAGTACCTCATATCAGTGCGAGGCATTNAGGTTTTAGATTTTTCAATCATTTTTTGTTAAATGGAATTGAATTGCACATTTTCAGTGGTAGAGTTAGAAGAAGACACACACACAAACAAAGAGACCAAACTGAAATGCTTCAATTATTAGTAACATTGACAAACATTATCCAAATAAGTACATCCCATCTTCCGTTCGCGTTGAAAGTTGTTTGGCGAAATAAATCCTCGACCGTAACATAAATCTTCGACGAATGGTTTAAGGTGTATCAGATATTTTATTAATATCTTAGTCATGCATTAGGGTAGGAAAGTACCTCATATCAGTGCGAGGCATTGACAGCACTGGTGGATGGCTCAACACGACGTATTCACCCTTCGGCGGGCGAAGACTCGTGAAACTCGTGAAGGAAGTTCAATTTCATCGGCTCAGGTTGCGTGGTATTCCTCGTGGTGCGATAAATCCTACCCCCGGCCCAGTTCTGCTTGTTTGTGCTCCTTCTCTCTGTCTCTCTTGCACAAAACATGGAGACACACCCTAATGCACGTTGAGAGACACGGCACTGATTTGAAACTGTAATCATCTTATCAATGATTAATTTCCTTGAAGTAGCAGCCGCTTTAGCGTACGTAACGAAATGGAACCAAATAAGAGGAAAGGCAAAATACGACGCTTCGGGTATGTTGGACTCCAAGCTGAAGATGAAGGACGAGACAGGTTTTTCGGCGATATCCTTGAAAGATGTTTGCGTGCTAATTCCCATTGCTTTTTGGGTGGTTTTGGGTGTTTTTTTTCTTCTTCTTGTTCATCACTCTACCTCGGCAAAGATAGGTCTTAGCGGGAGAGCAATCACGACATTAGCCTACCGCTGAGAACCGATTGCCTTAAAGCAGCGTGTGCCTAAACCTTCCACTTGAGACACGCTGCGATCGGAATAACTTTACGTACGGCGCACATCACACACTTCCCATGTGAACAAAACAAAATGCAGGATAGACGAAAACAAACAAAAAAGAAACGAGTTTGAGTAAAATCCTTAAATCTGAAATCGGTGTGTTTTGCAACTCGTTCTTCTATGCGGGTATGTTTGTCCGGAAATGTTTTCGCCGCGGCTTCAAATCCGTTGTACCGGGGAGGGAGGCAAGCTCAGTGCCGTGGTGCCGAGGATATTTCGCTCATTCGACAGCCAAATGACACACGAGAACATGTGCGCGCACATGTGAAGCCAGGCTGAATGTCTTCATGAATAAACATGAACACCCACCAGGATTTTGGTGGGGTTTTCGATGAAATGAGCCACGGCACAAACACATCTTACTTACGGAATCCAATAATTCATACCGTGTGCTAGCATCCGGAACTAAACGAAGTACGAAGTGTGAGAACTGTAGCTTTGGTAATCAGACTGAGGGGCAAAAGAAGAACATACCGGGTTGCAACATTAGTCAGGTTTTTTTTGCGGTAAAATTTGATCAGCAATTCTGTCCGCCAAATAAGGTACAAAATTGATCTAAATCTAGTAGCGTCATTTGTGCGATAAAGAATAAGTCTTTTTACGTGTCCTGCATCTGGTTCTTTGACCATTAAATACTGATGAAGTGCTGCAACGCCATATCATGAGCTTTCAATCATACTGACCGAACTCTGTAATGGGAAGATTTGTTAGATTTATGGAGCATTAATTGTCATATACGGAAGTTAACTTTATCTCTAATACAATCTTTACCCAATACAGGTAGTTGCTACAATTAATTTTGTAGCTATGAGGCGCCTGTCCAGAAGAAAAGCGATCGATGATCTTCGGTGTATGAGACCGAACATTGACGCCACGAAAAACCACGATAAAATTTGTACTATTGCCCTTCAAAAATCGTTGTCTTGCATTAGTTCGCCTAAATGTATGCAATGTGTAATTTTCTCCTGACAAACAGATTAAAAAGAGTTTCTTTGAGCCTTTTAAACAATTCAAAGTTAGATTAAAACATTGATGTACTATTTATAGGTTAAGATAAGTTAAGAAAGTTACTTCAACTGAAGATAAAAAAACACTAGAAGAAATAATTTGATTTGCAATGCAACGTACTTGCTATTCATTTAATTCGCCTGTTCAAGTCACTAAGTTGGCAGCATCGAAATTAGATTGTCCTGTGACGTTGATACACTGATCCAACATAATGCAAAAGCTTCAATGCATTGCAGGATTGCTGCAATATGAAGAAAGGTTTATCTTTCGTGACATTCGTGTTCTTCGCACAAAAATAACACCCGATCAAAAGGGATTTAAGAAACACTGACCTCAAACAAAAACCCCGTCCCACTGCTTGTACGACAGGGTTGCTTTTGTACATGTGTGCTGTCACTACTTTTTTCTTTTCTTTTCACCAATTGAAACTGTGCAAATGGGAAACGTTTGCTATCGGCTCAGAGTACACAGAGTACTCAGAGTGTCCTGTACCGGGTACTTGTCACCACAAAACTAACCCGGATTGTATGCGCGAAATGTTCGTTGTGCAACATTCGGAATGCATTCAACATATGATACGAATGTGTGTGTGTGTCTGTGCATGTATCGGAGAAGCAGCAGTTTTGTTCATTCTTGTCACTCTGCAGGAAATAAGTCCCGGCAGCAGCAGCGGTATGAAATATGATAAGCTGATTTTGACAAAAATACTCACTGAATCATAGATGAGGAATGAATGAGAAGCTTCACTAGCACTGCTTGTCGAGTCGAGTGCTTTCTGTATGCTTGATAGTGGAGTGTTGTACGGGATTTTTTTGCTGGCTTCTAGTGATGAAATTCAAAGAGTCTCTAGTCTTGGGATGTTATGATTTTTTTTTCAAACAAGCTTATGTATCATTCAAGTGCTTCAATAACAATCATGTTTATTGCATCCTTTATGGAGTTGCTAAATTGCTAAATACTTTTTAAGAAAATCTCATCTTATGCAATTATTTTGCTATAAATGTTAAAGCAAGTTGGGTCGTTTGGTACGGTGTGTGCTAACGGTTTAGATAAAATGTGTATGACCAACTTTGGTCGTTTTCATACGTGTTTCTTCGCAATCAACAATTAACCATCAAGTTTATGAGCAAGTGTCAAATTTTAATTCGCTTTTCCCAAAACTTGTTATCGCGAAGGATCGTCTTCAAGAAGCAGCACAGCAGCATGATCCTACGTATGAAGCGGAAACGATTTTCCAAAAGAATGCCTCCAAATTCGTCTCTCCGGTCGCGTAAAACTGCTTCGTGTGAGCTGGAATCCCAACCAGCCAGTTATGACCTTAGTTAGGCCCGCCATTGTGTTTATTTGTTCATCGTTCCGGGAAGGAAAGAAGCCCTGGCATTCGGCAGCAAAGCATTTGGAGTTCTCCCCCCGGCAAAACGGGAGAGTGAATGGAGGCTTGATAAAAATCATCCAAGCGACAATGCTGTGGCCAGCTGACTCCGTTGGCTAGCTGACAACTTTACTCCAGGAAAAGAGATGATCCCCAAAGTGTGTGTGTGTGTGTGCCCTGTGTCACAAAACCATCTTCGTCGGCATTCCCGCACCACACAATGGGGTGAAAAAACTTTGTTAATTTCAAGTCTAATAAAGCCATATCGTGTGCGCGGCGTGACAGGGAAAAACTTTCCTGGTAAAAGTATGGCAAAGTTTCCCGGTGCGGTATGCGACGTGCAGCAAATATGCTTGCGGACGACTGTGATCGTGTGCAGCGGTTCCCCAGCACTCCCCGCGGACCGGAAGAAGGATGCTGGATGGAGTGGGGGAATATCTTGCCGGGGGGAATGTGAATGTTTTTTTTTTGTTTGGGGTGTGTTACCGCGTTTGGAATAATACCATCGTGAGAATAATTAATACTTCCATCAGCTTTCGTGCACTTTGCGAGCGCGAGCGCGCGCCGGCCTATCTTGTGGACGATGGTTTCCGTTCGGTGGTTTTTGCCGTTTCGGTCTCGGATTGTAAGGCTTCCGGGCGGGGGGAGTTTGCCGAATGTTCTTGGCAATATTGGGTTTCGAGTTTTGCCGCCATCAAACAACCGCATAAAATTAGGCTCGGTTTATTCGCAGAAGGAGACGAAAACAGCCGACCGAATGTGTATGACGCTTTGTTATCGCTTTTATTTGTTCTACTGCAATCCCAGCTGGCGACCATTTTGCCCTTGCCCATGTGACTAGGCAATCAAAAAAAAAACAAGCCGTGGCATGTATAATTATATCGCGAGAGTTATGGTGAATATAAAAATTAAATTTCAATTATACTAATTATGAGCCCCAGGAGTGGTACTGCGGCACATTTGGGAATGCAACCTAGCGCCTCGGTAGCATTAGCATAGTCATTAAAATGAGTCGCCGTGGCGCAGTGATTGGAGTTGTGATGGGCAGCATGGGAAGGAAATTTACAGATTTTTGCACAGTTGTGACACCGTGTAGGAACTGTTCCGGGTATCCGTGTACAGTGACGTTGCGTTACTTCTTGTTTTCAACACCACTGCGAGTATGTGTGGTGTTTCGGAGAATATGTTTTTACTTTTGAATTTGGTCAAAAATGTCATTACAACACACCGATGGTTTTGCTTATGCAAACAGATGCCACAATTTCCATACCATTCCAACGAAAATGCAAAGGAAAACATGGAATTCGTCGTCGTACACAAATGCTATGGTGGCCAGAAAGCGCAACTACTTGCGAAAAAATGCTACGGGACGGTACATTTGCCCTGTGCAGTGCCGGGAGTAACACAGCCCTGGATGGAGCTTGGGGATGGAAGCGGGTGGTGAATGCGCATTGTTTATTCAGCACATGTTTTATGACAGGTTTAAAATAAATCATAAAAAATTCATGACCGAAATGAGTGGGAAAATGTTCCAGGTTCCATGGAAAGGGGGAGGGGTAGGGGGTGTAAAGAGCCAGCTCAAATAAGAACTCAATTGCTGTGAAGCGTTGACGTGCTGTAGCCAATCCTCCAAAACCGTCCATGTGAAGTCAAACGCATTATAACGCACCAAGCTCTTATGTGTGTGTTTGTCAGTGTGAGGTGCCACAAGGGAGTTAAATTCCTTTAGCGGAGCAAGCACAAAAAAATGAATAAAATAAAATAACACAGCACCATCAGCAGCATATGAACGTTTAAGCTTTTCCTTTCCGAACCATTTTCCATCGGTATCTCGCACAGCGACGAACTTGCATGCGCAGCAACTCGTGATCTCGTGGGCAGCTACGGGGGAACCCAAGTGGTGGGATTTTTAATGGTCACTCGTCAAAATTATGTTGGACGCGACGCACAATAATTGAAACGAAATGAACAAGGGAAATGAAACAAAAAAAAAACACACACACATCAGCAAACAAACAGAGAGTTGAAGCGCAAAGAGTAGAACGATTTTATGGTAACGTTTGGGCAAATATTTATGCAACCGTTTTTAACCGATTATCCCATTTCCGTCGTTTTTTTTTTCGTTTGTTTCATTTTCCCATTGGCACCCACCCTTGTGGACGTGAGTGATCGAATTTTGAAACATTAATCACACGCATCCCATCTATCAGTTTTGTGTGTTTGTACTGAGCTTGCTTGTTTACTTTGGCTAATGACGTTTGAATTTCGTTCCGATAATCAGATGAACTATTATGACAGGAAACTTTAATTTTTTGCATTGATCATTTTTTAATTCCATCAACTCCCCACTTTATCTGCAGCCGTTGCTCACGGTCAAACCCCCCTTTTTGCAATGGCTCGTTGAACAATAGTTGATTGGTCGTAAAAATGGCTTCCCGCTTTGTGACAGACGGAAATGCGTTTTCGATCGATTGCATTCGAAATAATAGCGTTCCGTTTTGGTTTTGACACACTTGCACAGAAGATGATAATGTGCCAGGGAAGTGTTCAAGCACACGTATATGTCCTTAACCGGCCCTGTCTGGCTGGTGAAAAGTGTTTCTGCATCTACGTCTCTAGCATGGCGTTGTAAGCGACTGCAAACGGAACGATAAGCATGGTTTGTGTGGAAAGATCTTCTAACGGATTTGCAGTCGCTTCGATTATGTACGCCTCACTTATTGGCGATTCAGGCCCCAGAAAGCGACGGACGAACCACAGGATATGGAGTACCGCTTTTGCGCATCGATTTGACACTTGTGACAGTCGCGTTAGAAAACCCCAAACCCGGGAAAAGCAGTTCGTTCCTGCTCCCCCGCGCACCACGCTGTTACCTTCCGTATGCCTTCAGCTTGTACCCTCGCTGACTGGGAAAGTGCCATTGATAGAAGGAAAATAAATTGAACTTTATGGCTATGGTCGGTCGCTTAACCCCTTTTGCCGAGCGTACGGCACTGTGGGCAGTACCGAGCCACAGAGAGAGAGAGAGTCCTTGAAAAAATCCCGCCCATCATGAAAAATGCAGCGTCAGTGGAAAAACTGCAACCCAGTTAGTTGGTGCCTGGTTTGGTCGTTTGTGGGAAAATGGTGACCGTTTACACTGTTATCCTGTGCACCGGTTCTCCGATCCTCGGGTCGAACTTAGCCGCTGGCAGTGATCAAAAACAAACCCATTTCGCTCGATTTTTTATTCGTTTGATATTCGCCAACGCGGAAGGTTATTAAGTTTTTTTTGTTTGCTCCCGCTTATCGATTAAGGCTGGGACCTATCGATAGGAAGATGCAGATTGGTTGGTTTTTACATCAACTTTATTTGCATTAGGGTTTTTATTCTTGAAGAATAACGAGGGTTTTATTTTTTTAGAAAAGGGAAGGATTGAATTTAAAAAAGTCATATAGCTTTGTACATTTAAAGTAGAAGAATAAGAATACTGTCATTATCATAAAGAAGGTTTGTCCTTAAATTACGTGAACTTTACGGTGATGATTCACTACATTGCTGTTATGCAGCTACTATTAAGCATGTAAGGAATGCTTCACTACTATCCAGCACTAAAAGAGCATTACACTTGAAGTGGTTTTAATTTTCTCAAAGTTAATCCCGAAGAAATGTTTTTAAAGCAATAAACAACACAAATTAAGGTGCCAATAACAATTATGTTACCGATTGACTGTGTCACAAACGCCATGTCTAGGGTGGTATTTGCTTCCTCTCATTTAAAATATGACACAATCTTCATTTTATTCCCATCATAAAGTTTTATTGAGTTCTTGCTCATTGAAACAGGGGGGTTCACAATGTATTTACTGTCGAAGAAAAAGCATACTTGTAACAAAACAAGCCAGAGGTAGCCGAAACCAGTCGGGCTTTTGTTATTCGATACTAAATACATTTTAACGAGATTGTATTTATTTTTTTGTTTTACTTGTAACTTGGCACGTTGGGGTGAATTTTAAGGCAAATGTTTTTATTTATACTTTGCATAGGATACCTTTAAGGCATTGCAAAAAAACTGTTTTTATTAACTGGAACTTTACCATTTACACCTTTAATTTCGGCTGTAAATGATCCCTTCAAGCTCTATAGAATATCTATATGTTCTTTGTTAAACCTTCAACATTAGTGTTGCTAGCGAAGAAAAGCAGCGAAAGAAAAAACAACTTTCCCCGTCAGACGGTTTGCGAAAAACAAACTCGGTAGGCAGCCCTACAGGCAAATTGAGCCAAAAATTAAATTACACACACAGACAGAGAAAAAAGGGACGCTATTCAAAAGGCAAAAAGTGTACAAAGACTCGAAACTCGTAATCAAAGAAAGGTCAGGAAAAAAGCAGCGCCATCGAGAAAAAAATGAACGACAAAAGTCGATAACAATGAAAGCTCCTCTCTTTGCGCTTATCTTTAATTTGTACGAGCTTCTTCGGTTCAGTGAATATTGTGTGCGCGAAGCTGGAAACTGTGGGAAATCGATAGCCTGGGTGTGGAAATTTTCCGTGGCACGAGTGTAAAAACTCTTACCCAATTGGGGAGTGTATGTATATGATGTGGGGCGGAGGGCCCTAGTAGCTAAGTTGGTGTCGTTTCTTTAACCTCAATGTGCGCCTATTTTTTGTATTTCGCTTGTGTACAGATATTCTAACAGCAACTCACAACAACCGAACAAGCAAAAGAAACATTTTGTTAGAAAAGTGTGCGATAACGAAATCACAGCGAACCAACTTCTCTGCAAACGCGACGAGCTTTGGTTCACAAAAGCAAAATTCCGGAAGTGTCATTGTGGAGTGTGTTGTGTAGTCGAACATTGTTTGCGGGCGTGCAAGCCAAACAACGGTGGTTTTTTGTTACTTTCGAGCTGTGTTTGAGTGTACGTGCGTTTACGTTTTACGAAGTACGCGTGTTCGTGCGTTTGTTAAATTTATGAACAATTTGCTCCGAATTGCTCAATGAGTTGTGCTGCGCCCGATAATGGTGTCGACCGTATCGATTAGGTGGCACCGGTGATGGTGTACATCGTGATTGGAGATCCGCTCAGAACGGTACAGAAGCAGAGCAGTGGACGCAACTTCGTCGAACGTTAATCGTTGGTCGTGTTTTGAACCGACCGAATATAGTTGAAGTTGAAGTCACCGAATCATCGTTCAGACCAAAAAACCTGGAGGTTCGCACGTGGATGGTACGAAAGGGACGAATACATACATTAGCAGCCTTACAGTAGCGAAGTCTCACCTGGCATCATCGCACAGCAGCTACCATAGAGGAAACCGGCCGCCAAAGTCCCAACGAGACGGCGTGATAACGCGTGTATTACCGGCGCTGCACTGCAAGATTCAAAATATACTCGAGACAATCATCGCCACCGCCAACGCTGAGGTTGCAATGTTCTGGTAGCCAAGAAAATTTCGCCGTGGATCCGTATTGCGGCGGTGGAATCAACAGTGGTGGCCAATGGCCGATACCGAACTGCGGCGGACCGATGTGTCATCATGGCCCCGGACCGGGACTACCGCCGGGTGCGGGCCCAACAGTGGGACCGGGCGTGGTCGGACCGGGTGCGGCGGGACCGGGCCCCGGACCCGGCATGGGCACGCTAGTGCACGGTCCCTCGCAGCTGTCCCTGCACGGTCCACCACTGCCACCGCCACCGCTCTGTAATCCATGCAGCAATACGAACAGTTTTAACTCAGTGCCATTACCGGGACCGTCACGCTGGGGTCCCCGTACATCCTGCCCTGTACATAGCCCTTTCAGAATACGAGTGCCAAACGGTTCAATCTGCTCCGGACATCAGGTAAATGTTTGTTGGGGAATTACTCTACCGGAAAATGGCCGGGGAGGTAACCCTCCGTGTAGCTTGTTAGATGTACATCCGTAACAGTTTAGTAACAGCATTCCTGTACAATAAAGGAGGCGGAAGATTTTAGATTTTGAGGTTAACGAAGGACGACTTACGAACGTCCTGTTTGTTCCGGCGGAAGTAATCGACGAACCGATTGAAGTTGCTGTATAGCTGCGAGGACCAAAACGTTGGTGAAGCATCTATTGAGCACTTAAACGATTCCGTTGCGATCGTGAATGGTTCAATTGCTCTGCTCGGGACGTAAATCGTTGATCACCGGCTTAGGACATTGGTTAGCAGCTGCTCGGCTCTAATTACGCGAAATGAATTTCAATGAATTCGACCGAACCTTCTCGCACACAGGTAGTGAGGATGTACGCACACCAGGCAGGTGAGACAGGCATCTGGCTAGGCATTTTGATGGAATTTGGTTCTTCTAGGAATGATCCGATTGGACCAAAACCGAAACTATTTCCAAACGCATTAAACGGAAGCCAACGAATTGGCGCAAGAATTTACAATGCAAATAGAACAAATTCTCTTCATCGGTGAGATGCCCTCCCCCCCTTCTCCCAAATTCATTCGCCAGAATTACGTACGCATTACGTAACGTCTTGTGCTGTGAAGCGTTTATTTTAGGAAAACTTTATTTACAATGTGGATTAAAACCAACAGATCAAGGGTTTCCTCGGCTTACCATTAGCGCTGGATCCGACGTTGATCCAATCAAGCTTTCCCTTGTTCTTCCCGCACGGGAAAACCAATCGTGAAGTGACCAATGCTTGAATTAGAACTTTGGCCCAAAAAACCCCAAAATGCTCGAAAAGTCTTCCCGGAAGTGAATTAAAATTCATTACCTTCACCAACAGCATCCGGTAGGGAAGGGAGGAAAAGGGAAAAAGCACAGGATCGAGATTGGGAAAATGGACCCAATGTAAGGATAGTTGTTGACCGACAGAAACTTTTCACTCTTGGATCAGTCCATTTCCAATGTTCGATGTACGCCCTGGGTTTAGTACTTTCCCTTCCACCAAGGGCGGGGTAGATTTTATGCGATCAGAATCTTAAGTGGATGAACTATTACCCATTCGGAGCTAAGTTGTATAAGCGACTGACAAGAAAGTTGAATGAGTCTTTGAAGAGTTCGGATGATGAATTCGTTTGAAGGGTGTATCATTTTCTCGTTTCTTTTTTATGCGGTATCTTGGCTTCTCTTTGTTGAGAAAATTCTAGTGTATGTATTTTGGATAAATTCTTAAAAACCATCACACATACACACGTGCTGTAAACTTTGATCCTTTGATGCTCAAATGTTGTGCTACATGAAGATATTTAATTATCTCTAATCCTTACTTTTAGTCGATCCGGTCTATCTGTCAGATAGCGGAGATACGGCATTTGATCGAATTGATTGACCACGGCAGTCTTACTAACTGCTGCTTATCTGGTTACAACATCCTGACGATACAGACAACTTTTGTATCATTTTGTACATACCACATGCTACTTGCATATTATATGTATATGCCAGAACCTATTGTGTACCGTTGGATGGGGTATGGTCGAGAGCGAGGACAGGTTAAAATTAATTGAGTTTAATTATTCATTTATCCGGTTTCATATGAGTCCCTGTAACATAGTATGTAAATTGTTGTCATGATCACTTGTGGTAACGTAAAATCTACATCTACCTATATTATCTTGTTGAGTAGAGCGTAGAATTGTTGTTTTGTATTTTGACATTCCAAAACATTCAAGAAAACACATTTATATTAGAAATTTACAAATACAAAAGTATCTTGGAATGCTTTTTAGATTTAATTTAAAACATTCTTGAACGAAAAGTGATATCCTTGGTAATACAGAAATATTTGCTCGGTTTTGTAAAACAATTTCCGTTTGTTTTTTTTTTTGGGTAAGCAAATTCTTTCATCCCCAAAAGAAGAATGTAAAGAGGCAAATATCGAACCACAAACGTCAACATTATTTTAGGGATTTCGTGGAAGGTTTTTTCCTTACCGTTGCATAAATCATGCTGCTTGGGCGTTGAATTATTGAATGCTGTCGCTTGTGCTTCATTCAAACTTTACCGTCCGTACCGGTTCAACCCGTTGTCAGACGTCACCATCCCTACCCCTTCAGCAACTGTCCGTATCTTATACGTTATCGCAAACAACCGAAAGGTAGCCTGCCATTTCCTGTCTGCACCGTAGGCAAGTGGCACTCGGGCTCGGATTGGAAAACTCGTCTTCTTTGTTTTCGTGCGCATTTCGGATAGTACAGCAGCTGTTTCATTCTCAGTATCATCCGTATCACCACGTTCTTCCACGTGTCCTTCACGTATTGCTTTTTCTCCTTTTCAACCCGTAGCTTTCAAGCAAGCACAATTGGAAGGTGAGAAATTAGTGCAGCTTTCAAGGTGACGGTGTCTATAAAGGGATGCGGGTAACAAAACCCGGGAACCATTCCAATCGCAAAGGTGTCGTCCAAACGAATTTGTAAAGCCAGTGTCATTTATCCTAGCAAATCAAGGATTTGCCCTTCGGTTGCTCTAATTGAGTGAGCTGTTAAACGGACGATTTAATGAATGGATGGGTTTTTTGCGGGGTGGGGTGGCTTTGTGTGGGGAGCGAGATAATGGTTATGTAGTGGGTGTGGTTGGCTATCATTAATTATTTCATCTGATCCTGAAGATTTCGCAACCTAACTTGTTTGGATGCCGCTGCACAATTGCTTAGCGCATAGAAATGGCCGACAGAAATCTATCGGAATGACGGGGAGACAGGTTAAGTTGTTATTTTAATTGATATTCGAGTTAAAGCGGTTTTCAACATCACCCGTTCAAGCCGGTTTTAATGAAGGGAGGAAAAGTAAGAAGGAGGGAGAGAAAATCGGGAATTTATTTAAAAGCACTTAAGCGAAGAAAAAAAAACGACGGGTGTCCCTCTTCAATTATCACACACCATACAATGCGTTAATTATCTAGAAATGATGATAAATCTCCGGTCTGATGAAATGTGCTGGAAGAACTTTTCCATGCAGAAATGCATAATTTTCATAGGCAAAATTCTTGCCCTATAATTCTGAATGTATTTAAGCATAATTAATGTTTATGCTTGTTTAAAGCTTCGGTACAGCAACTCCTAATGTTCACGCTCCCATAACCATAAAAAAGCAACATTCATAACATTGTTTTGGTGACTGGCACAAAATTATCTTGGTCAATTATGCAATGTTTCTAGTCATGTTGGTATGTGAATAAAATTTTCATCACTCGATATTACGGTTGGTGTTGGATTGCATCAGATTATACTCTCACCGTTCAAGAGGTGCATAGTCATGGTTGGTCACTATGTTGAGGATACGTAGTAGTTACAAAAACTCACAACAAATGGAGCAGATAATTTACGATTGTATCATAACATGATGTGTTTTAACAGTGCATAAAATCATGTGGTGCAAAGTGTATTCAGCTGTGAAAATAGTTGAAATGCTTTTTTTATTTTTATTTTTATTCGGATAGCAATCTTTAGTAAGCGGTACGCGTTCCGCTGTACAATTGAATGTGTAATTTAACCGAAATCGCAGTTACGCATTTATTCATTTGCATACACTTATGGTAATGCATTGAAGTGTTGCATACCATCCTCACCGACAATTCTTCGCCCCTCCCGTGGGAACGATGTTTAATGCGCAGGAATCTGATTGATCAGAAAAATGTGCAAAATTGAATATCTTGTTACAATCGTACTGACGCGCACATTTGGATTTCTGATAAAAGTTTTCTGCCGTAACTGTCTGTACAGCCAATTGCCGATTATTAGCATTCGGCTTCTGTCTGAGCTTCTGCCATCGTAATTCATCGATAAAGTAATGAGTTTTTTTCTGGTTGTTGTGTGCTTTATTCTCTCACCATTCGGTACAACTTTCCTACTCCCAAGGGACACAATCGTCGGTGGAATTTTGGGATGCTATATTAGCCTACTCGTCGCTCTGGATCCTTGCCCGGGCGATTCGTGGACCCGTACTAGAAATTGATGAAAAACTTTTCCAATTTACTCCGTTCGTGTTCCGCTCCTCCGGATAGATCAGGCAAAGTCCAAGTGTTGAATGGACGAGTTTTTGTGTGTATTTTTCCGTTTTTTCAAATCCTTTCATGCCACCTCTCGATCGTCCAACTGTACGGCGAATGGTTGGAACACCCAAATGGGTAGGAAGTTTGTAAATGCTGCGAACAGATTTATCATGCTGTCGACAGGCCGCCTTGCTGTTCAAGGGCTTACGGTCGATTTGCTTCCTTCGCGACAGGATGAATTGAGGTTCGCTTGGGCTGTGCCCATTGATGCTGAGGGACAGCTGATAGGGCCAAGTGCAGATGACAACAGTTCGGTTTGAATGTTTCGAATTTGAACTTCACCAGTAACGTTAATGTAGCGCGAAAGTAGAATAAAATAAATCTAAACTATAATCCAACTTTAACAACAAAACAAGTCAGCAGTGCTTTTGTAACGGGCAGATTCCGTAAACAGCAAGCATACGATGGATAGTTAGTTTTTTGCAACGAGCAAAAGTTTTGCCCCTTTCGTTGGAGATTTGGCCTCCGAAGCAAAGTGTTCACAGCTCACGAGGCAATTTAAATTTATTTTTCGACATTTTACACTTCCCGACGGATGTGGCTTCTGGTGCGTACACTCGGTAGGAAGGATCTCCTGGTAGCTAAACTTTCATTGTACAGCCCGTCTCCCCCCACCCCCAAAATGTCATCGTAATAGATGCCGATGCAGATAGATGGTTTGCCTGCAAGCTGACCGTTGTCGGCCAGCGGTATCGTGACTTCCCGGAAGCCCGGTGACAGCTGGGAGCGATTGGCCGTAAATCTTCTTTCGAGGGGAATAAATTTGAACGATTTGATTTATGATACTGGTGAAGTAAACCACCCCAAAAACGGCTACTCATAATGCGGCAATGTGTGGGTGGTAATACGGGTTAACCTAACGGCTATGAGCACACAATCATCGATGGTGTACGTTAACGAGGGCTGCAGCGAGTCTTGGAGGCCGTGTTTTTGGGAAGGATCGAATCTTGTGCTGATGACAGCACGTTTTGCATCATTGCCTTATGGGCAATGGGTACCCGGAAGGGTGGATACTGTTTTTTCTTCTGTTGGTTCTATCCATACTTTACATTTTTTTCCTCCTCAAGAGATGATTAAATTTCGATGATCCAAAGTCAATCAGATGCATTCGCGTGGTTCGCACGCGCGCTGGAGTAGAATTCGTTACCGATTTGTTCATGTTGCAATCGTTGAGAAAGCAATTTGGAGAAAATTTGGTGTCGGGAGTAAACGATGAACGAAGTTTAAATGGCCCTCGTAAAGGTCATAAATATTGTTACCGATGCAAAGTTTGGTACTTAACACTTTTCATTGAACCGTTCATTGCAAGCAAGAGGGCGGGCAAAAAAGGAGTAGAAAGTGTTAGCTCCCTGTTTTTTCGTTTGACTATTTTTAAACTTTTTTATAGAACGCACGTGCAAAACTGGCCTTAACTGGGGCGGTGTTTCTTGCTTGCTGAAGTTAGTAAACCTTTTATAGAAATCGTGAATGGGAACAGGTTCGATGAGTGGCATACAAACACTCGATCGAGTTCGATTCACAATTTCCATCCGATTTCCATTGTACGTAATATGCTCGTGGCTGTGTATAGTATACCCGTTCAAGTGAAAATGATATGAAACACATTTAAGCAGCTTCGGTTGGGTCGTGTATACCGGGTTTGTCGAATGTCCTCTGGCCTACTAGCGCCACCGTTCAATGGAGGGTGGTTCGCTTTTGCAACGACCTGTTGATAAGACGATAACTAGCGCCGGTTAACGAAGTGATTGTTGTTGATGTTATGCCCCAGCAGCTGGACCATAGTGGAAAGGGGGCTTGATTCACTCGGTTCCTTTCATCCGTAGCGTTCCGAGGGCACCCCGGGAGCATTTTACTAGCCTGGGCGAAAACGTACACAGTTTTTCGTAACGCTGACTATGGCAGATGTAAACAAGGTCCTTTTGCTGAAACTCCGTTCCGGTGGCCGATAGCGTACAGCTAGGTTGTAATAGTTGATCGCTCCGGGCTGTACCCGGTGGTGCCGAGAGTGCCAATTAAAGATGATAATAGAGCAAGCAGAATTTACGGCGGAATGACCCACACTAATGATGCCGGCCCAGCTAGATAGCTATGGTTGGTATCTCGGCTTCATTCGTGCGGTAGCATAATGGCCACAGCCCCACACAGGAACGCTTCTGTGTAGCGTGCTGTGTGTTTTTGCCTATTATTGGGTCATTTCGTTTATACCGCTTTTGTGTTGGGATGTACGGAAGTGCCACTGTCAAACGTTGAACTTCCGAGTCAGTAGCACAGTGTGTAGGGTAGGTCGTAGTATCATTCGTAGCGGAAGCATTCGATGGTACAAACAGATTTCGTACATCGCTATGGATCGCTGGACGACGCAGCTCAAATATTCGCTGCATTGCACACATTACAAAAGGGTGCTTCATGTATGTATACAATTATTTGATGCCAGAAAGCAATAGCATATGAAGCGTGCCGCATTGAAGGCATTGTGCCATATTTGGTTTATTATTGAAATTGTTCTGATAAATTGAAGTAGATTTATGGATTCGTAGGGAACAAAGGTGATTGAAAGTAGATTTATGTTCTTATACAACTTACAGGGTGTTCAATAAGTTCGAATACACTATCAAAATATGTTTTAAAAAATTGACTTGTTCAAGTCAATCCCTATGGAAGCTATGTTTGTTGAGAACGTTTAGGTGATATTAGTCAGGAGCACCCCCCTTTTGTTCTTTATGACGAACTTAAGACGTTTCTCGAAAGAATAGATCGCGGCATGCACTTAGTTCATCGGTATTTCGTCCCAGATCTTGGCAATAAGCTTCTGAAATTGTTCCATAGTGCTCACTTCATCTTCACTCTGCTTGGCCAGCATGTGTGACCATACAAAACAGTCCAGTGAGTTAAAGTCTGGGGAGCTGGGAGGCTAAAAAGACTTATCGAGAAAATCTGTCACATTCTCTCGACACCACACTTGGAGGATATTCGCCGTGTCGGCAGCGTCCAGTTTAAAGACGTAATGATCCTTCCCGTATTGTTTCCAAAGTGACGGGGCCACAACCTTCTCCAGAACTTCGATTTTACAATACGCTNGTAAACCTATTCTCATACCTAACGAACGTTCAGCGAAAATTTCATACAAATCGGTTCAGCCGTTTAAGAGGAGTTTGCACACTAACACCGCGACACGAGAATTTTATATATATAGATGATACTTGCAAAATGTACTTGTCTACCTGAATAAAAAAAATGTACTAGTAATGTGTTGCATGCCTAACATTTTGTATTTCCGAACTGTCCAAATTTTCAACCTTTCTGCAACTATCAATACTTTCTTAAACAACATTATTTTGTATTTCGTTTGTTAAAGTTCTGCATTTTGTATTTCAAGGATTTGCATTTATTTCTTCAGGATTTGCAACAGAAGACATTTTCTCATTTCTGACATAGTTGTTCATTACAATTCTCATTTACAATTCTTGTTCATTACTAACTATTGTTGGTATAATTATGTGCCACAAATATCTTCTTCTTGGCATTAACGACCTTACAGGTCACGCCGGCCATTTCTGGCTTACTAGACTTATTTTACCACGTAGCCGGATAGTCAGTCCTTGCTACGGGGGAACGGTCTGGATGGGATTTGAACCCGGTCCGGCCGTGTGGACTGGCGCCGTTTATCACATGCACCACCGGACCGCCCCATGTGCCACAAATATACTCCTCGGTAAAAAAGATCCTCAATTTTCTTTGGTGCCAACCTATTTCGTATCTGTGAACAGATTTCTCCCGTCTTTGAAAAGATTCGTTCCATGAGCTAGCCGATACATTTAACACTATGTGGCTGACGCGTTTTTCCGATCGGGCCGCGTCAGCCACATACCCAACCAGCAAAGCATGCAATATTGGATGAACTTTTGTATGGGCCTAAATCATTTCACTTATCCATTTGTCAGCGACAGCTGCACCCAGACCAAAGTCTGTATAGTGATGAGGTGTCGTAATAGAGGGGTTTTGGCTAGTGTTGGGTAAATCTGATTCAGATTCATGAATCTGAATGAAACTTTGAACTGAATGAATGATTCTGAATCTGAATGTCAAAGATTCATGAATTTTCGAAGATTCATGAATCTTCGAAGATTCATGAACCCTCAACGATTCACGAATCCTCAAAGATTCATGAATACTCAAAGATTTATGAATCCTCAAAGATTCATGAATCCTCAAAGATTCATGAATCGTCAAAGATTCATGAATCCTCAAAGATTCATGAATCCTCAAAGATTCATGAATCTCCGAAGATTCATGAATCCTTGAAGATCCATGGGTCCTCGATGATTTATGAATCCTCAAAGATTCATGATTTTGCGTATTCTTTACGCATCTTGACTTCAATTGTAACCATTTTGTGAATGGAAGTCGGTTTGCATTTTTTATGAATATTTTCCCCAGGTTGTTAGCAGGTGGGAAAGTTTAGAGCAAAATATTTAATGCGGTAGTGTAGCTGCGCCTTGCTGCGCCTTGGGGCGGCCCGATGGTGTATGTGATAAACGGCGCCGGTACACACTGCAGGACTGGGTATCAAATCCCATCCGGACCGTCTCCCCGTAGACTGACTATCCTGCTACGTGGTAAAATAAGTCTTGATACGGCCAGGCCGTTCTAACCGAACATGAAGAAGAAGAAGTCAATATGCGTAAAGAATACGCAAAATCATGAATCTTTAAGGATTCATAAATCATCGAGGACCCATGGATCTTCAAGGATTCATGAATCTTCGGAGATTCATGAATCTTTGAGGATTCATGAATCTTTGAGGATTCATGAATCTT
>CM028125.1:31178220-31235041 GCA_016254315.1 Anopheles parensis
GATCTTCACTCTGCTTGGCCAGCATGTGTGACCATACAAAACAGTCCAGTGAGTTAAAGTCTGGGGAGCTGGGAGGCTAAAAAGACTTATCGAGAAAATCTGTCACATTCTCTCGACACCACACTTGGAGGATATTCGCCGTGTCGGCAGCGTCCAGTTTAAAGACGTAATGATCCTTCCCGTATTGTTTCCAAAGTGACGGGGCCACAACCTTCTCCAGAACTTCGATTTTACAATACGCTGTGTTGATTTTCACATTTTTCTCGATAAATACCAGTGGGAGCTTCTCTTGCCTGGGTAAGGTAATATAAAGAATGGAGATGTAGTGTAATGTTGCAATACAACCCAGGACTGTCACGCACAGGACATTCATGACAGTTGATTGTGGCTCTCAGAAGCAGGAATTTCATTTTCCATTCTTCCAATGCGTGGCAATCCATTTTCGGATTTATCCAAAGCATATTGTGTGGCATATGTTTAGTTTTTAATTAACCTAAGATGCTCCATCAACTAATCAACCCTTATTGGAAAGGGATGGGAGGATCAAGGAAGCCAGATAGTTCCTAGGAGAATGGTGATCGAAATTCTAAAAACCCAACAATAGTTTCATATCGTACAGGAGGTTTTTCTTGCCATAGGATAAAGGCTGTAAATGGTGAAAGGAATTCGACTTGAAAGGTTGGCTTTCTTACTCATAGTCATTTGTTTTCAGGGGATGGAGAAGGTGTTTGGCAAAGTCACACGTTTAATCAATCTTTTGAGGTTGCTGTTGAATTGATAGAATTTTAATTCCAACATAAATTCCCAGGGACACACCACCTCAGGAATAATGCATCAGAATATCTAAGATATACTTACTCTAAATTGCTGGCATATCTCTCTACTAGAAAGGAAAGGAATATTATATTTGCTACGGAGGCCGATTTCTGAGGCTTCCTTTGAGACACACTTACTTAATTCGTTTGGCAGTCAGTTCAGCTGAGCTTTGCTTTCGCTTGTAAACCACACCATTTTATGTAACAATTTTCCAATAAACATCACTTGGTGTGCAAGCACATCGATGTAACGTTGCCGTACATATAATTGTCAGCTTCTATGTCTTCCTTGTTCCGTGGCCCAACTACTTCACATTGCGCTTTCCGTGATTTAGTTAGTGTGCTGTGTGGCAGCTCGAAAGTGAACGGCTCAATTCGTCGTCTACTTCGAGCACGGTTGGCAGTGGAATGTCTTCGCCGTTCTGGTGGAATTCTTTCCAGCGTGTTTGTACGGTTGTGCGTCACCTACTGCTAATTTTCCATGCAAGTTTGTGGGGAGGGGTGTTGGGAGATGGGGCAAGATGAGAGGGTGGGAGAATATTATTTCATTTCCAGAAACGCTTTTCTCATCACGGAACGCGCTTCGACAGCAGAATTCCAAAGTGGTGCGACGTCGTCGTGAATAGCAAAAGCCTCGTAACTTCATTATCAATATAGTCAGCATAATTTTCTAGCGCTGTGGAACTGTTATCGATGTAAGCTGGTTGGAATCATTCTGTGTGATGTGTTCCATGCTCTTGCGTCTCTTGGAAGAATACTGGAATATGTTCTTTTTTGGGATTTTTGTTTCTTTCCATTCTTTACACCTACGACTTGATAAGTGGGAAGCCCTTTATAAGCGTGTTTGATATAGGGTACAAAGTTTAACCTCTGTTTATTTAGTAACTTTAGTATGAATTACACAAGCTTTTCAGAAAATTTCTTTGATTAAATAAAATTATCGTGAAACGAAAGCTTTTAACTGTGTAGTTTTAGAGGACAAAAAAATTGAGGTATTATGCTAGTGAATTTCTTAATTATTTGTAAAAAATAAAAATGCTTTTTTCAATTTTTCCCTTTTTCTATATCATTTGCTCGCCAGCGTGATAGATCTTTTTTACACAAACACCACCCGTACTTAACTAGCGTTAAACTTTCACTAAGCTCGCGCTTTAAATTCGTTTTTAAAAAGCATCTCATCTAAAAGCTAGAACATTTGTAGCAAATACCGGCAGCTAAATGGTCCAAAAAAGTTTCCACGCCGCCAAAAACTGAGCAGTAGATGAAGCGACCCCAGCATGAGGCACGTGCAGATGACACCGAATCTTGTGAAGAGATAAAAATAATTAGTCTCCTTTTCGACCCACTATACCCGCAGTCGGACAAATTAGACTGCTCGGCGGCGATAAAAGCTGGAAGCTGAAGATTGGCAAATAAATCTGAAAGTTTCCAGTGTCTGTCTGAATTTTGGTTTCCTTGTCTTCTTTTTTTTCGCGCCCACCGCCCGCTGGTTGATCCAACAGTTTGCCGACTCATTTCTTATTTTTATTGTCCCTCCCAGTTCGTGCTAATAGTCGATCATGGTACGGTTTTCCGCCTGGTACGTCTGGTTGCAGTGCACGGGAATGACGCGGTTTCCGTCTTAATCATTTTTACACCCACCGACGGTTCCGAAGGTTGTTTAGCGGCAAAGAAACGATGAAATATGCTGCAGTGCTGTTTTTTTGCACTTTCGTAACCCGGAAACGGATAGAAAGTGGTGCTATGCGAAACCATACGGTGCTCGTGTGGCTTTCTTGCGCTTTTCTCACCCGTGCGCCTTGCCGGTGTCATTGTTTTTGCCGTTAGTGTAGAAATTAAAGTTTCATTAAATTTCCTGCTCATTACGAACGCGTTGGCGTCAGTTTCCGCTTTCTCATTTTTCACAGCCCACACGGGTCGTTCTGGGTTTTGTGTTTGCGTTGTGCCGGTGTTTGCCGTTGGTTTGGATTTTCCCATCTTGATTTGGTGACTGGGATTGGATGGCGGAGGTTTTTTTTCCCTTCTTCACCCACCAAAAGCTTCTTAATCGGCTTATCGTGCAGAGTGAGTAAATTGTTTTTGCACCACCCCTTACTCTGCCAGATTTTGGAAATGAAACTTCCGCGGTTGAATGCAACAAAGAGTTCTGCAATTTGACACAACTTTGTGCTTGCGTCCAAGGTATACAACTTCAAGACCAGAACGGCATAAATGCTACATAAACTAACGGCAAAATAGTCATAGACGAAAAAAACAGCATGTTTGAAGAAATTAATTTTAAGATTTGTAGATTTTTGTTCTAAAATCAAGGTAAAAATAGCAAATCAATATTTTAAGAAATAGCAAAGTTACAGTTAATAGTGTTGGGTTAATCTGATTCAGATTCATGAAGCTGTAATGCTTTCTCCAACAATACTAATTCAATTTTGTTAAAACTGGTACCACTACCATCTACACCACGAGCCGATATTTAATTTGTGTAAGAGTTTTGCTGAAGTCATAAACGTAAAAATGCATTCATTAATAAATTCTACGAGATTCATGAATCTGTAAGGATTCTTGAAGATTTATCAGTCTTTGAAAATTAAATCAGATATCTTTGAACTATCCTTAACAATTCTTTAATCTTTTGGGAATCGCCTCATGATTTGAATGACTCATTACTAAACATTCATAAAAATGAATCTTTGCAAATGATTCATAAATGACAAGACTAATCGCTATGCAAAAATGCATACAATGTTCAATGCTCCTATGCGTTTGCTTTTTGTTTTTCAAAACCATTTTTTGCAAAATGGTACTCAACAGTTTTTTGGAGACCCTTTTTTTGATCGACTGGAAATTTTCGCATTATTTTATACTTAAATTGATTTCTCTTTGTTTTGCGGGCAAAATAGCGATCAAACTTCTGTTAGAAATAACATTTTCAACTTTAAACGTCCGTCATTATGTCATGAATTAAAAATCTCAATATCTGCTCTGACAAGAACTAGATAAAGTTATCGTTTTTTCAAAATATTCTTAAACTTAAACGCCAATGAGTGCTCCAAAGAAAGCCCTCTAAAATCCTGTTTTGTGTATTTTAATATTTTTCATACTTATTCATACCTATACCATCAATAGACACACTACATGAAAGTCCAAAATGTGATGTAGTTTTTTTTTTTTAAATCCAGAAAATAACCTGCTTTCCAAGCTTCCAAGTGTACAATAATTAAAGTAATAATTTTGAATCATCAGCAATCGTTCACAAAGCAAGATAATTAGAAAAAAAAACTCAAATTTATCAACAACTTTTGCCTTATATTTGCTGTTCATTAATACATTGTTCGATATTGTATTCATTTGTCTGATTATCTCATATTATCTAACGTTGCCGATAGGGCGGAAAATTAATTAAAGCTCCTATCGGTGTTTTTTTTCCTGTCCATCGAGCAGAATAGCTTTTGCCTTCAGCGCTTTACCATTACGGAACACAAGTTTTCGATATGGGGGAAACTGTTTTTTCACCAATCAGCGAATGCTGACCCTTGTAACGAATACTATTTGAATGCACAGATTGGACTCGATACTAAAAGGAGATCCTTTGTATGCACATGATTCGCTGCCTGTTCCTTTATGTAATGTCATATGAAGCGACAAGCAAAGAGCAAAAAAAAAAACGCCAACAAATACGGTATCCGATGAACTGCTTCCGTTGACTTTGGTTCGTTTCGAGCTAATTTCCGCTCGCTACCAAAGCACGGGAGGGGGTGGAACCATATCAGTTCTCTGCCGCCCTTGTCGACTGGCTTTTGGCGAACAAACTTCATCGATTCGAATTGACCAGTTTGACATCATTTTTTTCCCTGTGCTTTACTTCATTACCCAAATGACAAAAGGTAGCAAACGGGCAAGCCACACCGGGCCACATTTCTGTCCGACACACACGTGTTGGGCACACGCTAAAAAGCGTTAAAAACGCGCTGCTCCCTTAAGGGAATCCGCTTGCTGGCGGATGTTCGGATGGATGTTTCTCGGTCAGCGCCGATGTTGCCGCATCGGAACGAAGAGGCACATCATTTAGCAGAGATGTGTGTCGATAAAAAGCTGCGGAAAAGGTCGGAAAAACCTTGTCATACGGGGTCATGTCATAAATATGAATGACGGCGGGCACCGTTTGAATGGTTTCTTCTTTTTTTTGTTGCTGATGCGTGCCTGCGTCGTGTTTTGTTCATGTCCGTCTTTCCGGCAGCTTCCTCTCAGCATCCGTACTAATGTTCGTCCTTTTTCATTGTCACCGGTATCCATTTCGGTGCTGTTTTACGTGCTGTTGTCGAAACACTTTCAGTTTGTTTTCGGCGTTGAAAACTGTTCTATTTTATTTTTTGTATGGTTCTGTTTTTTTAAACGCAAAATATCTGCCTGAAAAGTTAGAATGAAGCTGGTTTCTCTCCCTTTCTTTCCCTCTATGAAATGTCATGATCATATCATTGTGCCGTAAGGTATTGAGTGTTAGGAAAAGGTGAAGAAAGATGGTAGCTACGGAATCTGCACCCAAAAAAAAAACGAAAAACATGACACAAATTTCGTCGGAAGCGTATCACAAAAGGGAAATACGATGCGCGAGAATGTAAGGTTACAAAAACCAACGAATCACCCACCCACCACTGAAAGAATGGCATGGAATGATGGGTAACAATACAGCAACAACAGCAAAAAAAACTCAACAAACAACAAAAATCATCAGCGAACATAATAATGTCATCACTGAGCTGGAAACTGTCCTGATATGATTGATGTTACAATGGGCTATCGAGCGATTGACGCTCCAGTTGGACGGATGACGGTTGGATGTATACATCAAAACCGGAAAGGGGTGACGTTCATTATTAAAAATACACTCGAACAGACAAAAGTGCGCTACATATTTGTGATTGTTTTCGTTGGAAGTAGAGTTGCACACAAAATAGATGAATGTAGGCACTTTAGGTTGGGTTATGTAAATCAGATGAGTTTGTTATCTTTTCATGTTTTTACTGCAATGGTTAACTTTAGTGATGGGAAAATTCCATTTTTTTATATTTAATTTCTTTTCCTTGCTTCTTTTCTTTCCTTTTTTTTCTTGTTTTTTTGCCTTTATTTATTTCTTTTTTTGCTATTATTTTCCTTTTTTGTACTTTTCTGATTTCTACTAGTTGGTGGAAGATTTTTAAAACAATTTTGTTGATTTTTTTCTGTCCAACAAAAGTTTACTTTGTGTGCTGTTCGGTACGCATCAAGAAGCATCAATCGTTTGTACGAGCGTATTTAATAAACATTTCACTTGCGGTCTGAAGCGAGACAAAAACAATTTATCAGAACACTGCGCCAGGCAGCAAAACCTGAGCAAACTAGAGCCTCGTCTTTGATACGTTTGTCCCGAGGGCAATCTTCTGTCCTCCCTAACAGTGGGCATACCAGCAACAAACCCGATATTACCAGCGAACCGATGTACTCCCAAAAAGGTATCGGGTTTTACCGGTTGGAAATCAATATCCGGCTGTACGGGATTTTTGTTTTCCATCGGCATAATTTGCAGTGCGAAGGATCATCGTTGCTTCTTCTGGTCTGGTACTATGGCGATACATTATTTCCGTTCTGTTAAAGGTAATATTTTTACCAGGGTTTGTAGCATCACCCGGTTTCTGCCTGGAGCGGGTGTACCAACCGGTCCAACGTCGTACGTTGAAGAGCGCCTGCCTGTGACCAGACATGCCGAATAGTCCCCGTGGGAGGTTGTGGCACATCTAAATGTGCATCTAAATCATGCTTACTTAATGGAAGCCGTAAGCATTCGTTACCCCTCGAGTGAAGTAGCAAAACATTGATGTTGGTAAAGTGATTGGAGTACGCCACTGAACGCCATCGGATATCTGTTTGCCTTTAAGAAGGTGCGATGGTGTAATGGGGGGAGAAATAAAAAAACACACAACACCTAGCCGTAGGGTTAATGCATTTTCCAAACTTCCTATCCCGAATTACGTACAATCCCGAACGATGGATGGAAGTTTACGAGCAATACGGTACAATAGCACTGATGGAAACCTCTTTCTACAGACGACGGTGTGAGACTGTATTAAGATGAAACCTTTTTGGACTACAAACCAATTTTTTTGTTGGTTTTTTGGTTTTATCCCAAATAAGACGATTAGAAGCTTTACTTTACTGTTTATTACTGTTGCGTGCTGGCAAACTTTACGATCACTGGGAATTTGTATGTGTTTAATATTTTTAAAGTAAATACGATAAAACATCGATTAGTGCCAGTTTTATCAATTTGAAAAATGATTCACTAGAAGAAGAAAAAAGAAAAGCTTGCACTTAATTAGCATTTGACAAAACTTTGTTGTCTCCTTCACTATCAGAGCCATTATTTTCATCATTAATTTTCACTCACAGATTGTTTCTGATCGTTTCCGTGAGCTGACGGCGGGCATATAGATAAAGCAATGATTAATGATTTCAGACAACGCGGAAGATCCAAAATTTGTTCAATTTTTTTTTCTTTTGCTTTTCCACTCTAAAGGTTCTTTTTTTCCTTTTTTGAGCTAAATACATGCCATCGACAAATCTGGCAGTAAATGGGTTCCATTTATTTAACCATGTACACCAGGCATGAGCAACCTGCGGCCCGCGGGCCGCATGCGGCCCTCGAAGTGGTTTTATGCGGCCCGCGAATAGCCAGAAGCAAGTTTTATAGCAAATGTTATTAAGAATTAAAAGTGCAAATTACCCGGTTAATACAACACTCAAAACTAAAAAAAAAAAGATTTATAATCCCAATTCACTTTTCAAAAATACAGTATTGCATCTAGTCCGAAAAAGTCAGCATAAAAGCAGCTTTACTAAAGCAGTATCCTGCAATGTGGCCCGCCAACCAGTTTTTGATTTTGAATGTGGCCCGAAGCTCTAAAAGGTTGCTCATCCCTGATGTACACTATACACTAATTGACCTGTCTGTAATGTTTGTCAAATGTTTGTTGAGCTTAATCAAAATCGTGGTGGTAAATGAATCGATATTTTTAACCGAACCATACACACAACTCTAATTTCAAAGTGAACTCTAACCAATTGGTATTTGGAATGCGCCAACTCCCAGCTCCACTCGAGCAGCGGAAAAAGTATTCAACTGATTGCAACATATTACATGCTTTATATCCAATCTCGCACATTCTGCTCGGGTATCGGTTATCAAACGTTTCGTAATACGATGCAATATTCTACATCGTGTATGATTGATATCGAAGAAAGATAAGGTTTCTTCTGTACGGGAATGTTTTACATCTTCATATTCCCCGTACCACGTAATGGTGGCCCCCGCATTTTCCCACCTCTCGGTTTTCTTCGCACGTTTTGCAGAGGGGCACGTGTGTTGCTAACTACAGGGCAGGCATTTTGTATCCATGGTGAAACGTTTCCCAACTCCCCCCTCCCTTTCCAAGGATAAGCGTCTTAAGTATTGGGAAGGATAAATGCAAAAGTCAGGAATTCAATTTCCTTTCCAATGTGTCTTGAAGGTGGTCTGTACGGATAGTGGAGTGAGGAGGCTCCATCCTTCGGTCGACTTCGATGCTGTAAAGCCACGGTAACCCACACCACAGTTTGCATACTTTACGGCTTAGCAAATAGTGTGTACCGAGCCCCAGTGCGGATGGGTTGGTTGCGTTTGCTTCGTTTTCCAACATCCGAGACACACCCATACACGACTGGAAGGAATTTCCATCTCGGTACTCTGATTTATCATTCGGCTCTTTATCTGATGGAAAATGCATCGTCCTTTCCGCACACATACACTGCACCCCACATGGTTCGTATCAACCACCGTATCGGTGCATGTATGTCTCTGTTTACGCATGTACTACCGTCAAGGAAAACGCTCAAGGAGAAACAATGCCAGAAACAGGCACCAATGTGTATGTGTGTGTGCGTGTTTCGCTTCGTTGGTAAAGCTCATTTGTTTTTGTTTTCCGTGTCGTTGAAGAGCATCCACCGGGTACGTTGGACAGCGAAAGGTATATATGGCGATCCGTAAGGGCGGACTGTGTGGCAGTTGGAATTATTACTCTGAAACGAGAAAACCATCCATTCTTGCGAAGCAACTTCACGGCAAGCATTACGTAACGGTTGAGACTCATTTGGCCCGTATCCCTTTCAAACAGGCCCTCCGTATCACCCGTTGCCCAGGGAACACATTTTCCAACAATAAAAAACCCTGGTCGCTCGTGACTCGATCTTTTGGTTGGATGGAGTGCGGGTTTTTCGCTAGAACGGAACCGAAACCATTTCGAGGTGTGGTCGTGGTTTCCTTTGCCCTTTTTTCAGCAGCCCTTTTGGCTATCCTTCTGATAGCAGGTGGGAAAAAGAGAAGGGAGGAGTGGTTGGAGAGAGGGACAACTTCCTCCACCTCCGTGTGCTTACCTGACGCGTATCCAGGCGGCAAAGTATTTAATTAGGATCGCGGAATGTTTAGAGACCGAAAGGAGATTTATTTATTTTTTCGTCCTTCGGTGGGTTGTTGCTTTTCTTTTTTTTAATCTTTCTGCTCCCCTATACATAGGCTGGGAAAATTTAACAGCAAACGACGCAATGAAATTAGCAGATGGCCTAGTCCTGGCCCTGCTGGTCTAGGTCACTTGGTTGGTCTCAAGCTCAGGCGAGCGTAAGCGAGCGGTTGGAGCGGGGCCCGGTGGTTGAGGTTTTGCTGGTTGACTGCGAAATAATTACAAATATTTAAATTAAGCAAAATAATAGTGCCTCATTTTTACGCCCCTCCGATGAAGGAAAGGTTGAACAACAAGCGGGCGCTGTGTTTTGGGGCGTGTGTTTGGTAAAAATGTGTTCGGTAGTTAATGAATCCGGCAACTGTTATTATTAATGTTGATCGTACCGAAAAGGGGTGGCGCTATATTGATAGACTGGTGTGAGCAAAGTGAAGCAATGTTTCTAATAAACCTCAATTATTGTTTTAACAGCTTGCAATGAGTTTTTCGCTCTTATTACTTACTTGATATACTCAAAAATGATATACTCAATACAAAAACAACAGAACAGAATGATATCAAAAATGCAAAATTAATAAAACGAGTGTTCATTTTCACTGTTTGAAGCATGATCCGTTTTTATGTATTTGCATTCGGTGCTTCACTTCAAAGATGTTCGGCTAAAATTTGCTTAATTAATTAAGTAAAATATTGTCTTCACTCCGTTCGCAAGCAACGTGCTGCGACACTTATCGTCCCTTTACTCAATAGGCCTTTAAAAAAAAAAAAACGTTCACATGAACCACTAAAGGACTGACTCGAAATCGTGACTGGAATGTTTAACAGTTTGCTTTCCATTTTTCCCCCATCCGGAACCGTTGCTGTTTTTGGGATTATTTCCCAACACGAAAAAGGAATGTTGGGTGAAGGGGAATGCATTTCATATTGTGTATTCTATCCTGTTTTTCTGTCTCCTTTCTTGCTGTGATGTTTTTTTCCATTTGTTTTCCAGCATAATGAAAACAGTGAAAATACTAAACACGACATTTTGCATAAATGGCTGCCAGCTTTATTGATTGATTCGCCCTTCGGTGCAGCACATTTTCGCTTCGGTCATTGTTAAAGGAAGCTTTTGCGTTCACATTGCTGCAGCTCATTATCGAACTGCTATAGTGAGTCGTACGCTTCAAGGGCATGTTCGTACGGTTTTTGCGTTTGGATCGTTAATTAAATTTTCCAACTCCATTTTCCGCTTGTTCTAACAGCGGAATCCATTTTTGGAAGGTGGCACAAAATTGAATAAGTGTGGCACTAGTGTGCGGTGCTATTGTTTAGCCAATAGCCCACCAATGCCAGGACGGGGTGGAGGTAGTGATCTATACTGGGCAGCGAAACGAACCGCGCTACTCGATGGCAAACAATACAAATGCCACGGGGTGTTGGTTTTTTGCTGGTGGTTTGCTGGCGTTCGGGACAGGGCATTTTTACTGTGGAGATCGGATAGCGATGATCTGGGGGTCGCTGGTGCGTTTTATAGCGCGTCGTTAAGGAAGCAGCCCTGTGCGTGCAGACCCCGAATCGTATCGCTGCTCTTCGGATGGAAATGAGTTTTCGTGCGCTCGATTTGTTGCCCGGCCTCGGAGATCTAAAGGGCATGATAGCAGCGACAAGGATGCCTGAGGGCGCTATTTATCTTGTCCTTCAACGGGCCTACAATATTTTCGAGCTTATGCACAGCTAAAAGTTTATCGGTGCCGATGGATCGTGGGGTAGGCGAGATCGGTTCATCGGGCCAAACTTGGCTACGGCGCTACCCAAATAAACAACTGGCCATGGTCGACTTTTGCTTAATTAATTTCATTATTTACCAAATTCCATTATTTACCAGGTCTCTCTAACCTGTCAACTGTTTCGCACCGCTCTCAGGTGGTTTGATGCCGTTTGCGTGCAGTTGTTGAAGTATTTATGTTTGTGTATTTGAGCTAAGAATAAAAGTTTTGTTTTACAAAACGTTGAGGTTAGGAACTGAAAATTAAAAAAAAATCGGGTTTTGTTTAAAAAAGCAAATTCGCTATATGGACTAAATTTTCCTTTTTTAGAGAGATTATCTGTTTTGTTTGGTAAAAATTAATTTCGAACTTTGATGATAAAACATTTACTAATGCTGTTTTCTTTATTTTCTTTCTTGCAGGTATGTTAACAACTAACGATGACGAGCTTTTTTTATGTAAGAACAATTCTATTTTATATTCATTTTGCTTTGAAGCGTTTTAAAGGGAATCTTTCTCCTACAATCCAAGTCACTAGAATACGCCTCAAGTTATGCAATTTATTATACAATCACTTTCAAGTTAGCCCTCTCATCCTCTCACGGTCGATCGCTGTCCTCTTTCAAACCAATGTCCTGCCCGTTCTAATTGACCTACGAACTCCATAATTTCTTATCAATGTGGGCCTGCAACGACTCCTCTGTCAATGTGTACTACCTAGAATAAACTAGGTCGTTCGGTGCCAGTATCATGACATGATCAGCACACTAGAAATGATAACGATTTTTCCTTCAACTTTATTTTTGGACATTGGCTATGTCTCAGTTTCGTATACGAGTACTGGAACTATGTAAAAGTTCTATACAATCTATCAAAAGTACAAGTAAAACTACATTAGATCCAAGATACTTGTACAGAATGAAATATTCCTTCATGCGCATTCAATCAGGAAAAATTAAAACTGGAAACCAACCGGAGGCTAAGGACAAAACATGAATATTCTGAATGATTGGTTCCCTTTGAACATAGATTAGTAGGACGAAGAAAAAAATTAAATTCTCATCTCAAACAAAAATGGTGCCCATTATTCATGTGCGAGATTCGGTCAGTGAATTCATCAAGCGCCATAGCTCAAAAAACCGAAAACTGTGGACATGTTCTTCATATTCAATGCAAAACTTTCCCCAAAACACTGCCCCAAAGCAAGCAATTTGTCACGAACTGTGTAGTCGCTGTACAACGACCGGTTTTGTATTCGTGTGTTTCGTTCTTCAGGTTTTCAACTGTCAAACTGATGTTCTTACAGTGACGTTTTTTTTCATCTCCTGTTGGCATTTCTCAGGTTCATTTAGGCTGCAGTTTTGCCTTCGGGGTTGCTTATCCGATTCTTTTATTTTTGGACAGGCCACATTCAGCTTGACCGCTTTCTGTGTTTTGCGCGTTCGGGCACTGGAAATGGGGAAAGATTTGTCATTTTGGCAAATGAAACGTTACTAGTGTTTTATCCCGAACGGCCCGAGGCCGTTGAAATCATGAGCAATCTGCTCTTTATCTGGTTCGGTCGGCGATCCGTTTTGTTTGCCATTCTATGATAGCTGTTCTGTTTCCGGTTTCCGGGTTGAAAGGCGAATGGTATATAGAACCTATATAAAACTGAAAACCCAGATCTTAAGACAAGCAGTACGGAACGTGAATTGTCTTCGACAGGAACACGTGCACGAGATAAAAACGGTACAAAACCCGGAAACGTATACGTTTGTGTTTTTTTTAACCATTCCCATTCATCGGTTCCTTCGGTCGGTGTGGTTTTAGCTGCAGAAATCAACCAGCAAACGAACAGCTTTTACGATAGCATTAAAACACGGGAATCGTCGCCCGGGGCGGACGAGATAAGAAGTTGTGTAATTTGTCAAGCAGGATGTGATCGGCCTTTTGTAGGATGAAATTTTTGGTCCATATTTTTGTACGGTGTCATTTTGTTTTTCCTTACCATTGCGCTGACAGGCGGCTTCGAGCTGTCGGGCGGGTTGTTGGTCCCCGTTAAAAGCCGTTAAAAGGGAACGAGATAAGCCAAAAGTGCGGCTGTGCCGTTAAATGTTCCACTCTGATAAACCGTGATGAAGTGATGATAGTCCGCGAGGTGCCAGGCAGTGCTTTAAATCCGACTCTATTGGAAGGAAGAAGCTTTAGAAGGGAGCAATCGTCAATTACAAAGGTGTATTGACTTGTAGGGAAACCTTCCATTCCCATTGAGTTGTGTTTTGTTTGTACACGCTGGCTGTTTTGGTGGCCAAACAAAATGGCTGGTAAATTCTCATTACCTACATGTCGTTTGGTATTGATGGACCGTTACGACCTGCTGGGGTGAGTTTATGCAAAAACGATATTTCTTTTTGTCCCAAACAAGGGAACGATGTGTGCGTTTTTTTCTCTCTTTTTTCGGAAAGCCTTTCTGCAAATGATCAGGAAAAGTAATTACTCATGCAGGATGTACGTCTGCAAAGGAAGCAACATTTAGCCCAAGCTCATTAAGAGTAGAAGAAGTTTCTTTCTTAGTGAGATAGTCTCCGCAGTGAAGTTTTCTTTTTCCGGACCCATGTGTAGTTGCGGTTGGGCGTCTTTTTTGTGTGTGTGCGTGCTAGTTTCATGCTTGACATGATTCTTTGAACCGAATAATGGACTACTAAAGCTACCCCCCAAAGGTTGTTAAACGCTTAGGTTCGCCAACGGGAAACCTAGGACGATACGGCATCACGGCTACTCTCTCATCGGAAAGTACAGATTTATGATAGTTGTGTATAGATATTGCCTGACTAGCTTGACTGAATTACCGTTCTACTGTGAAATCGATTGCGTTACAAGCACAGATGCAACGAGCATGATAAATGTTCTTTGGTAAACGGCTCCATCCATCAATCATACTCTATCGGATCCGATTCAATGAATAGATTATGAATAGAAAAGCCGTAGGACAATTGATATTCGCTGGTAAATTAGTAAAAACGAGCACTCCAATTCTTGAGCGAAACACTCGAAAGAGCACTTAATTGGCAATTCCAACCGGGGTTAATAGCTATTACACAAATGGATGAGCACGGCACAGTTGGAAAATAGCTCTCGAATGTCCGCACTTTTGGTCCGCATCAGAAACCGTAAGCCAATTGTTTGATTTATTTTAGATTAAAAGCCAAAATTCCCAAAAACTCGATAGAAATGTGGAGTTTTTTTTAACTGCAGTTTCTAGTTTGAAGGCAGCCAGCAAAAAAACCAGCATGGCGTTGCGCTGAGTCAACATTCTACGAAATGAATCCAATTAGTGGGTTATTCGATTGAGGGTAAAATTTTAACATTTTCGCATATTTCCGTACCTGATCAATTGCTTTAGGCGATTGAATATTCCTGAAAGATCGATCCTTGAAGCGTTTACGGTTACAGCAGGATTTCGGGTGAAATTATCCAATTAAATTTTCCACCGTTATATAAGCTTGTTGTCTTTTTTCTTGTGTATTTTGTCGCTTCGAATATTTTTTGTTTTTACGCGAACCACCGTAATACGGAAGTTAACAAAAAAAGAGGGACAAATACCTTTTTTCAAGTAGGTATTACGATTTCAAGAGGGGGTGGAATTGAAGAATGATCGTAAAAATTCTGGCTTATTTAGATTACTTTTTGATAGAAGTGTAATCCTAAAGAATTATCATCGAGGCATCATGTTTCGTAGTGTACTGTATAAGGAAGAGGAGCGTAATTGGTACTTGTAGGGACACACGCCTTCTAATCAATACAAATTGGCTTTTTATTAATTATACGGTCCGACCATTCTGAAGAGAATAACAAAAAACCACACAGCATTTGCTGTATTTATCATCTGTTTAGTAGAAAAATAGCTTAACTTGATATTTTAAGCTATCTTGAAGTAGATTGAGAGTGGTCCACAAAAACAAAACTGAATCTTTGGATCTTATTTTCTCTTTGAATGGTAAAAAACTCAATAAAACTAACATCTTACGTCTATGATGAATTCAAGAAATACGTAGAGAAAGTAATTGCGCCAATATTGCGCCAATATTAGCGGCTTAGATATAACTTTAAACAATAAAACATGGCTGATGTTATCTTTAATGTATTTTATATAAAGCTTAAAAGAAAAGACATAAAAAGCCCTTCTCGCCCTTATGATGTGCTACAAGCGAAGAGAATAATTTACCTTTCCTTTATCTCGAGCACCGACATTGGGAAATGGGTGCACCGAACCCGTGAAGAAACGTGTTCCTGTTTGAACTTTTATCTTTTTTTCTGTCAAGTCTTGCCTACAAAAACACTCAACCTCTTACAACCCACACACACTCACATACACACAGTACCTGTGGCGTAACGATAAGAATAACGATGGCGACGGTATATGTATTGTTCCGACTGATGAGGACGTCGACAATGGAAGACAACGGCACCAAGTGAGTGTTGTTGTTCGTTCGCAAACCGGGTATTCATTGTTTGTGGGGCTCCTGAACGATTGTTTACATTTCATTAGAAGCAACAACGAAAAAAAAAAATCGATTTTACACTTGGCTCAAGGTCCTGGGGCACGTGTGTATCCTTTGCAGTGTAATGTGCGAGCAGCAAACTTGTGTTGGGCGTGATGTAAAAGAAAGTTGTTACTTGTGGATGCTAAACACTTGAAGTTTCATTGCCGACAGCGGTGATCTAGAGTGATCTTAAAGCATGCTTCACCTTTCATGTTCGTTACCTGGTCGGAATCGGTGTTGGATATGGTGGTTACTTTCCTGGGGAAAAATCCCATGAAACGGTTATGAGCAAACAGATTCTTTCGGTTCTGATTGGCGTTCATCTTTCTGCCTGGAACTGGAACTGACATCTGGTGACAAAACGTTTCAAAAGTACATTACTAAACATTGGTAATTTTTGCTCCAAAAGGTAGAGAAACACGCCCGTAGCAATTGTTTTAGAATATTTTCCCTCAGCAGGTAAGGTAAGCCGGAATAGGGATGTGAAATGTGTGTACAACTTTGTACCGGACATGATGATGTACGGCATCGAGTGGAACATAAATGGTGGGTGCCAAAAACGTGAAAATGCTTTTATTTGCTAAAGCTTTTCCAGAACGTTTTGCTATCCCTCCACTTCGCTAACAATGTTTGACACCTTTTCACACAAAGTGGTGAGAGATTGTGTATATTTCCTTGTTGTTGTTTTTTTGTATCACCTTTTTGGAATGTTCCAACTTTCGAGCGACAATGCCTAAAAGTTACGGTGAGAAACATGAGACAGTTCACACCGCGTTACTTTCACTTCACTAAAAAAAAGGAAGGTAGCACGATACCTAGTAAAAACGGACAGCTCATCATCCCCGAAAACCGTGACTGTTAGCAACCGAAGCCCAGCCAGAAGGCAATCCGTGGACGAATGCGTCCGCGTAGGTAAACATTCCATGTGCGGACGTGATTCCTGAACCGAATGCGCCTCCGGACCTACAGCGGCTAGACACTGCGGGCATGTTTGTCACGCGTTACGTGCGCGAGTGTTTCGGGCCCGTGCGAATACCTGCGAGTCACTTTGTGATCCAACAAAGCTGTAAAATGTCAACACTTTGTCTTGATAGTGACAGAACGTTGCGGCAAAGTCTCATCAGCCCGGCCAGCAGTAGCAGCGGGAAACGAACTTGGTGCGACTTTATGGTTCGCACGTTACCCGGGTCTTGATTTTGTTCTGTTCGTGCCGAAAGGAACCGGAATTCCGGAATGCACGCAGACAAGGAAAATGCTTGGACCGCCTGGGTGACGACAACGACGACGCAGGCAATGGGTAGACGAATTTGGTATTTCTTCTCACCCGTTGTCTTTTGTGCGAAGCGATTTGACCGGGTGTGTATGCCATTGTCGCACCTTTTGGGGATTGTGAAACACCATCGGTAGTTAGAAGGTTCGTGCAACGTGTTGCTTGATGGTGTGCATATTTACACCCACCACACACACACACACACACACACACACACAGACACACGCCCACATCCCCGAAGGGTGCAAACTAATGGTGAAAATTCGTGTTCTTCCACGTAAAATTACACCGCGAGCGGGTTTAGTCGTTTTGCTTAGTGTTAGCATATGATGACAGGAATGGGACCGTTTATTTGGTGCGCTGAAGTAAGGCAGAATGAAGGGGATTTTATTATTTGAGAAGAGATTTTACATACTGCAGCCCTAAAAGGATTAGACGAGTTTTATAAGAGAGAATCTAATTTAACTATTCTGCATCACCAACAAAGCTCAATATCTAAAAATTTATCTCTTTTTATTTGTCTGTAAAACCATGGACCTTTTAGGTAATTTAGATTGCTAATTTGATGCTGCAGACTAAGAAATTTGCTTTGATTTGGCTTTGTTTCGTCATTTATAAGTACACAATCAAATTTTACCAGCAGCTTGTCATGCAACTTTTGCGCTCTTCTTTTCCAAGTTCATCCGCATTTTAAAGACCGCATTCTTCACATACTAAACCAGAAATAGTAACAATGTTATCTTTTTAGTCACATTTAGAATGGGAAGGTGCTACTTTCGCATTATTATCCTTAACACTGCATTCTGATGGAATTTCGTTTTAGTTAGCCGATAGAAATTCGATCTCAAAGGCGTTTCAAAATCTTACTGTTGTTGCTATATCATAATGCGACAAAGGTGGAATGTGCACACTTTTTTGCAAGAATTTTAATCTATCTTTCAACTTTCAACTTTATTTTAAACTCAGAGTTTTTATATCCACAGACCATAGATCAAATCGATTTTTTCACTTTACTGTTGTTGACTTTTTATATCAGGGGACCAAAACTGTATGCCTAGTACATCGAGGCCAGCATTTGCGATGCGCATGCCTTTTTTTGATGATTTATTCTGCAGCTAGATCGGCTTCTTTTGTTTTTCTTTTTATGTTAATTGCTATGGTAAGGTTACCCACTTCATCGAAGCGAATTTCTCCTAAAGCTACCATTTCTTCAAACGCTGCTAAACCTCATAGTTATTGCACGCAAAGAAGCCTTCGATTCTAACCCAATTAAACTGAACAAATCGCGCTTGAAACCCTATCTATGCCTAGAAAATAAAACTTCAACTGAAGCCTGTTACCAGCTGCGAATACGCAGTTTTATGTTGTTGTGGGTTCTAATTAAGAACCTTTGTAAAACACAAAGTGAAGTTTAACCAAGATGCAAAACCGAAGGGACTGCTATCTTAAAGAAACTTCAAGCTTAGAGAATATGACGCACCATGTTGGTTTCCCGTATCCAAGCGAAAGTTGTAGGATATTAGTCTTCCATCATGCTCTCAAGACGAGCTGTCAGTGTAAACTATCAAAGCAATTTCGACCTGGAGAATATTGGTGTGTTAAGATTAAATGCAGCTTGAAGAATTCTATCTTAGGGAAGCTTTCCATCTTAAAGAATCAAAAAATATATTGAAAATAAAGAACCTGTCACAAATATTCATTTTAGATAAACTTTCCATCTTAGGGAGGTAGCAACTTAGAGAGACTTTAAACTTTATCATTCATTAACTTTAGTTGACATTTAATTTACTTTCAACATTAAACGAAAGGATATCAATTTCAAGTCTCTTTTTCTCATTGAAGTATGTTATTGAAATAACAACTTTAGTAAAAGGGAAAACAAAAACCTTCCAAATGGTAAAGAAAGCGTACTCCTTTCATCGTTTTATTAGCACCAAAACGTTGACGAAAAACAGTGCTGTTGGCTAAAAACTGTTCTATGAATCAATCAGCTTGTGGGTAAGAGTTTTTTTTTGTCTGTGAAAACTGGTACGTGTAGAAAATATTCATTATACGATCAAAGAGCAGACGATACTCGCTCCGGGCAAAGACAAATTGAAAGACGTTTGGAAATAGATAGACAAAAACGCACTGTTGTGTGTACAGGTATCGACTAAAGGATGGTGAAAGGCTCAATTTTTGTTTTAAACTCTAGTGAAATTTGATATTTTTATTAATATGTATCAAGTTGACAACATGAAATACCATGTTTATTCTTTTTTATCGGCCAATTCCAGCTAAATAATCAAATTAATTTACAATTTCAATCATTTATGATACAAAACCACTCAAAGCTCTTTCAAACAAAATCAATAATTTGATCAACCTTACCACCTTTATTAAAAAAAAAACAGTGGAACATTTCTTCTACTCAACAGAAACCATTTTTCTGCCAATTTCTTCACTCAAAATTTCAATCACCTACACAGCTTCCGTTCATTGTTATCGTCAGGGTACATTTATTGAGTTCCCCGTTCTGTTTTTTCTTCTTAGTATGTGAAATTGTTTCAAAGGACGTTGTTAACAGGGTCGTTACCATTCTCACGCGCACCAAAAGCAATGAAAAACAGCTTCAATAACAGTTAAAAAAGGTACCATATTCGAACGCGCCGTTGCCGTAGCGTTTCTACGGTGCGATTGATTGAAAATTATATTTTACGACGTATCGATGTACGTTGCCAGTAGGCGGAACACGCATTTTTGCTGCGAAATGTGTGAAAATGTGTCGGATATAAACTTTTATTAAACGGGTACTGCTGTAAGCTAATTCAACGAGATAAAGTAAGTTCACGTGTTTGATAGCAATAAGTTTCACAATTAAGTAGCGATAAGAATTCCCATCCTGCTTAACTCGTTTTGCGATTGTCACAAAAGAAGAGCACTTGTAGTTTAACTTGCATCTTTAGTATCTTCGTTGATGTTGATTATGAAAATTTCAAACATTTGCCGGGAAACGGTGTCTCGGTAAAGATTAGTTAAGAAACGTTACGCTTTAATTTTACCTAAGCATATACCATTTCGCTCTGCTGCATTTTATCCCATTCGAGGGTTAGCCCGTTGCGAAATGTAACTTCCATTAGACGGTTTCATTAGCCCTTCGGAACGCGGTGTGTCTGTGTGTGTGGGGGAGGAGGTACTCCCTGTAGCTGATGCGTTGCGCGAAGCTGTGCATAATGAATGACCCGATTTTTCCCGGCGCATCGTTTGCAGATGAAGTTCGTATTCGTAGTAGTACGGAAAACAACGACACGGGTCGAGGCGTGAGAACGTTGTGTGGTGACCTGCGGGGGTACGAAAGCAAAAGGTTACGCAAAGGGAATAAAGAAAGCGAAAAGAAAACTGCTAAAGCGCGAAAACGAAGCACCGTGGCGATAGAACAGGGAAGGGATACCAGGACCAAACACTGCAGTGGTAAAACTTTACTCGTTATCCCCGGGAGCAAACGAAGAAAAATCCCCACTAATGGAGTGAACAGAGTTTCATCGTGCCCTTCTCTGGCTTCCGCTTTCAAAACGTGCAGGAAGGTTTCTCTGTTGGTCACGGGGTGGAACTTTGTTCCACCATACTTTACAGGTATGCGAATGAGGAATCGTGTATCTTCTTGAAGGAGGCAAAGGAAGGTATCTAAATCAAGCACAGGTTACACACAAGAGGGTGGAGGGCACAAGGGTAGGAATCGAATGGTGCTAGGCGCCTGCAAAGCAAAACAAAACAAAAAAACGAACGCGCAATCATTACCTTTTTGTCGTTCATTTTGGAGTTTGCATAATTTATTTTGCCACAGATTATAATTGAATTTCGCCTCCGTCTTTTTTTCCACCTCCCTCATGCAAACGGTTAAGTTTCCGACGACTAGCACCAAAGTGCCATTGCCGCTATATGAAGGCATCGCCGGCATCCTCGCCATCTAAATATACAAAAGTACGGTCAATCTGTAACTGGTTTCGCTTTCTTCTAATTACATCTTTTAATTCGGTTAGGAAAGAGTTTCTTTGCTAGCGCGTCGACGCAAAAGGATTCCGGTTGCAGTCATCGTTTCATCCTGAGAGAAGTTCCTCGTTTACACTTGTGGATGAGGATCTTGAGACAAAGACGATGTGGCTGAGGCACATGGTGAAAGCCAGGTTTGCACCTTTCCCATTTTCCGTACAAGCAACTGGCATGTTCCGGGTTTTGGAACGAGACGTAAGACAGGTTACGTTGAGGAAATGTTATTAACATCTTTTGCAAAATAATTGCTAGCTGTGATAATGACGAGAAATGTGTGTAAGAGTGTTGATGGTAACTGACGGACGGTTGTAATATTGCAGGCAGTGGCTGATGAGACGTTATGATGCTTGAAAGTTTTCTTGGTAGTTTCAAGTAAATCTGACTATGACCATCGTTAATCACAATTATCCTGCCACGAATGGGAACGGCACATATGTGTGAGTGATTAAACAGTATTTGAAGCAGTATGTCGTGAAACTTTTAATGGAAAAAATTACTTATTCACGTGTTGTTCGTTGTGCTTCAAAGAAGAGCTACATTATTACCCTTAATTACTGAGCCGTTGAAAAGAATAAATGAAGCTCATTACTGTAATGTGTAATTCGGAAATTGTGTTTTTATGTTAACGGTACTGCATGCAAAAAAGCTTTAGAAGGATTAGCTTTACTTTCTTACTTACATCTGCTTCGTTGTCTTGGAATGATACAGGAGTCCTCCAAACCGTTAGTGGTCGAGAACCGTCATCTGCCAATCCAATATTCTGGTGGACGCATCTAAAAGAACTATACAGGCTCGGTTGTTCGGTGTCATTCAAATGACATGACCGGGCATCAAAGAACTCACAGACGTCGTCATTACATTCGATGCCAAAAATTCTTCTCGAAAGCGGCTAAAAGGATTTCATCAGTTTTTGGACAAAGTCCTTACCTCAGAGGCGTGCGTAAGAATTGGAATTGAAAGGATTTACCTTACATATATTCAATTTTTGGGAACTCTGACGATAGGAATATTAGAGTAGTACAATAAACCAAAATATTATTTTTATTCTCTTTTGTAGTCACATTCCTTTTATTGGTTGCTAATTTAGTAGAAACCCATCTACTCACATATTTGCTATCGACGTTGTATTTGTTTAGTTTGGCTTAAATTGGATACATATCAATTAATGTGTGGTGTTCGTAGCTGGTAGCACAAGCCAAAATGGCAACGATACGACAACACAACAAATTGGCCAATACTTGTAGGACGAAAATTTATTGAATCCCTCCAACAGAGAGAGAGAGAGAGAGAGAGAGAGAGAGACGAAGAGATCGAAAAGGAAATATATTCGTGCAAACATGCACACGAAATGCGAAATGTTGGAACGGTGCAAAAGCTCCAGAGAATTACTGTCAGCGCTACTGCTGTCACCGGCAACGCACAGTCGTTCCGTTCCATCCGTCCATAACGAATGGGAGCGCTACACAGTATAAGAGAAATAAATTAACAATTTTCTCTTCGACGATTGCGTGAGCAGTCCGAAATGGTGCCAAGAGGATCAAGATAGTATCTATAACACCTGCCTGTCCTGGATTGCCGTCACCCCACTACCCCATGAGGGGCTACCAACGCACCTAATCATTGTTCATTTTGGCACCATCTCATCAGACTCACCTGCGAACCTGTCAGGTATGTCCTGATCCGGAGCGGTAGCTATCCCGAGCAACGGAATAACGTCTAGGTCTCAAAGGAGCTGCGCTATCCTCGGTGACTTCGGTTCTGTCAGATTTCGATTTCGACTTGAATGAAACAGTTACCTCGCTGAACCAGAGCACCGGAGGATGGTGCTAATCCATGTTGATGTATGTGTTTTTAGGGAGGAGAAAAAGGAAACCCAGTGACAGAAAACTCGACGCGTTCCAGGACGTTTGGTAGAGTGTGCCAGTGTAATCAAGTCAAACCAGTGGAACCGTAGGAATATCCTTTCGTCTGACACCTCGTTTGAATGGATGTTCTCCCGGTCGATGCAAGTGGCTCTTATGGACTTTACTCGGAACGCACAAGGGAACGCTTTTCCTGCATACACAACCATTGAAGGTATATTTCTTCAAGAGAGGCCAACCGAGTGGTTCATTATGATGTGGAGTATTTCGTTTCACCTCATAGTGTATCGGGGAAGCGACTAAACCAAAGCCAACATTTGTGGCAAAAACATCCGTAGCAATATTGTGAAGAAGAATGTGATGTGCAATTGTACGGGGAGAGATCTTCCCCTCGCCATCGGCCAGGACACGAGACACAATGGTTGAAGTGTGGAACGTTTTTGCAAACGTTGCATTTTACATAAACGTTCCGTGGCATCGAGTAGGTAATCAACTATGTTTCATCGCGAATGATGACGCAGTGATGATGATGAGAGTCGCAAATACTAAAGACCCCTCTCCAACCAGGTGACTCTCGGTTGGGATTGTTCATTATCCGGCGGATTACCTCCTTAGACTTCTGGCTAAAGATAAGGCACCGGAGAGTGTGCGTAGAGTCGAGGAGAATACCTTTGCCGCTGGCAGATGGAAACTTCTTGCTGATGCACATGGCGACCGAATGAACATAGGGAAGAGGGTGAAGTGCGCTTGGAGAATGGGATGCAAGCAGGTAAATCTCAACGTCCAATCCATCTTCCATTAACGCGAATATTAAGCAAGTTTTTGGGGTGGGGTGAGTGCACTCACCGCTTCTGCCGACGGTGATCGTGTTATATTTTGATAAATTATTCTCACCTGTGCTTTATCACGCAATTAGCAAAGTACGCTTTACTTTCGGTTCGCACACATCTATCCTGCCGTGCATTCGGCAGGGCTTAAGGCGCTTTTCTTCGTTGCGAAGAAGGATTAGGCTTGGTAGCGCACACGGGAGTATGGCTTCTTCACAAATGAAATGGTTGCTCGAAGGAGTTCGCTTGGAGAGTTGGACCAAGATGAATCGCAGTGAGTGAGGGTACTATGATGAATAAATCAAAGATGGTCTAATTAATAAACGCAAATCTTAAAGCTTCTTCTTCTCCTGACGACCACGAAGTCGTACAAAAATTTTGGCCCCAAATTGAGTCGCTAACCGATGCTGAGGCTTTAAGACAGTGAGGCTCATTAATCTTGCGGTATGCTCATTATAATGTGGTCTCTCGATACCGGAGCTCAGGAGTTGGCACACTAGGAAGAAAATTCTCTCCCCCATTTTCTTCGCATTTTCTTTTATCTCTCTTTTGTGCGTTTATTCTACTGCTCTAGTTTTTGTCTTGTCTAGCGATAAGGAAACAAAACTCGGCTAAAAATCACTTGTTCGCCGACATTGTTCGCCTTCACAAGCACTCCAAATGAGAGGAAAACGTTGGCTGTGACTTATAAAATAAGCACGTGTTTCTCTTCTGCTGGTGTCTTAAAGTGAAGAAGCGACACAACAACAACGAAAAAAAAAATTTCATTCCAGTTACTTTCGACCGATGAATGGTATGCTTATTAGTTGGTAAGCACCATTGAAAGTTTTATAATTTTCCTTCCATTTGTAGTCACGATCGGGTACACCGATGGCAAGCCACCATCCAGACAGTGTGGAAAAACCAAGGAAATGGATACATTCCTGCATGCCGCGGAAGGTGAATAAGGTTATTTGAATATTTTACCCATGGTTGGTTTTGCCCCTTGCGAGAGGAAAATTTCCGGTGTGCTCTTGTGCTCTGCTTCACCTCCAAACTGTAGCTGTAATAACACAAAGTACGCCCGGTTTCGTTCGCGTAAGGAATTTGCTCAAGATTTTCAGTTCGCTTCTAATGAGATTTGTTTAAATTACTGCAGATTGAATATTCATTTGAAGCGTTTACTTAGATGAGGAATTGTTTTCCCCGGGTTGGTTCATGCAAGGGTACGCTTATACACTTGCTTCGGAAGATGAAATTTTTGCACCGTAACACCAAACCACCATGTTCATGATCTCCACTGTATGGAGCACATGATTTATGAGTCACTCCAGCATCCGCGTGTGTTTGTCGAACAATGGATATGTGTGGTGCAATTATTTTCAATTTTGAATTTGAAATGCTCACTCCATCAGCATGGTGTAAGTGAGTTAACAGTCGTTATTTAAGATGCCGATATTCAAACCAAAAGAAAAAAATGAACACTTATCTCTTATATGCATTAGCATATTTTATCTGGAGATAAATTTTAGCCAAATAAATTACCTCTTCAGAAACTTTAATGGTAAAGAGATAAAAACATTTTTGTTGTCAAATTTTGAACATCATAAGCGATATGATAAAGAGAGCGAGATAGAAAAACCTTGCGGTTTACCAAGGTGGCTAACAGTTATTTGTTTTCTATTAGAAAGTGGTAAAAGTTGACTAGCATCGAGCTTTACGCTTCGGTCTCGTACCGGTGGTAAGTTTGGCTCAGCATAATAGGCAACCCGCTCGCTCACTGCATGAGGCAGAAACTTTTCGCAAAACTATGAAACTTTCCCAGCTGCAAACATTCCAAATCGCTCTTGATAATGCATTTGTAGTCTCCTGGATGCTTTCGGTGGGTGAATGAGTGTTTTGTGTCAGCCAACGAAAACGCACTAGTGAGAACGGGTTGTGCAGTGTGTATGCTGTTCTCCAACACCACCCAAATACCCAAAGCCTTTGCCGAACAACGGTTCTGGATCAGTTGTGTCGTGTTCTATTTGTTGTATGATTTTGTTTTTATTCGCCCTCCATTTTCCGGCCAGCTATAACCAGAGCTAACAAACTTGTGCCTAGTTTCAACCGTTGTCTCGTATGCTAGAGATGACAGTTGGTACCAGTACATCGTCCTGTGCTGTGGTAGAATTAGGAACAAAATAAAGACACTTGACGAGAAAGATGAAACAAAGGGACAACACAATACGCTAGGCTTTTTGGGTAAGTTTGAGGCAAAGTTTTGCTAGTGGATATGTTTTTGAGAACAAATCTGTGGACTATCGTACCATAGATGTTTGAAGTGAGCTGTTATAGTACTTTACCCGGTGCTTGACACACTTTTTTGACCGTTCATTCAATCCGTCTTTTCCATCAGGTATCATATTATACACATACACTGAAGGTTCTTGCTTTGTTTGTCTCATTCTTCAATCCATTCCAAACTTTTTATATTGTCGAACAAGACATGTATTGTCTACAATTTGATGCCGCATGTATGTGGTTATTTGATACCATTCAAAATCTTTGTAATAGATTGATTGACAGCTTTCCAGCTCGAAGCATTTTCTTTTACTTTCTGAAATTTGCATAAATGCTGCAGTTTGCTAGTAATTGTCTAATATGATACGTCACGTCAATCTTACGCCGTACTTGTAATTCCTGCAATCTGCCAATAGCTTGTGTGATAATAATGGGGTTTTATTCTTTCACGTTCCTCTATTCACAATGCCGCTAGCTGGCTTATTACCGTTTTCGCAAACCAATCGACATCCAAAATCGTATCATGTATCACGTTTTTAGGGTTTGGTGCTCTCTCTGGTTTATTATCCGCTCGGCTAATGCCCGTTTATGTGGTCTGCTGAATGGCAGCACGTGTCGGTTTTCTAACGCCACCATCGTTGCGCAGCAATCGGGTAATCAGCAAAATCCGGTGATGAATAGCTATACATTGCGGAAATTAATGACATCAAATTACGATGAAATCAGAAAATCGAACACATCGGGGAGAAGAAATCGATCTACCCATATTGGGCGGTGTGTAGGCACCATGTAGGATGGAGAAACATTTCAATAAAACACGCTCGTCTCAAATAGGTGGACACATAAATGTGGACAACTTATTTTGTTTCTTTTGAACGAAAATGAAATAAAACGGAAACGACTTTAGCGAATGGTATAATGATTTTTTCTTGAGTAAATATGGCATACAAACTTCAAAGAAACATTATTTTTGAATCGTAATCTCACTCTGTGTACCAGTTATTGGGTTACAAATGTTTGATATAAATCCAACGAGAGAACTGCATACTCATTAGGGATGTAAAGTGAAACAAATCTCCTTGATCTGCTGCAAATATCAAACTCTAAGTGATGAGAAAGTTTCTGAGCTGTGTGAAAGTTTACCAGCGAAAGTTGTAATCCATGTGCAAGATGCTACTGCTGCGTCCGATAGCCTTGTCCAAAAAAAATCAAGTAGCAGAAATGGTTTCAATTTAACCACCGCCATCGTTACAACCGTACCGGATCGTCTCATAAACGACTGGCAAACACTGACAATCAACTTCACCAGTGTTCGCTAATGGCACGGTGTGCAGGGCGTGGAAAAGAAGTAATTTTCTCGAATGATTGTACAACATGGGTTCATTGGTCATTGTTCATTGGGTGAAGGTACGAAACAAGCTGTTGGCGTGTTGATGTTAGGCACTGAGATTTTGTAGCGATTTTACACCACCCGTTTTTCCTAACCAGGGCCGGTAATAATCACGAACAGCAAAGACGAAAGGTGTCATGTTCAAGGCTGCCACTATGAAGCCCATTTCTAATATAGTTTCTTCGCTGATACACCGACTTTCAGGCATTTCCGACAGCTCAGCGCTTTTGTTGCCGTGCGATAGGACGGCGGAGGAGTAAAAATACGGAAGGTTGAATGCAATAATACTGGCAAACGTTCCGGCAACCAAAACAATACCCATCCAGCACGATTCCAGCATCCAAGCTAGCGGACTGTTGTGTTGCTACAACACAGAAGATGCCACAGTTAGGATTTGTTCTACATCCAGACCTGCTGCGGATGTGGATGGGTTAGGTTAGATGACTGGCGGTAGTTCTGGCGGACAAGAATTGGGCGCTTATGCACAAAACACAAAAAGTCTCGTACCGACGGTGAATCTAAAGAAGGCGGCATGAGGCGAAAAATGTTCCGCTGTAACAATTGTGCAAACCTTTGCTGAAATGGGATACTTTGCTTGTACAGATTCTGGCGCTATAGGGAAGTTATTGGTGATCCTATGCAGAACACAGAATAGAGCGAGACAATATATTAGGAGGAAAAAGGAAGAAAGGGAGAAAGAGAAAGAGAGAGAGTTACATTATTTGCAAGCAGTATGCAAGCGTTCCGTTGTAAGCAAACTTTACATCGGCCCCATGGAGTCAGAACTAGCAGTCCTGACTAATGTCTACTTGTGCAAGGTACAATCCACTCGAGTTTATGACGTTTTGTAATGATGGTGGGCAATGGTTTCACGTCAACGTCAACGGCGAAAAGGGAGCAGCGGTGAGTAGCGGAAGTTACAACACTCGGTGTATTGTTTCCGGTTAGGCATTGTGTATTTGCTGGGGCTGATCTTGTACTACAGCTTCTTACAAATGCCGGAGATAGATGGGCGCATTCTAACCGGCCGGCCCTGCTGTGCCGCCTGATCTGGAATTGACTGACGGGTTCGAAATAGAAATCTCTGACATGCTGTGCAAAAAGGGAATAGGCACGGCAAACCTAGGCTCCCTTCCCCTTTCGAATTGGCAGTGAATGAGCTGTTGCTGTGACGATTCCGAAAGCCACTCGTATCGTTCAATTTTGAGTAAGAAGTCACAGACGCTGTTTCTATACTATTTGCTTCTTTGGAAAAGTTCATAAAGTATAGAACCATTTTCTATTTCACAAATTAATACACCTGGCTTCATTACATTCCAAGGCGTGTGGTAAAGTTTTCGCTACAAAAATTGTACAAATATTAATAATCACGTTCAAGCGTAAGCGCAAAATTATGAGAACCATTAGCGTTGACGTTATTCACACAATCTATCAATTTTCAAACAAACCGTTGAAGCAGAAAAGGTTTTAAATTAACTTCAGGTGCGCCACCAACGAGCGGCACCACATCAAACCAACAGCAGCGCGCGCCCCAGCATAAAACTTCTTCAAACCGACGGCAACCGTGATGAGGCATTAAAACTTTTTCCACCATCATCGGTGTGAGTTTCGCCAAAAATTTCAGTTAATCGTTCGCCGTTCGGAAATGGTTTCTTTTCTTCCCGTCTGGCTTCGCATTAAGGTGGGCTCCCCGGTTTCGGGGATTGGGTCTGAAAATCTGCCCACTGAGAACGCCCACGGGACGCAAACTGCTGGCGCCAAATTTCTGTGCAACCATAACTCGTTAATGGTCGAACGCAACACTTACCGGGATCGACCCTAAAGGGCACCACGGTTGTTGGGCATCCACGGCCACGGAACCACTAACCGGGTCGCGTTGGTTTCGAGCGGTTTTCGGCTGCAACACGGAACCACACTACTGTGTGTTTGTGTGTGGCTTTGAAAGGAAAAGCTCCGGTTCGGTTCTGTTTAAGGGTTTCTGTTCGCCCATCCGATACCGAGGGTTTCGCTCAATCGGCTTTGTCCCGGCTGAACCGAACGCGACGAGCCATAAAAAAATAATTGAGTGTGAGTTATGACGCAACCTGCTTCTGGCAAGAAATTTTACCTTCTAAAAGAACCATAGAAAAGGAGAGTGAAAGAAGAGAGAGAGAGGAAGAAAGCAAAAAAAAAAGAATGGTAGAAATGTTTCGGGGTCAACATGTAATGGGAAAGTTTTTCACCTCGAACTATGAGCGATGGGCTGGAGGGGAGAATTTTTGCACGGCAAACCACTTGGTTGGCCTTTTAACCAGTATCTTTTATTTTGCACACTGTAACACAGGGAAGGAACTTGCCGAACAAGTTGCAAAAATAAGAGCAGGGAAATAGAGAGGACGGGGTTGGGAACTTTAACCATTACTCTTTTCAGCTGTGATATCTGGCGAAGCAGAAGGAGAATATTAAAATTAATTAAAATTTCATAGCAATTTAATTTATGGCCGATAAAGGGAAGGATGCACCCGCCCTCCACCGTTTTTCATCTGACGAAAGGGCGAAACGAACCGTATGGGTATTTCACAGTCACCGAAACTAACCACCAAATCCCTGCTACCTGCCAATATTTTAATATTGGATACCGAACAATTCGCACCCTACAGGTAGGACACCCTTACCTGGAGCTTGGTTGAGATTTGAAGGTATTAAAAGTTACGTTCAGTTTCTTTATTTCTGACGAATTCATTTCAACACGCAAAGCTTTACACGCTGCTGGTGATTAACTTTCCCTATAATTTCATACCTTTTTGCAGTAATACTTTCACGACGGCTTAATTTAAGCTCGAGCAAAAAGTTTCAAATGAAACATTAAATGAGCGTGTCCGGATTGTGGTTTTTGCGGAAATTTTTTAAATTGATTCATCATTTTTATATCCGGAATTACTACCTTGTTGCTATCAGTATGACGATGTTGTATTTTTCTTGATTTAATTTTTTCCAAATATTTTTATCCTGAAACAACGTCTATTAAAACCAACTTTAAAAAAACGTAGCCAATGGAATGGGATTTCAGCATTGACAGTAGTCTACTTATTTATTGCATCAGTTGATGGAGACGTGTAATTTTTGTATTTTGAATATGTTTTTCTTCAAATTCTTCGCTTTCTTCTTTCAATGCGGTTAGTACAAATGTTACGAGACATCAACAAAAACTCAGCAAAAAAAAATTAGAAAGAAAAAACTGAAAATATGCATGTGCTAGGTTCCCATGCGATTCTTCAGCGCTTCCCATGTCGCCGCCATTTTTTTCCACAAGTGTTTTTTTTTATTCTTGTTTCACTCAGACTTCATAAATAATCGCACACACAATCCACAATTTTCCATGCTCACCGGAGCCTGACGCGTGAAGATGATTTCTCCCGGGAAGCAAGGGACCGATCCGTTTTCGGTTGTCCTTCCATTGCAATAGGGGATGTGTACCAACAACAAAAAAAAAAACAGTAAAGTTACATCATCGTGTGAGAAGATTGTGCCTGTGTGGGGAAATGGTTTCTAGATGTAAAAGCGTCTGATTGAAACGGAACAACAGTGATAAAGCTTTCGAGATGATGCTACAGGTTTTTGGCTCGTACGGTACCAAGTAAGCATTCCCGGCGCTTAAGCGGATTCTGTTTCATTTATTAAACTTCAAACGGAATGTATGAGCTTGCAACGAATTTTGACATTTGTGAAGCAGGTTATTAGTTTACTGGGCTCTTCTCGGTACGTAAGGTATGCCGGGAATGGGTTTTCACTTGACGATATTTTCGTTTGCATACGCTACTTATTAATAAATATGAAGCTTGATTTTGCACAAATAAAATTCGTGATTTTTTTTTTCATTCCGTTTTTTAAAGCATAAAATATTTTAATATGCGTCATAATCAAAAGTAAACTGTTATTGTCAAAGAAATTCTACTGATACCCGCTCGGCAAACAATTCGTCTCTGGAGAGCAGTTGGAAAAATCGAACCACCTTTAGTGCAACCATACGTTTAAGGGAAAAACTTTTACAATCCAGTTTTCCTTTTTTTGGTTGTAAATAGCCCAAGGGACTAAGGTAAACACACACCGGCACACAAAAATACACACGTATAGTCTTTACTATGGATGGTTTTCTCCTTAACACAAGTCCAATCTACACCCGGGAAAAAGAAAGAAAAACCGTTCGCCATCACATGCGAACGATGGGTTTTTTTTTTGTGTGGAAAAGTTTGACGACTGTTGGCAAACTGTGCTGGTGCTAACGTATGCTAATTTAATATTTCAAATTGAATCAAACTATTTAAACGAGTTTCGAAGCAGTACCGAAGTTTGTGTCGGAATTGAAAATTTTCTAGTCAAAGCAAAACAGTATCGGTACACCTTCGTGAACATGCGAGCACACACTAGTTTTGTGAATGTTTTTCTTTCGCGTTATGGTTTTAGTTTCAGTTACAATGCATCTTTGCACGTTAGTCACATCGTAAGATGGCGCGTACCATCCCGTATTTGGTGCCGGTCGTCGAATGGGTCGGGGAAAACTTTAAACCTACCCCCTTTTGTGAAAACTTCCCACCCAGCAACGAATTCATACGGCGCCTGAATGAATGTGACTATGAGGCGTGTGGAAATAATTGCACGTTCGTTTTCCCCAGAACGAGAACAAAAAAAAAGAAAATGGTGGAAACTGTTCTTCCGTTCCCGGTGTGGTCTATTTGCTGGTGCCATACACCATATCAAACCCATGTGTGAACGAACTTTCGAACGTGCACACATATGAGATGGAAATGTGTCTGAATGGTGCAACAAATTGAAAAAAACGAAAAGTAATAATTTTACTTCCAACCAACGACGTATGACGATATATATTAACACATTTCGCCAACGAAACCCCACCGTACGATTGACGAATCGCGAAAATGCTGCGGTGAACTATTTGCCGAACCGTTGTGCAAACTGCAACTGCGTGTGGTAATAATTTAGCATCGTTCAAACTTTGGCCCGGTGCCGGGAAAAAGGCAAATGGAAAACGTGAGACAGCATAAGCTTTTGCGGCGTGTATCGTAGGCGGATTTTTGTTTTCCTCCACCCTCCCCGGAAAACTTATCGACGAACAGAGGTTCGAGCCAGTTGCCTTTTTGGCAGGCACGATGTTGAATAAATAGTGTATATTCATTGTGCAAGGATATGAAACGCTTGGACGTTACATTCAATGGTTTAAATATTTCTTTTCTTTTCTGTAAATGGATTTCATCCGAATGTTGGCGCCCATCTCGTAACTCAGCCACCGTACGAATCAAGTTTTGTTCCACTTCCAACCAACTTAGATTGGTCGTCCATTTTCCTCCAACACCCCCGGTACTCGGTGTTGAGCCCTAAATAGATTCGGAGAGGCTTTAGCAATAACGACGGCACAAACCCCGACCATCAAAATGCATCGTCTGGTTGTTTGGGGGCTGGTGGTTCACATTTTTCCGGTTGCATTGTTCGGTCGGTAAGCAATAGGCATCAAGTGAAATGGAATGAACACTGCCCTACCCATGGAAGGCAATAGATTGGAAGGGTTCTTTTTTGTTTGTGTGTCGGTTTGTTTCACTCCTTTCGAGCATATAAGCACCACTGCACAACGACCACATTGTCAGCCAGTTCGCCACAATCATTCGCCCGTTTGCTCTGGGTTCGAGTGTAAATGCATTCCCGTACCGTCTAGCACTTCTTCGAATCTCTAGCTCCTAACTAGTGAAGGCAAAAGAACGATGAAAAACGTCTTCGTCATACGTGGACGCGAACGTGGAGCATTAGTTTTGCATACAAAATGCTACATTATCTACAAATTGCGTTTTTTTTGTTTGCGTTCTGTATGTCGGTGTCGTCTTTCCTCCACTCAAAACCCCGTTCCAACCAACCAGGCTGAGATGTGAGGTTTTTTTTTGAGGTAGGCTTGCATTTGTTTAGCTTCGCAACCGGAAAACGACACTAGGAAATTGTGGAACCAATCGGCAATCGGTTGGCCGGTGGGGGTGGAAATTTGTGCAGACAGAGCCTTTCACAAGTGGTCTTCACAGCAGGGAACAGCAACCAAAACAGAAGCGAACTTCATTGGTTCCGATGAAGAAAAACACGCAGATGGGTAAGAAGTTTTTGGCCCACCCGAACGGGCTTGTAAATTTATGGCAAGTGTCTTGTGTGGCATATCAATTTTGGGACGTTTTTTTTTTGTTGGTGGTGCGACCACCAATAGGAAGACAGTTTGTCCAAATGCAACCATATGGAACTGTTAAAGGGGAGTTTTTTTGTGTTGATGTCTGAAAAAGACACACCCGAGTATAAAGCGTACGTGATATGTGGTTAAAGGTTCGCCGGGAGAAAGCTTCGACAGATGTAAGTTATATAAAAATACTTCTATGCAATTTGGAGATGAGAAAGATGCCATTTTTCAAAAAAACTTAAATTAATTAATGAAAAAAAAAATATTTAATTCAATTCTATTAGTTACAAACATGAAAAATGAATCTGTAAGAGCTCCAATATTTTATCAACCATAGTTCATTTCAATTCAATACATTAAATAAAGTCAAGGGACGCCAGAAATGATAGACCAAGTCCTTGGGGTTTTTGGTGTAACATAAAAAAAGAATGTCCAAAATCCAGATAAATGATGCTGAAAAACTGAGTTTAAACATGTTCAAATATTTAGTCTTTTAAAAGAATAAATTGCTAAAATTGCTTTATTTTGTGATAGAATATTAATACAAAAGTATAAAATAAGCATTTTGCAATAAATTTGAAAAACACAACAATTATTTCGAGATTTCTAGATGATTTAGAAATCGTTTTGCTATTCGGATCAATATCTGTAATATAGAGCTGTAATGGGAAAATTAACCTTTTTACTAAATAAATATTTATGTATGCTTTGTTTATACTGTGAATGATGAACGGCTAGAAGCACTTCTTCTATATTATTTCTTATTTGTGAATAAAGGACTTCAATCTCGTATTTCCATTGATTCTTCGATGCCAGAAAACTCGGATATTTGATTAAGTGGCATGCGCAGCTTTCCATTATTTATTTATAAAATTTAATTTCGCTTTATTCTGAAGTGATTTTTATTTATTTGTGTGGTGATTCATAATACTGCAATGTAATTAATAATGCATTATATTGGGATGAATGCCAACAAAATTCAAAGTCTTTTTTGCTTTGATACTATTTCCACTATCTGTTTTAAGTACCAAACAGGAATAAACACAGCTCCAACCATATTTCGATTTACTAATATAAGCTCTGTACGGTATGGCGAAATGTTAATATTTTGCATTCCAGATTAAGCAATGGAATTGAATTCCATTTTACATTAAGCAAAAAAAAGTAAAAAAAAAAGTTCTCAGTAAGTCAGCTCGTGCTGTGTAAAGAATCGTGCTACAGATTTATACCAAGCGAACCTTCTTTTTTCGCTATCTTCTTTGATTCAGTGATCTAATTTTGTGGTCGATCTGTATCTTTGGAAATGAGTTTCAAAACCAGATTAGACATGATAGTGACCATACCATATCGAATGCTTGAAGTGGAACAAAAAGTCGTACCGAACATTTCCACTATTTAATGTCAACCAATAGAACAGAAGCGCGTCTCGATGGCTACTAAACGCACAATAAAGTATTAGTCCAACTGTCACGCTTTTTTGTGTCCGTAGACAAGGGAGGCCAGTGTTGGATTTATGGATCTTTTAATGAAACTTTTGGATAGCACGGTAGAACTAGAAATGGTTCAACCATCTCGGGCGGGTTGGATTTTGTAATTATGTTTATATGTGTGTGTNNNGTGTCCGTAGACAAGGGAGGCCAGTGTTGGATTTATGGATCTTTTAATGAAACTTTTGGATAGCACGGTAGAACTAGAAATGGTTCAACCATCTCGGGCGGGTTGGATTTTGTAATTATATTTATGTGTGTGTTGGTGCAAAAGTATTGGATTTTTTTTCTCTCTCCGTGTTTGTTTTTCAAGCAGTCAAAATGGGACACATCGTTGATAGCATCTTCCTAGCGGACAGGCTATAAATTAACGAATTTTCTAGTCCATATTTCAAGACGGTACCGTATCGCCACTCTCAATCGAGTGAGTTCCAAATGCCAGCATGCCCGGGAGTGGGGGTTTGCCAATGCATAGAACCCCAAAAAGTGACGACACAATCTGGCAAATCCCAAATTGCCATTTCCATTTTTGGAAATGCCACTTACGTAATGCTTTTTTCGAAGAAGCGAGTGCAACAACAAGAACCTTCCCCTTCGAAATGAGCGATTCAAAAGCAATCTTGCCGCGCATGGGAGGAATATTTGTGCCAACCTCCAATCCTCACCGTGTGGCACGTACATTTGGTCAGATTTCATTTCTCATCGCCCGACCGCGCATAAATCACGTAACCGTGCCGCGGGCGGTCAACGATGGCAGAACAAAAAAAATTAGGCGTAATAACTTCCCATTTTCCATTCACTTTTCATGAGGTGACATTACTGCAACCCTTCATTGTACATTGCCAGATTTTGGGGGGAGATATAAAGAAGAAAAAAAGAGCAAACCTTCAAACCGATTTCATGTTGTCCTTCGGTTTTGCGACTTTTCGCGCTGAAAAAAGATTCATTTTACTGTACACGGCTATTTGTTAAACTACCACTTCGTGTCTTTTTTTGCTTCGCAGTGCAAACTCTCCCCGCCTTGGAATCGCTTCCGATCCTTTCAGCGTACGGCGAAAATGGGTTGCTAAACGAGAAATATCATACCCTCACGGGCGCCGGTAACACCGGTGCCAACTTCACGGAAGTATCGAAAAAAAAAATACTTGACAACAATATTCATAAAGCTCGTCCCATAAATTATCACTTAAACTCCGCTTCGGGGAGTCATAAGTGTGTGGAAAAATGGGACCATCGGGTACCTTTGCTTTTCGGGAAGCTCCTTTCGGAACAGCACGGAATCGGTATATACTTCCACTTGCACGATAGTTTCCTTACCATCTTTCTAGCCTTTTTTCTGGGGTACCTGGGGTTCTTTTATCGTGCTGCGTGTCTGTCGAAAATCAGCCCAAGCTCAACACCATCATCTGGAAGAAATCAACCGTAGCATATCAATCAAAGCTTTACCGTCTTCCGATCCGAAATGTGACTGGTAAACGATCGCCGAGGGAGTGACAAGAATAAGGCACTTACNCATACATGCCGACTGCACCGGAAGACCCATTTAGAGCACCGCTTCATAGTGTTGAAAATGAGCCTCCACCTCGGTGTGGTCCGCCATATCACGCTGCACCTGTACCGTGGGGTGGTATCGGTCCGGAGCGGACCGGAAGCGGACGCTTTCATTTGAACGTGTTCAGGTCACGTTCACGATCGGTGGGGTAGTTTTCCCAAGGTTTTCCCTTTTTCCCTCTCTACCATTTGCTGGCTGTGTGTGTGGGTGGTCTGGAATGGTTGTGGAGGTTCGCAATCGTAAATATTCATCACACTTATCTGCCACCGGAAACCGTTCGCTCGGAACAGCAGTGTCCCGGTGGGTGTGGGTGTCTGTGCTCTGTTTGGCGATTGGCTTTTGGCAGTTGTCACTTGACACTCGGTTTCGGTCGCGTGAATGTCGGAACAGGTAAAAGTGTTGATGGGTAGATGGGTAGGTGGTGGTGGTACCCGATGTCATGTTTCAGGAAAATGGTCACCAAGAGACACTGGACTAGTCGTCGTTCCAGCTCGGGATGGCCCGGTAGGACGGAGATATTGGATAGGTAAATTACGAACACGAATCGTCAAGAAAAGGATGATGACATTCATGACATTTATTTGTTTAGGCCAAAAATGGTAGATATGGACGATGGTGTGTGTGTGTGGGAATTGATATCGTCTTAGCAAAACCACACCACCCCATCTCGCATACCAGTCCACCCCTTGAACATGGACACGAGACAACACGGCGGAAGCTGAAGACGACGTTGACAGTATCGTCTAATGCTATCATTCAATTTGCAGTTTATTTGTGATTTTATTTTTCCCCCATGTCCATTTTCTACTCCTCTTTTGGCGTATTTTTTTTTCTTCTTCCAAACGACATGTCTTTTGAGAGTTGATTTTTTTTATTATGTCTTGAGCGCCGTTTTCCTTCGCGTTCTCTACCGATTTGTTGGATACTGATGTATATGCCGTTCACGTCGCTGTCGGATTTGTAGCCGCTCGGACAACGTGGAGCCATCAAACCGGTGGTCGGTTTTGACGCTAGTCAGAGAAAATAGTTAAATCCCTTTGATATTGAATGCTAAAATTGTGTACCTCGCATCAGCAAAACTCTCGGGTCTCGGGTTGTAGCGGTACGGTACGCTGACTGCCAAACCTAAACACTACCGTGCACGAACCTTCAAAGAGCTTGGACCGTGGGCTTTACAAACAATAACTACATTTGGCCAACCAAAAAGGGATCGGATCAAACAAAATCGGTACGGTCCGGTACGACGGAAACGGTGGAACTCCAACGTACCGGGACGTGAAGAAAATAAGTGTGGCCCCGAACATGACGCTCCCATCGAACGACAAATGTAGATTTGGATGGTTTCAACTTCCAAGCTATTATGGTTTTTTGTTTTGTTTTTGTTTTTTTCATGGTGTTTCATTCGAAGGAAAACGGAAATCCGTTTGCAACAAACGAAACGGGCACGAACGGAATGAAATGAAATTATCGAACACCCCAAACGAAGGGGTGCTTTGAGGGGTGTGAGTTTTGCCGCTGTGACTCACCCTAATCCCTAATGATATATTGCTTTACAGCACCGTTAGTGGAGAGCTTTTTTTCTCCGTAAAACTAAAAAGCTTTCACCCGTACCTCGACATGTCACTGTCGACACCGTCACCTGGTGCTTCCGTTTGAGTACACGCACATCCTTCCGGGACGAGTTCTTGGTCGTCTCTAATTTTATCGATCGGCGATCGACTCCAATGTGCGCGCACTGGGGTACGATGTCGGAAGCTTGAAATCCTAACAGAAAACCGGCATGTTATCCTTTTTGGTCATCCGTGACAGTTCCGTGCGCCCTGTAGCGTTTCACAACGGGGAGAGTGTTTCGTTCCGAGCAAATGATTTGGTCGAATTGAATACATGATGGAGCACCACTAGAACAAAGAAATCGTACCCCAAGACTTGTAAGGGACCTTCCCGTTTTTCGACCTGTTCTGGGTGTAGTTATTAGAAAATAATTAAACCTATTTTGTCAGCTTATCGACCGTTTGGCTCAAAGTGTGAACCATTATTATTTCTCTCCGCTTGGGTTTGTTTCCTGACTCGATGGTGCTAACCCGCCCGCCCGTTGTGAAACAAGAAAGATGTCCCGGAAGGATGTCCATTTTCAATCAACGCGCTGGGTGGGATTTAAATTAGACCTTTCGCAGTGTGGCAACGGTAACCACCAAATCCTTGTGCCAAGCATCAACGAATAATTCTACCATAATGTGAAACCGGATGCAAGACACGAAAATTCCACCGTTTTTCCGGAAACCATTAACCGAAAACCGGCTCATCGATTGGTGTGCACCGGAACCCCCGGGCGTCTATGGTTGCGCCTTGGAATTTTTTGTTTTCCATTGGAATGAACAGAAACTCCTTAAGTTTGAGTTACTTTCTTCGTGTTATTCTCGATTTGTCGCGTGTGCGCGCGCGCTCCTTCACTGTGTGTCGACACTGTGAAGCAAAGGATGAAAAAAAAGGAATTTCCACCAGAGGGAAAAAGGGTTTTGAATCGGGGCTAGAGCGGTACACCAAGCTAGGTTGTCAAGCAAGGGGAGACGATTTACTGAAATGAACAAAGCATTCTGTTGTGTCCTTCCGGGCTCCCGAAGGGCGACCTGGTTCAAAAGGGTATTTTGTCCTTTAGTTTGCTTATTATTTGCCAGCTTTGTAGTTGGTCGGGTTNCAAGCAAGGGGAGACGATTTACTGAAATGAACAAAGCATTCTGTTGTGTCCTTCCGGGCTCCCGAAGGGCGACCTGGTTCAAAAGGGTATTTTGTCCTTTAGTTTGCTTATTATTTGCCAGCTTTGTAGTTGGTCGGGTTTTTTGTTAAGCCGCCGGACTCACGGGTGGTACGGTACAAAAGGGAAGATTGTCCGAAGCATCGGGCACTTTGGTATTTTCACAAAAGCACAAAGGGATGTAAGTAAATATTTACCCGATTGATTGTTGCCGTTTGATTATAAAGGACTACCCGTGCTGTTGGTTCGTGTTTTTTTATCTCGTTGCATTTGCTTCCCTAACCTTCCACCTCTCCTTTCTTTTTATTTTTCTCCCTCTGTTTCTATCTTTTCTGTCTGTTAAAAATGTTAGGAATTGTACAATTTTACCAAATGGAATGAATCGAATTGTTATCGGCTCGGCATGATGAACAGTGGCAGTGAAAGAAGATACAAAAAAAGTTACTTTTTGATGCTTGAGTTGGGTGGAGAAATCCACATCAAATGCAAGCAAACCTAATGCTATTGATTACTGAAAATGATTATATACCACGTAGCACTATTGCCGATTAAAGTGGGCTAGCTTTCCTTTTGATCTATTTCCGAAGCATTTAAACTAAGTTGCTGTTACATTCCAAACATATGTTTTTACTGTTCCTGCTGTAGCTGTGTAGCCAGCAGCAGAGTTTGATACTTCGGAACTGAACATTTCAACATGGCGTCGGAAAATTTTATTTAAATATAAATCTAGCTATATTGCTTCAATTACCTTTAAATAGTAATAATAATTTTCCTTAAAACTCATACTATCTTCATCGCATCGAAGGAAAGGACAGGAAAGAAAGAGATAACAAAACACTTTACTTGAGTTTTCGTCCCATTTTCTTTAACTCTCGAACCATCATTTCGCTGTGGTTTGGTGTGCAGATTTGCCACAGTTACGGTCCGTTACCGTAAAGTGTTATCTGTTATCTTGCATTCCTTAGCAACCTCTAATTAAAATGCATTCAAAGCCATTTTGACTACTCTTGCGCTAAGAACAAACGTTTCCTTCGTTTGCTAGTCCAGGTAGCGTGCAATTTGTTCCCAAGCAGGAAAATTTCTACCATTTTCCAACTGTTGCACCACAAAGCTGCCCGGTTGAAAGTTTGACCATTGAAATTTAAATATTGCATTGTCTTAGCCAAGCAGAACGGTTTTGCCGGTCTCGTTAACCGCTACGAGCGATTCTCAAGATGGAATTTTTGCTGACAAACGCTAAAAATATATTCCCCACCCAGATGAAAACTGAAGACGTCGGTTTACTTGTTAGTAACAAGACGAGGATGATTTAAATTTATTACATTTTAAGAACCTTTTATCCTTTGAAATATGATTTTATTGCTTGGAACGGAAGCGCATGGGTTACATGAGTTTTCTTTTCCTGTGTTGTGGCTAAGGTTTTGTTCCGGAAGTAGTATAAGTTTCTTCATTTTTTTTTAAATCCGAATCGTACCGATTTCATATGAAACTACAATTTATTTTTTTATATTTGGATGATAGTTGTTTTCTTTCAGTTGTTTGAATTTCAATCTTACTGATTTGTTTTTTAAATTAAAAGTCACATTTTTACAAATCTGTTTTATACCAAACCTTTCTATCAAGCACAATCTAAACCATGAAATCCTACAAAAAATGAAGATAAATGATATGTCGTTATGAGCTCGACAGACCGTTAATCTGACAATCTACCACACGTAGTACATTTATTTCAACCAACTCGAGTATCAACGCAGCCCAGTTTTGCCTTTAAATTGGTGAATAAATGGCTTTAGCCGTTTCTGTCTGGTTTTTTCCCCTCACTCTAAACCCGTTATCACTAGTTTTTGGCCAAAAAAAATAGATTGAAAATAGTAGTGCAAGTGCGGTTAAAAAACAAAAAAATAGCTAGATCAAACATAGGAAACAGCATTGGATGTGGCTTTTGAGTGTGTGTTGAAAACAAAAAGCTAACAGCCCAGAACAACACTGCCGGGTTGCAGCTTATCATAATAAATACGACACAAAGCCATGAACGCCAGCCAGATAGTAGGGTACGGATAAATTGGTAAAAGGGAGGTTTTTTCGCTCTCCTTTCTCTGTGTGCACTGCCATTTCCTTACGATATTCACCCATCCAGACAGGCAGCTCTTGGTACTCGCTTTATGCCACGAAACCCATTTCCCGTTGCGATGTGTTTCGATAGTCGTTTGGAAGGTGCATGTACACCAGAGCATGTTGCCGAGTTTTGTGTTTTTTTTGCCAGCATTTCCAAGTTGGCAAACAACTTTACAACACCTACCAGTACCGAGTCTGTTCGGCTGTTTCAACCCAGTTTGAGTGGCTGTCCGTTTTTGCTCTGCCACAAGAATGTTAGCCCATTTGTGGTGCTGAGCCTACCTCAGGGCAATAAAATCTCCCCTTTTGCTTGGACAGTCTTGTGTGAAATTTGTTTTTCTTTTCTGAATTGGATTGCTACGAAAAAAAATCAATAAACCACAGTCTGTCGACTACTGTTCCACTTTGGAACAGTTAGCAGCCGCTGTTTCCAATGTTAAAACCGAGCAGTAAAATGCAAGGAGAAAAGATTACCACACACACATCTCGTACCAGTGAACCTATACTGAACTAACATTTCTTTCCTACTTTTCTATTTGCAGGTCAGTACATACGCACGATTGTTCTCGTTGTCCAAGGTGAACAAAGAACGCCAAACATCGCGTACGGGCAAGTAAATGCAAATAATGTTCTTTTGTATTTGAAATTTACTTCCGGAAAATTTACCCAGTGCTAGGCGTTATTCTAAGATCCGGAAACCGTAACAGTTTCCGTTGTGTTTGGTGAAAGAAAAGAAATGGAAATATTTATATATGTTTTGCACCGACTAGCTTGTTTTTAAAAAGTTATTTTAAAGGTGTAAAAATGCTATAGTTACGTGCATAATTTTTCAACACTTTCTGATGATATTTTATGTTTATCTACAGGATGTGGAAAATGAACATTTTTTCTTAAATTATGGTGGCTTTGTACAGTAAATGGAATCTTTGCGAGGTTTTTGTTTCTTTCAGTTATTGAGCTATAGTAACATAGATAGGCTGTTCAAAGAAACCAAACATATTTGATGCATTATCATGAAAATTGAGGTTTCACGAAAGTCTAATTAAATCACGTACAGTTAATCACAGAAACAAATATTCTGCTACTCAGTATCGTACACCACAGAAGCAGTAAGCTTCAGATACTATTCACACTATTCAATAGTTCTTGCTAACAGAGTTATCGTTTTTAAATGGAATTCGTTTTGTTTTAATTGAAAAGGCAAAAAATCCACACATTTGCTGTCAATATTCGTTTTTCGCCAACATTTTATACGTCCGCCATTTTGTCATTAAGTGAGAATTGCATAATCTGGCTCAATTTTATATTTTATTTTCAATTTTTTGTTCTCGATTTCTGTGTGTTGTGTGGATTTATAATGATTTGCTGAAAATCGGGAGAAATTATGAAAGGAATTATTTGGAACGGAGACTTTTGTAGTAGTCCCTTAAATATATAAATGTATGTATGTAATGTATAAAACGTTTAAATACAACGACACAGCCACTAGTTTAACCTTGAATTTGAATTGCATATATGCAGTCGACATGGGAAAAACCAATTCCGTCTCGTTTTTCCTGCTGTGTCTCCATCTTTTAATTTTTATTTCAGTTTCTTTGTGCTTGTTAATCGAAAAAAGGAGAAAACTCATACGCATCGCTGACTATCCCCCACGCTGCTTCACAATGTAAAATGGGGGCTATAGTCGTTTCTCTTCCATCTGGGACGGGAGCGAAAGAAAGAGAGAAAAAAACGAGCAGCAACTGGAGCAAACAGCTTCAATTCTCAGGGTTATACGGTGTATGTTTAGTCGATCTACCCCCATTCCGGGTAAAGGGTAAGCACCGACTAGTGAAAGGGCAGCCAAAGGGCATCCTGTCTTGGAAACCATTGATGCCCAGAGCTCATTCAAACACACGGTACCATAAGGCTGCTAAACCGAGCGTTGGAGTTTTCGAGCTCAATGAAGCGAACAGAGTTTTTTTTTTGGATCGCTGTGTAAGGGTCCAACCAGTGTAGAAATGTAAACTCAAACAAAACCCCTCTGTTGTTACCCTATTGGTCGGTTTGTTTAAGTTTACAACAGGTCCGACTGAAAAAAAAACTAAAGTAATAATATTGGTAAAAATTGTTTTCACAAGTGTGTTTGGGGTTTTCGGTGTGGTAACGATGAGTGACATTACAGTGCTGTGGTCATAAAAAAGCTATTCACAATACTATCGATTGTCAATTGGTGACGTTACTTTGCGAACTAGATCTTTAAAGCCTGTACCTAGACTGGTACAAAATACTTAAACACTCTTCAATGTTGTACAAAAAAAGGATGCTTTTTGAGTCCTTTTTTGTGGTCCCAAACTATCAGTGTGTAAGGTTTTTTTTAGCTTTTTCCAAGTCGCTCTTGATCATACGTTTTCCTAACGAGTCCTTTTTTGTTGTTGGCTAGTATCAACTTAATCGGAAGGCTATATAGCGGAGTAGGTTCGCTCGTTCCTTCCCTGCATTATGAACGATAACGGCTAGAAGACGAAAGAGCAGCTGGTTTGGTCAGTTGCCGTACTCTGTTGCGATCCATTTCATTAAAAAGGATTAAACATACATTCGGTTCCTCGGTAAAAATGGCCACATACGTACACGGACGGCTATTCTCACTCACCGGCACACCGTGGTAACGAAATATCCTGTGTTTTTTTTTTGCCCTAGGATATATGTTCTTCCACACCGAATCCTTTGGGGTCTGTCAAATAGTGAAGAGCTACTAGCAGCTCGCTAACTTTCGTACACTTTTTCCTAATTTATCTCCGTTTTTTTCATGAATTTCCATCCTCAACTGCGCGTGTCTGTATGTGTGTTTTTCTGTTGATTCTCTTTGCATAGGATACTCGAGAAAATACATTTTTTTTTTGTTAGCAACATACCAGTTCCTACTCGTTTCGATCACAGCTTTTCCCTTGATACATGATGTGTAAGCTCCACACGCTGGGTAAAAGCAAATGAGAAAGAAGCGCGCACACGTGTGTGTATGTGTGCGGCGCGAAAGAAAGGCGACATTTTGCGGGAAAGAGCAAATTGTCGTCACGTGCAATGGAGCTGTTATGTAAGCGCCAACGATCGAGCGTCTGTCTTCGGGTCGCCATGCTTCCCAACCCCTTTGCTCTGGGAGCAATTATTGCATACCAATTTAGTGAATGGGTGTTGGAAGGAACGAACCCCCAACTTCCATCCCACATCCACCCCACATAAGTTCTTTAGCATTGAAGCATGCTTTTTCCCACCCACGTTACATGCTGTGGGCGGTTGGGTAGGTGTTGGTAAAAATATTACGGAATGATTTTCACCATATGGGCCATACGGTCCCAATCAAGAAGTGGCATGCTTGCTATGTCTGCTCTTTCTATCTATCTCTCTCTCTCTTTTTTTCTCTTTCTCTTTCGCTGCTATTATAAGCTTTTATTCATCCTGTCAAGTTTCTCATCGTTGCAGCCATTGTTTTTGTATTGCATTGTTATCAATGTTGTTAAAATATATTAAAAGCTTTACAGTGCAGTGGTCGAAAAGGATCTACCAAAAGGATCTATTTATTTGACTTTTTCGTTAAATACTACATGTCCTTTTCTTCACTTAATGACCGAACATCTTTGTCGAGCTTTTGGCTAACTAAATTATCAAACAAACAAACAAACAAACAAACAAAAAATCAGTTCATGCACGATAGATTTTGCAAAAAGGCGAATCAAAACACATTCTCCATTATGGAACTGTGTGTAAAATTAATTCGTCCGCTCATCGACTTGGCGACTGTGCCATATTTATCACTCAGCTCGAGCGTTACGAAAACTACGTTGTTTGTTTCGCTCGTAGCCCCCCCACTAATGGAATATGCCATTGTTCCGAAAATTCTTCCAATTGTAAATCTTCCTAAAAAATCCATCCCCTCGTTCTCTCCCATTTTTTTGTTTTGTTTTGGTAATACTGCAGACTTCAATGATTGGAAATGCGAGAGAAGAAAAACAAACTCGAAACAAACCATTTGCATAATGGTATCGTCACAATCCAAAACACTGAAAACGGTTCGCCTCGGTGGTGTGGGATGTACTGGCTTTTGGTTTTGCTGGTGAGAAAGCTTAGATTTGCGAACTACAGTGAGTGAATTGAGGGGGGGATTTTACATTTGGAACGGACAATTTTCTCATACCGTAGCATTATTGTTAAAAAGCGGATTTTGATGCGCGTTCGACTAGAACAAAGATGTCGCTTTTTTTTGGTCGTTTCTTTACAAATATAGCACACGCTCTCGGGCTATGCCCGTTCCCTACGTTATTTTTGTGTGTGTTGAGGACATTATGTGTATGCCATTTGCAAAGACATGTTGGGGAATTATGTGGAGTTTGCAGTTTTTGCTTTCCTTTTTTTTGGTTCATTCGTCGTCTTGATGTTGTTCTGATTTTGGGTGGGACGTGTTGTCGTGTGTCTATTTATGTGTGTAGCCTGCAGCGAACAATACAATTTTGCATAAGGCAAAAATATAGCTAAAATAAAAAAAATCCCCACACGAAAGCCAAGAACCAATCCGGTCGTACAAAATCGGGGAGGAAAAAAGTTCGTGGCATGTGGGTATTCGGTGCAGCGCGGTCGACAATGTGTGCCGTGATGGGATGAATTTCCTTCTCGTCTGTCTTTTATATGCAGCGGAAGCCTGTCGTTTGGAGTCGGTGCTTTGCAAAATGATGCTTGGATGCGATGTTTTGACGGCGGTAAAGGCATCGTCAGCTTTCGACTCAACGTCCCCCGATGGGGGAGGGGTAGGGCCCATTGGACGGGGGATGCCTTTTCGGTGGTTTCATGGACGATTTCCTGAACCCCAAATGTGATTCCCATTTGTACAGATATATGTGTTTCTTCGTTGTTGCTAGTCGAAACAGATCGCGAAGCAGATGCTGTTTGGACGGCGATGCGAGGGGTAGTTCACCCCTATATTGCTCCTATCTGGAACAGTAATTTGCCAATGACTCGACCAAGTGCCCCCGGGGTCGATGTAACCCGCGTTTTATGGTTATATCACGATCGATAATAGTGACACGGTTTATTGAGCCATTTCGGGCGCGTTCGTGAAGCACCGCGTTTGTCGTGCAGTTTGTCGGAAACTAGTAGTGCTTCGCCATTTGGTTATGGGGACGAGCGGTTTGCCCGGTTTGGTGGCCTTTTTGGCGACAGATAGTACGCACATTAGTGACCAGAATTGGGAGATATTAAAAAAAGGTCACCACACTTGTAGTGAACTGCGTTCGATTGGATTGCGATGGCAGGGAATGTCACGTACGTTGTTTTAGCAACACGATAACCTACGAGCGTGTCGCCATTAATCGTTAGCTCCTAAAGCAATCATTTTAGGGCAATATATTTGAACGATTTATTGAATGTTGAGCCAATTCTTGGCGCTTGAATGTGCCTTGTAGAGTGGAACATTTTTGTGGTTATTTTTATGTTACGAAAAATAAAAATAAAAGTGTTTATATCCCGATGACAAAACGAAATGTTTTGCAGAATGACATTTAGTCGCACCAAATTGTTATATTATACATTGCTGTCATGTGTGCGCATTGAAATGGAACACCAAAAACTGCAAAATATCCATTCGCTATATGATTGGATCGTTTGTTCTTTAACCCAGCGTGCATGATATCCAATCTTAATCCACTCTGCTGTCCATCTGTGTAACACACAATATTGCGCATCATTTCGCACACCTTCATCCATTTATCAACGTAAAAATGGTCCCACCCATACAATTCGGAATTTTCATCATGAGCTTTATTTTCGGTTTACGCTGGGCCCTGGGTTGGGCTGAGCGGAAAAACGCAGCAGGTTGCAACAAATTTCCCTGTCGCATATGATCCTTATCAAAATTCAATTAAAGTTTGATCCGCTCGGCAAAATGGCACGAGCCGTGTGTTGCTGTTTTGTTCGTATAAAATCTCCCATGGCTGCTGCTGCGAGTGTATTATCCTGTCCTGTAACGATGTGTGTTTGAACGATACCATCATTCGACAGTGACAAGAGAAACAAACACAGAAAAAATGTTGCCAGTTTTTCCCAACCTTCGCACGTAGGGGCCGGGTGGGGGTAGAGAAATGAAAAATTAACAATTTTCAGATAGCATTTGCGCTAGAATGGTGAAACTGAAAAAAAAGTTGTCCGTTGGAAAATTATGCGAAACTGTGGGTGGGTTTTAATTTTTTTTCTTGTTGACCCACCCAACCTTAGAATCTAAAAAAGGGACAATTGCTTTTAGGGTGAAAAATAAAACGCAACCCAAATCGAAATGATAGCATCAAATCCGCTGGCAGAACTAGACTGAAATAAACATTCCGATACAAACCCGGTATCACCAGAAGGGATATGCTGTCAACGAGGGTGGGTCAAAAAGTTTGCAAAGCTTTAAAAATTCTCTACTAGACTATCGTACGGTTAGGGCCATTTTGTAATTTGAATCTTTTTCTCCATTTACTGTAGATTTGTCGGAAAAGCTTTATTTTCTACTTTTCTTTGTTTCATTTCATCAAAATTTTGAAATAATCAGCACCATTTTCATTATAACAGATGTGTATTTAATATATTTCCAATGGTTTACAATTAATTGTACACAATTGTGTCATTGAAATGATAAAAATTGTATCTAAAGTGATAAGGGTGCGCTTTCAAGCGAATTGAAACACAATTGTGCCTTTCCTAAGTTACAAAATTTCCATCTGATTATCAATTCTTCTAGAACAAAAGTTTAAATATTTTTTTTCATAACTTTTTTTTCTTACCACCCCGGTTTCGATGACCATTTAAACGCAGTGAAGTGAAAATTTCACAAATGAAAGGATTATTTCTGGGTTGGTTCGGGTTTTGTTGAAATTATTAGCATAAAGGGTCTCCGATGGAGTAACAACCACAACAACAACAAAAACAAAACAACCAACATCCAGTAGTTCTCCGTCCGCGATTGAGATTCAGTCGAAGGAAAAGTTGGTAGAACAATGCAAAAAAAAAGGATACACTTTCGGGTTAGGAATGTAACCAAACGAGGGTGTAAAGCAGGGCCAGATATCTGCATTGTTTGGTGCTTATGTACCTTTTAATTTCTCGTTCGCACATAGGCGTGATAGGGCTGTAATAGAATGCTTCTAGCACTAAAAGACCCACGGGTGCGCTAATTAGAACCGTAAATGAATGTACAGAAAAAACGCGCACTTGAGAGCGCACTTAAATTGTTAAACAGCGGATATCCGCTGTTTACTCGCCATTCTCAGCACATGCAATGGGATAGGCATAATTTATTCAAATGAAACGGAACATTAGGTAGAGGCAGTAATCCAAGTAAACAGCAAACAAAAAAGATTAATTAGAAATGGCTGAAGATTTTTTTCTTCTCTCTTTTGCACATGTTTTTGGGGGCCATTTTTTCGGTTGAAAAGAAATTTTAACAACAATAAAAAACATGAAACAAATATTGACGTTCAGGTCTATGAAAGATTTGGATGGGATCAATAGAACCAGATTAAGTTATGTTAGAATCAAATTAAAAAAAACTCATTTGAGAGGAGTTTTTCTTCCAATATTATAGCGCGTTTATTATAATTTTTTTAAGCGTATCTTAACTGACACCCTACGAATTGAAAACCATAAATATGTTGTACATAGATTTCCGCAACCACGTCAATGCATTCTGTGGTAGATGGGTTTTGTTTTTCCACACAAATGACCCTATTATTTCCCACAAGCTGCTCCAGTCTTCCATAGAACATGATCATCCGTTGGCACCTTTGTACTTTGTTAAACTCATTTTCATGTTTTTTGCGCGTAGCGATAACAATAGTGACCATCGATGGAAAAACCGGAAACATTGTGATTTTGATAATTATCAATGCTTGGAAACGATCCAAAAGTGGCGAGAATGCCACAGCCACAGTGAGGTGATGTAATGTAATCTTTCGCCTTTCAACAAGGCGAATAAAATAGGGGAGGAAAACATCCCTCAGACACACACACATATCACAAACGACTAGTTGGTGACAGACCGGTAGCGCGGTATGGTTTTACTGTCTCCATAACTCAAACGCTACGTTAAACCGCGTTGCCCAACATAATGAGCAAAATATGTTTATGAACGCTTGTCATGATGCGAAATTTACCTTCGGTGTTTCGCATAATTTTGAAAACATTTTTTACTTTGTTTTTGTACCAAATTATTTGAAAAAGAATTTAGAAACGCTTACTGCCAAAACGAGGGTAAATCTAATAGCCACCTCGAAACGGGTAATGGTGCCACATTCTTATCGCAAACAGCGCGCACTGGCGCGGTAATGCCTGGGCCAGCCTGAGTAGGGTTTTGTGCAAAACTGGAGAAAATTAAAAATGCCACACATTTCTACCTCACATCATTAATCATGCACGTGAGGTGGAGAACATAATTTATGAAACAGTCCGGATGCTTTTGTTTCTTTTTTTTTAATATACTGTAGTTGTATTATTTTTCTCTTGATAAGAGGTTGCTCAATAATTTGTGCAATTTTGTCTCTTCTCAATGGGAATCTGGAGGTAAAAAGTTGAGTGTGTTCTAAATATTACGCAGGGCCATTATTCTAATAAAGGAATCAGAATTAAGTTCATTTGATATAATGAATTAATACTGCAAAACATAAAACAGTGTATAAAACTGTTTGAAAAAAGAAAACAGAATCATATTTGGCTGAAAGGATCATTGCAAAATATTGCTTGAATCAGGGGTTTTGCCGTTTGTTTGCGTTCGGTGTTTGCCATGCCGGTTCGGTAAATCTTTAGCCAAAAGCAAACAATGTCACAATAATTCATCCTCTAATTAAATGCATTTCTGTGCTGCTCTAGTATATACTCCACCGGGAACTGCATGACCAGAACATTTCAACGTGCTGTTGTAGAAAGGCAACGAAGAGTGGCCGGAATTTGCACAAAGGGATCGCGAAACAACTTGGCAGCAGGGCAGCAAAAAAGCACCAGAATGTCAGACCCCTTAATGTACCAATGAAAATGTATCGGTCACAGTGGACATCGCAATCCTGTAGAATGAAGCTTTCGCATTGGTTTTGCAATGGTTTAGGCCACGGTGTTTAAAGTAATCCCCGAACCGGTTCTCTAAGAGCCGGTGTCTCGGGCAGAAATTCGGAAGTCTAGCGCACCGTACCGAAAATGGTACCGTGAAAGCAAATATGGCGTTACGAGCTAATCAATATAATTGTATAATGAATTATTTCACTAATTAATCGGACGAAGCGCTGTGAGGTGAGCGCACCAGAAGATAGGTGACTAAAAGGTGGGTATGAATTTTGGAAAGAGCTTACGTGAACGTCGCATACATTTATGTGTGTGCTTTTGTGTGGAAGTTCGAGCAGTTTGTGCTGATTGCAATTTTCGCCAATGGTACCGTGGTAAGGTCGATCCGGCCAATATATATATGAAACCTCGTCTGTGGCCTTGCGAATTGGCCATTTGCGCGTGCAACGATGGTACCATTTGGGTTCACATAACGATATATGCGATATGAGGGTATTTCGATTATATGCTGGTTTGGATGTTAAGCGTGCGAGCAATTGATGCTTAATTGAATCATGATCGTAACGCCCCGTACATTAAACGTGCAACCATGTGACCGCGAACAGTTGTGCGCTTCGAATGCGCACCGAAAGCGCCATCCTTTAGAAAGCGTTTTGCGCTAATTGTGTGGTAAATTATTGTTTTTGTCCTTGTCCTTGTGGTAGTTTTTATGATGAATTGTCGTTGAACACAATCATTATTTGTTAGCATGATTTGCAATCGGCAACATACTAGTGTGTACGAGAGCAAATAAAACAAAATATAATAATGAGGTGTGGTGCCTCAGGGCAGCAACTTTGAACCGTTGGTATTTATATTATTTATCAATGACCTACCATTCAGAATACTTATACACCGACAACTTCAAAATCGATTGTGTTGTTTTGTAATTATAGTCACTGCAATTGTTTTGCAAAATTCGTTTCGTATCTGGTGTCTTTGGTGGTGTCTACGTCCAATTTTTCCAGTACGTCGTAGTGTATACGTTCAATTGTCGAAGTAACTCCGGCATGATTTATTAACTAACTGCGCCCGCCCACTAACCAAAGATGAATCCGGAGTTAAAATCCTAGATTACTCCGTAGTTAACTCTGAATGCAGCACCGGAGTTAGCTACGGAAAAAAATGGGTATCAATTCCGGAGTAATTCGAAGTCAACTCCGGAGTTTTCCCGGACTTGAATCCAGTTTTAATTCGTGGTTTATACATGGTTTTCATGAATCCACTCCGGAGTTCGCATTACTACAACTGACCAATAAGTTGGTCTAAATGTTGAATGAATCCATCAGTTTTTGTTATAAACAGTCATATTCTATTGTTGGAACAACCGCATTAACACTTGAACATCTTGGGACAATAAATAATTCAAAACAAAAGGAGATTTTCTTAATAGATCTTGAAGTTTGTCGTCTTTGACTGCTTGTTGCGTTTTCCTTTCCTACTGTATGTCGGATTTCTGTAGTTATTTGGCATATAAAATCTTATTGGCAAGCTTGAAGGTCGGTTGTAGTAACAGCTGGGGGTGTAGGATAAATCCAACAAAGTACAAACATTGCTGGTTTGTCATAACATCATTTAAGACCTTGAAATCTCAGCGATTTAGCTATAACAAACAAGGCCAATCGAATAATTCATTACTTTTAATGCCAAAGACTTTAGTGGACCCAATGTAAGAGCACCTTGAGAGCTGTTTAATTTTCGTTGGTTCGTTCCATTCTTGAGTTAAATTCAGTAAACTGGGATTTCCTGAATTTTTGGGCCAAAAGGATTGAATCAATTTAATGTAGGTTTCCAAGTATAGCTATTTTTCCCAAGTTACTAGTTGATGAAATAGACGCACCATATTTAGTAAGAAATATACATTTATATGCCAGCGAGCATGTCAGACTAACACATCAGGAATTAAAGTATAAAGAGAGGATTTTTTAGGATGGATCGATAGAGCAAACTACGATAGCGTGGAAAATATTCAATTAAACGAAAGTCCTTTAAAAATTAGACGAAAGTCCTTTCCTTGGTAAAATAAAATCGGTTCGGTTAGGTTTTGTCAATTTTAATCCATCACCATATTCAATTTGTTACGCATCACACACTTTATGCAATACGTGGTCTACCGCAAACTGATCTGTCTTTCAACAAGGAAAGTAACTTCAAATCCAGCTTGACGTGTGTAAAAGCGAAAACCCAACCTGTGCTTTATCTAGCGCACACGTCACAACAAAACCCAAAAGATGGTGATATTATCGCGGCCCGAGAAATCGCACCATCAAGCAAGCTCGTGCAGGCTAAACATGTGTCGAACGTTCAAATCGTTGTCAATCACTTTTGATGAACGTGTGGCTGAAAGAAACTTGTCACAGGAGCTTCGACCATAAAATACACTCCAATTGTACAAGGGCGGTTGTCTAAATATACGTGTAGCAGTTGTTGGGGGAGAGGAGAATAAAAAAGTGTTACTCACAAATATTTCCCGATTGTTTCAGTGCTGCTTTTGCAACACTCACGGTCATGCGAAATGAACTCAATAATATATAGAAAGGTATCACCTTCAAAGGTTTATGTGCAATCCGCAATAAATTGGAACGATTCAACGATGCGCTTCACAGCTACAGGATAACCCGGGGCCGGTATGTAAAACCGCATAAAGATGTAGGGTTGTAATAGTAGTGTGAAGGTGAAATTAAAATGCCACCAGAACGGAAATAGGTCCGAAAGGCCGCACCGTCTGTGTGGACTAGGTAGGTCACCTACGGGTAAATGCACACCGATGTGAAGAGTGGAAGAAAAAATCGCACACTCTGCAACACGTTTGAAAAGAACCGGGAAAGTGCCTGCGGGAATATATAGAGGCGTTGTTCATCCTGCCTGTCACGCGGTGCCAGGGATTGGGTGGGTTTTTGGGTGGAGCGGGGATCAGGGGTAAAAAGGGCTCAACTCGCTTTATCTCGCAAAGCAACCCCGAAAGCTAGGGCTCGTACCCTGGCCGGGTCGTACCCGGGACTTTGTGCGATGTGGATCTAAATGAATCCATTATTAATATTATCACTCTCCATTTTTATGCAGCTCCAGTGTAACACTGGGAAGGGGGAAGTGGGGAAACTGGAGAAGGTGGGGTTTGATGATCCAGCTGTCAAAGTCATCCCAACCCAACCTTGTGGAAAGCGGAAAGTGAATCGAGTGTGGTAGTTTTCCCTTTTTTTCCCCCTATACTTTGCTTTAGCCTCTGGCTTTTGCTAAGAAAACGATGACCTACAATCCCTTCATTATCCGGATGTCTCTTTTGCCAACGTCAAACACTTGGCGGGAAAGGTGGTACAGGTGAATCGGCTGGACAAAAAACGAGGTTAGATTGAGGTTGCTTTAACTGCAAAAAAATATACTCTCAATCATCTTTACCATGTGGATAGTTCCATATGGTGGCTTACTAAGCTGTAATAGTTGGACATCAGGAAAAAAAGGGGGGAAATAAATCAATTTTTATTTCATATCTATTTTGAATGGCTTAGAACGAAATCCATTTCTTAGAGGGAACGTTTCGTTTTTTGATTTCTTAATTCTACTTATAATACTTTATGGCACAATTCAGGAAACAAACTTTTGTGGCTCCGTTTTTTTGTTTGCTTTTCTCACCCCATCATCTTGTTAATCTTGTTTTGTACCGTCAGTAGCGAAGTTTGGTGTGAACCTTTTTTGAAGCCTTATCATAGGCTTCTAAACACCTGTCATAACCAATAACGTATGCCTATCTAATCTGCTTATCAAACTGTATTAAAAGTTTTTTTTTACCGATTTTTTCTTTCTCTCTCTCTCTCTTTCTCATCAGGTATGTAATGTACGGCTCGATTCAGTCTCCCATCCGTGCATGACCATTAACGACGCAAATCTTGCTTCGACGGAAAGATGAAGATACATGAAACATCGGACCAATCGGGTAAAACTAATCCTTCACGAAGCGTCTCCCCAATGTTCGAGAACTTCTTTCATCAGCTATTCAAAAAGGAAGAGAACACAGTAAAAAAAACCGCCATTCCACCATCTTGTGCTCGTGGTTATGTTGAGGTAACACTCGGAACAGATAAGCCAGTGGTAAAAGGCGAGATACTGTTTGGCTTGTGTCCATCGGGCTGAAATCGTAAACAACAATTTTGTTGATGCCATACTTTTGTGTACCGTGGCCAAACGCTTTCGACCAGGTTTGGGGCGAGGGTTACACACTGCACCATTTTTGCCTAATCCACCCCAAACAACCTTGCTTTCCTTCGACCTTCCGGCCATCACCACGGTTTGCAAGTTACCATCGAATGACAACCGGCCCAGGCTTCGGCATCGTTCATCCGCTTTGTGGTGAATTAATCTTCCACATCTTTCCCATATTTTGGCTCCTCGGAATTCCCAGTGCGGTCGAGCCCTGACCTGGTTGTTGGATAGGGGGAGAGCTACGGACGTTGAGGGTATTCGCTGGAGGCATAATGAGGGAAAATTTTGAACTGATTTTCTATCCAAAAATCTGTCAAAAATGCTTCGCAGTACTGGCTCTTTGGTTTGAACCGGAACCTGAAAGCAGCTTACGAAGAGGGTCCCGTTTCACAGACCATCCATCCCCGTGTGGGGCTGCCTTTGAAGCCGCCAGCATCTGTTCGTTGGGCCTAGAAATTGTTAATACCTTACTCAAAAACTATATTTACAAGTGTGGTAGCACACTCTTCGGCACTGACCTTTTATTCAGGCCAGGGAAATGGTAAAATCCAGTGCAACCCTTACTAGAGACGAACACGCACATAAATCTTTGTAATAAATCAGCAAACCCTTTTTTCGCCTACCGAACAGGATACTGTACCGACCTCAGTCAGGGGCAGTTTTTGCTAGGATATGGTTACCGTGTGTAGAAAAACCTTCGTATCTAAAACTAACAAACAATTTGGCTTTTCAGTTTCTGGTTGCTTTCACGGGCTAATGTCGAGCTATCAAGATATGTGAAACATAAGTGAGAGTCGATCGGTAGCAACTTTCTTAGACAACAATTTTCAATGGGATGATTTAATCTCCCCGGCTCGTACGTGTGGTACGTAGCGAACAAACTTTTCCTGCACCCGGGTTTTTATCTTTCCTCGTTGTTGGACATCATCCAATGCCAGATAGAGGAGATATGTTAACATCTTTCTTTGTTCGGTACAATCTTCAAATTGTTTCGCTCGAACCGTTCCGGCACAGAGTTGTTTATCAGCTCTCGAGCATATTTGTGCAGAAATCATGTTATTTCTGTAAACAATGGTCAATGAGAAAAGAAAAACATTTAAAAGATCAACACATATCTTAACGAATTGCTGTTTGAAAAGCTTGCTAAGTACCTGTTGTTTAACGTTACGCCATTCTCTATCGAACGACGTTATCATCTCAACCACATTCTATTAGGCCGGAAAGTGTTTAGCCCAAAACAATACCACAATTATTTAATTGCCCCATCGCGTCAGATGTTACTGACTTTACAACTATCAACCGAAACCGGCTCTCCAGCACCACGGATCGGTTGAATATGGCTGGAACACGTACAGACCTCAGACCTTCTTAATGTGTTAAACCAATTTAAGGAAGTAGTTTATAGCCGGCATGTTACTGTAGTTGAAAGTTTTTGGGGAGGTGTGTAAGCAAGCGTTAAATTTACACAATTATCCATCTGCGAGATGCTACAGACCGGGGCATCTGGTGCGGAGTGGAAAAGTGAATCCTTGGATGTTACCATCCGGATCATAATGTCCACAGTTTTTTTTTTGTTTGCAGAAATCAAATCAAACTTCACCCAAAACGGCACTCCGTCAGTTAGCCAACCCACAAAAAAAACCCCTGAACGGTGCTCCGGTACTCCTTCGGCAATGTTCTTTCCATTTTTCTTTAATTTAAACTCATAAAATATACATTTTTATGGACGGTCGTAAACATTCTCTTCCCTATCGACGTAAGGTCGCTTTACGACGTCCTTACGTCTGTTTGTTTCTTATTTTGCACTCGAATGGCTTTAAAATGCGTTTCCGTAGCTCGTTTCGATTTGATTTGCGAAAAATGCCATGACCGCTGGAGGTGAAAAAGGGGTACATTTTGGTGAATTTCTTTTTTTTTGTATGTTCTCCACCCGATCGAGACACGATTTGTGAAAGATGATGTTTGCGTTGGAAGGAATGATATTCTAGGAGGGCGAAGAAAAAAAAACGATGAATTCGGATGGGTATATTGTGCTCGGGTTGTGGCTATGGGAAGCAAAAACCACTTGTGCCGCTGTGGATGGAAAATGGAAAAGGAAACAAAAAGCGCACACATACACACATAAAGCAACCGCAAACGCAGCGTGGCAGAAAAAAGCACTGATGTACG
>CM028125.1:31235046-31277415 GCA_016254315.1 Anopheles parensis
GGGTTGTGGCTATGGGAAGCAAAAACCACTTGTGCCGCTGTGGATGGAAAATGGAAAAGGAAACAAAAAGCGCACACATACACACATAAAGCAACCGCAAACGCAGCGTGGCAGAAAAAAAGCACTGATGTACGTTCGAAATGCATAAAACATAAGCTGAAATCATATTATCATCCTGCCCGATCCGCGGCAGGTTCATCATCATAATCATGATGGAAGTGGGTTTTAGATGGGACTGTATTAGGGTTTGGGAAAAAAGGGGTTGGTTAAATAAAAGCGCCCGGATGGGGTGGTTTAAGGGGGATGAGATGAACAAACGTGGACAATCTGAAGATAACTAAATCGTTTTGAAAAGCAAACTTGATCAACGGTAAAACCACATCGAATAGCGAGTGAGTGTTCCACGCTGTACCATTCTCGCTTTAAACTACCATGTGGTTTACCGCAGCTTTTCATATTCTTCCCCCTTTCGGCAGCCAAAAACCGGTCTTTGCAAACTTCATTCGTACCTTCATACTACAGCAAAGGAAGGAAGAAAAAAACCGACCACAAAACCCAACAAAGTAGTATGGCATGTTTGATCTATTCCCAAAGAAAAGACTATTCATTTATGAACTAAGCAGAGAGAATCTGCTGTACGATATTCCGGCCCGGGACACGAAAGCACGATGACACGTACCCTCGCTATAAGATTAAAACTTTCGCGGTTAACCAGCACTCGTGTGAAAAACAACTCTACTAACACTCCCCCTAAACCGTATAACCCCAAAGCGTTTGGAAAAACTGGGTAGAAGTGGTGGAAACACCTAAAAAAAAAGTTGTTCGTAACGTGATCGAGACAACACGCAATTTCTCCGCAAGGTGAGCAACGAGCTGCTGCTGTCACATTTTCGACAAAACGTGCAGAAGAACAAACTTCCAAACTTCGCTAAAGTTAACCATATCGGGCCCGGGTTACGTGGCCGGGAAGAAGATTCCAGGTCAAACTGTTGCTCCTCGCCCATCTTTTTGGGCCAGGATGTCCTGGGGAACTTCAACATTGAGCGTACCTGCAGAATCGGACGGACAGGTGTCATCCGAGTGTGTGTGTGGGCAGACGCTGAAGCTTGAGCTTGAGCAAAAGTTAGCTAATGTTTGGTAACTCCAACATACAAGATGGAAAGATTTTCGACAAATGACGAGAACTTGTACCTGTCGACGAGAAGTTGTTGGGAAGCGTTTGAAGAGTTACACATATTACATATTATTAGATGTATGATCTAAACTATCAAATAATCTCTTTGAACAACATAAGAACGTAGGTACCGCAAACATTCGATATCTTTAATTTCGATTGATACAACTACATTTCTCTTGGGGTTCTTAATAAGCACAACGTAATCCATTCCATACCGATTGATGAAATGGTAATTTGATGCTTGAAAATTTACCTTCCAATCATCAAAATTTCGTTCCCGCGCCTACAACACTGATAAGAAGCAAAAAGGATGAACTTCTTTGCAGCTGATTTCTAGGCATGCCTCTCTTTTTATGGGTTTGCTTCACGCAGCAAGTCGGTCATAATTTACAAAATTTAACAGAATCTTATCACTTTGGAAATAGTCAAGACTACCGGCCAGTCATAACTCTGCGCTGGTCGCTCTTCACCCATTCCATGCTAGGCATGCAAGAATCGTGCCATCTAGCCAAGAGGATGATCCTAATACCCGTCCTCCTAAAAAAAAAATCCACCCCTGGTTGCTTCATCAAATATTTTCACTCCATAAACTCACCTCGTAAGTTGCTGCATCCTTCCATTAATCTTCTCGCTTTTTCTCGTGTCCGGGGATTCATCCTGGCTAAAGGACGACCGATTTTCGGCATCCCTGTAGCATCGCCCCGTTTCCGTGCGTTTTAACAACACACACACACAGCCCCACAGAGAGAGAGTGTCGAGTGATAATGAAACTCTTCGCTCGCTTCGCAAACTAAGTGAAGAAGCACCGGAACGGGCTCGGGTTCGGAAACATGTATCAAAAGAGAGTATATTTGCATATTTAAATTAAATTTTGTAACCATTAAAACCAACACGTTGCTGTGCTGCTGCCAGTTAAGGTACAGAGCGTCTAGGTGGCAATGCGTGTGGAAGGGTTGAAAAATCTAAAACACACCCCAACCCACCCAGCCAGTCTGGGCCACCAGGGAACCGGCCACGTTTTGCCGCATACGGTGCGGTGAGATCGGGAAATTATCTTATCTTATCCGATCCTTACCGTCGATGGGTGGGGGAGACGAGTGAATAGACCAAATTGGCCAACGGGTGTCGCTAGGTGTGTGTGCGAACGATGGGGTGTGAACCCCGGGTAGATATAAAGTTTTATCGCTTTTGGTTCTCTATCCACACACCGGGGCCTTACCCCGGGAACCACTGCCGTCCACTTGTACCGTAGTGATCAACCAAAGATTTCCGTCTACCTTTTTCATCCCGTAAAACTCATTCATCAGTCACTGTCGGTGAAACGTGTATGTTTTCACAAGCTGCAAACCTTTCGCTCGTCGCAAATCGGATCTGCTACAATTTTAAGCAATTGTGGAGCTGTTTGCTCTCAAAGATGAGATTTTTTTCTTGTATTAAATTACGTTTCGTTTCATGTTACTTTATTGACGAGAAAAACGAACAATTTTGATGGAAAAAGAAAAACGAACTGTTTAGATTTTAATTTAACATGATTAAATTAAACTCTTTCATTAAATCACTAAATCGTATCAGATAAATTTGTCTGCGTGTAATCATCTAATTATGTAAGTAAAATGGGGAATACTCTTTTAAAATCGGGTATTATCTTCAATCATGCGGCTCTGAATGTTACAATCTGGATGATCCTAGATATACGTCAACAATGAAAAGAATGCTGCATTCTTTTCTTCCCTCATTTTTGTTGAATAATTCTACTTAAGTAGCGCTGGCATGGAATCAAGCAAAACAAGTAACAAAATTGTTGTAACCAAAAAAAAAGGTGTTAATGGTGCTCTCACCGTACCACTTACCCAATCCGTTTTGTCACTTTTAATGAATATAAAAGTGGACGAACAAGCTATTATCGTCGGCCCGTTCGCACGAGCATAAAAGCACTCGTAATTCCTATTTGCTACCGGGTTTTTAACAACTGGCGATGGTTGAATTCTTAAGCCGTTAAATTTACCACATGATGGAACGGGAATTATATCCACCGGCAGTTCATTTCCCAGGCACACGTCGGTATTCAACGAACCTGAAAAACGACAACCCTGCCAGGACCGTTCCTTCGCCGTATCGCATTATATGCTGAAAACCCTCAGCCTGTGAGAGAGATGAAATGATNCGTTAAATTTACCACATGATGGAACGGGAATTATATCCACCGGCAGTTCATTTCCCAGGCACACGTCGGTATTCAACGAACCTGAAAAACGACAACCCTGCCAGGACCGTTCCTTCGCCGTATCGCATTATATGCTGAAAACCCTCAGCCTGTGAGAGAGATGAAATGATCCGTGTAAGTTAAGGCGTTCCAGCGTTTCGTAGCTGTAATTTTGCAACTCACGCCACAACACAACCCAACATCGTCATGCCAAATGTTGGCTTGCCGAACCATTGCATACACCGATGTGTAATTATCAACGCCATATTCTTTCCCCGTGTGCTCCAGACTGTTTGTTTCGTGCTGTGAGTGTGTGTGGAATTTCGTTTGGCGAAGGTTAATAAATTGAAGATGCTGATGTGTTTGTGTGTGGGCCATCTTGAGAAAGACCGTTGGGCGTTTCCTTAATACGTCAAACGGAACCATTTCAATGTTTGCTGTGTGGACAATGACCACAAAGCATGTCCATTTTCAAGGTACCCTTCTTATTGCACCAAAGATAGTGTACGAAAGGTATGAAGCAGCACAACAAAAAAATACCCACTACCAAACAAAAGAAAATGGTGATGGGTTTTTGCAGGAAGTGAAACAAACCGGTGTACATGTTTGTAGTGAGACTGTCCTGTTTTTGTATCGCAACACAGCTTTTTCGTGCGTGGTGTGGTCCTTTTTTGTGTGGAATAGTTTATTGTTATGGTTATTGCTGCTATCATTGTTAACTCAAGCATACGTTGTTTACAAGCCAGCAATGGACGACAACCACAGAAAAAAGGAAAGATTCTTCTCGGTTGTCTCGGCTCCTTAGAGTCCCCCAGGCGAAAGATCGTTAGCTAGTCGTTATCGACTCATTTTCTGTGTGTCCTCAGATCGAAGACACGGCCAAAGGAGTGGCAAGGGTTTGAGAGGGGTTGAAAGCAAAGAAACGGAAGCCCACAGGGGAGAATGATAATTTTCCTTCAAACATGAAATGAGGTCGAGAACGGACGCAATGTCATTGTTTGCAGATGCAAGCAAACGGATCGGTTGCCACTTGGGATGCGCATGGTTTATGCTGTTTATCACAGCCCGCACAACCAGTTGAAGCTTCCGTTTTGTTCGTTCGGAAAGTGTCCTAGATGGCTTGCCCGTCTTACGCCATCGATAGTGAAACTGTCTGGCTGGTTACAATTAGATGTAACTGGTCCCTTTCGATTGGCGTTGTAGTAATTAGATTCTGTTGCACAAGGTTTGGGAAAACATTAGCGGAAATGGAAAACATCAAGCAATGTAAAAGGGTGGTCAACAATAAAATACCCCCTTTTTGGGAATAAAATTATGTTAATTATATTCTGCCAAAGATTTATTAACTTACTATCTTTTTCATTTACTATCTTAGACAATAATTTCTGTCCTTCATTCCAACTTAATCGCTTCGTCAATCTATGCGTTACATCTCTAAGAGTGAGTTCCAGCCCATTATGTATGAATAAAAAAATCTCTAAGAGTGTGTGAGTTTTATTCAGCATGTGAATTCATGTTTTCATCTCAGTGTGAAGAGTTGTTATGAATTTTTTACTCAATCTTTAATCACTCGTTTTAACTCACTCGCACTCTTGTATAACTATTCGCTGCAATATAGAGATTTAAATCAAAGAAGAGCAACAAAACACTTGTTGAGTGATTTAAATCCAAATGTGACTATCAAAACATTTACTCACTCTTATAAAGTGCTTTGAAATGCAAAAGATCGAGTCGCTAATCAACGCAGAGAGTGAAAGAATTGAAATGGAAAAAGGAGAGTCACTAGTCGATGCAGAGAGTGAGTGAGTATTAACTCAAAAGAGTTAACAGATTTCTTTAGAGCATTATTTTTCTCTCAAAAGAGAGCATGCTCAAAAGAGTGAGTAAATGATTCAATTCCCTAAAATCACTCTTTAAATTTGTTTCAACTCTCTGAAAGGAGTGATTATTCTCATCGCTTCTTGAGAACGTTTGTAGCGTACTGTACAACATGTCCCAGAACGATTTATTTAACCTTCTCTTATTGTGGCATTTTTCTTCAGAGGTCTTAAGGACTTCTGGCAAACCATTGTACTAGTTCATCTGCTTTGCTGCGATCAACTTTTCAAACACAGCTGCACACGAGTGGTACCATAATCCCGTACAATATGTCTAGCTGGTCTTATTGCGCCAAATACGCAATGTCTGAAGGGGGGCTTAAGCGTGACGTGACATTCTTCTAACCATATCTAACCCATGCCCATGGATACGGTTCCATTTTATTGCCAGCCTGGTTGGACAATTATTTGTTCAGCCCGTTTTTGTTTCACCAGCTTCAAGCTCCCTACCTGTCCTTCCCAGTTGCGAAATGTAATTGAGCAATGCTTCATAAATTTTCCATTGAATTTCGTGCGTCAAAACATTTACCGACAGGAACGTGGTGCGAGGTTTCGGTGAAGGTAGGTTAGCAAACATTCCGCACCCGAAAAGCCACTTTACCACCTGTGCCGCATTTTTTTTTCTCCACCGTTTCATATTCCCTGGCACACTAGTGCTTCAGTCGTGAACATGAATCAGTACCNCGAGGTTTCGGTGAAGGTAGGTTAGCAAACATTCCGCACCCGAAAAGCCACTTTACCACCTGTGCCGCATTTTTTTTTCTCCACCGTTTCATATTCCCTGGCACACTAGTGCTTCAGTCGTGAACATGAATCAGTACCGATTAAACCTCGTAAATAGCACCACTAAGCTGGTAAAAAGAAGGCTCGAAAAAAATCGACCAAGCAGCCAAACCAAGGTGGACTTGCCCTAAGACACACACACTGTATCACCCCAAAACGGGCAGGATATTCGTTGCTCTTGTGGTGGAAATTTTTTTGTGTTTGTTGCGCCTCTCAAAGCGCAATCTCATTGCGTGCCTCATAAATCAAAGAAGGAATTTTTGCACATTTTATTGGTTGTACCTGAGGGCGTGTGTAGATCTTGCCGGCTCTCGTAGGATGTGCGTTGTGCTGCTGCCAAGGTGTACACTGTGACACAAAAATTGAATCTCAGCCGCAGGACGGGAAGCGCAACTCGGTTTTTAAGGTATTTTGATCAGTGGGGCATTATCTAACTGCGGTCGATCGGTGAAGATTTTATCCAGATTCCTGACGAAACATATTTTGTAACAATTTATGTGTTTGGTTCAGCTGATGCACCATACTGCTGGTAAACAAAGGACCTTTTGGGGCTCTTCACAGAGAGTGTATGAAATATATTTATATGGTAGAATAAATATAATAATATTGTATTCATCGGCAACTCCGTCATAGACTTAAAATCGTACTGATGAATACCCTTTACTTTAAACACAACTTCAAAAAAATGCAACTAAAGATAAAGCTTTAAGTAGCTTTTCGTGTTCCACTTGCAGCTTCCATTAAGTGGTGATGGGGCTCTAATTTATTAGTTTCACTTGTTTATTTCATTGCACTGTAGTGCCCCCCGCCGCTTTGGCACTGTTTTGTAGTGCATTCTGTGAGACGCTACAAAAGAGAGAAAAACAAAACGAAACGAAAAGTTTCATGAAAAATCACCCAAGAACAATATTGTGATGGTATTTCTAGTTGGCCCCGAGCTGGGTACTGGGTAGCGTCTCTAAAGCAAGTGGCGTTTCTCAAAAAGGAAGAACCGCACAGAAAGTACGTTCCGAATGTGTGATACGGAATAGCTGGCAGTAACAAAATGGCCGAAACGATAAATCGTGTCACACGAAAGTACGTGCACAGGGCGCATCACCGCTATGCCAAAGGACAATCGAAGGAGCGCAAACCACCATCAACCATTCCTTCCGTCAGAATGTCAACAAAATCGGTCGGGAGCCAAAAGATCAGTTTCGGGATCGTGCCTGTGGAATGCTTTTTCGTGCCTCGCTTTAGGGGTTGTGTGACACTGTCGCATCCTCTTTCTGGCTACAGTCAAGGAGGGGAAGCAGACGATGGTGGTGAAATCATTTGGTATGTTCGTCTTTTATGTTTAGCACATAATTTTTCCTTCAGGTACAAATTTGCTGCCGCCCGCCGAGGATGGCCTCTGCCCTCTCCATTCCGGTGATTGTCGCACGGGTGGTGTTGCATACGTTCCACGAGACTAAAGTCACATTCCATTGGTGCTGCTTGCAATAAATTTCAAATTGAAGCTTTCTTCTCCCATGTTTAGCCTTTTTGCGCGTACTATTTATTCTGTCTGTTTTGTTGCATTGGTACGCCGAAATCAACTACGGCTGGGTTCGTGCGCTAGCAGCAAATCCGTATCATTCCCGCACATCAGCAGCTTAAAGAATCTTTCAAGCAGACAAGAAAATGCTCCTCTTCATCGTGTAGAATATCTTCTTGTTTGAATCTTCCGTTCGGTGGTTTCTATTCACTGCGAGAGGATATGTTGGGATTGTATTTCAATGTTTTGCGACGTCATGCAATATACTCTCCCGTGTCTGCCTGCTGTCAAATGTATTGTCTGTTCGTGACGCTGAAGAAGAGCAAAAAAAAAGGTAATATTGACACCGATATGAAGTGGTTTTCGGTAATTTCCAGCATGATTCTGCTATAAAGTTTTATTTTGAAATTAATGTGCACATTTCGTGTGCACATGAAAAACGATCGATGTAGATTGAATTTCATCCTTTCGTTGGTAGTTTTGAAGCAACATTTAAAGTGAATTTTACTTTAAAACTAAACTAAATTAAATTAAAATAAACAAGTAACTGTGATAATCGAAATCGAAAAAAATATTTACGTAAAAACTTGTCTTTGAACAATACTTTTATATTTTAGGGAATTATTTGTAGAAAAAATTCAAAAAAATATCATTTTTTGAAGATATATTTGGTCTTATTAGTTCCACCCAACGGTCTGGTTGTTTTCATCCTTCAGCTTCAACTACTAAACGGAATGTTTGGTTCCAAACAGTCAAAGCAAATAATCGCAAAAATGGCGGCCCCACTCTTAACTCCCGAAGCCTGTCACAATCGAATTCGTATTCGATTGAACCAACGAAGGTACCAAAGTCCGGCATTTTCATCCCTTAAATTTGCTGTTTTGTTTTTCCTTGCCACCGGTAGAAAACGAGGCACAATTTGTAAAACCGTCCTTTTTTCCAGCTCACTTAACACTCGTGAGTTCCTAAATGCGCCTTGCGGTCTAAAGACTAAAGGACTCCTGCCCGGAGTGCGTGCATATTCTAGTTCGTTTTGTTTTACATCCCCCTTCGAATCAATCAGTGTCCGGCTTTGGTCGGATGATGAAGTAGATGAAGTGAATATGCTAACGAAGAGAGAATTGAAACTGATTTTGCCGTTGTAAACCTGGAGGGCACTGCGCAATGTGTCTGCCAGTCACAGGGAAAAGGTTTGGGAGAAATCAAACAAAAAGCAAAACAAAAATTAAGCCAAAGCAACAAATTGATTAGATTTTGATTTTGGTCCAATTTTTGCACTCTGCTCAATTGGAACGTTGGTTTTGCTTTGTTTTTTTTTAGTACTTTAGATGCGTATCCTTATTTTTTTGTGTTTTTCGCTTACCCCCTTTTTCGCTTCGGTAACGATTCGGTGAAACAGAAAAGCTGATATTTTTTTTCCTTTGCTGCTACTCTTCATCCGCGTGTGACGGATTGTTATTCTTTATGGTCAATTTGAATGGTACACATTCCACGTGGTGTCCGAGTAGGCCCGTTAGTGGATTCCTGATTTTGTTGCTGAACATTTCATTTCGCGCTCGATATTTTCATCCGATTATGACATCGATTTCATCACTGGACCGCTGAAGTGTTTCAGATGGGACGGGGGAAAGGGACAACAAAATTTGATGACCATTATTATCGATCAAAACGATTCCAAAACGAGCGGAATGCATTTCCTGGGCAATATAGATTTGATTTGTTTCGTCCGTCATCTCCCCACCGGCCATCTCTCGAGCGCTCTGGTCAGGTTCTGGGCTGTGTGTTTCCAGCACGACCGTGCCACTGTTGATGTTTATTGATCCGTGTGTCATCATTCTGCCGAAAAAGAAAAGAAAAACGTTCGTGTATATCGGTGCAGGTGAATCGTGCGGTTGTGATACGAAATGACATACAAATGTATTCTGGCGTTTAATGAACTTTGCTACTTTATCGTCCATCGTTCAACATCATTAGAGATTACAGTATCTGAGCGCACGGTTTTCCCCCCGAAACCGGCTGTAATGTTTTGTGCCTGACAGTGAAACCCCGCAGCTTTTAGCGGAATGTTATGAATGGCCGTGTTATGAAATGTGGAAATGCTTATTTTAACCCCGCACCACCCCACGTAACCTCGCTTAATGGGCTCCCAAACGTTCCCAAATCTGGGCGATTATGTGGTTTTATATTTTCATTTAATTTATTGAAGTGCTTCTCGTGCGCTTGCCCGACAACAGTGGAAAAACGACGTGTTGCAATTTTGTGTTCTTTTGTTTTGCTTTTTGTCCGTGAAAAATTATTTAAACAGCATGAAATACTCATTCATTTTCTGGCAAGGTTTTTTTTATTTATTTTGAATACGATATATGTTGTAACAATTTGGTTACCAGTTAATGGGTCCATGCAGAGGCATTCAGCGAAGGGATGAATGTTAAATATGTACCCACCTCGTGTGAGTGAGTATGCAATTGTTTTTTTTTTCTCCTTTCATTTCTTGCCTTACTTTACGGTCACTGGTTCACTACGCACTTACGCCGGCACGCCCATAACACTCATAAACGTAAATCTTATCAAAAAATATTGTGCATCTGTAATGCGTTTTTGCAACCCATTCATGAATTTATTTATCTGTCCGTGTGTACGCTGCCGGATTCTCACTCATCGTCGTCGTAAAATGTGTGGACATTTTGCTTTTATTCCGTTTCGTTTTCCTTTTCATTTTTTTACTCCCTCACAGCAGCCGAGTTTGGTTGAAATGGGGGTTAAAAAAGAAAAGAAAAATAATGTTGAGCCTCAATGAAGTTCGCGCCATTTTGTTAGATTTCGTTATTTCAGTGGAAAAAAATGGTGAACAATCGAGATATACGTAACATGCATATGTGTGTACGTTTCCTGGGTGGAAATGCGTAGCGGAGAAAGCGGAAGGGGTTCGATTTTATTTTGCAAAACACCTGAGAACGAATGATGGTATGCGGCCCACACCTATGAGTGCTATTTGTTGATTGTGTTTGTGTGTGTGTTTTTTTTTTTACTGGAAATTTTTTTTTCATCGTCAAACACTGGCCAAACCACCCACAGTACGTTGGTAACGAATTTATCATAAATTCACATAAAGGTACTAAATCCATTGCATCGTTTTTCTACCGAAAAAGGATTATGTGATGGAATTTTTTTTTATTGCAACCAAAAAAAAAGCTAAATTGAACCATCGCTTCCCATCCCTAGCGATAGGTCACTAAGAGGATGCTGTATATTCCATGCCTATCATGGACAGAACCTATAAACCCTTTATTTTAATCTCCGATGCTTCGGAGTGCAAAGTAAATATTACTTATATTTAAAATAATCTTCTGCAAACCCTCATTGGAAATGTGGTGCCTCGAAATCTCTTACCCATATTTGGCTCAATAATGCTCCAGTGCGCTCGTTCTGGGACGGGCGGCGGGTTTCCATCATCGCAAAAACTATTCATACCACCAGCACGAAGTCACGCAATTGGGAAAACGTGAGTTTTATATTTTATTTTCATTTCCCGTTCCGTGACGCCTGAATGTCGCCATTCCGTATGGGTTTAAACATTGTATTCCATCAACAACAAAAAAAAAACAGAAGCAATGCAAAAACCAACTTAAGAATTCGGAATCATTGTTTTGTTATCCATTTTCTCTAAGGACTTGATCTTTTTTTTGTTGTTTTCATCACACCAGAATGTCACGTTTTAAATTTGTGTCACTTGGGAGCCGCAAAGAGCGTTTGATTAAAAAACTTTTTGTTCCTCTGTTTTTTGTTGTTGTTGTTGTGTTCCTATTCTTTCCCATCACAATGATAAGCTTTACTTCCGCATCACACCGCATCACACACGCGGAGGGGGCTTAGGTTGCGACCGGAAAACATTACGTTTATAGCAGAAAACCGATGTTCGGTTAATTTATTCGACAATCGCTAACAAATCACAAGAACGGATGTTGAAATTAAAAAGCGCACAGCAACGACAGATACTGGTGTTGGTGTTTATAGGAAATTATTAACACCATCATTAGCCTAATGGGATCTAGACGCTTTGGGAGTGTCGTACGTTCGCTCGCAAAAACAGCAAACATCACAAACACACAGTTTCAAAGTTATCAAATTAATCGTATGGTATGGAAAAGGGAGCACCCTACCAAAATGGGACAATAAGCAGGGCAAAGCGAGGCAGCTGGCGGGATGACACCATTTCGCCAATATTTAGCCGGTCCACGGGCAGATCGGTGAAAATTTCAAATCCTATAAAATGCGGTCTCGCTTTACTAATTCGTCGATGAGCTAAAACGTTGGGCAGTGATTACGCATCGCACCGAGAAACTGGGATGGCTAAGCACCCACCGCCCCATGAATTGGAAGATTGAAGCAAAAGCGGGCAACGGTGGCGTAACGTTTGTTCTGGTCGATACGTTTATTCCTCTTGGGGATGGCGTTTGCTTTGGTGTTTTTTTTGGCGGAGCAGGAATGGGAGAATTTCGCTTTATCCGGTGTTAGTCTACATAGACCATAACAGGATGAAAACAGCTTCCAGTAATGAAAAATCATAGCTCCGGGGAAAACGCAAACCGTCCCGGGGGTAAATAGGCAAACGCACCAAGGTAGTTGAATGGCTGGGAAAGTCGTTGGGACCGAAAGTCGAAAGGCGGAGGCAGTAGCTGATTTATTATTTAATAAACGAAAGATTTGCTCTCTTTACCTATCTCTATCTCTCTCTCTCACCCGTAGAGTGTTCTGTAGGAATTTTGTTTCGTAATTCGTTAAAACCCCACAAAACCACATCCTCTTCAGGTTTCCTGTGATTCCTGAAGATTCTCGATCACTTTCATCGAGGAATAAGGCCCCATGGATGACCGGAAATTACCACCCGAAAAACTTTAGCGCTGTACAGTCATTTTTACACAGTTTTGGGATAAACCAAAAAAACAACAACAACAAAAATACACAACGCGTTTGTTTTATGGGTGGATTATGGAACATAAAATTAACACATCGTTTACGATAAAGCCTGTTGCTGCGTCGTCCATCGGGGGCGCAATGGTACTTAAGCTTTTGAGCGGGAGGAAAAGAGCAAACAAAAAAAAACTCACACTCCACACACACACACACACACACACCAACAAAAAATCGAATAAATCCCGTAACAATGATGGATAAGGATTACGTTTGCAATTTTCCCTACCTTCTCACAGGTGGGTGGGTGGTGGGTATGACTGACGATTTGCGAACCTGTCAATTATGGGGTTGTTTTTTTTCTCGGCCAGCTGAAGGAACCTTTTTGCACCACCTGGCACAGAAACTAATGGTGGTGTTTGTTGTTATATCGTGTGGCCATTTGTTTATGATTCCATGCTACCCACACTTTTATGTAAGAAAAGTTTTCATCCCATGTTTTGATTTAAGAAGGTACTGTTTAGTCCTTTCGCTGCTGCTTTAACATATCATATAGAGATTGTTTATTGTTTGTACCAAAATCATTCACTCAATTTTAAAGTGGCTATTCCAGCTTCAACAAACGTTATATCGTTCTGAAGTTCTGAAGTTGACCTGCTATACCCAATATTCTCCAAGGTTGATTGAATTCGTCCGCTGATGTATGTGTGTATAGCAAATGCTCACCGAAGTGGTGCTTTGTGGTGCAAAATAAATTACTTTCGTGCCACCTTTCCCAAAACCGCACACACCCAAGCGCAGATCAAAGCACAGACCCTCCCCCCTTGTGTGTGCGCATTAATTCATCTAAGCATAAATGGATCCCCGGGGAAATTAATGCTAGTGTTACGGCTCAATCTTTCCCCGCTTTACACGACACTTGCATACATAAGCGGTTAGTTCTGTTCGGTTGTTATGTCATCGGTAGTCATCTTATCAATTGTTGCAATTAATTAAAACTACCAATGATCGTACACGGTAGGAAAACAGAAAGCTTGTCACAAATCGTAAACCCTAGCCTGGGAAAACCGGCGGATCCAACGTTGTGGCCCAGCAAACACTCACAAGGTTGTGGCGTTTCAAAAAGCTACTGATTGACTTATAACTCACAGATACAGAAACACTTACACAATTCTACCATTTGAAGCGCATATTCTCCTATTGGCTGAATTTTGTTTGCAACTTCTAAAACTCTGTCAGTCGGTGCCACACTGCCATCGTAGCATTCCGGTCAACTATGGTGTAGCTTGCATACGCACGTTGCTGGTTTCGATCCACATTCATTTCACCGGTGATGCCAAACCGTTTCGTGTCAGTAAACGGTAAAATTCGCTGACGGATACACTGACTTGGCCCGACTGGTTGCAAAAGGGCTTATTTCAACCGATCTCCATCGACACCGGATGGCGAGAACTCAATCAAAACCGTTTCGTTGTTCCGTTTCACCCCCGATGATAGCTGCTGTTAATGATGCGCGTACACCACCTGAAGGAAACTTGGTGGAAACTTGGCGGAAGCTTGATGGAAGTGAAAAGCGGCGAGAGAGGGAGAGTTATGTTGAAAGCATCAACCGTGAGCGATCTGCTCTCTTTGCCTAGAAACGTTCAGTTTTAGATAGTGGGAAGAATTCATTTCCATCAGCTTTTTTTTTGTTTGCCATTTCCGGACGCACGAGATGCACTCTGGACACATTTCACCTGTCAGCAATAATCGTGGGGGTGGGTTGTGCATGGTATGGATGGGGTTGGTATGACATCCGCTTTTCAGTAACGAGTAATCTTGAAACTGAATCAGCCTGTACAGCCGCTATTTTTAACTGCGCGTATGGATTCCTAGAAAATTATTAATAGAAATTGTGGGAAAATTATAGCAACGTAATTTTAAGAAAGATTGCTTAAATACGGAAAATTATATTTAATTTTTTTCTCCATAAAGTATTATCCAAACAACAGAATTTGAAACATTCTGTTACAGCTCACACGGGAAGTGTGAAAAATTTATAATCTAAATGGATTTTACATGTTTTCTGGCCGGGTCGGGAGGATCAAAGTCAGGATGGAAAATGTAAATTTCCGCCTCTGCCGTCTCTTGTATTGATGGTCAATTTACCTACTCACACACAGAAGTAGAGCAGAGGAAGATCCATGTAAAAGCTACGAGCCGATGGTGCGAATGATTGATTTTTCCCAGCTCTCCTACTTTTTTGTTTGTTTGTCCTGTACCATTCACATCCATGTTACGATGTGCGTTCGTCCGTTGGGACCTTTCGCGCCACGAAAAACGATCGTCTATTTGAAAAGTGGGCAAAAAACACACAACAGCAGCAAAAAAAATCCTAAACTTGCCTGCGATCCGAAATGCTAATGATTTGAGTCTCTGCGTGCGCTAGTCGACGGATCGAAGGAAGGGTGGAAATGCGACCAATGCTCGCAGCTGCCGATAGTGAAAGAAGCGCTCAATTGGAACGATACATACTCACATTCACGTTTGGTGGTTTGCCATGATGGTCCTGTTGAGTTTGCATTCCATTTTTTCACATGCAAATCAACTTTGGGTCTGTTATGTTTTTTTTTTCACTTCTTTCGTTGCTACTCCCCTTCATTGCGTTAAAGTCAAGAAGATGAATGCATAAGCTTTGCTTCGTTCTCGGTGTGGTGTGGTGCGCTTGTTAAGTGGATTTTCCACCACATGCACATGTCGCACCGCACGAACCACGTCAAAAGTGGATCGATTGGTGGACGACTTTCGTGTTCGGATTCGGATGAGACACACCGTGAAAAAAGTGTTAGAACAGCGAAAAAAATACCCCGTAACCCATCGAACCGTAACCCCTTTGAACGGTGTGTTGTTGATTGATTTTTTTTGTGTATGTTGTTGTCCCTGTTGTGCTTACTATACTCGTGTTTAGAGACCAGCAAAAAAAACCATTCACAAGCGAATGAGTTGTTATTGATGGTTGTCAGATTATGCTCTATGAGCATAAATGATGGAACTGCGTTTATCACACATTCGCACATCTAATGGTACGATAAATTGGTGCTAATTGAATGAGCCTTTGTTCGACGGTTTTGGTACGAGAGGGAAAAAGCATAGCTGCTCATAGATTTAGCGTTAAAGTTGGTATGCAAATGCAGCACCATTGATTGTCTGTCAAACACTTCAGAAAACCGAAGCAGCCAGGAAAAGCTGCATTTGATTTGTAATAATTTATTCATTTGCCATTGTTCTATTTGGTGGTCTTCCGTTTATGAAACGCAGCCTGGACGCGTGGCATATCGCGTTCGGAGCAGTAGAAATGCTCATAACCCGAACTCACTTGGTTCCAGGCTGCTTCAGGGGGGAACGGTCGGAAACGGAATGGAAACCGTTGGTGCCAATGTTTAATGTGGGTGACGGAAAACGAGGCAAATGATTTATGGTGTCCTTTTTGCACCCGTTGTCCTTACGTTGGGACTTACGTGTGGGCCGCGGAAGTTCTTCGCCATCGTTCTCCATTAATCAATCTCATGCAGCGTTTGCTTCGGTTTAACGATATTAGTCCGGCTGCTAGCCATACTGTGCAACAGTGTTTTTTGTCCACATTATACTAAAGCCGAAGCGTTCTGTTCTGCAACAAAAGAGAGAAAATTTTACTAAGATTGTGCCTGTTTGTTTTACTCTCAGAAGACGGTGAAATTGCCACGATAAAATGTTGCGGTGCTGACTGAATTGTGTCTGCAACGAACATTCCCCTTGCTGAGACATACATATGCTAAGCTAGCAAATCGTTTTGCATGACGCGATAAATGATGTACTACCTTGGATTACCTTTTGCGTTGAATAATTCATTACTACCACTTACGAGTAACGAGTAACGCATGTTATCATTGTTAGCTTAATGATGTTTCTAGGGAAATTATGTACATGAATTCCAGGATCACTCATTTTATTTTTGCATCGTTTTAATCGGTTATTCTACCAAATTCTGTTTTAGTTTGTTTTTGGTGAATAAGAATGTATTATTCATTAATACACGAATAAAACAAAATGTATTATTGAAGCAACATATATTGTTTCCGACAAAATGAACAACCAATTCCAAATTCTTGCTGGATAATGTATGAATGAAAAGAAATTGACTTATTTCGATGATTTTTTATACGAGTTCTGTTGCCATCTTTTCTTTTTTCGGGGTCTTGTTGTCTATCAACAAAATTTTACAATCAGATATTTGAGTTATCAGATAATTTCTAACAGCTATGGTGAAAATAGTCAGGAAAATGTAGTTAAATCTTCTCAAAAAAGGAAGATTTTACATCGGAATAAAGTAACTTTATTTTATAAATAAAGTTTATAAGTTTATAAATAAATAAACTTTTACATGGTGTGACTGTTTGTGTTCGCCAGATATACTGGATTTGGTATTTATTACGTATTCTTCCATCTGGAGAAAGGCCTGAATTGAAATCTTGTTGACATCCCCGAAAAGTGAAGCTAACTCTAAAAATGAAAATCAAGCACAAAACGATCTCTTCGTTACCTCTGGAGGTGGAACCAATCCAACAAACAGTGCAAAAGTACCTGAACAAGATAGACTTTATAATGTAGTAGACGATTCCCAGAAAAAGGGGTTAAAGGTTTTAGTAAAGAATGTCTTAAACATATCGTTTTACTAAAATTCTACTTAATCCAATGGAACTCAAAAGACACCGCAAAAAAATTAGCAAAGAAATCAATCAAACTCAATAATTTCGAAAGAAAAAGGTAGTGACAATTAATCACAAACGTCAAAAAAACGTGTAAACAAATGCCTTAAATTTGGCATTTCCTTTTTTATCATCGCCAATTAAAATTTTTCCTTTGTTTTTAACACACTGATCGCTAATTACAAATTTGACCTTTTCACACTTTTCAAATTTAATGAAACGCTTTGTAAAGTTTGTTTTAACAGAGTTTATCAGCTACACTTGTTTTTTCCAACATTGTGTGTCTTATTAAAGCTTTCCTTGCCTTTTCCTCAAGCCCAACCGCATTGCAATCGAACAAACTCTGGCAAGGACGCGGTCGTGCAGTCTAATATTTGGCGTTCGATTCAAATGTTAACTGTAAGACTGTGTCTTTGACATTGTTCCATTCATCGTGCTCTGGCACACAGCATCCTCAAGCCATCTCGGCCTTAAACTCTCGACAACGCTCATCGTAATGGCGTAAAGTTGATTATTTAATCTACCGTACCTTTACATCAATTCAGCTGCCCATTTTACGATCGCTACCGGTGTTCTTCGACCTACTACACCCAGCGCCACAGGTTTCGCATTTACTAGATGGCGCCCATTTTATTTTTTTTTTGGTTCGTAATTTTAAACATCCACCATGTTTACAACCTTCGTAAATGCAATAATAAGCCACCCCACCAAGTCATGTTCATGTCGCTTCTCTGGGAACACACTCTGGGCAGCGACTCGATATGCTCGCCGACTTTGTGAGTATCACATCAAATCACTGAGCGTACTGTTTGGCTTTGTGCACTTTACTGCATTCACACCGTTGGGTCCCATCGTAAAGTTTAGAAGGCGCTGGATTGCTTAGGCGTGGATATTTCATTGCACAATACCTTCCATAATCAAGGCCTATCGTTTATTTGCCGTGAGCAAAATAGACTCCTTCATGCGTTTCAAATGTTTCCTGCCGTACAAAGTGCTTTTAGTCGTGTAAATTTGTTCTATCGCTGTGTGTGTGTGTGTGAAGGATGTTGTAAAGTGTATGCTTTTATGGTGCTAAATTTTATTGCAAGCAATCAATTAGAATGGGGGCACGTTTTTGTGTTGTTAATGCAATAATAGATATTATCGTTAAATATTTTAATGAAATATTAGCAAATGGTAGATATGGTAAAAGATATTTTCAAAGATTATTCAAGAAAATTCAGAAATTCAAGGAAACAAAATGGTTAACAAAATTTCAGCATAAAAAATTTACACCGCCGTTCGACTGTTATACAGTGTTCTGTATAACAGTTCAACGTAACGCTATAAGCTATAAAAAGCTGTATTTATAGCATCTCATTCCTTTCAGCTGCGTTCTTCCAAACATAAAAGCTTTTTCTCCAGAAAGAGAGATTTTTATGGCTTGGAGCTTTCTATAGCAGTTTTCCTTTTCAGGAGAACATGGAAGAGAAAATTATATTTTATGGAAAAACAAAGCTTTTCCGAACATTGTTTTCGAGCTGAAAGCTTTCATATATGGTTCCATAATATTCTTACTGCTTCAAAGTTCTCCAGTGAAGCGTAATCCTTCCCACCCTTTGAATACATTTGAAAGCTTGGAAAAGAAAAGCTTTCGGGAACTCATTTTCTCGATCTAACCATGCGTTACTTTCGGGCATGAGTTCGATGAGTTCCCGTACTGGTATCAGTGGAAATGTGTACAGACGCTGCTAGCAAAAGGTTTCTTATCAATCGCTCAGTTCAGTTTTACGACAGCGCTCACAGGCGAAACGTATCCTTGCTCGTTCCGTATCGGAGTACGCGGTTTCGCCCAATCGCTGATTTTTTATTTTATTTGTGTTCGACTGACGAGTTTGTGGTAGTTTCGTTTTTAACCATTAGTGGTAGTAATTGAAGTTGTGGTTAGTGGTTTTGTAAGCAAATGTTTCCCTGCTGTGTGTTGCACTGCGGCGTTTGCATAATTAGCTTAACTCGCCACAATGTGAATTTGGCACCATTGCTGGGAAACAATGTGCGTGGTGTCGTGCGTCTGTAAATAAAAATATGAGTGCTTCTTCTAATGGCTGTGAGCACATAAATGTTGTGTCGAGTGAGATTTTTGCGTGTGAAAGATGGCATGGTGGAGTGTTTGTGTAGAAGTTTTTAATTCGACCACCCGTTACCATCCTGCCTGTGGATACTGGATGCGGTAGGGCACGTGGATTTACTAACGGATTACATCGCGAAGACGTGCTGGTGGCAAATGAAACAACTTCATGAATTATGATATTTGGATTTTCAATCAAACTTAACAAAGTAAGCAAAATTTTTGTTTGGTTTTTTTGTTACCTTTACCGTTGGGAAGCATCTTGTTTTTCGTAAAAATTAAGGATAAGGACAGTTTCATTTCACGTACGAGTTCGTGCTTTTTGGCCAAACTTTGCCTCCATTCTTATGGCTCTGCAATTGCTTTTCGACGAATTTTGTTGCTCTTTTTCCTTTTTTTGTTGCTATTTTTGTTTTCCAGAAAAAGGGTGGCGAACAAAAATTCCCTGGCAACAAAGCTGGTTCAGTTTAATTGGATGGATTTGGAACATATCCTAGCTTCTGGCGCCGAGTACATTACTGTGGTTGGCGCGTGGTTCGCCCTTTTTGTGAAATGCAGATATATATTTTCATCAAACCGGTGCCCGCATAAAGTGAATGTTCACTTTTTTGTACATTTTCATGCGTATTGTGTTTTATCGAGCAAAAGCACAATCACCTTTTGTATCCCAGTTGAGCGTTATCTATAGATACACAAAACATGTATAAAAATAAAGGATTAAACTTTGGTTAGAAAACAGTGTCCAGAGGGGTGTGAATATAAATGAATAGCATTTATTAATTTAAACAATTACACTAAATTTCATTGTTCCAGTTTTCTAGTTATAAATCGTTAAACAATTTCTGAAATATAATTATTACATTTGTTTAGATTGATAATCTTTTTTATTTTCATAAAAAAATTCAAAGCTTATAAAATTTTACGATACAAAAAAAGCACTCAATGGTTCAACATTCTCTCCCCTTTGCTACTGCGAAAAAATCATTCCTAACCAGATACTCCGTGCGAGATAAACCAGATGTTAAAACACCGATGATAATAAATTTCAAACCAGTCGCTCTGTATAATAAAAAAGCATTTTTTACTTGAAACCAATATTAAAATACTAATGGCTCTTCGTTTGATTACAAACTTCAAAAGGTGAATAATAAAAAACACACTTTATCGTGAGCAGCAGATTTAATATCACCTTTTTCTATTGCTTCTTCAGTAGCGTCTCCAGAGAATAGTTTTCTAAAGCATCCTCCATCCATCTCTAGTGTTGTGGGGTTGTAGTTACAATTTACTTCAATACCGCTTTGCTACTTGTTTGAAGAAAAGTAAAAAAAAATACAGTTACTAATCTTTGTCATATGCTGGCGTAGGCTTAAACGATGCTCATAAATATTCATAGAGCAAATTATCACGGTAGACACACACACATACACTCCTTTACAACGCGCTACCATTGACAACACACTTTTGCAAATGAAAAACTACGACCATTGGTTACGCTTGAAAACGTTGGTGCGGCCTGATTCATCATACCATCAGATAGTAGAACGCTGTAATAACCTTCTTTTTTGCGTTTTACAGCAATAGCTTATCTTCAAAGAGGTACTAACGTTTTTTTTTCGTTTTCTTCAATGACCTTCTTCCTTCACACTGAAACGTGTCTTTTGCAATGTTTCTGTGGAAAAAAAAGTTTCACCCACTAGTAGGTTCAGATTAACTTGAACGTCTTTTACCTTTTTTTGCCAACGACATCATAATTATAACCTCGCAAAATGAAAATGTTTTCACCAAAAGTGTGTAAATGCTTTCCAAAGGGGGCGGAAAATGTTACTAGAGAGACTGAAAGAAAAAGAGACAGAGCAAGGTTGTTGAGTGAAGCCGCTCGTGATAAGATGTGTATAAAAGTTTCGTGCCCTGTTTTGTGGTGCGTTTGCGTCGATAAAGATTGTACGATTATGCACTGAGGTGTTCAAGAGCATTATAGAAGGATTTTCTATAAACATATTTCTTTCTCTTCTACATACACACACACACATGCACACGACGCGTGGAAAACGCAAAAGTTTCGTGATGACATGTGGGAAAACTTTCCATTGATTCGAGTTGGTGAAAGTTTCGACAGTTACAACAGCCTAATCTCTATTTATATGCGTACGGGGACTATAAACGAATGATGTATGAACCATATTTCGTCCCGTCCAAGTGGGTGCGCTTGATCCTTTTTACATCCAATATTTGGGTTTTTTGGGGGGTGGTAATCAACCCAGCAGGCGCAAAAGCACATGCAATATGACACCAAGAGGATGTGTGAGAGTTTGTTTTTTATACTTTTTCCCCCATCCAAGATGTGGAGCTTTTTTATGATGAGAATTCCCACCAGGAGTGAGCATAATGTTTGCATACATTTTGCTTTTGGACAGTTTAGAAAATCCTTCCCAGAATATGTGTATATCATCGTACTGGTATCGCGAATACCAAAGACATTTGATACGGGCGAAAAGTGGGGTTTTCACGCGTTTTGCCTAAATAAACGATAAACCACTATGAATAAGATTATTGCACACCGTTAAGTGCTTGATACGCTAACCGTTTTATGATTGTGTTGTGTTTGGTTTTATTTCATAATTTTATTCCGCTGTCACGTTTGTGGATTATTTAAACCTTACCAACATTTTGGTTTGCAACATGAACATGTGAACACTCAAACTACACACTTAAATTGCGATAAAAGTGGTTGAAAGCAAAAATTTAACAAATATGCACAATTGTCCGGGAAATAAAATTAAGCATAAGAGTACGCGGATTATATAGATCGCTCGTTGAGAGTTGTCATTTGTCAAGGTTCATTCAATTTTAATCAACTGAGAATGTTTCATGCATTTGCCATTTCATTCACACGTTTGTTTTCCGCTCAGCGCGTTCGGATCAATAAATGCAAAACTCAAACATTAACAACTTTTTTATGCATATCGTATCATATGTAAGGGTGGTCGCTCGTCGTTAATTAATGTTTCACTCCGGATCAACTTTCTCACTTCAATTATCGTTTTTGGTTGGTTTTATCATTTTCATACTTTGCCTTTGATAGTCGAACATAGTCGCAAAAAAGCACTTTGTTTTTAAATATTTTACCTGAATTTTAAATACGGTACAGGCTTTTCAAAAATTGCATCCAACTGTCCCCGAATGTTTTCTTACTGTGCAAAAAAATGGTTCTCTATTAGAAAACACTCCCCATTTTTTTGCAGTCATGCTCGGTCGCCTTTCCCTTACGTTGAGCCATCTATCACTCTGTATTGTTAAATTAATCCTTCACATTTGACATGTTCGTACGTGAGCCAATAATCCCAGCGGTATCATGGGCAGCTTGTTGCGTTTGAGTCGTCCTCACAGATATTGTTCTCCCTATCTCACAAACTGTACGAACTGAAACGGTCAATGCCACATAACGTTTTTGATGGTCCAAGCGGTCGATTAGTTTCGGTTTCCCTATTGAAACAATATGGAATGGTAGGTAGGAATAATGTTATAATGCTTTTGGGCAGCATGTAACTCAGCGGTGGGAATTAGTCCCCTCAAAGGGATATTCTATTGTGGGAATCATTGTGGTATTGTAGTTTTTTATTCTGTCTACTGGGAGTATTTCATTCAGACCATAAGTTCAGAATTTGGTAGGTGTATATTACATCTCTACGTGGAGCCGATAGTCATATAGGAGGTTTGAAATAATTACTTGATGTAATCAGTTGATTGGTTCTCGTTTATTGAAGAACAGTTTCATCTCAATTTTCTATTGATCGTGTATGGAGAAAGGAATGACTTGAATGTTTTCAAAAAACGTTTTACTTCCAGAACGATAAAGCTATTTCCGAAGATGTGTTATAATACAGTTTTATGAAAAATCCGTACTCTCGTACCATACCATGCGTGCCTTTGATCATTTTATCGTGTTAACTACTTTCCATCGAGCGGCCACTTTTTCGTGCTACGATTCCCATTCCGTATTAATGAAGTACAAACTCGGATCAGTGATTTTTTTCCCCCAGTTCGCCAATATCTTTCTGAATATTAAAATCCAGCCCATTGCAACCACGGATTGCAATTTCGCTAAATAAATTCCAACCATAGGGCATCAGAATCATGAAACATTAAACATTGGCACGTGTAAACACAACTAGGCTTTTCCCTGAATCATGTGCTTTGATGTTAACGTGGAGTGTGATAATATTTATCCAGTTGTTTCTGGGAGAGGAAAATTGCCAGAAGAACGTTCCGGCATTCTCAAATTTGCTTAACTGGTCATCGCCCCCCGATGTGGAGGATACGGGACCATACGGTTAGAAATTTATCGTTACTTTAACTCTGGACGTTTACATCCTTCCGTTGGATAAATCGGGTTTTGAAGCAGAAGCAGGTAACTGCCGTTCGTTTGTGTTCGAGTGCTATTTACCATTTGGAAAACCTCTGGGTGTAGGCAGCCTGTTTGGGTTGACCGAACGGTAAATTATTTCCCGACTGTCCAGGGTAAATCGTTTGGTTAAACGATGTAGCTTAAGTTGAAAATTTACGACGTTACAGATTATTTACTTCCTCTACATTAAATTTTTAAAACCTTTATAGTGCAACGCTGGGAACGGATACGCTCTAATGCAGGTGGATACACTCTTCTTAAAAAAGCAGAACATTACAATACTTTTTCTTCTGCATTCTTAAACCAGAAAGTACCGATGGATTTACGCTTCCACTCGTATGCGGCAAGAGCATTCCTGCTTTTACCACCCAGCATTTCTTGTACTTTCTTGGTGAACATTTATTATTTACAACCATTTGGCCAACGCCGTTACCCATGTCCTGGATCGTTGCACTAATCGACCGCTAACAGCCATTGAGGAGTCTAGGCAAGTTTACCTTTTCGGTCTCGGAATGGCACGAAAGCAGCAAACTTTCTTGCTTCCCTTAAGCTAGAAGAGGTTTTTGGACAAGAAACAAAATCGCGACACGAATACTCCCCAAAGACCGGTCTCAATGTAACAAAGGTTGCTGTGCACCATACCTTCACTGTCGGCAAAGTGTTGCCCCCTGTGCAGTCGTTAGCAGTTTCTTTGATTAATTTTACTCATTATCGTTTGCTTCGGATCCGGACTTGACGGCTACCGAGTGCTTCGTGTGCAAGCCGAAAATTGGGTTTTTAGGCAGGAGAAAGCCAGCGCACCACGAAGAACCGGAAGAAATATCCCACGGAATTTGAGCTACACGTTGAGGAAGCAAAACAAAAAAACAAAACTTTACTTGTTAGTTCATAAGTTTTCTCGGTCCACTTTAACCGAAACGAAGATAATGTGCCGCTAAACGTGTTTGTGTTTTTTTTTTTTGCTCGGGGTTGATGTTTTCTGTTCCAATTAATGTGCTTCCCGTTTTTTGTTGGTTGCAACATTATGGTTTAGTAGAGTAAATTAGTACTTTGCTATAATTCTCGCTCAATTTCAGAATTTGAGTTTTATGTGCGAACGAAACGAAAGTATAAAAAAAAACTAAGCAAATGCCAGAAAGCCACAATGAAACAAAATTGTTAGAATAAAATGTTGCTTCGCTTTGTCATGTGTTTGTATTTGTTCATCAGTGGCACAAACATTCTGCCAACTTTGATCCCTTTCTGACAGTCCAGACCAGTCTGGCACTTAATGGATCATTACGGTGATGAGCTTTTCGTGTTTTTCTCCGACGCACCTCAGCACTGTGGTGCTATAAAAACGGTTCTAAATAAACATTCAACGGAATGGAACTGCTTTTTTCTGTATGTGAAACAGAAAGACACCACCATTCGTGTCTGCCTATTTTTTTCTCAGCTGTGCTGAAAAAACAATAACAAAAGCGACTTTTGCAAATCCGCGCCCCAGCAACATTGAATGCATGAGCAGCGCCGAGCGGTGCGAACTAAAGTGATGCTAATGGAGTTGCATTCACACCCTTTTCGCTTTAAGGTGTATGAAAATGTTTAGCCATCTTTCTATTACAAATCGGCAGAGGGCCAAAATCCTTTTTTTGTGACAAATAAAACGGTGGAAAATTATGATGTCTCTATAGAATAAAAGAACGGATATGTTTTTTTTTTAACAGTCATACTGCAGATGACCAACCGCATTATCTTTCATCACGATAATGAGCGCAATAACTCTTTCGCACCCCGGTAGTTTATAATCATTTTTCTGTTGGGGTTTTTTTTTTCTCTCAGTCTCTCAGTTTATATTCAGAGCTAGTAAATTAAAGGGAAAATGTGGTTGGAATCTCAAAGGTTGCAGTATTATGGGCTTTTCCCCGTTTTTTTACTGCTTCTATGAACTTTTTTGTTTCTTACTTTCTAGAGTGAAGTAAGCAAACAAAAAAGGGAAAACAAATACGCACATCAAATAAGGAAAAGGGAATTTCATTGCTCTTTTTTGTTTTTTGTTTTTGTGCCCGTATCTCCTGAAATGCAAATCAGAATTTTCAGCACGGTTGCATTTTTATTGCCGTACAGAATTTTATTCTTACCCCTTTTGCTCACTTTTGCTGCCTATCTTTACGATCGAAATTCATTCGTGATTGCATTTGCAAACAAAACGAAGAAGAGAAAAAATCGCCAGAAAAGCTTTTATCCATTTCCAATGGTGGTTTTTCAATGAGATACATTTTTGTATCGCAGTATATGTTTTTTGATAAATTGAAAAAAACAACGAACGATTATGGTTCAGTGTTTCGTATAATAAAAAAAAGAACGATGTAAAGTACATGCATAAAACGTAACTCGTTACATGACGTTATGGTAACTCGTTTAGAAGCTGACGAAATAGATACGAGTTTAAAAAATCTAGAGAAATACTTTTTTTCGTACATTGTTGTGGTTTTTTAATCATTTAACGCTTTAAGCGTTACATTTATATTTTTTTTTGTATGTTAACAACCGATGGAGACGCATGGTGCCCCACGTGTATTGTGCTAGAAAAGAGAATGGAGACGCATGGTACTTTGTTAAAAAAAATTCATTGTTGAATATTATTGCAACACATTCTGTTACCGAGCCGACACAAACTTACACACTCACAAAATGTCCAACGACCCGCAACAAAAAAGTGGCACACAACCAACCGCATGTAAAACCATGATGATGGTTTGCAACCAAAAAAAAAGTAAACTTTTTCAATCAAGCATTGTTTTGGAGGGTGGCATTAAATTTTTAAGCTGTCTGTCCTTTTTCATCCAGGCCTGTTTTTTTCTTCCCTCTATTTCTGTGAGTTTGTGCTTGTGTGTGTATGTGTGTATTTTTTTGTATTTTCAGTCAAAGGTTGAATCACTTACATGCGTTTACACCAGAGCGGTAAATCTGTCCGGGTGTGCGTGAGTTAGTGAAAGAAACACAAAAAAGGGCAAAACCCTGTCACCTAGCGGAAAGTACTTCAGGCCCATGTGGTTAAGACTAGCAACAGCTTGAACGAGCGGCACAGCAACAAACAAACAAAAAATGTATTCCGTTCCAGCTGCAGCAACCACTTTTGGCATTTGCTGGAATTTATGGTAGTGCGACAATATAGCACCACCAAAAAAACACCGTTCATTGTACCAATGCAGTGTAACCATGCGACTATAAATCATTTCGAAAACGATACGTTAACCAGATGGTGTTTTGGAGGGACGCCATTCTGTACAAATCTCACCCACACACTGTGTGTGTGCGTATGCAAAGCTAGCATGAAGTTCGATTTCACCATTCGCAAATGTAATGATGTAAAATTCAAGACGTCGTTTACTTTGCCACTCCATTTGTAGCCTCTCTCACACACACCAACCTCTCCTCTTTACTGACCGGTAAAGTGGCATGTTGGACGAGTTAGAATGGAACAAGCCGAAGCATCCATTTCCTATTGGATTGTCATCATCTGCTGCCGGAACCACATGATCCAAAACTATTTACTGTCACAACCAGTCGAAGCCAATCGTTCGCCATTTCTAAGCAAACACACACTCACATCTAGCTAACAGTTACACACCAGAGGACACAAGCGCATACAGAGAAAATAGTTAAACGTGCCTTCCAAAGAACGGAAGTGGAAACACTCAGCATATCGACTCGGGAGGATGGGAGTGGTCCAAGGCCGCCTTTCTAACAAGACACCCGTAGTCTTAAATCTAGATTTATGCTGACGATATAATGTATCTCAAGTCGTGCTGTACGCTATATGTTAACGTGATAAGAACGCACGAAACGAACGGATGGGAACGAACTCATTGAAATGCAAATTTTTACTTCGTCGCTGACACACACAGCCCACAAAGTTGTTAAGAGGCAAATTGCAAGATGAGTGCAACCACTCTTACCGGGAAAGCCCGTCCGATGAGCATGTTTGATATTGAAACAGAAGTAGCAGACGCTCGAAATAGAACATAATGAAGCACAAGCGCACTTGTGCAGTATGTTAACACCGTTGAATTTACATCCGTGTAGGTCTATGCTAATCGTATCAAAGTTATAAAGCGTACTATCAAGACGATCCATAAAGTAATGATTCATAATTGGTATCTCGAGGGGATGCGTGAAACGAAAAAGAAAACTTTCTCTTGGTGAAGAAAATGTTTCGCCCCCAAAAAGGAAAAAGGAAAAATGATCGCTTTGGAGCAATTTTTCATCGTTCGTTCGGGGGCTCTTGCACTACGATTGCGCTACCGTTATTCAATCAATCGTGATATCCTGACCTCAATGCTTTCGAAGGCGTATAATTGACTTTGTGCGCTTGTCGCTTTTGCAATCGGAGTTGCAGAACATGAATGGGTACCGATCATGCTGATGAAAACCAAGATTATTCAGTCAAGCGAAGTTTTGCTGGAACCCTTGGCAACTAGGAGGGGGTGGTTTTACCGATTTACCGAGTTCAGTTCCAATGTAGTACTATATCGTAGCATTTAGATTTATGTTCGTGCTGTTTGCACATTGCTTTCCGACCTTCTATATACTATCTTATCAGACAGATCGTTGAAGCGAGTTTTTACCTTCTTTGTTTTGTTTTTTTTTTATTTCTGCAAAACTTTTCTCCATGTCTCCGTTTGAATAGGTTCCCCATTATTTGCTTATTCAGGTGCAAGAATTTTGTCCAATTTGAAACATTTTCTTCGTTATCGATCGTTTTTGGGGTAAGGTTTTCAAAACATCTGCAACGTGGAACCACCGAATGCCGAATGGTTCGATGCTGCATTGGCGTGTTGTGCATCGTAACTCGATGCAAAAGCTGACGGTACACAAGTGGTAGAGAATTGTTGCAGAATTCTATTATTCTGTTTCCTGTCCGCTCAGTGCTTGTCTCAGCACAAAACAACTACTCTCCCGGCACAAGATGCCCGGCAAAAGTTGGTAGATGATTTTCGAGCTCGATGGAATTATGTAAACGACAGCCATTGAAGGAGGCTTTATTGACGGCAGTGTGACAGTTCAGTTTCACTGACGTTCGTGTTGGCGTATAAATCCGTTACAAGGCACACAGGGCATTTAAATGCCACCAGCAAAAACCCCTATCAAATGTCAACCAACGTTAACCTTAATTTGTGTGTTAGCTGCATAGTGTGGTGGGCTTCCTCTGCATTTGAATGCATTTGGTCGGTCAAGTACCCTTTTAGTGCATTATCAATTTCTGCCCAGTGCAGTAATATAATCGTATTTCCAGACATCCGGCACTGATACAACCGATACCTTCGGGGCATCTTTGTTTTCTCCTTCTCCGCAGGCTCTATTACACACGCATGACGTGGTAGCTAGGGAAGTATACGGCGAAGAAGCGCTTCGTGTAACGCCACCACCGATCGCGCCCTACCTGAACGGCGGTAACGATGAAATCGACAACGGTGACGCCGGAGAGCTACAGCACGTTACGCGCGTCCGGCTGGTACAGTTCCAGAAGAATACCGACGAACCGATGGTAAGACAATATCGAGCCCCTGTTTCGGCCGTGATATGCTAACCGTCGGGTGTTGTGTTTACTCACGCTCCAGGGTATTACGCTGAAGATGACCGAAGATGGCCGGTGCATCGTGGCCCGGATCATGCACGGTGGCATGATCCACCGGCAGGCTACGCTGCACGTCGGTGACGAAATACGGGAAATCAACGGCCAGCCAGTGCAGCATCAAACAGTCAGTCAATTACAGCGATTGCTGCGGGACGCGCGCGGTTCTGTTACTTTTAAAATAGTTCCTTCATATAGAAGTGCCCCACCGCCGGTTGAGGTAAGTGACTGTTTGTGCTAACTCCAGACGAAAAAACAAATTTTTTATTCGATGAGGCAACATTAAAAAAAAGATGTAACGGACCCTTTTGTAAAAGGTGTTTTCACGACAATCGGCTCTGCCCACAAGTTTTGTTATTTTCTTGCTCAAAAACAGCAAAACAGAGCTTATAATACCTTCACCAGATTTAAATCCTATAACAACCGGAACAAAGAAAAAAAGCTTATTTATTTTAAGCAGTGAAACATATGTTTCATATTGGAATCGAATTTGTTTTCTTCTCCCCGCTCATTTGCCCCCATATGCTTGATTTTGATTTTTGCCTATCGTATTTTCTTTCCTTCAATGCCGGAAATACGAACATGCAACACGCGAGCAGCTATTCAGGATAAGACCAGCACCGGTTTTAGTAAGTATTTTCCGTCGGTACGATACTTTAGCCACGTTGCATTACACATCTCATTGGTTCATTCGTTTTGTTTCCGTTCCGTTTGCTATGACGTTTGTTCGTTTTGTTTGCTTTTCTCGTTTTTTCCCACCCTTTTTGGAGATGGTTATGTGGTTATGTGTTACTAACTGTATTTTTAAATTGTTCTATCTTGGGAACAGTTTTGTTTTTGCTTTGTAAATTTCTCCAATTTATTTTGAATGTGTTTCGTTTCACTCTCATTTTTTGTGCAATAAAAACAATAAAGTCATCACTGTGTAGCGATGCATCAAACATCTTCTACTGCAGTCATGTATTCAATCATTAAAAAACAAACTTTTCTCTCTACCCAATTCTGGTTGATCAGATTTTCGTACGAGCTCAGTTCGACTATGACCCGCTGGACGATGAGCTGATACCTTGTGCGCAGGCAGGGATAGCTTTCCGTGTCGGTGATATACTACAGGTTTGTACTTAGCACCCATCAGTGTAGAATCATGGAAATCCAGGTTAAACATCATCGTTGTCCTCCGGGTTTTGCTATTTGCAGATTATTAGCAAAGACGATCATCATTGGTGGCAGGCCAGGCATGACGCTGCGGGAGGTTCAGCCGGATTGATACCCTCACCAGAGCTTCAGGAATGGCGCATCGCCTGCCAATCGGCGGACAAATCCCACAAAGAACAAGGTAAGCTTCTGAGCTGCTTTGACACCTGGTCTTAAAACTTATCCACCGGGGATGGCTTTTTAAATACACTGTAAACTCCCTGGGGGTATTGGGGCCAAGGAATGACACTATAATTTGTTTATGCCCGAACGCAACCGAGCTAATTGGAGTAGAAGTGACAGTGATAGCAAAGTTAATTATTATCGCTCGGATAAAATATTATCGTTGGGTAAAACAAAAACCATGATTTTATTTACTGCAAGCAAATTATAGTCAGCTAGTGTGCAGGGTATTCCGAAGATTTTTTGCTACGATTTTTCATTTTTTTTGACAAATTTCCAGATATATCTGAATCTGAATATCTCAAGTATTTTAAACGTTGTCCCATACATTTTGAATACATTCAATAATGTTTTAACGTTAAACCAAGTATACTAAACAGTAAAAATATATCAATAATTAGCTATAATAATTGATATCGAGAATATTAAAAAACTTTTCAAAACCATTGGGAAATCGTTAAAAACCCTCGGGATTGATTAAAAAACTATTTAGGAACATGTCAAAAATCCTCGGGATATCCTGTAATAAGGAACGTCTCCACAAAACTAAATATGAAAATAATTGTAAAAAAAAAACACACAGCATAAAACAAATTTCACAACCAAATATCCAACACCTAGACCCATAAAACTCAAAATACAGCAGATTGTTATAGTATTGCTCACCATGCTCACGACCCATCACTACGATTAGTCATTCCCATACCGCGACCCATCGTTACTGGCTCAATGTGTTCAATACAATGCAGTTTAATGCTATTTAATTTCCTGCGTGTCTATGTATGTGTGTATGTGTGTTGTCGATGTGCCTTTTTCTATTCCCTGTATGTAAGTGCTTCCATTTTATTTCCATCCCGTCGATCGATGTGAGAATGATTTTCGTTTTCTTCTCTTTTTAATGTTCGATATTTCCAATAGTTACTCTTTTATCGTTTCATTTATCCACTAATCTTTACTGTTAGTTTATTTATATTGTTTATTTACATGTACAAATGACTGTGTGTCTCTTATATTCTCTTGTTTTTGTCTATCGTATCGTTTTTGTTTTTTTTTTAAATAATTAATTAACTATTATTTTTCTACGTTTGTTCCATATTATCTATTTGCATAATTCGTTATTCTTGTCTAATGTACTGTTCTTGTTCATGTTAACCATATTCTTGCTAATGCTGTAAAATATAATCTTCTTTCTATAATCGTTTCAAACTCGTCTTTGTTCCTGAAACTGTCCATTATCTCGCTCTCCAACTAGTCTCTTCCTGTATCAAAGCTTAAAACTTGTTGTCGTTCGTTCCAAAACAAAAACAACTTTTTGATACCGTGTGTCCAAAAACCGTTCGTACTTAGCTTGGCGAGCTTCGAGGCAGCTCACATTCGTTTTGTTTTGTATATTTAAAATTAAATTGTAACAAATCAAATCATAAACTTGCAAAAAGTATGATCGATAACACGTGATTTAAATTGTTTTCGAAAATCACTTTCATCGACTGCATCTTGGTGCAACCGTGCATCAACAGGAGAAGCAGGGCCCGGTTGTTCAGCACAGGCCGAAGGATGTGAAGGACCCACAGGTACAGGCTACAGGTCTTGCAGAAAAGTATCTGCAAAACACCAATGTGATTTCTTTTTTCTGTTGCATATTTTCGTTCGTTCACTGGTTAAAAGCCGGTTGAAATCGAGCAAGGCTATTTACATCAACTTTTTTTTCTTTGTAATCGTTTGTTTTCCATTCCATTTGATTGTGATTTTTCGCGTGATATTTGCTAATTTAGTAGTTTGAATAATTGCTGATATACATGTTGTAGATAGTCATGTTATATAGTTTATATTTAACCATGCATAATCACAAATCACATCTCGAAGTAGACATTTTTAAATGCATGATACGACCTTTTCGAACTTATATATCTGCTGTAATGTTTATCTAGAAATTGTTTAATGTACTCGTATTTTGTATTTTGTATATGAACTGTTTTTAAATAAAATATAGTAATAAAACATTGAACAGTTTAGTAGTTTCAGCCACAATTTTACGTAAATAATTCAAACACCGTTTTACCGAACGAAAGCAAAAATGATTCATTCGATTTGCTAGTATTTCAGTTGAGTAATTGTTTCTTTTCCTTCCAAATACAGAATGCCATTTATTGTAAGGCGAAGTGATAAACGACCTTTGCTCTAAATCGAATATTTTCTCTCCCTTCCTTTTCGACTGTTGATTGCAATTTTGACGCACATATTTATTGTGCTTTTGTGATAGTTTCGAGTTGCTCTGGTCAGCATCATCATTCTCCCGCACGCCCGCTACGGCGAGTGAGAAAAAGGCTAATAATCATTATTCAAAGCTGCAGCACTTAAGTGTAGTGCTACCGTCTTGGAGGCGCTTTTTTATTCATACCGTGAACGTGACAATAGGGCAGCGTTCTTCATCGATCGTATAATCCGGTCCGAGAACGAAGAGGAAATGACCAGAAGGAGTGCTTCTAGTTGTGGATTCATCTACCAGCACGTACCAACGTTTCGTTAAGAGCCCTGTTCAAAATAGCGATTTGAGCAACTCTTATGCAATAGAACAAACTATAGGCCATTTGCTGCATTGTTCCGGAAGACGTCCGTAGCTGAACGGAGAACAAAAAAAACCAGCATTTCGAATCACAATTTTCACTCACGAATTTCTTGCTTCATTAAAATCAATCAGTCGCTTATACGAATGCTTTTAGCAATTCTGTTGGTTTTTTTATGCTTCAGCTACGTTTCGATTTGCTTAAATAAGTGTTTTTTGGGGAAAATTTGTTAGCTGTTCCGTAAAAAATTGTAAACCTTAAAAAAAATAGTTATTAATTGCAATGAATCTGTGAAAACAAAGTTATTCAAAAATGGAATGTTAGAATATTATATACAATTTTGTTCTATTTATTTGATAAGTAGAAATTTTTGTAAACATAATTTGCACAATTTTGTAAAGTAAAAAAAAAGTAGGATTAAGCTTCCAAGCACACACATTCACTAAGCACTGAAACTATGCGCGTTACTAACACACACCACTTTTGTGGTCCTTTGTTTTAACTTCCATTTGCAATACACTTCACCTGAAAGAGAATATCCAATTTTTGGCACTTTGCCCCTTTCTTCCCAGTATTACTATCGATATCAAACATCAATCTTATGCTTGTTATCAAGCAATGCAAATTGGCAGCAATCAAATATCTAATCAAGCAATTTGACGTTATTTTTTTCTCCTGCTTTCAATCTTCATCCATCGTTTCCCCGGGCTATCAAAGTAGTTAATTGCTCAATATTTAGTCGTAAAAAGAAACAGTGTCGGGATAAATATTTGGCGAAACACAATGCGGTCTTCGATCAGCTGGATCTGGTTACGTACGAGGAGGTGGTCAAAGTACCGAGTAAGTAATACGATTCGGCACGCTTGAGTGACCGAACCGAAGTGTTGGTCGTACTTTTGATATGCACAATTTGCTTCATCTGACTAACATGGTTTTTGGTCGTGTTGCATCCTTCACAGTTGGCGATCCAGCTTTCCAAAGACGCACCCTAGTGTTGCTCGGAGCGCACGGCGTAGGACGACGTCATATCAAAAATACGCTCATCGCAAAATATCCGGATAAATACGCTTATCCAATACCACGTAAGTTCACTGTTTCCCGTCAGATCGCAATGGAGTCAATGTTCACCAACTTTCCACCAGCGCTACTGCATAGCTTCTTCGTACGGATAGTCTTAACTAACTCGTCTTTCTGACCCGTTGCACGGTTGTACTTACATTGTACAGATACCACCAGACCACCAAGACCGGATGAGGAGAATGGGCGAAGCTACTACTTCATATCACACGATGAGATGATGGCGGATATTTCGGCCAACGAGTACCTCGAGTACGGTACGCACGAGGATGCGATGTACGGTACCAAGCTGGAAACGATACGACGCATCCATGCGGACGGCAAGATGGCAATATTGGACGTGGAACCACAGGCCTTAAAAATACTTCGAACAGCCGAATTTACGCCGTACGTTGTGTTCATAGCAGCGCCGCTGCTGCAAAACATTGCCGACGTAAGTAGACACGAGTTTATTTTCATCATCACTTGTTCGTATGCATTTATAAGCAAGGGAAGCATTAAAACTACTCGACGAAATCAGCATACTTTAAGCTGAGAATGTCGTACTTTTTGGGTATCAGAAACATTGGGGTTTTTTGTCCAAATTTTGCAAAGTCTCAAGTTCACAGGGAGAAATAGTTATTATTTTTTTAACGTCAAACTCAACTGTTTTGACGATGCAGGTTTCGGTAGATGTATAATGTACGTTCAATTATTACCCATTTAATTCCACGGTGCACAAACCGACAGTACGACGGTAGTCTCGAGCGTCTCGCCAAAGAGTCCGATATGCTACGCCAGGCGTACGGTCATTTCTTCGATCTGACCATCGTCAACAACGACATCGGTGAGACGATAGCAACACTGGAGAACGCTATCGACAAGGTGCATTCGACCGCCCAGTGGGTCCCGGTGTCCTGGCTGTACTGACAAGATAGTGAGCTAGAATGTCCCGCCTGTTTGGAGGATGAGTGCGATTGTGAATGCGATTGCGAGCTGGATCTGAAGTGAGTGGGCAGAGTACCTCACGGAAGTAATGTGCAACAACAACAACAAGCTACAGCACCTTTACAGTAGGTCGTACACACCGAAACACAGAGCCGGGCTAATGGTTAATTTTGTGCATGCACAGGGTATGGTTCAACATAGACGGTTCTTAGTGTTTAGTATTGAAACAAATCAATTTGGCATGGGTGCAGTGTACCGTCTACGTGCGGTGGAAGTGTAAATTTTACTTTTGTTTTTACGTTAAACATTCATTCACTGCATAATATGTTATTCCAAAGATTTTTTGTTGTTGTTTTTCTAACAATTTTTATGTAGTAAATATACATTATAGTTAATTAGAATTTTTTATTTTTGCTCAATATAAGTGTTATGTTTTAATGCGTTTACATCACATAGCAATTTGGTTCGTGAAAGTGAAATTTTTCACCACTAGATAAATATTTAAACAGATTAAATTGTTGTTTTTTTTCTTCCATTCATACTACTAACACAACCCATTATAAATATGTTGTGAAACATGATTTTTTTACCTGCGATGTCGGTGTATTACACAAAAACAAAAGTAAAATATAGAAAAAAAAGAAAACCAAAAAAAAATAAAACGAAGTGATAGAAAACGCAAAACATTCACACAAACTACACAACAAACTGCAAAAGGAGTATAATTATAAAGATAATAATTAAACAACACAACCATACACTCACACACACATACACATACATACACATACACACAAATAACTCTTTTTAAAAGAACTAACACGAAAAGAGCAAAGCAAAACACAGCAAATGAAGGCAAAAGTAAACCAACACAAGTTACAAAAAACTGAAAAGCAAACAAAACAAAAAAACTAACAAAAAACAACAAAATAAATTCAAACGATTACTGGAACGTGAACAAACAAGCGGTGGAAATATTAGTTAGATTTAATCTTAACCAAAATAAACTGAAAATGAAAAAAGAAAAACAAATGTTAACATAATTCATAATAATTATTATAATAACGCTAATAATAATGAAACGAATGAAATTAAATCAAGAGTATTGCAATTCAAAGAAGTAAACAACAAACCAAACGACAGTAGGAACAAAAAGGTGAAACTAAAAAAAAGGAAAACCAGTAAAAACGGAGCAAAACAAAAATGAAGAGAGAAGATGAAAAATAACACACACACATATAGGTGAGAGAACTTATTACGTTTGAATTGGGTGTAGAAAAGTAACGTTTAACGATGTGTTTTCGTGTGTTTTGTTTTCTAGTAATTTGAAGCATATTCGGAGAAATGCGTGGAGTAAATAAACCCATTACGGCTAAGCAGCAAAAGGGTGGCTATAGGCTTAGGATGGGGCAAGGTTAAACTAAAGGGGGGTTTTGAACAACCGGGGGGTTAAATGTTATTTCAAATCAGCTGAAGAAGGTAGTAGTTGTAGCGACGAGAAGCAACAAAGCAACAATGTGAGGCCATACATACAGTTATAGATGGGCGGCCCCATAGCGAGAAAAAAAACACAAACACGCGATGCAGTTACGTCTGTATCCAGGCATTAAGCTGTTGGGTACATTGCCTAATGGAAAATGAGTAAAACCAGTTCAAAGACAAGCAAAAAAAAACCGAGCAGTGAGAGCGGGAGATAGTTTGTTGAAATTCATTCACTTATAGATGGAAAATTGAACAACAAATACAAAAGCGAGAAGCATGTTAGAAGAGGAATAACAAAATAAACAAAACGGTTTACACATCTTAACAGCACCTTTACCAGGTACATTTCGAACGAGGTAGAAAATTTGTATTAATTTGTAAGAAATTTTCATAATTTTTACATACGCTAGTGAATGTCGTTGAAACTATTTGTTTTGTTAAGTATTTCATTTTTACTCTTAAGCATTTACATTTGTGTTACGGTTTGAGTTGAGCTTTACAGTACTGTTTTCGGCATTTAAAAATTAATGCAATCAAGCTACTTATCGAAAGTGTTCGTATATCATCGAACTACCATTTCTACAACACGGCTAGCATCAAAAGGTGTTGGAAAAATTACGCCCAAAAACAAAGCAAACATACGCACAAATAAGTATGAAATACGATCGCCTTGGTTGATTGCAATGTGCAACGAAAATCGTTTGGGAAAAATCGCACAAAAGAGAACAATACCTGGTTCACACAGCCATAATCATTGTATCATCTTGTCCCCTCTTTCCACATTTAATCATTTTTCGTGGTACACGGTACATCCAACAAAACACTTTTGGTAAAAGCATTCTAACGCACACATCCAAACCCGATACCAGATATACTTTTTAAAAGAAACACAAACCATCACTGAAAAATGGCGACAGTGTTTATGGTATGAAATCAGGTTTTAAAAAAAAACTTTCTATACTACATTCCAAAACCTCCATTAAAATGGAACGAAAACAAAACAAACAAACTAAAACACAAACAGTCGGATCGTAAACCTTACATTGTAGTACAGCTGGCGCATTGTAATACAAAGGATTGAAGCTGTGGCTGCATGTAACCGAAGAGCTTCTCTTTATGGGTATGTGTGTATGTGTGTGTGTGTGTGTGGAAAACAATGGATTTCGAAACAATCTTGACAACATAAAAGAAACAGCAAAACAAACGATTACAATTGTTGGTTCCCCCCCACGGGCGTAGCGCAAAAAAGATGGAAAATTATCCCAGTTTGTATTACACCATTACGAAGTACTTTATAGCAAAAAACCTGAAGACATATATTTGAACCGATACTGTACGGATCATCTACATGTTTTAGAGGTGAGGAAAAAACAAACAATCAAACATATTACTCATATGGGGCAAATACATACACAAGGCACGCTAATGCACATTCGTACAGCAAAGCGCCACACACGAGCGGCACACGGAAGTGTAATCCATATGCATCCAGGGACATCGTACATGGTACCCCGCAAAAAAAGCACTCCACAACGTAGGTACAGGAAGGTACTAGGGAAAAATTTGCACCTAATGCAATCGACTAGTAAACAAAAAAGAAACAAACCTCTATACTAGAGTTCACTACCACAGAAAGCAATTATACTACAGCAAGCAAAAAAAAAGGAACAAAATAAAAAAACTCACATACACATGTATCGAACAACAAGTAAGAAAGGTTTATATTTATGAGAAAAGTACACACGCTCACACAACACATGTTTAAGAAATCAAAAAACCAAACTATTGAGCCTAGTTTTCTTTATCCTGGCGTTTGATAACAGTAGGATACGAGCAAAACCAATAGGACCGATGCGTAACACTCCCATTCCGTAGTTATGGTAAATGGGATTAAAGAAAATAGCAACAGTGTGTTGTCTATCCTTGACGGCTCACCGTTAGGCTGCTGTCGGAATTGTGCGGCGCCTGAAAGATAGGCAACATATGTTTAATTTCGCCCAGCATTCGTCTGGAAGGCCATTCAAAACAGGCTAATGAATGTGTATTGCATACTTTCAGGCGTTTCATAATGAATACGGCAACGAAACGGTTTGCGACGTCAAGGGCAGATGTGCCCAACTATACCGAGCAGATTAATAAAAATACAAAACTCAACTCGTACCAAGCAGTGAGAACTAAACACAAACAATCTTAACTACAGCTAATTTGGAAGCGTTGGTTTGTTTCGTATAAATCCAACCGTTAAAAGCACCGTGATCCCTTTTCCTTCCTGGTTGGACGGCAAGCGTAACCTTCCGCGTGAAATCCGTGTATACAATAAAGAGAAGTTTTAAACAAAATATAATATTGAAATTGAAAGTGTAACAGCAAAACGTACGGCACTACAGGAATACACAAAAACACAAACACAACCAACACACACACACACACACACACACACACACACACATACACACCAATTCTTACGAATGGAAGTAAACGAATTCTTAACAATAAAAAGAAAATGATAATTTCTCAAAATTAAACAAAACAAAAAGGCAACATTACACCCTCTCTAACGTTTGTAAAGGAAGGTGAGACAAAATGTTGGGTGAAGTGCTACGAATTTGAATAAACAAAACAAAATACTAAAACATTAAAAAAAAAACAACAAATTGTTACCGACGGGATAAACACAATTTAAAAAAAAACAGCCAAACGTTCAGCTCACACGTGGTTTGTAACGAAATTTAAAAGAAAACACACACACAAACTAAAGTTTCAATAACTAATACCCGCGTGATCGTACTAACACAGAGCAGCACACGGCTGCAACACAAAGCACAACACACCACAACAAATGGAAGCGCCACTGTTGACTTAAAAGCCAGCAAAAATGGATGAGACATTAAAAAAAGGAAACAAATTAGTAGAAACGGAAAATGGTCTCAACAGTCTCTCCTTTCTTCCCTTCAAACCGTACGGTAATCACAGGCGCGTAACGCTATGCTCTAGCAAAACCGAAGTAAAAATCAACAAAAAAACAAACTTAAATAAAATGAACGAAAAAAACAACAAAAAACCCCGCGCACACACACATGCAAAACAATTGGGAAACCAATGCAAATGGCGGGTGTGCAGGTAAAAGCAAAAACGTGAAGTTAAACATGTGAAGCTCGGAACTCTCTACTGTAAAAGTATTATTTTACTAGTTAATTTTGTTTTTGGATGAAAAAAAATTCTAATAAAAGTGACGTTAATATAAAAAAATTATAAACCAAACCATGTTGTGGCGTTATTTGTATGTGTATTTGTGATGACTTTCGATTGGTGAAGGATGTGTGTGCATGTGTGGCATGCTTATCAACAACGCAACGAGTGTACGGATTAATCGTTTTCCTAACCTAGGGCCATCTGATGCTTTGCCACCAACCAGCCCATGGTACGTTGACGCTAAGCATATACTTCGTCCTATATCGTCACGTTGTTTCTGGATCTGAGTTCCGGTTCGAGTCAAATCGAGACCATCCCGGGAGGATATGTGTATAAATATATTACTATAGCGTGGCGTTTGGCCTCACAATTCTTTCCATCTGCTGCTCTGGTATGAAATACGACCGCAACGCTTTCGACGCCCCGGTGCAATTTGCACAATCGATCCGCAGTAGTAAAGGATATGTCCCTTCCGTCTAGCTGTAGACACGGTACGTCCTGGTTGGCCACGATCGAAGACTGTTCGCTCTAGTTTGGCCCGGTGTTGGTGGTACGTTTGCATGAATATTCATATCCCAGCCAGACACCGGGTGGCTTAGTGTTTCGGTCGCTGGACCTGGCCCGACATGTTGGCCACCCTCCCCAATGCCAAATAGTGGCGCAGCAAAGTAAACCAATTCTGCCTACGGCGCTTGTTTGCTCAGCGTCAACCACCGTAATTAGAGCGCAATCCTTGGTCCGGGGCGTGCTTTCATTGATTTCGTACTGAACTAGCTTCCTTTCGGAGGGCAGTCTGGTGGCCCGGAAGGATGGAGGAGGGGGGTGGGTGATGATATGGGTGGGTAAGAGATGCATCCTGCAAGCGGTGCGTGTCTAAGGGTTTTGCGGCTGAGTTACAATGTTGCAATGCAGGAGAAAGAAAATTAAAATCGCTTCGAGCGGAAGAGCATATCCATTATGGTTGGACGGGTTAGATCTTTGCAAAGCTGCTTTGCCTCCCGAGCGCACAATACGTTTTGATACAAGGTATCTGCTTGTATCTGTGCTTTTGTGTGTACCGTGTACAAAAGCGGTGGGTTTGCAGTAGAAAACAAGCATTTTCTAATGAGATACATAAATGATAGATACACGCAAGCATGGAAGCTTGTCGAGTGCTTTTTAATAGCTGATTATTTGTTAGAAACGGTAATAGCTGTTTATCTTCTCTGCGTTTTGTAAGTAACATGGCGTATAATTTGAGGTCTGTTTGAGATTTTGTTACTCTAATAGTACATCCAAGCCCAAGTAACAAGATGCTAACCATAATAAACATATTCTGTTACGCTGAATGCATACTTTCAGGAGCGTTGTTTAAAGTATGCAATCTGCGTAGTAAAGTGCTTAACATCATACAAATTATATGACCTTTTTATACTCGAAATGAGATGACTGAAACACGTTGTGACAAACGTTTGTAAACTAAGTATATTAAACCTTCCTTCGTAGTTGTGTTGTAATTAGTGTTGGGTCAAGTAGCTCTTTTGCAAGAGCGGAGCACACCGCGCTCGCTCTCTAAACTGTGCGGTGCGCTTGAGGTAGCTCCACACGGAGCGCTGCACACAGAGCTACCTCTTTTTCCCGTGAGCTGTGCGGAAGCGCGCACAATAAGATGACCGGAGCGATTGACCAACGAGCTATAGCCTTAGGAAATTTTCAAATTTTTTTTTGATTTTTTTATTTATTTCTTTTTTATTATTCTTTTTTTAATTTCAAGCATTATTTGAGAGAAAAGAAACTTATTGCAACAATTTCGCATTAAAATAAAACAAATTTTTAAATTTTGCTAAATTGCTCAAAAAATGGCAAGGGGTAAGCCTTATGAAATTTTCGAGTTAAATTTTTTTTTAAATTTTTTGTTATTTTTTATTCTTTTCTTTTTTTAAAGCATTATTTGGGTGAAAAGAAACTTATTGCAGCATTGAAATATATCACATTTATAAATTTTGCAACATTACTTCAAAAAAAAGCCTAAGGCTATACAGCCTTAGAAGATTGGCATATTTATAGAAACATCTGAGACATCTATACAGACATACAGACATCTGAGGGCATGGCCGTCCAAGAAGAAAATGTAACCATTGATGCTATCTATCGACCACAAGTTAAAGATTGGCGATCCGTTGGATACCGACCGAGTTATAGGCAAAATTTTGTGCAAAAATGACCCTTAGTAAATTTTCATTTTTTTGAATTTTTTGATTTTTTCATTATTCTACACTCTTTTTTTTATTTCAATCATTATTTGAGTGAAAAGAAACTCATTGCAACCAATTGGCATAAAAATAAAACAATTTTATTTTTTTTGCAAAATTTCTCAAAAAAAACGTAAGGGGTACCCCTTATGAAATTTTCGAGTGGAAATTTTTTTGAAATTTTTTTTTCGATTTTTTA
>CM028125.1:31304393-31321896 GCA_016254315.1 Anopheles parensis
AATTTTTTGAAATTTTTTTTTCGATTTTTTATTCTTTTTTTAGTTTAAAGCATTATTTGAGTGAAAAGAAACATATTGCAACAAATTCCCATTAAAATATATCACATTTTTCAATTTTGCTAAATTGTTCAAAAACAGGGTAAGGAAGTTGGTTCCTCGAATAACTTCTGGCACAGACATCTGATGGTATGGCCGTCCAAGAAGAAAATGTAACCATTGGTGCCATCTATCGACCACTGGTTAAAGATTGGAAATCCGATGGATAGCGACTGAGTTATAGATAAAACTTGGTGCAAAAATGAGGAAAATTTTACATTTTCTCAAACAGGGTATGGAACTTGGTTCCTCGAATAACTTCTGGCACAGACATCTGACGGTATGGCCGTCCAAGAAGAAAATGTAGCCATTGTAGCTATCTATCGACCACAAGTTAAAGATTGGCGATCCGATGGATAGCGACTGAGTTATAGATAAAACTTGGTGCAAAAATGAGGAAAATTTTACATTTTCTCAAACAGGGTATGGAACTTGGTTCCTCGAATAACTTCTGGCACAGACATCTGAGGGCATGGCCGTCCAAGAAGAAAATGTAGCCATTGATGCTATCTATCGACCACAAGTTAAAGATTGGCGATCCGTTGGATACTGACCGAGTTATAGGCAAAACTTGGTGCAAAAATGAGCCTTAGTAGATTGACAAATTTATAGATTTGTTACATTTTTTTATTATTTTTTATTCTTTTTTTAATTTCAAGCATTATTTGAGTGAAAAGAAACTTATTGCAACAATTTCGCATTAAAATAAAACAAATTTTTCAATTTTGCTAAATTGCTCAAAAAAATGGCAAGGGCCTTATGAAATTTTCGAGTTAAATTTTTTTTTTAAATTTTTTGTTATTTTTTATTCTTTTCTTTTTTTAAAGCATTATTTGGGTGAAAAGAAACTTATTGCAGCATTGAAATATATCACATTTATAAATTTTGCAATATTACTTTAAAAAAAGCCTAAGGCTATACAGCCTTAGAAGATTGGCATATTTATAGAAACATCTGAGACATCTATACAGACATACAGACATCTGAGGGCATGGCCGTCCAAAAAGAAAATGTAACCATTGGTGCCATCTATCGACCACTGGTTAAAGATTAGAGATCCGATGGATAGCGACCGAGTTATAGGCAAAACTTGGTGTAAAAATGAGCCTTAGTAGATTGACAAATTTATAGATTTTTTACATTTTTTTATTATTATTTATTCTTTTTTTTAATTTCCAGCATTATTTGAGTGAAAAGAAACTTTTTACAACAATTTCGCATTAAAATAAAACAAATTTTTAAATGTTGCTAAATTGCTCAAAAAAATGGCAAGGGTGATGATATGGGTGGGTAAGCCTTATGAAATTTTCGAGTTGAAATTTTTTTTTTATTTTTTTTTTATTTTTTTCTTTCCTGGTTTGCCTTGACCAGAAATGGCAGACCAAGACCTTCGGCTCTTCACTCGTCGTTAAATATTCGTAGGGAGCTAGTCAATCCTACGTACGGTGGTACGGTCTGGATGCGATTTGACTCCCAGTCCTGTTGTGTAGAGACCGACGTCTTTACCACATACATCATAGGGCAGNGCAAAATTTCTCAAAAAAAACGTAAGGGGTACCCCTTATGAAATTTTCGAGTGGAAATTTTTTTGAAATTTTTTTTCGATTTTTTATTCTTTTTTTAGTTTAAAGCATTATTTGAGTGAAAAGAAACATATTGCAACAAATTCCCATTAAAATATATCACATTTTTCAATTTTGCTAAATTGTTCAAAAACAGGGTAAGGAAGTTGGTTTCTCGAATAACTTCTGGCACAGACATCTGACGGTATGGCAGTCCAAGAAGAAAATGTAGCCATTGGTGCCATCTATCGACCACAAGTTAAAGATTGGCGATCCGTTGGATACCGACCGAGTTATAGGCAAAATTTGGTGCAAAAATGAGAAAAATTTTACATTTTCTCAAACAGGGTAACGAACTTGGTTCCTCGAATAACTTCTGGCACAGACATCTGAGGGCATGGCCGTCCAAGAAGAAAATGTAGCCATTGATGCTATCTATCGACCACAAGTTAAAGATTGGCGATCCGTTGGATACCGACCGAGTTATAGGCAAAACTTGGTGTAAAAATGAGCCTTAGTAGATTGACAAATTTATAGATTTCTTACATTTTTTTATTATTTTTTATTCTTTTTTTAATTTCAAGCATTATTTGAGTGAAAAGAAACTTATTGCAACAATTTCGCATTAAAATAAAACAAATTTTTAAATTTTGCTAAATTGCTCAAAAAAATGGCAAGGGCCTTATGAAATTTTCGAGTTAAATTTTTTTTTAATTTTTTTGTTATTTTTTATTCTTTTCTTTTTTTAAAGCATTATTTGAGTGAAAAGAAACATATTGCAGCATTGAAATATATCACATTTATAAATTTTGCAATATTACTTTAAAAAAAAGCCTAAGGCTATACAGCCTTAGAAGATTGGCATATTTATAGAAACATCTGAGACATCTATACAGACATACAGACATCTGAGGGCATAGCCGTCCAAGAAGAAAATGTAACCATTGGTGCCATCTATCGACCACTGGTTAAAGATTGGAGATCCGATGGATAGCGACCGAGTTGTAGGCAAAACTTAGTGCAAAAATGAGCCTTAGTAGATTGACAAATTTATAGATTTTTTACATTTTTTTATTATTATTTATTCTTTTTTTAATTTCAAGCATTATTTGAGTGAAAAGAAACTTTTTACAACAATTTCGCATTAAAACAAATCAATTTAAAAATTTTTGCAAAATTTCCCAGAGAAACGTAAGGCTATAACAGCCTGAGGAAGTTTTCAAATAGGAGCGCATCGCACAATCGCTCCTGTGCGATTGAGATACCTCTTTCGCTCTTGACCCAACACTAGTTGTAATCTTTAACGTCTAAATGTGCCTCAATAAACTACTCTACTAAACTACCAACCAAAAATGCTATTGAAGTTACATCTGCAAATTGTATGTCTGATCTACAATCTGTTAGCCCTAGACTGGAAATATTAATGTCCAACTTCTCCGCCAGATGGTGTGGTTGCTGCATGTCTCCATCATATTCAGCGTCTTCTTTACGAACTCAGACACAGCGTGAGTGTTTGATGACCTGTCGGTTAGGTATCGCCAAACTGAGCATTTTGAATTTTTTTCTCCAAGAAGTAACGTATGAACTTACCCGGAGTAGCTACCAGTGTGGATGGTACTTCTTTTTTATGTGTCTCTACAACCTCAAGAGGCCGTAGTCTATCTTTCCTGGTTTGCCTTGACCAGAAATGGCAGACCAAGACCTTCGGCTCTTCACTCGTCGTTAAATATTCGTAGGGAGCTAGTCAATCCTACGTACGGTGGTACGGTCTGGATGCGATTTGACTCCCAGTCCTGTTGTGTAGAGACCGGCGTCTTTACCACATACATCATAGGGCAGCCCCATCTAGTAGCCCCTTGAAAGATCCACTAGGACTAAAAGGTTCATTCTGCCATTCAGAAGAGAAATTAGACAAGACATTCCCAACCCAATCACGATGTCCTGTATGAGACTGTCTTTAGAAATTTTTTTCCGGGACAACATAGACAAGTAGAAGTCAAGCAGGTCATGTCAAAAGAATGACACCGATCCTTCCAGTCAACTAGAGCATGTAGTTGGTAAAAATTCACGTTGGATCACATAACAAATGACAATTTTAATAGAAATAAAAACATAAATGATTATGTCATAAAAAGGTCGTACAACTTAAAGTTCTATAAATAAAAGTCACATATCGGATTGACATGTCACACTCATGTTATTACTGTAATATGATTTCTTTTTATCTCTCTGCCTCTTTTAACGTACCTTAGTATTTATTTATTGGTCTTCCATGAAAGACCATTTTCCATTCTGCCATTATTCCCCCGGCGGCGATGAAGTATTTATATTTTTGCATACAAACCTAAACGCTTCACCTTTTTCTTTTCTCTCTCTCTCTCTGTCTCTACTTGGCAAATGTTTGCACAGCATTCCATTCCATTTTTGGGTTCAACTTTTTTTTTTCTTCTCTCCTTGTGGCTCAAGTTGTGACTTGTGTACCTGTGTTCTGGGACATTAATCTTACCTTTAACAGGACGCACGTTTGTTTTGAAGGTAAAACCAAGGTACAAAGACACCAGAACGAGAATGGTAAAACGCGACATGGGACGAAGCTTTGTTTACACTCCTGTTCAGTGGGGTGAGAAAAAAAAAAGTTCGAGCGAAAAAGACGAGAGAAACCAAACTGTCCCTTTTTTCGATGACAACTCTCGTTAGCATTTATGGCTGACCTTTCCGTAGGATAGGTTCTTTCTTTTTCATCTTTTCTCTTTAGGGATACTATGCCTTTGAGGAATGTGTCTCCTGTCCCGAGTTGTGGTGGGAGATTTGTTTTCCCCCGGTACGTCATACACCTCGTCAACGTTAAACTGTCCGTTAAAGATGGTTAACGCGCATAAATGTTAGGCAAACGGGAAACGAACGAAGGTGACACAAAAACACAGGCCAGTTTTACTAAGTTTTGTGCTGAAAATTTCACTCCTGCACTCGTTATTCGCCGTTCGAATCTTATTACCATCGAAACACAATTTCCGTCCACTTGTGCACCTTTCCTAGGGGGATTTGGCCTGGGCACAGGATACTGTCAGCTCCGTTCGGTTGAAAATAGGCTCTCGTTCGAAACGTATCAATTTCGCCATTCTTTCACCATCCGTCCCGTTGCGCACCGTGCGTGCGTTGCGTGCGTAGGATTCAGCGTGGAAAGNCCGTCCACTTGTGCACCTTTGCTAGGGGGATTTGGCCTGGGCACAGGATACTGTCAGCTCCGTTCGGTTGAAAATAGGCTCTCGTTCGAAACGTATCAATTTCGCCATTCTTTCACCATCCGTCCCGTTGCGCACCGTGCGTGCGTTGCGTGCGTAGGATTCAGCGTGGAAAGGTAGCAGCAACTCGTTATTCGTGCATTGCCAACGGAAACATATAATAGCGGAAACGGGAATGAAAAACAAAAACTTGTCGAACGACCGCGGGGAGGGAATGCGATGGGTAGAATCGGAAAAGAAAGTTCACGTTTCGCACACGTTTCCCACACCGGCGTCAAGCTGGCCATTTGCGTTGATTGCGCCTATCGATCGTTGTAGCAACACTGATAAGAGGACCGCGCGCGCGTTCATTCCGTTTTGCCTTCCGGCGCTCCGGTTTTAGCACAAAGCCCGCGTAGAATCCGAAAAACAGATGGTTGTAACGGCTGAATATTCGATCGAGCGAGCGCCGCGCTTATATGTGTGTGTGTGTGTGTATGCGTAGGAGCAAATTATGTGATTTGTGGCCGGCTCAGGAGTTGGTTACCATTTTCTTGGAAGCGAACCAACCACACCGAAACCTGTGGCGTGGATGGTGTAACACCGGCAGTGAATCGGTTTGATTGAGCATGGTCGCACGATGGGTTGTGCTTACTCTCGCGCTAATTGGATTCATCGTTCATCGGTTATTTATTTTCCTTGCTGGTAAATCGTCCCTCCCTTGGGGTGAAGGTGGAGAACATCGTACGGATGCGTGCTAATTTATTATTCGCTGCAAGTGAATGCAATTGATTTATCATATTGTCGAACGAAAAGTGGTCCTTAGCTTTACACCCATACGTATGTACGATGGGAGGCGCCCGAATCTTCCTAAGGCGAAATCACTTCAAACGTTTTAGAGCCAACTTCCGCTATCGAACGGAGCGATATTGTTCGCGTAAATTGGCTACGCTTTAAAGCTGACGGTTCCTGCCGCGGGGCTACATTTTGATGTCCGTTTCCATAATTTGATTTTAGCAATCCGGCCGGAAATGGACTCAATGGATAAAAAGCGGAGAATGTCTTCTCGGTCAACGGTTCGGGTGGATGACGATAAGAAGCCTAAACTCTTAGCACACCCACACACACACACATACACATGCAACCACTTATACGGTTTTCCTTCTTGGGTGGAACTGTGAAGCGTCACCGAAGAATACAAAATTAATTTTACCGTCTCGCTTGCAATGGAGACGCCTGGTGTTTTGTTGTGTTGCGCACTTCATGGAAAAAGTCACACAAAACGGTAAGCTTCCAGTGATCGGGAGGGAAAAAGAGCTATTTTCTTCACACATTTACATTCATTTTCCGTGTTTTTTTTCGCGTTTTCATTTCCTAAAGTTTATCGTTTTTTTTGTGAAGGTTACTTTATTTTGTTTGCTTGGACGATGCAAATGGCCGTGATGGATCCGCGTTTTAAGATGAAGCAGATTCTTTTAGTGTATCGTGAAAGCAGCACAAGAATTGTGTAATTAATTTAATTCCATGCAATGACTAGATTAGCCGCTATTTTACGACTCACTGCATCGGTATTGGTGAAGCGTTTTGAGTTAAAAAAAAAACATTTCCTTCAAAATATGTTTTATGTTACCCCGCCACTAAACGCTTAGCAATTGTTGCGTTTGCGAAAGTGATTCAGAATTTTTTTGCGAAAATCCACATAATAAAAATTGCGAAAAGTCGCTATACTTGTATTTTCAGCGAAAAATCACTATTCGAAGCGCGACTTGACACCTTGACAGTTTTCTATAACGCAAGATTAACTTTTTTTAAGTAATTGAGCAAAATTTTAAAAATGATGTATTGTCATGCGAATTTGTTGAAATACGTTTTGTTTCAGTCAAATACTGCTTTAAATGAAAAAAGAACAAAAAATATAAAAAAAATAAAAAAATATTAAAAAATTTGAAATTTCCTTAGGCAAAATGGGAAATTTAGCAAAATTTTATAAATTGGTTTATTTTAATGCGAATTGGTTTAAATAAGTTTCTATTCATTCAAATAATGCTTTAAATGAAAAAGGAATAAAGAATAAAAAAAACAATAATTCTAAAAATTTTAAATTCAAATTAAATTTAATTCAAAATTATTTTCTCACTACCAGCTCGATTAAACACGCAAACAAACAGCAACGTTAAACAGCAAAGTTAAACAACCTTGAAGTCGCGTCAGAATCCCAAATTTTATTTTGAAAATTGAGCTACTTTTGTCGCGTTTGCGAACGCGACAATTGCTAAGCATGTAGTGACGGGGTTAAACGTCAAATCTTTCGTTGGACACATTCGGTACTATCAGTGTTTAAAGTTAAAAATAATTTATAAAATGTTCATAATGTATTTATTTATTTATAATTAATTATTACGTCAATTTAGCCGTATTGTCAGCCTCAAAATGCGGAATTGCAGTGTTCATAATGTAGTTGTTTCCTAAAACATAACTATTTTAAGTAAAAAATAAATAATTTTATATAAATTTCCTTTAACAAAGTTTCAAATACAAAATTTAATTTAAAGAGTTATATTCTACTAAACAAAACCTCAATCTCAACAGATGTGTTTCGTAGCACAGCGCACTAATAATTGTAGTGTTCAATTATACAAAGAACCAGAGAAACATAGGATAAATATTTACCACCAATCAGTGGCGCCACATTGCTGCGAAATGCTTCGTTATCCGCTCAACACTAAGGATGAAACATTATGCATCGATGCATACGAGTAAACCATGCAGCAAATTATCTTATTAACGATGCGTTTCTCCCGAGGGCAACAGCACCAGTGTTGATGCACCAGACAGCAACGGTTGTCATCCGGTGGCTAATTATTTCTCACAGCTATGAAATGTGAAACTTACCATTGGTGCTAAAATTTTACCTCCCTCTCATTCTCATTCTCTCTCTCTCTCTCTCTCTTTTGTTCTCCAGCCTAACAAAGGCAAAGGGTGGAAAACGAGGTCACTATTAGCGTAACCATTCTTGTACTTTGATCCCTGCTCGCAACGACACGACACGGCACAATATTATTTGGCGAAACAATTAAGTGCACGGTGGTTGTTCCTGGCTCTTCCCGGTACCTGTGACTAAGCATACAAAAGGTTGACGTAAATTCGAAAAAAAAGAAGAAGAAGCAGAAAACAAAATGCGGAAACAAACGACAAACCGCCCCGCAAAAGGCACAACATGGCGGCACTGTAGGGAGCGGGATCGTTTGATTTCATGTTTATGGGTGGGTTTTTTGTGGTGGTTAAAAACCTGCCCCATATTTACCACACTTCCTGCTTAAGCGCTCACGATGTACTCCTCCACCGGTAGGAACGGTAAGTAAAATGAGGAAATTATTGTGCAAGCTGCCGGTTTTGGTGTTTGGCTCAAAGTTGACTGCCTGGTACGAAGTACAAAATGGAAGCATTTTACTCACCCGAAACAAGAGAGAAATATAATCGAAGATACAGGGGGTACAGTGTACGGAAAGTAAATCTGACACAGTAGTTGTTTTCCAAACATAAATATGTTAGAAATGTTAAAGAACTTCTGGTGCCGGTAGCAGAAGATTGCAAACAATCACAACTTTAGCATTTATTTTGATGGAAAAACGGTGGCCTAGGAATGTTGATTTCAATTATTTGATAATGTGTTTTGTTTAATTTTTTGGAAATATTTTTTTTTTTAGTTTTTTAAGAAATTCTGCGTCTACTGAACAACTGTGTTTTATTACAATCGCCTGAAAGTAAGTAGTAAGCAAACCCTCCTTAATAGTCATTTTTGTTTTCTATTTGCATACTTTCAGGAGTTTGTAAAACAAAGGATAAATGCAACGGTATTACTTCTAGAGTACTTATACACTTTTATTTTTATTTTTCAGCCTCTTTTCTCTCCATCTTTCTCTCTTTCTCTTCTTGCCTAAACGACCTCTAAGGTCACGCCAGCCATTCTGGCATACTAGACTTAATGTTTAATTTTAATTAGGTTCAAATGATCTCGAGTGAGTTACAAACAATTGGAAAACCTTTACTTCTACATTTGCGTAAATACTCACATGACGGTTACAAAACATGATTACCGCCTTTAAATTTTGAAGAAGAAAACATTTTCGCATTGTTCGCTTTGTGATCATTAATCTTTCCTATTTTATTTACAAAAAAGACAACAAATGAAAGGTAATACCTACAACAAAAAAAAAAAGAACAGAGCAACAAAAGTGTTGAGAGTTTTGCTTTACCTTCCGAAAACGATACATTAGATTGGAATTTCTGATGCTTTCGTTCTTTTGTTTTCGACAGTCGGCACCATTCGCAGCAAACCACGCAACAAAGCGTTCAAATAAATTGGAAAGCAAAAAAACAGGGTTGTAATTTTTCAACTCACCTTGCCGACGACCGTAAAGGATGGTGGTTGTCGGGCACACGCGTATGAATCGCGTTTTCCCTAATGAAGATTTACTAGAGTAAGTCGGCAACCGTTGGCAACCCTCCACGGTGAGTGGTGGAACTAGTACAACCGGGGTTTTTTCTTTCCATCCCCTAAGGGTTTGATCTCTTTCCCATTGTGAGGTACGCAATTTTTGTCCGTGTACCTAGGCAAGATAGAAAAAAGACAAGCTAACGTTTTGAAGAAAGACGCGACGAAATACAAACTCTCGCGCACAGGACGTCACACCACACATGAGTGCTGATAAGCGGCTTCGCGAACGACGAAACGTCTCGCCCAACCTTAGGGGTGAAACGTACCCCAGGAAATAGGGTAAGCAAACCTGAAACCACACACGAATTGTTTCGCTTTACCGTTTCTTCTCTTTTTTATTTCTTACGCGGCCCACCACCACCGGGTACTACTGCTGCTGTGAACATTCCGATGACACCTGAGAATTGTTCGGCGTGTGAGTGATGGCATCAGTGTGTAGCATGAAAACACACCAAATCACGCTATTACCACTCGGTGCTCCCCACTCCCCTTGTGCTGGAGGGAATTATGTACCTCACAATGTACCTCCGGTCGAGTGCGGCTGTTCGACCGGGTTCCATTTTGTGCCTCGACAGATTATTGTGGTGCGACGTTCGTGCCAACGTTGTCGTGTTTCTTTTGATGAAGAACATCTCCTTTCCGTTTAGAAAGGAAAACACGCACCAGGCACCATCCTTGAGGTGCAAAAACATTGTTCCAGTGCTTTCCGGTTTCGCTTTTGTTAGTTTAGGAGCAGACTAAGTACGATGTGTTAAGGCAATTATTGAGTTTGTGTCATTGGGAAACAGTTTTTGTCCTTTTCCTGTGAGGACAGTTTATTATTGCCATTTTTAACTGCAGAACGATAAACGATAAACTATCTGAAGGCAACAAAAAACACCCCAAAAGAAAAGCTTAAAATCGTACCAAAGCCACAACACAATTGAGAATTTTCCAATCTCACATTATTGGACAAAATTCCCAATCCATGCCTACCGGTAGAGTACAATCTGCACACGAAGGAAGAAAAAAAAATGGCATCCTTTTGTATTGCTGAAATGGACAAAATACGGGCACAAAAATCCTCACACGACTTATGTCCCAAGCGCAGCAACAGCAACTCGAACTGATCGCATCGAATCGGAAGTCAATAACAAACAAATGGAGGTGGCATTTTTAACTTTCGCCTTTGACTTTTCTTCGATAAAATCACACACCAATGGAGTGGTTCGACCAGGACAATAGTCGTGTATGATGATGCTGTGCACCATAACCCGTAGCAGGTGGTCACAGTGTTACCATGCTGGTTGTGAAATCGACCTCACCGAATTCCTCATTCCTGCCAACATGGGACATGAAAACGAATGGTACAGGAATTACCTGTGTATTATTAAGGAACGCCTCCGACTCTGGCACATCCGAAGTCCATGGTTTGTGTGTGTGCTTTTGTGCTTTGTTGTGCTTTGCAAATCGATGATGTGACCCAGTGGGCTGGGGCACAGGGTTTCTTGATCTGTTTTCTTCCACCCAATCCACAGCAAAACCACACCACATGTCGTCGTGTTTTCTATCACTGTCTTCTTGGGATGGAAATGGAAAATAACGGCCAACCCATCGGCAAGCATTACGGTGTCGGGTTCGCGCGTACTGTCAAACATGATGGAACTCGGTGAAACGTGGTTTTCATTGTTTCTTCCCATGCGGTTAAACACATTTCCCATGCAGAACACGCGCACGCTGAAAGTGAAAGACAAAGAGGTGTAAAACACCATCATTATTGATTGTGGATCACTTTTCTCGTTGTTTTTTTTTATTTTATTTTGTAGTGCCAACATGTTCGAATCCTCGCACAGTAGCCTTTATGTGTTATTCGCGATGAGCATAACATTTTATAACGATGACTGTAAAGGTAAATGGGCAATAGGACAGTCATGAAATAAATGTTAGTGGAATTCAATTTGTGGGTTTTTGAAGGTGAAGCATACCAGTAAAATGCCAATGAACTTTCTTTTTCCTTCCTTCATTTGCCGATCTTTATCTTAATTTGTAGTTTTTTGCATTTAAATATATTCATTTAATTGAATACGACACAAGGGATTGCATTTTTAATACCATTAGGAAGCATCAAAGAGCCTGAAAGTATGCAATTCGTACTTTAACACTAGAACTACCCGACCAGTCATTTTGACTGCAACGCTTCATTTTCATCACATTACTTTTTTGAGTTTAAAAATTCCTAAGAGAGTTGAAACATGAATGTTACATATATTTTCTATAGTACAATCTCCAATAAACAATAAAATATACTCCAACTCTTGGATATTGTTTAAAATTAACCACACTCGAAAAAAGTTTAAAACGCTTGGTAGTTCTAGTGTTAATATGATCATTAAGAAGCTTCACAGCGCCTGAAAGTATGCAATCCTTTATGAAATTCGTACATAAATTACTTACAATACTTACAATGAATCAGACATGTGATAATGAAATGTAATTTGGCTTTGTGAATTACTACAAACATGAATTTTAAGTAAAGTACTATTAAATAAGAAAATAAAGACCATTTCACTTAAGTTTTGTAGCACTCTTAAAGTTAGAAATATTTTACACATGCAAATGATATTTCCTTAGAATGCTTTCCTTTTGTGCTGTTTCCATCCTTCCCTCGTCACCTATTCTTATCTAACCGGGTGTAACACTCAATCTGAATAGGTAAACCTTTATCAGAATCAAGAACCAGCGGTATACCTGCATGTAAACAAACCCGGATTGCATTTTCTCTCCTGCAAGCACAACGAAACGACCGTTCGACAACTTTCATTTATACAGACTCCGTTGACTGTGGGAATCGATGATCTCGCTAGAAGTAGAAGTTAACGTTCGAATGGTGTTTCATCCCTATCTTGCACCATTTACCGCGTTTTCCAGCGGTCGATTCTTGCACCTTTGGCAAGCCAGCCACACGGACTGCTAATGGATTGCTTCATCAAAGCTGAGCAGACGTGCGAAAGTAGCGCTCGGTGGTTCAGTGCCCAGCCGTATCGATTGCAGAAAGCTCAGAAACGAGCTAGGAATAACGTCATAATAAGGTAATTTTGTTGATTTCTAATTGCATAATAGCGGAAACGGCACACTACTGCAAGCGTGTAATAATGTGTTTGTTTAGAAGCCGACTGGGCAGCAAATGGGAAACGGCTTATCAAGCATTTTAAGTATATGCGGCATAACTAAACTGAACTGATGTTGCATTTCATTCAATTTTATGCAATAATGTTCCTGTTGAAATTAGTTACCATAATGGAATGAGATTGGGCTGAAAATTGGTAAACTTTAAATTAAAGCTTTCCCACCAAAAATTGCAACATTTTCATTTTAAGGTTTTGTTTTTGTTTTTTGCATGAAACGTTGATCGATCGTGAAATATAAACAAACAATAACCCATTCGATCCTTTCACGGATGGTGATGGCAATTTCGTTACCTGTTGTTGTGAATGAAATTAAAGGAAAACACCCATTTGTTGAACTATGTTTTGTGTAAGCTTTTTCCCCCCCAGATAGCACAGTATTTGATGATGGGAAAAACTTTTCTTTCACACCGTAAAAATACGCGTTGTTTTGTGTTCTTAAAAAACACTAAATACCGAACCACAAATTGAACCTCATCCCAAACATCTATTGTAGCCATAATTGTTTTTATAGCACCTTCCACCAAAGGTTACAGTGAGATGTGAAAGGATAGAACAGCAATGTATGCAACTTATCGTAAATACTTCCCCTAGTAGCATGCGAAGTGATTATCCTAAACGTATTGCAAATGGTCGCACACGAAAATGTTCGCTACGAATTGGATTGTTGCTGCTCGGCTCAACTCTACACGGTGCACACAGAGCCATCGGTTTGTGCACTTCGTACACCGACCGACTCAGTTTTAATGGAAAGGTAATTCTATTAGTCAGCACAAACCCACCCAAAAAAAAAAACCCTCCTGCCAAGCTAACTACCTTAGCCACCTTTCGGCAGAGCAACTTCCAATTGTGGTAATGAAAGGATGGATAAAGATAACACAACGGTCCCCATTGCCTTGTACAGTCCCATCCAATCAGTGTGGGACAACAGTATCAGGAACGCCATGTGGGAAGGTGACGGGCGTGCTTTGGAAAACGTGCTGCGACGGGCTTGTCATCCCAACACATTGAGAACTACTGTGGGTGTCGCTGCATTTCTTAAATATAAAAAAACACATCTCTACATAAAATGAAAGAGTATAATCGAGATGCGATTAGAAAGTTGATAGGGGTTAGATTGTTTTTTTTGTTGTTGTTTGTTTGCTTCTCTCCTTTCCCGATAGTCCATACTCCTACATGCGCTTGAATCGTGTACTCGAAATCTTGAGTAAAATGGCACGTTTCGGATTTCAAAACAATGTATGTGGAACGTATGAAACGGTATTGATTTAGCTTTTCTTATCATACGTGGTATTTAATTGACCTTCTATTAAACAAAGTTCAACGTCGACAAGAATGTGTCGCTTGGAGATCTATTGATGAAGTATAAAACTGGAGAAATTGTAATACTTTGAAATTTTGTATTTATATTTTATTTTTTAAATTCAACAGTATCATATAGTATGTGGCCCATTTGGAGCTTTTTTTTTACTTTAATTAAATTGATTGCATTGCATTTCCATTGCGCCGTTGCGGCGCTGTTATCTACACCACTGAACCGGTGATCAATTCAATCCAAGCCTCCGTACGCAGGACTGACTGCCTCGCTACAGATAAATTAAGTCAAGGAAAGTCAGGAATGGCTGACCAAGACATCTTGAGGTTGTAGTGCCACAAAAAAGGAGAATGAAATCAATACCAGGTGTCGGCCATCCAGGAGAAAAGCAATACATGGAGGTGAAAATAGTGGTAATATTACCAAGATGGAGCAACCAGGCAACCGGGCCACAATTGAGGCCATTTTTGTAAAGTAGTTTGTGAAGGGGAAAGGAATTTTGAAACTTTTGGTTTTACATGACATGACATGCGATCCGAAAATATTCCTTTTCCGTGATCAATCCTTCCATGGCATCTCATTGGAACCCGAATTGAAGAGACCCACACTGCACCTGAAAGACTTCCAAAAGAAAATCTTTTTGAATTTGAAATTATTGAAATCAATTTTGAAATTTCCCATTTATGGCGATCGTAGAACAATTATTGTGCGCAAATCTGATGGAACCAAGTCCGTTGCGCTGAAGGATTGTAAATTCTAAAGTTTAGAACGTTGAAAAGATGCAATTCCATGATGTCCGGGATGACATTGGCCATGACCAACTTTGGAATCGGCTAAAATAAAATAAATTAAAACAAATAAAAATAATTCTCAAATTTAATCTCAGGAGCTCCCGGCGAATACTGGATTGCGCCGTAAGAATAACACTTAGTATCGTCAAAGTTTGACACAACACTAAAAAAATATTCAAAATGCTCCGCTTGATGTTTAATAGCTGACTAAGTGCTGCTTGGAATATACAAGGCGTAATAGATAGTCCTGAGTGTGGGGAGCGCGTTTGTGGTTAGAACCCAGACGAATCCATGCCAGTAACAAGTCACAATGATCGCGATACAACCGTAAGACCATATTGAATTACATCAGACAATTGTTCTGTAAGATTGAAAAAAGATATTCTACTCCACGCGAAGAAAACTCCATAGAGTACAGCTTAGAGTTTGAGCATGAAGTAGATCTGTTGCGTAGCCCTGTCACCGGGCCTAACGGGATTAGCTAGTTATTTAAAAAAAAAAAACATAATAATTATTTGCTAAAACTGTGTGTTAGGGAAGTGTATCTCGGAGACTACATGTACTTTTTCTATTTTAAGAATCACGAACTATTCCTATTACTACAGAATACCTGTTCAAAAATCCTCCAAAAACTTTATTCTTTATTCAAGTTACTTTAGTCTACAAAGTCGATGGAACACTCTAAAAAAGTATAAAAATGACCCAGTGACACGGTCTCATCTCTCGGCGTGTGCTTTAATGCAATGCGGGCAATTTAAAACTGTTCCGCAACAACAACAACAAAAACCGATAAGCCTCGAGATACAACAGGTATCACGTCAAACATGACATGGTCGTTAAAGGAAACAGAAGAAAAAGTTAATTGGTAAGAATAGAAAATACCAAAAGAATTTGTGCTTTTGTGACATCTTCCTGATTGCATGGACTTTTAACTTGTAGCTTGCTGGAAGCGTACTTTTAATTTATTTTAAATTAAAAAAAAAAAAACAAACAGAAAAGTTCGTCTTAAGTACATTAATTCTTCAAACTTTTAGTTCTTGATTTCTTTTTCCAACAATTACAACTTCAAGTAGGTTTTTTTTATCTCTGTTCCTTCAATATTAAAAAAAAAACCCGCCATCATGTGGTGCACTCTTACAGCTTCTGTCTGTCAAAAAGCTTAATCTTTCCGTGGGCTCTTTCCCCACGAGAATCCGTTTCGACCCACGGCTGCTGTAAGCGTAAACACTCGCGCGCAAACATCTGCCGGTCGCATATCATACGCAGCGGTGTTGCGAGTGTCGTCTAATTAAAAAAAAANGGTTCAACTCTACACGGTGCACACAGAGCCATCGGTTTGTGCACTTCGTACCCCGACCGACTCAGTTTTAATGGAAAGGTAATTCTATTAGTCAGCACAAACCCACCCAAAAAAAAAAACCCTCCTGCCAAGCTAACTACCTTAGCCACCTTTCGGCAGAGCAACTTCCAATTGTGGTAATGAAAGGATGGATAAAGATAACACAACGGTTCCCATTGCCTTGTACAGTCCCATCCAATCAGTGTGGGACAACAGTATCAGGAACGCCGTGTGGGAAGGTGACGGGCGTGCTTTGGAAAACGTGCTGCGACGGGGTTGTCATCCCAACACATTGAGAACTACTGTGGGTGTCGGTGCATTTCTTAAATATAAAAAAACACACATCTCTACATAAAATGAAAGAGTATAATCGAGATGCGATTAGAAAGTTGATAGGGGTTAGATTGTTTTTTTTTTGTTGTTGTTTGTTTGCTTCTCTCCTTTCCCGATAGTCCATACTCCTGCATTCGCTTGAATCGTGTACTCGAAATCTTGAGTAAAATGGCACGTTTCGGATTTCAAAACAATGTATGTGGAACGTATGAAACGGTGTTGATTTAGCTTTTCTTATCATACGTGGTATTTAATTGACCTTTTTTGTCGGATACTCCAGAACTTAGTAAGCATGTTGGAGGTACTAGTGACTGACAAAAGGCTGTACTTTAAATCTCTGAGATTTGATTCACAGTATTCATATGTACGAGATAAGTCGTCTTCAAGGTATTTCCTTCTTCTGTCGAATTCCATTATTTATATGATCTTCCAAGGAGACATATATCCTAATAACCTTTTCCTATCAAACAAAGTTCAACGTCGACGAGAACGTGTCGATTGGAGATCTATTAATGAAGTATAAAACTGGAGAAATTGTAATACTTTGAAATTTTGTATTTATATTTTATTCTTTAAATTCAACAGTATCATAAAGTATGTGGCCCATTTGGAGCTTTTTTTTACTTTAATTACATTGATTGCATTGCATGTACATTGCGCCGTTGCGGCGCTGTTATCTACACCACTGAACCGGTGATCAATTCAATCCAAGCCTTCGTACGCAGGACTGACTGCCTCGCTACAGATAAAATAAGTCAAGGAAAGTCAGGAATGGCTGACCAAGACATCTTGAGGTTGTAGTGCCACAAAAAAGGATAATGAAATCAATACCAGGTGTCGGCCGTCCAGGAGAAAAGCAATACATGGAGGTGAAAATAGTGGTAATATTACCAAGATGGAGCAACCAGGCAACCGGGCCACAATTGAGGCCATTTTTGTAAAGTAGTTTGTGAAGGGGAAAGGAATTTTGAAACTTTTGGTTTTACATGACATGACATGCGATCCGAAAATATTCCTTTTCCGTGATCAATCCTTCCATGGCATCTCATTGGAACCCGGGTTGAAGAGACCCACACTGCAGCTGAAAGACTTCCAAAAGAAAATCTTTTTGAATTTGAAATTATTGAAATCAATTTTGAAATTTCCCATTTATGGCGATCGTAGAACAATTATTGTGCGCAAAC
>CM028125.1:31323052-31372259 GCA_016254315.1 Anopheles parensis
GAGTGTCGTCTAATTAAAAAAAAAAGCCCGACCCGATGCGGGGAAGCAGATAAGAAAATTCGTTTAAATGCGGCAGAAAATCGTAACCTCAAACCCATGTCCCAGTGGACAGGAATGAGTCGACAACGACCTGCTTCCGACACCCCCCAGCGTTATCAATGGTTTATCTTTTCATAATGCCATAAATATTCAGACACGCGATGGTACGAAATTGGTGACTAAGCCGTCCTTGGTGAGGGTTTTCTTGTGATTAACATATCACAATATAGATAAATTTTTGCTTAGCATTTTTGGGGGGGGGGGGGAGAAACGAATCGGATTGGAATGGGTGAATAAATTGAAGTTTATTTTAAAATGAAACACAATTTTATCGCCCATGAATGAAAGTCAATGATCGAGGCATGAAAGTGTAACACAACAACGGTTAAATTTAATGAAGAAGATTTAATAAAAGTACAGCAAAAGCCACAGCACAATTGCCAAAAGGTTGGGGTCCATTCTTTGCAGCCACAATCAATTTCAATCACGGATGTGTCATTTTTGCACTGATGTCTGCCACATTAATTGCAGGTTTTGTACGGCTTTTGCCCCACCCTACGCCGATCGGCTTCGTTCGTCTTCTCTCTCTCGTGCGGCTTCACCTACCATCGCCTTTCATGTATTTTGATTCCGCTCCATTAGGCACTTTTCCCCCAATTTTCCAAGGCCACGGGCAACGATGAAGCAAATCATAAACACCCACCGGCAAACGGAAATAACTGTATCGTCAAAATGTTGCTACCGATGCTAGGCTTATTTTTTATGCTAATGGAAAAAGATTACCGTACACACCGAACCGCGTACCGTTTTGATTACAGTTCAGCAGCACGCGCTGGCCTACGAAATGTTTTAAATTGTGTAAAAATGTAAAATTTTGTTGTTTTTTTATTTGTGGAAGTTGTCTTGAATTAACTTCCCAAAGTACAGAAAAACGGGAACTATGAAAAAAAAATGCATTTTTAAAGACAAATATCAAACAACAGGACAAGAAAAACTCCCTCAGTGGTGAAGTCGACGCAAAACACTCTTTTATGCAGTGTGATAATGATTTTAATTGCAGAAAAAGAAATCAAAGAGAGATGCTAACTGTACAGTTGGTAATTACGCCTACGGCATTAAGGGACAAATGAAAAAAAAAGATGGAAAAGAAGTTGAAAATTTTTAATTGATTTCATTAGCTCATTAATTGCGGTGCATTTGTTTGCCCACATTATGATGTTTTCTCCCCTTTTTTACCGAATGGCCACTGGGTGGACTTGTTTTGTTTGTATTTTATTTACCCTGCAAACATTTCAGAAAATGTTTGAAAATTTTAAAAAAGTTGTTCAAAAAACATTTCACGCAAGAGTTCTTATTTGAATTTAGCTCATCGCTCATGTTAAGGGCGTACGCAGAAACCTTGGCTTGTTACCATTGTTTAAATAAAATAAACTACTTTATAATTGTTTTCTCGTTAACCAAATCCAATCATCGTACGCGGTAGCGTTAGGTAAATGTTTACACCTCAAAAAACGCGCTTTACCGAGCTCGTCGAAAAAGTCGCTAATGTCGATCTCGCTGTAGTGCAGGTTGAAATGTATTCACTGTGTTCCATTTTTCAATTACATTCCATTGGCAAAAGGGCAATAAATGCGCATAAATAAATAAATAAATACAGCTAATTAAGCTTTCGCATTAGCGTTCGGTACAAAATAGAAATTCTGCTTAAAAGCTCACAAACCTTCCACTGGAAAGCGGTTTTTCATATTGTTCAATTAAAAAACTATTTCAAACGCGAGAAAAATCTAATGGAAATCATATTACCGGTGCTTTAGTAAAGCTGTAAGCAAGGATTGTAGACAAAAATATTGCTTTGTATTAAAATTATTATTTTTTGTTTCATTGCTGATTGCACCTCAAAGGTAAGAAATTTGCGTCCATCTTCCTTTTACTACAATATCTTCAAGAAATAATTCCTTCTTCTTAAACTATTTTCAACCGATGAGCGCCCTGATTTAAAGGGAAGCCATTGTTTTCTCCTCATCATCCCTAAAACCGTTAAGCTTTATTGCACTGCAGGAGCAAAGTGCAACCAAACCAACCCATGATTACACGTCCATCATGAACGATCGTTTAATTTTACGCTTTCTTCTTCTGCCGGTTTTAGTTTTGTTTCTATATTAGCAAATAGTGTTGGGCAACGTGGTAAATATTTAATTCCTCTTTTCTCAAAGTCAAAAGGCGGGTGATTTTCGCAGTTCGTAGATTCGTTCTAGGCACAAGAGCTTTTTCCCTATTTCTGTCTCTTTTGTACAGAACAATAGAACTCCACCACTCCGTTTATGGTTGATTAAGCGAGGGAAACAAATAAAGGTGTACTCTCGTTCGGGTGTTTTTTTTCCCCATGTTTTGTCTTTTTTCTTCCATCTCTGGCCGGACATGGCAAGGGTAAGGCCTTTCCCCAATATGCCAAACATGCTCATTTCAAACTGAACGACCCCTGGCCTGGAGGTGTTTTTCATTGAACCTCATTGAAAGGAGATGGCGGGCGCATTTGTTTGCGAATCGAAGCTTGATTTCATTTTTCTTTGTCTTCAATCGAAATCTCGTAGAAAAGGTTGGGGTTTTTTTTCTTTCTTCAATTGCCAAAGCCAAAGCCATTTTCGACCATGGGGTTGTTGATTGTTAATGCATAGCGTGAAGAAGGCAAACCTTTCTCAAGCCTTCAAACAACATGCCGGAAGACGAACGGTGTCGGAACAGTGAGGTTTGATATTGCAACCAACGGTATGAAACAAAGCATCGATCGATCCCCCTGAGTATGGGACTGGGAAATTTGTTTTATTTTTTAGAAACTTTAACCACTCTTACACCAGTGAACCGTTTAAGGGATGAACGGAACGAATAAAATTAAGCGTCAAGAACTCCCAAAGCTCCCACGGACGAGCGTAAATTAATCAACATTATTTACCACAAAAATTTTCCACCAGTTTGGTGACACTTTTCCTGGACACCATAAATGTGTCGGAAGTTTGGCTAAACAAAGCTTTGTCGGGTATGTTTACTTCCGCAACCGGAAAAAAAACTCTCCCGAGAAATTGTATGCTTCATCGAGCTCATTACATGGCCACTGTACAAACAGGGAAGGTCAAAATTAACTTCCCAATGTTTTGTGTGTTGTAAAACCAGTTTATAGTAGTTCCGGAAAAAGGCCCCTTTCAATGTTTAAGATTGATACATAGAAGCTTTCCACACAAGCATATTTGTTTGGGGGTTTTTCTCCTCCTTTTTTTTTGCTCCTCGACTCACCATTCAACACAAGACATCTCCTCGAGGGCAGGCTGCTTACCGTTTGCTGTTTTTAATCCATTGGTGAACTTTTCGGCAGTGGAAATACACTAACTAAGACACACGGCACGTTCCCATCCGGGAGCGACCGGTTTCCATCACCAAGGAAAGCGAACTTATCGAGGCAAGTTTTTCCTCTCTCTCTCTAAAAACACCCCTCGAAGAAAGCGTCCGACGTCACCCTTTTTGTTGCGAGAAAATGGCCACGCGTATGGACGGCAAAATGGAATCCCGATAATGTCCGGCTCCAGCCAGTGATAGAAGCTTTTAAGCTTAACGGACTGACATCAATAAATAATTACCCTTCGATATTGCCCACCCACCCAGACCGATTCGGGGTGGTGGATTTTGCTTTGCTGGCGGTGGATTGAATTTTATTTTCCTTCCTTTTTGCGAGGATGCGTTATTAGCTACATATCTGTTAAGCGATCCTCGGAAGCACTTTCGCTTTTGGGCGCCCCAATCGTCTATATGCGGCAAAATGGCCTTGTAAATCCGTACAATTTTATCGAAGCTTTAAACTTCCCATAAACACTTTCCAACCCCGAACGAAGAAGTGTAAGCGTCTTCTTAATCGCTTTTCATTCAGCAACGTAAAGAAGTAAGCGCCGTTGTCGATGTCGCATTGCTGCACTCCAATCCGGGTTTAATTGATTTTCCTTCCGTTTTACACTCACTTACCAAAATGGTGAAGACGGGGTTTGGTATTTTGACCAAACTTTTGTCAAACTGCCAAAACCAGCGGAAACCTTTGACCTGTCGTTTGACCACAGCCGATAAGGTTTTCTGCCGTTCGGTGGAAAACGAGAACAATGCATTTCTTACCGATGCCTCACATCGGTCGGGTTTCGGGCCAGATAAGCAATTCCACTCGACTGGAAAGCTTCCGCAATGTAACAATATCAGTGAATGCTGATACGGTTGTACCCATTACAAATGTGTGCCCTTTTGTGATTGCTTCACTAGCGTCTTTCACGTGGAACGAACGGCAAGTTTTGACGTCATTTAATTGACTGAGGCATATGGTGGGAGGAAATGAAAGGTGTTTTTGAGTACATTTACTTCGCAAAATTTGTTCGGCACTTGCAAATTTTTCCGATCGAAGATTATTAACGCCTAAAAGTATGCAATCGCTTTTATTAAAATACTTTTTAATGGTGTAGTCAGAAGTTAGGAAACAATTTGGTAACTTTTAATCAACCGAGGATTACAAAATTCTTGCCAATGCTCTCCGTAAACGGACTCATAAGAAAGTATGTTGCCTAACTTTAGGCGCTCCCACACACAAAACACAAAACCCAGCGGTAAGCTGTCAGCGGGAGCAATACGCTATGTCATACATTTGGATTAAAGCAAGCCCTGTTTATTTCGTATGCACAATAATGAATTCGCAGTAATATGAAAACAGTAGGAAAACTTCATCCAAAAAGTCCTCTCAAGTGTCACATACACGAAACAGTTGTCAACTATCGATTACGATATGCCATCAGGCTGTGCCCAAATTGACCGACAACAATAATTGATTGCCGAACAGAAGTGAAACCTGCGGTGAGCAGATTGCCCTTTTTTGATGTTGTCAATGTGTGCAGGATAATTGAGACAAATGCCACAGCTTCCATCTACGTGATTCCACACTGACAGCTGTAAGATCCTTTTCAAAAACACATTTTTCTAACACCGTTTAATCTTTCGCGTGGTGAAATGACATCCGTCTTTTGATTTACGGTGAAAAGCTTGCACGTATTCATTTCCTTCTCAGCAGTGCGATAATACCCCTTTTGATACCACACTTGACCCATTTCGTTCTGGGTTTGATTGACAAAAGGATCAGGCAACGATGCCGTGTGGGAACGATTGCTGTTGCTTACCAAACTTGTCACCGCTGTAAATAGGACTACATTCTTTGTAAACGTGTGTTGAAAAGTTTTACCAAAAAGTTAAAGTTAAGCAACTGAAACTACGCACACGCAATTCCAACTTGAAAATTCCAAACTTGTGATGGGAATAGTCGGCTCTAGCCGCAACTTTGCTAACACATGGCATTAAAGTTTCACATTCTTCGTATACCGTTGCCATTGGCAACCGGCATGACTGTCTCCTCGTGGGTGGTATAAACTTTGGTTTGTTTGAATGTAAACGAAACTGTAAACAACGTTGGAAAATAAATTTAACCAAGCTTTTGTCACGTTGATAAACATATTGGGTATGAATTGAATTTCATTCAAAATCTTTCGACTGAAACAATGAACATTTGTAGGCACCATATGTCGAATTTAATGCCACTAGACACCGCTCCTAACGAAGACAGGATATTGGTTTAAGCTGGTATTGAATTGTATCAATAAACGTGGGAGTGAATGTTTGAATTCTGGTCTTTAAAGTGCTTGGTATGATTGAGATGTTGAAGAATATGATACAGTAGTAATCTTACGTACTCAAAATGCTACTTTTATGATTATTATATTGCCTGTTTAGGGGGCAATTCAGAATGCGTTAGAAAAGCTTCAAAGCATTTTAATTCTTTTGCGACTTGGATTAAGCTATCGAAAAATGTTCTTCAACATTATTTTATATAGAGGAACTAGTTATTTTGGTACTTGAACGGGAACTCTCACTAATGCAACAAACGTAAATTTTATTAAAAACCAAAATAACCAACATTTAAACTTGTCTCTTTGTGCTGTGCACGTTTGAAACGTAAACATCGCACGAAAATTGCAGCTCAAGTAATCAACCACCGCGTTTAACATTCCCTCAGCAAAAAAACATCGCCACAAATGACGTTTCGCCTTTTTTGTTATTGTTTCGTAATGTAAACAAAACCGCACAGCGAACAACCACTCCACGAAACCAATTCTGTGCTGGAAGAAAGTAAACTTCCTACAAATGTTTAAGTTCCTTTCGAAAGCACTCGGTGTCTGCGGTTATATCGTGCAGTATGGCTGCATTACACACTGCACCTTCGAGTACATCGGGGATTTTGTTGTGGTAAGGTGGCGCACAGTCTTTACATAATCATCCGTAGCGACCGGACCGGAAAATGTTTCTGTTACAAAAACCCTATCATTGCAGTGTGTTGGCCCCTCGATGGAACCGACCCTAACAACGAACAATGTGCTCATTACGGATCGGATCACTCCAAGGCTCGCGAAACTACAGCGTGGTGATATTATTATCACAAAAAGTCCCACAAATCCGGTACAGCACGTGTGCAAGCGCATTATCGGAATGCCGGGTGATCGTATTATGACACGGGCATCGTTCAATTTAAATCCACTCTCAAACACATACACCATTTACACGGCAGTGTTACCTAATGCCGGCCGTGAAGTGGATGCCGACGAGCAGCGTCCAAAAACGAAATCACAACAGCACTATGAAGCAATGGCCAAGTTGCGGGAAAAGGTCGATTACGTGAGCCATTCGGTGGAGGAAACGCAAACGAAACCGCTGGATACGGCCAGCCAGCCGCAGCGTGTCGCAATGGATAGTGATGAACGAGGGATGGAAATGGAAATGCATCCGGAACCGCGGACAAGCATCGTTACCGTGCCGCGAGGACATCTTTGGATCGAGGGCGATAACGTACAAAACAGTTCCGATTCGCGCAACTACGGCCCGGTACCGATCGGACTGGTGAAAAGCCGTGCCGTCTGTCGTCTGTGGCCTTTGAGTGAGTTTAAACTATTCGTCTGAGTGTATACATTATGGTAAATTAGCACCGTGCTGCTACTGTTTCCGCGCTAACTGTGTCCGTGACATGTTGTTCATATGAGATATTAAATTTAATATAAGTTATAGTCGAATGTCGAAAGTAATGCTCGAGTCGTCACGAACTGGTTTTCTTTTCCATCCACCCGGAACGTACTATCACAACGAAAAAAAAACTTATCCGTATCGATGGTATTTATTTTATTGCATACTAAAGAAGGTCTTACGTGCATCATCGTTGTTACACAGCTAAAGTGGGTGCCATTAAATTTACGTTAAATTTATCCCATCCCTTGAACACGCATACATACACACAATACACGCGTATACACATGACCCATCAATCCGTTACGTCGCGTTTGTGGTGAAAAAGTTGAGAGTTCTTTAAAAAAACTAACTAAAACCAAAAACATACACTACACTTAATTCGCAATATAAAACCAAAACGATAGCGCCAGCAAACTACGATGACAGGGAGTTGTGGTTGTGGTAAACCGAGAGGACTCAAGCAGCTAATCGTAGCATTGCTTTTTTTTCTCTCAAATTGGGCTAATGGAAGGAACGACTATTACGCTACTATTGGTCCTCCTCGGCCTGTTCATCGGCATCCATCGCAACGGCCGTCGGTGTTACGGGTGTGGTTGGCTGTTCGCTGCTAGCGGCGGCGGCTGCGGCGGCCAACGCTGCGGCATGGCTCGCACGTTTCTCCTGCATCCAAGCGTCTATTTTGGCCTTTAGCTCATCGTTCCGCTTCACCTGTTCCATTGTGAGCGGCGATCGATTGAATGGATCGGACTGATCCGACAGCAGATGGCGCGCGATCGTCGAACGGTCGACGGTAATGCGCGAGCTGGGCAGTATGACAGGGTCGGCCATAAGCGAGGACATGATCGGATCGAGAAACTCGTCCGGCGGATCAATCAATGCTTCCTCATCGATCTTTTGCTGCTTCTCGATGCGTTGCACCTTCTGGGCGAACTCTTGCATTTCGCCGATCAGCTGACCTCCACCAATTCGTGCTAAAAGAATAGAATTTTGGGGGACAAATTAAAAAAACATCCCATTAGTATTTCTGCCACGAAGAAACAAGCAATGGGGTCCACTTACTAAGCACCTGCTCCGCATACTCAAACAGCTGAGGACTGTAGCTCCGACCGTCCTGCGACACGGCAAGACAGAACGCATCACACTCGCACAGATTAACGTAGATTCGACAGATTTCCAGCACCGTTCGTGCCGGATCAAACTCAAACTCGCGCTTGTCCTTCACCTTAAAGTTACCCTTCTTCGGCCCGGTAAGGTTCAGCAGGAAGTAGTTCAACATGGCCGCCACCCGATCCACCATCGACGAGTGGCAAAAGATCGACTTCGTCTCGGACGTTAGCAGCTGCAGGATGTTAATCGTATCCCGTCCCAGTATGTTATCGAACCGTGCCAACATGCCCAAATTCCGCAAATTAGCCACATTCTGTTGCCGTTCGTTCTGTGCCAACGATTCCCATTCGCCATTGTCCTGAGCGCCCTGCATTTGACGGATCTGCTGCAAGTTGCTCAACGATTCGTCCAGCAGAAAGATGGCATCGTTAATCAGCAGGTTGATGAAGCGCAGAAAGATTGGCGGATCTTCCGCCTCGATGTTTTCGATCGCTTGACGTTCCAGCGCACGGAAGCACTCCTTCTGTTCGTCGATCTTCCACAGATAATCCATGATGGCGTACATCGGCCGGCGGTAGTTAAACTTCTGCTCGAACTGCACACTCTGGCCGGTCATTTCGATGCTAACGAACACACGCAACAGGTTCGGAATGATCTCGAGTCGATGCGGATGGTTGGTAAACAGTGTCGCGCTCAGGCTGAAACCGGCCGGTTCCGAATCTTTCGGCAGTAAGCTTTCCAGCCCTTCCGCCAGCCGGGCCCGCAAATGTGGATTCCGGATGCGTTCCGAGCTGCCCATAAAGATCAGTATCATGGTAAAGATCGAGGTCTGTGCATCCACATCCACCCGCAGCGAACGACTATCGAAGTGGCGCGAAAACTGCAGATAACCGACAATGTTCTCGATGATGTACTCCGGAATGCACTTGAGCACGCGCGATACCATCACACCGTTCAGCGGCAGGTTAACCGGTTGTTGCGTCTGTGGCGAAAAACCTTTGGCTGGAGCGAGCGTATCGATTAACGATGCGTCACGGGCACTCAGCTGCGTTAGCCAGATGGCGGACGCTTCGTAAAACTGCAACAGCAGTTCGTCCGTTTCCGGTTCCAGCAGCACGTTCTGCAGGCACAGGAATTGTTGCATCTGTGAGGACACCATCTGCATCAGATCGTTCGGTACGTCCGCACCGTTCTGGGCCATCATGTCGTAGTACATCGTCTGCAGCCGGTGCAGCTCGCGGTTCATGCGGAAAAACTTCTCGATGCATACGCGGTACCCAAGATCAATCGCTTTGTGCGTCATGAAGAAACACTCCGTCACGAAGTTGTACCGTTCCGCTTCGAGCCGTTGCTCTTTATCATCCTCCAGCGGTAGCAGGCAGGTTTCCTTCTCCGCATCGAGCATGTGTACAGCTTTGGTTTCCTTGTCCGCCTCCTTCACGGCACAGTACGTCGGATCCACAATCATTACCTTCAGCTGCGGCTTAAGCAGCGGTTGGCATAGATGTAGCAACACTCCGGCCAGATTAATGCTGAACGAATCGGGCGATGTCGTTTGGTTCCCAAACATACCCATCCCGTGGTGTGTGTTCCAGATCTGACCACGGGGTACATTCGCATGCAGACACCTTCCGATCCAGTCGAGCATCTTGCTACGCACATCACCCCCAAGCAGGAGGAAACTTTTCACGAACGCATGCATCCGCCCGAGATGCAGCTTGGTATAGTTCCACAGATTCGACGACAAACTGTCGACCGCGGAACGATTCGTTGTGAGCGGGTTCTCGTAGTACTCGTACGGTCCATTATGGTTGCGAGGCATTATCGAGAGCGAAAGAAGCTGACCGAGCAGTGAGTCGGAGTATTTAATACCGTCCGCATCCGGCGGTGGCATAGTGTAGCCGAGAAAGATCAGCGCCAGTCGGGGATTGTTTTTGTCACTCGGAAACACCTGCAGGAACGGCATCACCCAGCGCTCGATCGTGATCAGTGAGGCGGCACGCAGCGCTTTCATGACGACCACAAAAATTGGCCCAAATATGCCCCGTATCACGACGAACCCGTCCGATTCCGTTTCCGAGTCGGCAAAGATTTCGTTTACCGTTTCCGAGATAAACCGCGCTGCTACGGTGTAATCATCCGTATCGGACTGTTTGAAGATGTCTAGCACCTGGTTCGAAAGGTTCTGACCCTCGTACAGTTCCGGTTGCTTGAGGGAGGTGCACACGTTGCGCAGAATGAGCGCTTTCATCTTTTGCTGGTTGTCCAACGCTACACTGTCGGTTGGTTCTATCGGTTTTTCATTGCGCTCGAAGCAACCGTACAGATAAAGGATGACCTTCGTTTCCGCAATCTGAGGCGTATCGGCCGTCGTTATGTTGTTCGGTATCAGAAACTCGGACGGATTGAACAGCATCAAACGTTCGAACAGTGCCTGCTCTAGCACGTCCAGATCGAGCAGCCCGCTCTCAACACCTTGCGCCACGTCTTCCACGTACACCAGCTGTTTGTTTTTCTGCGGGCTCTTGTTCAGCGTGATAAGAAACACCTTCTCTATGTGGGCATTCGTCTTCTGCTCGAGCGGGTTAGGTTTGTGTGATGTATCCATCTTTTCCGTCATTCGGTAGGCCTTTTTCGCGGGGGACAACGAAACACACTGCTTACTGCCTGCAAAATGCGTGCAATGGACAAGAAAAACACACAATCAAAAGATCAATTCCTCCCTTCCTCCAGCACAGCACAACAGCAATACCGAGTTGGAATAGTTGAGCAGAAGTGAAATGAACACACTACTGTACTGGCAGCACTACGTGGAATGCGACACGACGTAAATGGTAGCTTTTGTTTTAATTTCACAATTTAGTGCACATTTTCGTGCGATTGGTTTTGTTTTCATTCATGAAAATTTCACGACGAGACGAATGAGTTGTAATTTTTCTCGTATTTTTCTTTGTCAATTAATAACTGTCAATTTCCCAAATATCAACCACAGTGGATGAAGCGAAGGTGCGATCATACTGCGCACTGACAGGCAAGATTTTGACAGTAATGTGGCAACGGAAAAATAAGCGAGCGAAGGATTGAAAAAAGGGAATTGAATCCTAAAATAAGGAGAAATTTAATGGTTGAAAATGAAAACATGCTTCTTGATTGATAAGTAAAACCATGCAAAGGTTAATTAAACCGCTTGTCCAGAAAATGTTTTATCGTTTGATGTTTTTGTTCGATCTTAAGCGGCATGTACACGACCCAAACAAAACTACGCAATCCTCTACCAAACGCAACACAGTCAGCCAAACCATGGTCATAAAAAATGGAAAAAATTGTGAAAATATTTGAAATTCAACAGATTTAGACGTTTGAAAAAGTTGTACTACAAAAAAAAACATGTTGGAAAGTCCCACAATCAACAACAAATCGGTGAGAAAATCACTCATAAACCAGCTAAAGTAATTAAAGGTGAGTATGCTAGTCGTCCTGATGCAATTAATCGTAATAGAAGAAAAGATTTTAAAACAAAAATCAGCTTGAAAATCATCTTATTTTAAACTCTTCCTTCTTGATTTTCATTTTGTTAATTTTAACTAGCAAAACCAAAACCCGATAACAACATATTCATGTCCATCTAAGCGCCTCTTTTCGACCCACTGTGGTTGGGTCAATCCATGCAATACACGCTATCCAGAAGATTTAAACGCAGTTTGCGATCGACCGTTGTGAATGGAGGATGTACATGCGTAGGACCGCGCGGATGCTCGCTCCCGAAAGCTCGCGTACGCGTGTGTGTTGTGTTTAGTTTTAGTCAATAGTAGTATGATTCAAGCTTTTCAATCCTAACATACAAGCGGCTTTTTTCTGCGTTCAGTTGTTCGGGCAAAACTGTGCGTCACAGATCACATGCCAAGTGTTAATAAGCAAGTAAAAGAAAGGGCTAGCATATGCTTTTCATGTTAGGAAAAATCAGTGAACAAAGTTGTGAAAATATACGATCGATTTTGTGTTTTATTAGTACGGCAAGTGTGTTGCCTTTACCTTTCTGCCCGCGGTAAATCGACAACGTTTTGTGAACGGGTGGCAACAACAAAAAAAGACCGGCAAAGTGTCGGAGAATTGAAAATTCGGTAGTGTCCTTCAGTGCGCGCGTGTGCGTGTGTATCCGCACTTGTGTATGGTGAAGAAAATCATCTCCATTTAAATGCTCAATGCCGGTTTAAAAGGAGCAAGGTATAGCCTTCTAAATGTGAAACGCTTCAACGCTTTTCGATTGTGTTGAATCAGTGGTTGATGGTTTTTCTTAACCATTAAAAAGTAGAAGAAGTAGAAGAAAGAAGAAAAAACAACAAACCATTTACTTCAATTCGTGACAGTGCTTTGCTTTTAATTAATATAATTTTATGCCCGCTAGCTAAAGTGTTTTGTGCGTTTTGGTCGTGTGTGTGTGGGTGTGCTTATATATGTGTGTGCATGTTTGTTTCTTTTATCTAGCGAAAGGGTTAAAGGTGAAATTCACCTGCAATGATTGCTACCAGTGTGCGTAAGGTGGTAAAATATTACAATTAAAGCTTCGCATCGTTCAAATATTCAAAAGGTGCTGCCATTCTTTGTGTGCGTGTGTGTTAGTTAAACCGAAAACGGAATAAACATCCAGTTGAGCACGATCGCATTGAAAGAAGATCATCGATCACATTGAAAAGGTAAGTTCATTTCAATCATTACATTTCTAATCTTTCGATGTGTGTGTCGCTCGTTATCACGTACATTAATCAGCTTGTTCACATCAGCTTAAAGTTCAGCTGATAGTGTGATTTGGTTATTTTTTTTCAAAACCAGAGACACATCAAATGTAATCAAACCGAAATGGCCATTACATGAGAAGGATTCGCCAAACAAACACACTCTTTTCCACTCTCTCTCTTTCTTGCTGTCGATCTTTGTGGAATGTTGTTCAACAGTTTACAAAAAACAAAAACACCATTTTGGTTTAGAACTAATTATATTACACTAATCATCAATGGAATTGCAAATGATTATGTTTTTTTTTTGTGTGGAAAGGGTTTGATAATTTTCTAAGTAGTTATTTAAAAAGAGAAAAAAGTAATGCAATTCGATCGGTACGTTTAAAGGGACACATTCTTTCAGGCATAAAAATACAAAATTGATTATTGTCATCCACGAAAAAAAACCCTTTGCTTGCTTATGTCCCAGAAGAAAACAAAAAACTCTTGATATCCGGGTTCATGTTTTGGGATATTTTTTCAATTTTGTTTTCTCCCCGCTGTTTGACTCCTACAAACCTAGTTTTGTTTTTAGCTTCCCGTTTTTGAACACGCACCTTTCGGGTGTATCGACACTTGCGGTGTAGCATTTTCCAATTCTACTCCTTTTTCCATCTTTCTTTTCTCACCTCTCCTGCCCTTCCCCTAAATCGGTGAGCTCAAATCTCAGCAGTTAAGCCAGAGTCACCGGTTTAAGAATTGGGCATGTCATCCCGTCACATCAAAGCAACCCCGTGGTTGGCCGAGTACCGGCCGTGTAACAGTATGTGTGGGTTCAGAAGCAAAGCGAACACATGTCCCGCCGGCAGCTTATTGCCGAGCTGAAGCTTAACGTCCCATATGGGAAGTTGATGGGACCTTCCTCCGATCTTCGCTATTCGTTTTTCTATTATCCTCCGCTGTGTTTTTCTGTGCTCGAGGGCCAGGGTTTTGTCCGTTTTTTGTTTTGGTGCATTCGATTCTTCCAAATCCGAATCGGAATAATAACCAACGGGCAGCAATACTGACACCTCCGGCCACTTTAACCCACAGAAGAGACGAAAACCGAAAGGATTCCAGTTGTTGTTTTTCCCTTTTTCGGACTCAATCCTTTTCCACGTGCTGCAAATGGATTTTTTTCGTTGAGTTTGTTTTTCATATTAGCACCAAAGTTCCTCGGTTCAGAATCCTTGGTGTGTCCTGATCGACATCTTTAAGCTTGTTGGTTGACAGGATTGCAAGCCTCCACGAAACCCAACCACAAGCTTTGGTCCCATTACATTCGTTGATTTCTAATCTAATTCGACGTTTTACTGCTTCGTTGGTTTGGGACTGAGATTTTCGCAAAAACTAACTCCTCCCCAACCCCTTCTTCGGAACAGGAATCAAACGCGAATTCTATCGCTACTCCTTCCAATGTCCACACATTGTAGGGCTTCTTCTAGCACACGTTTTGCGACGGTTTTTTTCTGTGTGCTGACCTTGAAGCACAGCACCGGCAGGGCGACAAACCAAACCGGACCGGCTTAAGATCCGGCCTCACACGCGTTTTTGGTGGTACATGAAAGCTCACTTCATCTCCACATCATCATCCGCCACGATTGCGGTTTTCTGGTGCTGCTAAGATATGCTGAAGGGGCGAGAATGTTAAGGTCCCGGCTAAGCAATCCCACCAGAAGGCACTGGACAAGTTTTGAAGCGCAACAACAAGGTGTTTTTGAAAGGTTTTAAGCTTTTTTTCCTATTCCTTCTCAAGCATAGTACCACGAAATCTCGAGCATCATCTAATCCATCATGGCGTGCGTCGGCGGTGTGGTATAGGTCAATCGAGATGGTATTTGTTTCCAGCGTTGTTTTGAGGGTTTTTTTTTGTTTCTTTCGGTTGAACTGGCATTCCTAGAGGCATTCGAAGGCGTGCAAATTGTTTGTGGAACAGAGAATGTTTGCTATTTTCTAAGCATAGCTAAAGAAACGGCAAGCAAACAAACATATCACAATGGATTTCAATTGGTTACCAATACAAACAGTTACTGATGGAAATTCCTTCACTTTTTTTTGTTTTGTTTTTTAAGACATTGAGAATATCAATATTTCAACTTAAGATACCAGTTTTTATGATAAAAAGATCGATATTTTTAACACGAACAGATGTGGAGCATTAAAGAATAAACCGCAAACTATAATACGGGAAGTTCCCATGATATTTCGATCTGATGTACGCAGATTCGCAGATCCAGGTATTTCGAGGATTTCGTAAAAAAATGCCTTCTAATTAGATTCAACTCTGAATGTTTTCATACAAAATGTCCCCCCAAAATGTGTTGTGCATTACGAACAAACACCTAAAGTAGAGTTTATAACTTTCAAATACATATAAAGGATCTGCTTTGATAATTCAGTCGGAAACTATTGGAGACAGTTCCGTTTCTTTGTCCGAGAGTTGTTTGTATGAACCAGAAGCAAAACTGGTGTGAGTTGAATATTGTCTTCTTTCTTTTAGATTAACGAATTTTTAGATCTTTTATGTCTAGAATTTCTGTTAACCGTTTTTGTATACGATCTAAATGATACCCAGATCCATGATGTCCGGTATGCTAGATCGAACGCTGATGTAAAAGAACCTCAAAATCGCTTCACTAAACATCTTCATTATTATCTATATTTAATTAATTAATCACTTCTTCTTTTTCTTCCCCTTCTTCTTCGTTTTCTTATCATCTACTTAACTACTTAACACCAATCAATGAGCTGATTAAATGTAGTAGTTAATAGAGTTCGACTTTAAAACGTTCTCGAACAGAGTCTCAGTTTAAGGTTAATTTAAATTTATAATTAAAAATTTCATCATAAATTGTGTTTTATTTACACTGTTTATACGATACGTTTGTGTACAGCCATCTTTGTTAATACACTTAATCGGTCTCTTGTAAAGTTTATTTTGTAAAACAAATAAATTCAAACCTAATAATTATGATACACATTTCGTTGTGTATGTATAACTCCTAAACTGTGTTTTATCAACAACACGACCGAGGCCGTTCTTTAGGAAAAATAAAAAACTTTTATTTACCTCTAACAAACAAAACTATGATGTCATCGCGCAAGCATTTCGGATACAGAAGCTTTTGTTCGGTTCTTTATTTGCTTTAATGTTCCCTTATTTACCCTTACCCTTTTGCGAACACTATTTGTCCGTCCGTCGATCAATTTGTTTGTTTACTAGCCGTTGGCGAAAATCGTAAACTATGTGACGTTACCGTATGCTAATCGGTTAACTGTTTGTGATGTGATAGATCAAACGCCCATAGCACCATATCATGGAATAAACTTAAGAAAGCCAAGGTTTTAGTCATACATTATATGTCTTGGCTTTAGAAAACAGATTCGCGCGTTTAAAAAGGGCAATCTGTTTTGGTTTCTGACGCATGCGACCGAACAAAACGGGCCAACCAGTCACCATCAGTCAGACGAAGCGGAAAAGAATGGAAAATGGTTCGATAAAATCGGGTTATCATTTATTGGTTGTTCCGTTCCAGCGCTATGAGTTGGGCGAAGGTCCCACGTGCCGATACTGACCCAACATGAAGGGGAATTTTCCAAAGAAGATGGTAATGCTTAAAAGCGTGTAAGTAAAGTTTCGCTATCGGACCATTTCGGGGAGTTTTTAATTAAGTGCGCCATCACAATGGATCGAGAAGGGAATTTTTCTCTTTGTTACTCTCTCTTCCTTCGCCCAACCGTTCCATTTCCAGACGTTAAATCAATCGATGACAGGCTGTAAAAATGACTGCCTTTCCTAATTTAATTATGATGTAGCTGGTTGTAATGCCTTTGTCTTGGATGTTTAACTCCCCACACAAAACCACCATATGACATCTGTAAATGATTTTACACCATTAAAAGTTGGCCTCCGAACGACCGAGTGTTTGAGTAATTTCTTTATATCCCTAAAGGGAAATATTTCTTCAAAAAAAAAAAAAAACACTGCATACCATAATGCGTAACCACGCAATGCTGATGAAATATTGGCATCCCAACAAAACGAAAAAAAAACCTCCCCGGAAGACGCAATCGAACCCTTAAGCGAAGACCGTAGGCGCCCTTTTATTCGATCGCATCACTGGCCCTGCCATTGCTGCACCATATTCACTGGCTGGCCCAAGGCTGAAGAAGCGGGGGGTTTATTTTTATAAATAAATTACAAAAATGTGCGTCTGTTTTCCAGCAACATCCAGCTGGTTCCAAATGGGGGGGATTTAGCCCTTGGATTTCAACATCGCTGCTGCAAACCTTTACAGTGCGCTAGTTTTCGCTCGCTCGTCTCTATTCCCGATCTACAGCAGAGATTGAGTTTCGGGGCTTTCGGATTTTTTTTTGGCATGAAATTAAACATTCTGCGATGTGTGGCGCAATAAACGGATTGCGCCGTAGCATCATTTTCTCTTCCCCCAACGTGAAGATGACATTGAGCATCTTCCGGTATATCGGGTTAGGCTGTCTGATTTAAAGGGTCGTTGTGAATGAGTTTTTTTTGTTGTTTTGCTTTCGCTCGTCATTTCATCTAGCGGGTGTGATCGGATCGAAATCAGATTTGTGGTAAATGCAATCAACGGAGGATACCGATGATACCGATACAACCAACGACGGGCAAGGCCAATCGTCATCATAACGATGTCAATCGTTTGTCGCAAATTAGTACACGCTCCATGATGCCATGCCGGATCGATGAGCTCAGCGTCGACATTCCTTGCGGAAGGCAAGTGTTGTTGAGAGTGAATTCTAGCGCTAGAGAACTATTCCAGCTTGGACGCGTAATGCGCTCGGGGTGGCATTACGGAGACTGAGACCGACTGGGGCTGTAGTAAACATCACAACTGCATGCATGATCGTGTATTTCTTACGTAAGGCGTGTGCTCCGAAGGCAGCTTGTAGTGGCGAAGTTTGCACCACAGCGTGTGATGCAATTGCATCGACCATTCGTCATCAGGGCCCGAACTCGGTGGAGGCAATAATTGGCCGCCCGCCCTAGGTATGAATGGGACAGATAATTAGAATAATGATTGATGCCGTGCACCGATTGCTGGATGTTGATTTAACAGCCAAACTAAAAACGTCAGCAGCAAAAAAACTAAAAGATTCGGCTTATCCGGATGAGGACAAGCTGCAGCACGTCCTTCATCGGGTGACCTTTACCTTGAAAGCGTTAGTGGTGCAAGAAAAGGGCCAGCATCCGGATTGAAAATTCATGGTACAACTTTATTCACTCGCAAAGGGGGTTCCTCTGCAGGATGAGTCTCTCTCTCTCTCTCTCTCTCTCTCTCTCTCTTTCTCACTCTGTTGTTCCGGCAACTGTTGATTGTTATGGCACGCACGATTGCATTAGCGAGGGTGGATTAAGGATCAAGGTCTTTTATTTTTCTCTCTCTCTCTTTTCTCTTCATCGAGGAAGTTAGTCCAACCGGTGTATGGTGTGGTGTAAAAGTCATCAGAACATCGAAGGGAGAAAAAAAAGGTTGCTGAAGCGTAACGAACCTAAAACAGATGGTAAGAACCTTTAACTGTTCCGTCAAAGTGTAAGGGACGTTCCCTTTTTTTTGTTGTTGAGAAATATGGACTTAAGAGAATACAAAAAAAACCCCATTCGGCTGGAATGAATCCCGGATGTGAACTATTAGTTTGGACAGGGTTGGAGAAGTCGAACGAGCTCAAATTACCGATTGGAAAATGCATTGAAAACAAAACTAAAAGAATGAGAAATACATCTTTTCCCTTTGTGATTAAAAGAAGATACAAACTTACGGTGGTTTTCTTTCTTTTTTCATTACGAGAACCTTTATATCACCTTCACTTTACGTAATTTCATCCATTATTTGGATCCGCGTGATGGTTTGGTTTAATAAGCCAAACGCTCAAAGTACTGTCATTGCAATATACCCAGACTCCAACACTCTTCCACCAGAATTGGACGTAGGGCCGATACCCTAATTGAAATGTTCATACGGAAATGGTAAAAACACATGCTTTTAAGTGATATGTTGATCTTTATTGCCACCATAAAGCACAACGGCTCATGTGTGTGTGCCTTCTTGAGGTTATGTTTTATGAACTTGGTTCTAGGCTCAGTTTTCTTGGACCTACTGGGTAAGGGATTTTCCCATAAAAACGAGAGGTTCCACTCTATTACGAATTTAGTCATTGCAGTTGCCGGTCCTCGGTTTTTTTTGGGCTTATGTGTGAAACAGAAGGCACTCGAGAGGGTCTCGGGTCATGATGAGTTTGGTTGTGTCGAACCTTGAATGCTGTCCTATTCGAAAAGATGACTTAATATTATGTCACACGATAATAAAGATCATGTCCAGAGTTTCGTTTTGTATTCGCCGGCTTTTGAAGTTCCAATGTTTTCTTTTGTTGAGATTAGCGAGCTCGAAAAGCCTATTGCTGATTAGATATGTGTCGAGTGTGTCTATTTTCCAAAATCTTTTGCTAACTTCCAACGCTCTCATACACACACACAAACACGGGGTGGTTTAATTGAATAATAATTCATAACAATACTACCCTCCACCGATAAGCCACGTGACCGGGAACCATATAAATCACCCGTTTGGTCAACTTTTCTGCTTATTAAGGTCATAATTTACGATCCGCATTAAACCATATCAGCACCGAATGCTGCCGCAGGATCTCCCAGGTGGGGATCGGGATGGAAGAGGTTTCCCTTACGGGTGGACACCGGAGTGGAGTGGCCTCCACCGATTGTGATGCTTGTTGACCGTGCGTCGTTGCTCAAGAAATTCAAATTACCCCGTTCAGTGTGTGTCGTTTGAATTGGGTAGAGAAATTGAGAGCATCCGCCAAACGAAGGGGTTTCTTGTGAGGTGAAATGTTGAGGATGGTGCAGGGTAGGTTCAGAGGGTAGAAATAAAAAAAGTCAACTGAATATCATACACACACACACACACACTAGAGCCCAACATGGCACGAGCTAGCACACGGGAATGGTTCAAGCGGGAAACTTCGTGATTTGGGACCCACGGAAATGTCATCTCCGTCTACGGCGGGGACGGGGCACTGCCGAATGTGCTGCGGAATGTATGGCCATAAAAATGGCGACAAAAAAGAGGCGCACACACACATTCTGGTGGGTCTCAGAAAAAGAAAACGGAATAAAAAAAAACAGGGGAAATTGTGTGTGACCTAGGTGAACAGAGGTACGGAACAGAAACCCAGGCCTCACGTACCCACAACACACCCACCAACGGGGTTGAGGTTGGTCCCTTTTTTACTCAAATTTCCCCTCCCATCACCCCCTTCACCTCCAACCACCTCTTGTTTCCCATTTTTGCTTAAGCCATCTACCAGCATCGACATCCATCGTGCAACCTAATAAAATTATGTTAATGATACCTCAGGCGAACCGTTTCTTTTTATTATTATTTCGGTGCGACACTATTTTCTCCCGTTCGTGCTTGTGTGTATGTGTGTATATGCTCCGTTTAAGGCTTTTGGGGGGCTAGTTGTATAGCTTGAAGTTTTGTTGAAGGGTAAGTTTGGTTACCATTCTGCTGTTTTTTGGTTTTGGTTTTCTATTTGAAGAACTGCATAAATTTCCAAACCTTGTTTAAGGGCGTGATCGAGAACCTTTTTTTTATTTTGTTTATGGAAGGTTCAAAAGCACCAAAAAACAAGCGAATGGTATGCAAAATACGTTTTTTTAGTAAGTTTTTTTTTTGGAAAATCCTAGCTTTCCGGTCGTGACTTCATATGTACGATGAACCATTCGCACGATCATGGAAGGTATGATGTACTTTTTCGTTGCTTTTGTGAACATAAAATCAATCGATCAATCGAAAGGAGAATCGCTGCAAACAAACGAATACAAAAAATGGCTCCATTCAGTAAAAGCACTAAAGGTTTATGTTTTTGGGCAACTATTTTGATTTCAATCCATCATGATCAATCATCTCACGCACTGTCGAACGCTATTCGAATGAAGAAGAGTGGCCGATTATCGAAAAGCTCTCCCCAAACATTCACTATCACAATACTATCAAATGCGAAAATGAAAAGCCACTCAAAATGGGGGTTGAAACCCCATTGCAGGGGAGATTGAAAATAGTTTGCAAATTAATTCCAATTTAATTAGCATAGCATCAGGCGGTCACCCTGTCGGTGGGGTGACACAGCAAGGTGCTTATTTTGTGCATGATCACATTGCTGATCAACACTTGCCCGTTCCGTAACCGCTTGAAATGCTTGATTTTGATGGTTTTGACCTAGAAAGGGCATACTTTGGTCGTTGTTTCTCTTTCTTTTTTTTTGCTACCAACCTTGTGACACTCACCGGGAATCGAAATGACACACCGGTAAACCCGTTTCGACTGTCGGCTGCACAGCCGTGAATGAATCCAATCAAACATGAATCGAACATTTTCGAACCTCAAAAAATATTGTGTGTAAGCGGGCGCGCGCGCCCATTCAAGTATCGATTACGGCGATTAATGCGAATCAAATTAATTTTCCGGGTTCCGGTGACCGCGCGATACCACGCCGGAATGGCGCTCGAATGAAATATAATCGTTTATGGTTTGTTTCCTTTTTTTGGGAGTTTTGTTTCGACCAGTGTTTGAATCGTGTTTTTTTCTGGTTGTAATGAATCGAAAGATTCCTTCCTGCTCAATTCCCGTGTTGAAGGAAACAACTGACTCACCCTGAAATTTACCTTTCAGATAAAGATCACCTTCTCAATGAAGCATGTCAGCAAAGGGGGGAGGATTGTTTTTTTGTTCGTATTTCACGCATTTTCGATTTGCCAACTCCCATATATGGGAAGGCGCGCGAAGGGTTTCCCAATAATCCAATTTGCTTCCAAATGCCGTACCATTCTCCCACGATCCTTCCCGCTTTATCAGCGCGATCGTGATCACGTATGCAAATACATCGCTGTGTACGGTTCCAACTCGCCAAAAAAAAGGCAACACACATCAGCACCGTTGGTTCACTTTTCAAGATGCTGTTACGATCGAGCATATGTTATGTTTGCTGCTGCTGCTGAATTTCATCCGTCCCGCCAAAAAGGTCAATCTGCACGGTTGTTGTGGGTCCTTTGAATTTTTGCCGCCCCTTTTCGTCAGCTGTCGAAAGCTGAAACATTGTCATTAGTGGCTCATGCTGTGGTTGTGTGGAGTGTAGTCTGGATGCCGTTTGATTTGGCGGGCGCTGTTATGAGCCCAGTCCGCGATTATCTTTCTCTGCTGGCGAATCGAAGCTCAGGGAATGGTGGCGTTGCACGTGTTTCTAAGTTCCCTTTTTTGTTGTTCGGGTAGCGTACAAGGGAAGTATCAAATATCAGTATCACTTTCTTTTTGTGTGTATGTTTTTTTTTTGTTGTTGCTGTTTTGTTTCTATTTTGGGATGAAACAATTTGTCGGACAACATGTTTAGGCGGGTTGCGGATGGTTGCGTTTAGATGGCTCGTCAAAGGATGCTGATAGCACCAGTGTGGATTTGTTGTGCCTTTTGTGAAAAGATCGATCGTCAATATTATAGATAGACACGAAACAGCCATAGATAGACACGAAATAGGCTATGAAATATGTTTTTGGTTCAGATTTTAAAAGAATAACAGATAAATTTAAGTTTTCATCGCAGGATGTTGTAGAAAGAAACGCTTCATTCACGACAGTTATTACTATCAATATCTTAAATTATGTTCAGAATTTTTTATCGACATCTAAACATCGAAATTGAATTAGCCAGACAACCAATAAAAACAATATATATTAACATGTCCGTATATAAAGGGTTAGTAAATCAGTTGACATCGGTAAAGCATGACCTAACAACACGAACCATTTGGGATCAAATCTTGATTCAATTTTCGAATTCTTGATGCCTTACATATATAAGGATATACTGATTCATTTATGAGTAATTTCATGTTCGTCAAACCTTGGAATATTTTCTGTGCATCATATTCCTTTTCTACTCCCTTTTTTCTGCTTCTTTTTTTCTTCTTATACTTCTTCTTCTTCTTCTTCTTCTTCTTCTTGGATTGAAGATCTACTAGATCATCCTTCTGCCATTTAAATAATGTGTTTTTATAACGCATTTCGACAAGTTCGTCTTTCCTGAGGAGCTCAGATGCTATCAGATCTACGACTTTTGGTGTGTTAAACTGAACATCAAGGCATGATACCATGGTTCTGGTGGCCCTAGAGGCGATACTACTTCTTCTATATCATTTGGGGGACATTTTGGGATTGTACATACATGCAGTATAAGTAGTACAATGTTATCTATATTTTTGTTATTTGCATGAGAGGATCTCGTCATTAGAATGGCACCTAACTATCCGTAAAGTTCTTATTTATTTCTATGTAGATTTTCAAAGAAAGCTTTTGGAGCTTTTCACAGAAAAAAGCTGATCTTTGCTTAAAGAACCCCGCATCAATATCCCATTATTTCAAGTTTTTTTTGTGTCATGTAATACAAAGTAAATAAAAGAAAAAAACTTCATCTCCTATTCACCATAGTCCTCATTTATAAAAATGACGAAATATTATCGTATGCATTCTCTTTATACTAAACGTTCCATTAACCGAAATGTTTTCTTTGCACTCGTAAAACAATGCCAAATTTTTCCTTTTTTTTTGTAGATATATTTCACAACCATTTATTTTTTCGCTACTTTGTACCAATACAATACCACATTATAGCGTTTTTGGGCTCTCCATTGTTTCGATCGAGAACGAGAACAACGAACCGATGCCGTAGCATAAATATTTGGTCCAGTGCAACAAGATGTGAAGAAAAAGAGAGGTAGAGAGAGATAGAGAGAGAGAGAGAGAGACCGGAAATTAATCCTTCCTATCTGGCCGACACCGGGCTGGTGTGCAATCATGCACACTTTTGCAACCGGTCTACCGAGGCTCGTCCATTTACTGGCTGGGACTTTTGCTTCGACACTAAAATAAAAGTTACAACCCAGCAGACCGGAAGTATGCGCTGTCTGAGGTTTGTTTCGATGTGGTTGTAATCATTGTTTAGGGCTTTACAATCGCCATCGTCCCAAGCGGTCGCGGAAGGGAATGGATAAGCTTTTCATTAAAGCTTAATCTAGCTTTTTGATTATGATTTGTTTCTGCTTCGGCGAAATGTTTGTTTCCTTTGAATTAGCCCAACAGCGTATGCAGATGATGATGGCGTTTGGGAGAAGATAGAACAACAATAAAAGGATGGCAATTAGTTGTAAGATATGTTTCCTTCCTTTAGATGAAAGTAATAGAAGCAACTTTATCATTACTATGTTGTACTTTATAGCTATGACTCACTGTTCGCTGCACTGAACATGGCAGCAATGTACGCCCTTTTCGTTGGCAGAGACATGTATAAAGGGTGGACACCCAATCAACACTGGCCAGCATATATGCCAGTGACCTCCGCGGAAGGATGCCACTCAAAGAGATCGAAAGAATGAAGAAAAAAAACGCAAACCCATCGGGAAAAGGGAAACAAAAACCTCCTCTAAAATACGTCAAAAAGCTGAGGGTGAACAACGAAAATAAAAAAAAAGGTGGAAGTAAAATACGTTACAGAAAATGAACTTTATGGCTAAAATATGCTATATCTGTTCGCGACCTTTCCCTGGCAATTGGGGTTGGCAGGTTTTTGGGAGTCAGCAGCCAAGTTGGGCGCAACATCGGGCGCAACATTTGTTCCCATAACAAATGACTTCTTCGTGATGAGCCCGTATAATAAGCATGGTGTGGTGGTTATGGTTTTCGTTTTCTTCTTCCTTTTTTTTGTCCATTTTTCGTATGCACACACAAACACACGATGTGTCCTGGAAGAGGAAGAGCACATCGAAGATCATCGTCCGGGCACGTTCATTATCAATTATTTTACCTTTTTCAACATTTCGACGTTCTGGAGGTACTCGCAGTCCTTGTGAATGCGTTCTTCCTGAGGCACGAATGCCGTTGGTTTCGCTTTTTTCTTTCTTCTTACAACATCCCAAATCGTGCTACGAAAACAGTGCGTACAGGGTGATGCATGTGTGATGTGCCTCGTTCCACACAAAACCCATCATTTCCTCTCGACATCGCGCCCTTCGACATCAACAGCAAAAGGTTTCCAACAAACGCACGCAATCTTCCAACCTTTTCTGCCTCCCAAACAAAAAAAAAAGGGGTACGCAACCCATAAAATTGATGTCCAGCAGTTATCGTGAAATGAACAATCGTTAAAAGGCGTATGATAAATCGAGAAGTGTGACTATTAAGCAGCAGCAGTTACCCGTACCGATGGAAGCGTATCGGATTCCCGAACAAATGTTAGATTGTTGATCGGATACAGGATCCTTACCGTGCCCCGTAGTAACGCGGTAGCCTCTTGGGCCTTCGTGGTCAACCGCGGGAGGGCCGACCGAATCGTCTGCTGATTGTGTCAATCAAAATTAAGCGATGAAACACAAGTAACCGAGTGTCGGTGTATGGAGAGACAGTAAATTAATTTTATCTTCTGCTTTCCTTACGAAACTCCATTAAGAAAATGCGTTCGTACGCAAGAGGAAAGGAAAGGATGTTGAGTTACAACAATGTTTCCCGGTTGTTCTGGTCCATGTAGTGGCTTTGTAAGCTTGTGTTCGGTTTTATTTCCCGATCGCACCATGAGGCGATATTTGATCTCCCGCATCATTCCCTCAGCATGCTGATTGGTGCGTGATTAATTCTGGGAAGGGTCTGCCTTCTTGAAGACTTGCGGCAAAGTTTTTTTTCTGTTGGTGTCGTGCGGTTTCTTCAAGAAAACGATTAATAAATTTTTAGGTTGAGTGAGTGCAACGTGTAAAGAAAAAGATGGACGAATATACTATAATTTAAATCACTTGTTGTCACAATTTTAGACAATTTCCACTCAAAAATTCTTGCATTAAAGTACCTTAGCTTTACCATCTCCATACAAACGGGAATTGCATTTTTGCTTTTGTAGCTGATGTTGTAAGGTTATGCTTATTGCAGCAGTTCCATGGAACGAAGCGCTCGGATCCTACCGGATGACATCGTAACAATGGGAAAAGTGTTTGTTCTATCATCACCGCTGAGTCCAGAGCAAAAAACCCAATTTCTGCAAGTAATCGCCAGAAAACTCTCCCAGGCGCACAATCAGCAATGGGGAAACAATTTCATTCCCCTTGGAGGATTTTCCCCCCGTTGGGATTATGAGGTAGTTTGCCAATTTTTTGCCCTTAAACCAGCTGACGCCACCACGGAGTGCGACAGTGCATTGTCGTTTTGCTTGACTTTTTTTTTATTGTTGGAGTGTATCCCGCTTCGGGTAGGACGGTTATGCACCATTTGCGTCATGCTCGCGTTACGGTTTACGCGTCACCGTGTCTTGCCGCAACGCGGTGAAGAAACGCGTGTTAAATTGGAAAGGTGAAAGAACGGTGGAAATAAACAGGGAAAACCCCACCAAAAACTTTGTTTTGCTACCGGTAACTGCAATGTGTACTGGGCGAAAAGTTTTATTTTTTTTTGGTATAAAATTTAATTTAAAATATTGATTTTTATTTTGTTTTCTAATTATCAAAAACACTGAGTGATTTGGGAGCAAAGTTTTGGGGCTTTTGCTTATGTTCGGTTTAATAAACGCAAAACCCCAAAATTCATGAGCACCAAGCGGCTGGCAAACATCAAACAACGTTCCGACGTTACAAAGGATTTTGGCTATGGTCAAAAGCCTCGATTCAATTGTCAGCACACCCTTGAAGGAGGTTCATTCTTTCTGCCTTTCTTTAATCTGATATCTTGTTACATGCGCTGCTCCTTTAACGGGTCAGCAAGCGTTTTCTGGATGATGCGTAATACGATCCGTCTTGGTGGCTTCTGTGCTGCTGGAAACCAGAGTGGTTTGGAAGAAACAAACAAGATAAATTGATTTTACATTGTGAAGAAGTGTTTGTGGTTTTTTTTCACTTTAAGAAATGAAACAACTTCATTGATGAGCAATTTGTTGAAATTCTTTTTTTTGTAATATAAAAAAGAATAAATAAAATGCAAGTTAACTCCGTCTCAGTGTTTTGGTTGCTGTGCGAGAGGATGTTTTCCATAAAATTTAAATGAAAGCCAACCATCCCGTGCCACATCCAAGTATTGTTGTTTCATGCGATGGAATTAATATTGTTATTAAAATGTATTAACTTAATCGAATGGACAATTGTTTCTGTTACTTTACTCAAAGAAATTTACTCAAAGAGTTACTGCGTTTTCAGGATTATTTTTGTTATAGTAAATCATTATCTTATGCTTTTAATATCTTCCGAATGTCTTCATGTTTTTGAGGAGTTGTTTTATCTTGCTATGCAGAAACCTTTTCAGTGGTTATATTAACTCCGTACTTTCTTCTGGAGATGGGTCGTCCAAGTGCTCCGTTAGAAGCTCTATTGGTCTTCATTCCTAATCCAAAACTTTTGATCGACGTCACAAGTTCTTCAAAAAAAGATACTCTGGTAGCATTTATCTGAGCAGTTTTTTGAAGATTTTATATCAGGGCCAAGTTTCTTCAATTGCTGGGCTTCATCATTAAACAGCAAAAACAGAAAGAGTTCCCTTACCTCAAAGGCTCGTTCTGCGAGGTTTTGTACTTCTTGTTATGTCAAAACCTCGTTAAAACTAGTTTCTAGTTTCAGTAGTGCGTGTTAAATGCTACTAACAAAACCACCTCTGCTAACGTTCTTAGTATACAACTAAATTAGGTTTTGTTACCGCTTTTTCATAACCGTTGCTTTAGAGGACAACATCGCTCCGTTACAATGATGAAAGCTGTTGTCAGCTGTCACGGAACTGGTAGTTTTAGTCACACGTTCCAGTACCTTTTACTTGTGCAGCTCATAAGCCCCATTTCCTTGTGTCACATTCGACGTGTAAGACATACGTTTTTATTAGTAACTACAGCTGCAATAGTACGGTGTCGTAAAAGACACAACGCCACATCCTTTCGGTACCGTACAGCATTCGTAATGGTGCAAGATCGTGCGTTCGGATGGACAGAACAGTGGGTGGACATCTTTCCTGGACCAAGATTTTATTGTACCAGCGAAACATTCATTTCCCCCCGAGGGAATTGTAAGCCGAGGATTGATGTTGCGCTTTCTCTTCGTGTTTTGCTGCAATTGCTAGCCGCCAGAAACCATTAAGCCGTTACTGAAGTGCGGTATTAAGCCGCAAGGAGCAAGATGTCATTGTTTCTGTGTCTGTTGTTTGTGTGCCTTACGGAACCGAAAAGGATATCAGAAGTGTAATATGGAGCTTCTCACTGTCGGGGTTTTTTTCTTTCCTCGGGATGTCGAGATGTTTTTTGATTGCTTTAGTAACATTCGGCTTCTTTGGTTGCTGCTCTAAACCTCTTCTAATCCTGCAATGGAATGTGTGAACAGGGTTATAAATATGGTGAGCAAAATAAATTGCTAACAATGCAATGGGTAAACAGCTTTCAATTCGGATCGTTAAAGCACCAACTCGGCACCCATTCATCATGTTTGGCCACGAAGCAGCCGGCGTTAGGTAGATGCTACGGTTCCAAAATTGACCGTCACAACACTGTCTAGCGAGAGGGGTGGATATCGAAAAGCCAAAACACTTCGTCACTTCGTGCGTCGTCGTAGTACTAGAAGGTCGTCTTTACGGTGCCGAGAACCTTCTTCAACGCAAAAGAAAAGGTGATGATTTGGCAGGTTTCCGGACAGTGTTTGTTTTGGATACCGTTCTGAGCGTCCTGTGGGAATCAGGGCGCCCGACACCTCAAACAGTGCTTCGCCGGTCACGATTCGGCGTGTAAATTCGTTGTCAGATGCAATCAGTCTCTCGGTGCGAGGTGACGCTTACAGAACACCATCTTCAGTTTTACGCACCGTTCCTTGGCGCGGTATGTTTGGCGGTTCATTATATCGCTTTTGGCGCACCACCACCAAAAGTTGGCTAGTGTGCGTTTTCATAAATCATGCTCTGTGCTCCTTTTTTTCTTCTTATAACACGCTCTATAGCCGGAACGCTTCATAAACGCGCTATCGCGCCCCGAATAGGCGATGAAGATGGAGAAAAGTGTTTTCATAAATCATGTCCTAAAAAAGTGTCCACGGGAAATATGAGTGGAAACGAGAGAGAGAGAGAGATAGAGAGAGAGAAAGAGCAAGTGTAAAAGGACTATCAAAAAGAGCAAGCAACATTGAATGAAAATAATCGAAAGGAGCTTTCACGAAAAGAGACAAGAGATGTGTACAATTGGACAAATAAAAAAAAAAGAAAATTTGGATTTTCCCCTTCAGGAAAAATAGCCACCAAAGTTTTAATATTTACGTTATGCGCACTTTTCTACCCAATTTAATTGTAACGAAACATTAATTCTTCCACTGACAAAAAAAAATGAAATGGAATTCCTGATAGAACGCAACTCTGGCATCTGTGATGCGTAGGAATTGATCTGTATTATAGTATGTTAAAATATCCCCTACCGGGACATAAAATATATCTAAATAATGGACGTAAGACATGCTTCAAAGGAAACCATCATCTGATCTGATACCTCAAAAGAGAGTGAGAGACTTAGCGAGATTAGAACTGAACCAGAAGTAATGACGATGGATGCATTGATCCATCAAACTGGGTTGAAATATCTCCAGGAAGCTGGTCCGATTGCTCGTAGTTTGATAAATTTGTCATAAGCATAAAAAAAGCTTTCCAAATGGAGACAGTCCGTTTCAAATCGTCCGTAGCTTTGTTGCGTTAACCGGATGGTTTATTGGATTATTGATAGTCAGTTAACGATCGGCAGGAGTTGGGCGAGATGGCGTCCGTACTTCTGTCGCGGGATCGGACCAAACATAGGAGATCTTTTCCAAAGCACAACAGAATCAATGTTAATCTTCTGTGCGGGGGTTTTCTGGTCGTCGGTAAAGCGAGAAACGACACAATTTTCCCACAGCTACCTAAATGTGAATTCCATCATTAATCTTTCGCCCCGTGAGCCGCAGCGTCTGATGGCGTTGGCATTCCTGGATAATCCACCACAACCCGAGCTGGATAGGGTGGATCAGTTTCTGGTCCGATCGCGATATAATGTGCGGATCCACTTTTGTGCGTACCATTATTCTATTGGACACTGTCTTATCCTAACCTCCGCATACTCCTTATTAGGCATCACATTTTCCGCCTTAGATCTACTGTTTAAGCGAATCGTTTTGTTCTGTTCCCCAGGTTCCGATGTTTCGCATCGAGCATTGGCTCACAGCAGCCCGTTTGGTTGTATAAATAATGATATTGCTTTTATTCATTCATCATCCTCTCACCTGCGTTTGGTGGCTATGGTGGAGTTCCTGACGAGAACCTAATGTGTGGAATGGAACCGTTTTGTGCCGCGTACGTTGTGGCGGACGGTTCGGCGATGCCATGATACTGATATCCACCACGAATAAGCCAAGATAGCTCTCGCATTGATAGCAATCTGATATTTGGAGACCGTTGCAGGTCACCGAGCTGAAGCAGGCGATCCATGATCGGTCGCACTATCTGAGGGTGCGCGCACGCTCAATCGCTTAGCAAATGTACGAAGTAACGCTGGAATCCACTTCGATCGAACTGATCGAATAGATATGTCTTTGGCGGGGGAAGTTTTTTGTTGTTGCTGTTTTGCTTCGATTGGTTAAATTGTTTTCCGCCATGTATGGTACGCCAGGTAGGGGCAAATCAGCAGGAGACTTGATCCGGTATAATTGGACAAACTGAGCATTGATCTGGCAAACAAATCCAACCGGGCAAAAACTGATCCGTTGTTTGTTGGTGTTGGTCGCGCATTTCCAAACCCCTTCATGCGCGATCGCAAACAGACGAAATGGTTCCTTTGAAGATAGGATTGAACCGTTGGTTCAAGAACTGTAGTATCTTCAACCTGGGAAAGGGAATTATCGCAAAGAAAGATGACTCTTAATGGGGTACCATTTGGTGCTGGTCCATCGTTAAAGCCGATGATGCTCCAGAGAGTAGGCAAGAAACCTTTCCTCCCTGCAAGGTTTGTCCTTTGATAATTATGCTCTGGACCTTCTTTTCGCACCGTAACGCACTCTCGTTTCATTCGCATCATCCAGTATTTTGCGATTCTACCAAGGGCGCAGAGCGTTTTTCCTTTGACCCACGTGTCTTCCGGTGGAGCAGATTTTCGGCTTAAGATAGTGCCAGAGAAAAACAGGAGACTATGTTAAAGACCGCCCGAGCAGTGCCCGAATGTCAGGTGTACGAATGTGCCAGAGATTACGACTGTATTGGATGGTTGTGTGGCAAACCATTATCACCTCTGGTCGTTTGGATGTTATTGCTTGCTGTGCCTTCGGGGCACATCAGTCAGATCGTTTATTAGAGAGCTTGATTATCTGATGCTTTCAATCAGCTTTCGCGGGTTGTGCGAGCGGTTGATTGTTTCGTTTTTTTTCTTGTTTTGTTTGAGGGTTTGGTGGAGTTTGGTATTGTGCTCGATCAACGGTCCAAATTAGCAAACAGAATACGGTGTTTGATTGTGAAAAATGTGGAAGTCATTAGTAGGAAGTAATAAATTTAATCAAGCAGTTTAGCACAACAAATTGGCTGGAGGAGGAAACAAAACATTAGTAAGCATTAGTTAGCATAAACACATGATTTTAGCTTTCAATATTGGGAAGATGAGGAGATGATTTTCTTTCCAGAGCAACCCCCTCTCGGAGTGGAATAGACAAAAGATAATTAATTTTTATAGGAAAGGAATCAAAATTGGTTTCCAATTTTTTTTGACAAGTAATTTAACACAGTCCGATACATTTTAGATGACCATTAGAAAAATCGTCTCGGAGCAGCCATCGTATGGATGGAAAACCCACAAAAACCCCTTGATGCTTATGCTTGGGTTCAGCGTCGTAAAGTTGGAAAGATAATATTTTTACGGTTTAATTAAGTTGCTATAAAATGCAAAGCCACTCGTACGAAAGCAAACCGGATCAAAACAATATGCTCGCTCGGACGATGATTTCGATTGCCAGTTTTTGGTGGGGTTTTAACTTTTTATTGTAGAAATATTGTTTTATTTCTGTAGGTGGTCGCCGCTTGGGGTTTCATTATTTATATTATGGAAGTTGTCTATATTAGAGCGTCTCGTCGGGTGGTTGGCACGAAACCATACGGGTTCGCTTATGTCGTGCGGTGCCGAGGGTCCGCAAATTAAGGGTTGTAAGTAACGGTGGTTTCGGTTAAAGTTTATGTTTCCACACAGTTTGATATGATCGTACAGTTTGACGAACCACCCCAAAAACTGTTACGGATGTCTGGGTGTGGGAGGGGAACCTTTCTTCAGGTTATGCTCCAAAGTTCTGGGCCCTTTTTTGAATGTTTTTTTTTTTTTGGACCGGTGGTGAAAGCGAAGAGCTGTCTAATTACCATCACGGAATGCGAACGAATCGCGGAAGCGGGTGCGGGTTGCGTTCAATGGAAGAAACATTAATAACGCAAGCAATGAAAGAAGGCTGATGTTTATCAGCTGTGATCATGGGCTAAACGCACTGGAATGTCTGCGCCCAATTCAGCTGTCTCCGTACGGGGCTTGCAAGCAACGCCAATGAATTTCCTGCCAGATCTTCCACGGTAGCATGGATTTATACATTCACCACTAAACCCCCGGTCTTGAATGTGGTGTGTAGGTCGTCCATAACTCAAGGGTGGGTGAGTGTGGCACTCAAGCAAGAGCGGGTAATTGTGGATGCGTTTGTTAAAAGGGTCATTTTGGGGTTGTAAGCGTAGGAGCGCCCGGTGCCATTTGGAAAAGAAAAAAAGCCCTCGCGTTCCCAGAAATCATCAAAGCGCGTACCTGTCAGCCTTTCTTCGTGGTCGTCGGGCTGGTCGCTAATTTGCATGCACCGCCAGAAAGAAGCGGGAGCTCACGTTCCTGCATCGCAGCCCGGTTCGTCGGTTGGACAGTTGTCGGTGACAGCAAGTGGACAGTTTCCCTTCAATACGTACGCGTCGCCGAAAGGCGGATTTCTTGTCGCCGGGGCGCAACTTGACGCGGCTATTTATTGTTGTTAATATTATTTTTTATTACCAATAAATAATTTAAGCGAAAGGGTTTTTTTTTGAAGGGTTGGGTTTGAGGACGGTCCCGTCGACTGGCCGATGGACGATAAATGGTTCGTATTAAAGGGGTGAAATCATTACAGTCAGAAACTGCAGCTGACGGGTGGTCACTTTGGGTAGGAGCTTGTTGAGGTTTCGGTACTGTCAAACCGTCTTGAAGGGAGTCACAGCGCAATGACAACTGGCGAGTGATCGGTAGGTACAATCTCGTTTTACCGTGCGATCGGGAATAGTTTATACCCATCACAGTAAATGCATCCATGGAAATTATATGAAGCAGAACCAACACAATTTAATTCCACGCGTGCATGCGTACATTGCGGTCGAGTGACGTTGGGCTGGCGCAGGAATTGTCCGATCGTAACGATTTGATACGCATGATTCAATCTTGGGTGTGTGAAAACTGAAGTTATGGGACAATTTGATAGCGATCTTTATCGGTTATGTTTTGTGTTTGGAGATCAAACATGATCGAAACGATTACCTCGTATGATAGCACTTTGAGGTTCGATCGATACTTGAGACGATATTTAAATAACTCTTTATATTAAAGTTATCAAGTTTATTTTTTTTCTCCTGTCTCCGTCATCTCGTTACATTGAATTATATTGATGTGACTGACTTAATGGTTGTCCGATTGAAAGAAAAAACAAATGTCCCATTTGCTATAACTGTAGCCCCATTAAATCCGTTTATTAACGGTGCTTTATTACGGTCCATATTTTATACACACCCATTCCCCGCTTTAACCTACCGAATCGAGGCGTAAAAAAGTAACCCTTTTTGTTTCAATTAGCCATACATAAATAAATGCATATTAAATCACCCAATCATACGCCGAATCCATCGTGTTAATTTGACACCCTTTCCTAAACCGCCCCAAAAAAAAACGTGGCTTGAGCACGCGAATGATGCTGGAGCATGTAAATTAATCGTGAATTATACACCAGACCAAGTACAATTGCTTTCATAGGCAGAAAAAAAACCATGGGTACTTAGGCGCAATGGGTTGTGCCAGAACGTTGTCCAAATAATAAATCATAATCAACCATTAGTTGTGCCACGTCCCTCCCTTTTCGGGTGCCTATTTCTGATGGGATTTCTGTGATGCTACGGACGCCAACCATTCTCCATTTCCACTTCTAACCGGTGGAATGTACAGAATGGTGGCGCAGTCATCGAAACTAGCACTCCGCCTGACAACTGGGACTATTATTACCGTGCCGAACCGAGTGTGCGGCATCAACACACTCCAAAATAGCCATCGTTTGTTGCTTCTTTTCTATTCTTTATAGTTGTTTTTTTCTCTTCTTTTTTGTTGTTAAATATCATGCTTGATGGATCTGTAAAGTTTTGTAGGATCTACTCTTTTTGCTACGAAACTACGGAGAGACACACTCCATAGTACGAGGACCGCCTGAGCACACGACTAGTTTGTTACAGATTTTTATGCAAATTAACCTTACCATCAAACGGGGCATAATGGAGAGCATTAAAATTATGCTAAACACAACACTCCCTTCCAATGGGCAATCCCATCGCCTCCATCCCACACCCCCCCTTAAGTGGCTCGCCGGGTAAGCGATTAGCTATGTGTGCCCCTTTGGGGTCGTTCTAAAGCATTGAGTTGGTTGGGAGGGCCCAGCCCTTTGCCGGAGGATGTGGAGCGGTCCAGTGGTGTTGACTGTTGGAAATTAATTTATTATTTACATGCGCTTTTCGGGGGGTAAAGATTACGTGTCTAAAGTCTATTGAATGTTAGCTGGTTGTTGCTGTTGTTGTGGTTATTATGTTATGTTTGTGCTTTGCTGGGAAGGAAAAAAACCTGAGCGTGACCAATCTGTTGCAGGCTGTCTGTTGGACTGCGGAAAACATCAAATTTTAAATGAATGCGATGGTTTTTATTATGATGTTAGCAGTCAAGTTGAAGATTGAATCATTTGGTGGCAGCCAGGCGCGTTTGGTTGAAGTGTAACGAATAGCAAAAAAAAAAAAACAGGAGGAGAAAGCGGGTTTTCCTCCACGTGGGTGTCGAGGGTCCTAAAAGTGACATTTTTTCTATTGCCATAATCACATTGTTGGAGCGAAAGTTTATGAATGGGTAAACATTCAATGATTTATTAGGAATAATAAATACACGATTAACCAAAGGAATCAAATATTATTTATTTCATCATTAAAATGAAACTGGTTTCGTTTGGAAAAGTCAAAAAGTGAAAATAAGTTTTTAATTTTTATTTTCGCTCCAACACATTCCACCTCGCACTTGAAAAAGGTTCTGGCAAAACTCAACCCAAAATCAATTTAAAGTTTGCGTCATCTTTAACGCTTATCGCCGTTTTTTTTTCTTTTGCTTCGAACCAATAAATGCTTCCTTTACAGCTGGGAACACCCGTGCGCCGTGTAGAAAGTATCGGCCATCATTGACTGACGACGGTCGATGCGGTTACGATCGCTCGGTGCTTGACATGATGCTCAACAAAGTACGACACCGTACGGTGTTATGTCCCGTGGATCCACCCGCCGCAATGGGTTGAAAAATTTAATTTTGGATAAAGAAGCAGCAAAGGAAAAAAAAGCAACCGCCCGACGAAAACTTCGTCGCCTTTTGCGAGATTTGGTGTGTGTGATTTTTTTTTTGACCTCCTCCAATGATATTCCCATTTTTGTCAGCTATTCTGGTTCGTCTAGGTCGCCTTCCGCGGTTCCGAGTTTGGGAAAAGACTCGCGAGACATTTCGCGTCGCGGAATGTGCAACGAAATGGAACGGCATAAACGTCGCACCCGTAACATCGTACGTCTTATGTGAGTAATGGGTCGTATTTTATTTTTTTTGCAACCATAGCACAGGATAGACCGGTTGGCAAATTGATGCGGGGTTTTTCGTTTAATTTCATAAACTATTTTCAGCCCAGCCTGGTGAGCGGAGCTGAGGTGAGTGAGCTGGAGGGAATCTTTACGATCTATGAGAGATATTTTTTGTCCGCATTTAAATGTTTGTCATTGAAATGATTGCGTATCTCCAAATCTTGGAGCCAAAGTGGTTTGAGGTGATTAAATTTTAGTTGATTTTCCTTAAGCAACGAACGTATTCTTATAGGACCGGAGTAGTGTACATTGGTGGAATGAACAATTAGCGTTCTGACGGAGTAATTCCATGCGACCTCCGATGAAAAGCCCAAAGTAGGGTATGGAAATGATGAGACGCTAAATAAGTCTTAGCAAAGTTCTAATCGATTTACGCTATTCCTATTCGGGATTCGTATATAAAATCGCGAGATTTAGCGTATCACGCTCGTAAACTTACCGAACCCAATTAGAGGAGGAGTTCTATTATATAAAGCTTCAATACAGAAGTTCGCCCCAAAAAAAAGGTTTTTGAGCTGGTCTTAAATACTTCAAACTCACCAGCACGCGGGAACTCCTTACTGCCGGCGAAGTAATCGCATAAATCGTTGCCTATTTAAACTATGCGTGATCCCGAGTACCACTCGAGCGTTCTTGATCGGTGATTGACTTACGCTCGGCGTGGAGTGCTACCAAAAGTGGTCCCTGCCGTTTGAGAGTGGCAGTGCGTCAGCTTCGACATCCACGCATGATTTGGATTTTTTCGTTGAGCGCTGTCAATCAGAGGATGGCTTACAAAGCTACCCATCTCCAGTACGTCGAAAGAATGAAACTCTTTTGCAAGATGCTTCTTTGTGATGGTCCGAAACGTTTGAGATGTACTTGTATTCCTATGAAAGAAGCTCATTCTACGATTTCAGATATTCAGAACAAGCAATTGGAAGATTCTCTACCACTAGCGCCACTAGACGGAACTGCAATTTAGAGTGTTGCACTCATAATGGAAGCCACTATTGCTGCATCCAGCACTAGAACTATTCAATCCAAGCGTCATCCAACGGTCAGGAACGAGTGGTTTAAAGCTCATAAAAATATTTGATATGTTAATTACTACCTTCCATCTTGCCGATTCCCTGGTGAGAAACTCCCGGGACTGTTTAGGATGTGTTTTTTTTTTGCCGACGAGAACCAGTGAGAACAGGTCGGACGGATCCCGGTGATGGAACGTGTCGTTCATCGTTTTCTTCAGAAGCGCAACAGATGCGTTCTTGTTCCCCAGCTGGCTTCTAATGGTTTGCCTCTAGCAGGGAGTGTGCACAACAACAAAAAAGAAACAAAATGTCTTCAACTCTTTGAACTCTTTAGGAGCGGCGAACTGGAAGTAGAAAGATCCATCAGAAACTCGTACCTCGTCATGGGAATTTAAAGTATTAGAGTAAACAAAACGGTTTCCAGCATTGAGAAAGAAGCGTTAAATGGTGCGTTTGAGTAGAGATATGAATTGATACTTTTGGGAGATGGTTAACATGGCCAGTATGCAAACGGTTAAGATGGTGGTATAAATACTGTCTACATTACAGGTGACTAGCTTGTACCGTGTGCCTGTTCTTAGACATAAGCTGACTGCATAAAGTCCCGTTTTCCATGCGTTGTTTCTCCAGCATTATTACCCCTGGAAAACAAGGGCAAGATAAAACGTACCTACGATCGTTGTCGGCAAACGCAATAAGATCATCAATCACGCTGAAAAACTGCTCCATCAGAACATGTAACCGATCATTGTGGGCCATATGTAACAATACATCATTATCGTGGCGCAAGTTTCAATCGACTTGTTTCGTGGAGAAAATAGTCTAAAACATGCATTCTTCTAGCGATATGCTAAGAAGGATTGGGGGGATGATTTTGCGCCTTCGGATAATTTATGCTGGAGTACGAGAGAAACAGAGAGAGAGAGAAAGAGTTGGGAGTACGTCTCGCGATCATGTTGGACAGTTTATGGCTCGCAACATCAACAACCTTTGCTGCCATTGGTGCAACACACGCCACTTGTGACGGGCGGCCTTTTGGGGCGAAACCGTTTCCGAGCTGCGGCTGTCAGGAAGTTGAATGTGTAATTAATATTTCTAGCCCCCACGTGCGCATGATACATGATTTATGTTCATCTTCATTCCGGGCCACACTCGCTTTTTTTTTACACTCGCCGGTCACAGATAATCTCCGCTGACAGTGGTATACGGTACGGTGGTGTGTACACCGCTTACGGTTCGTTACTTTCTTTTCCGGGAATCATTTCACGTGTGACAGTCCGTTTATGGTATCAAAGCCAGCTTGCCAGTGACCATAGTGGCCTCTGTTAGATGGTGTGTTGGGTGGTGATACCGTTTTTTTCTTGCATTTCAGATCAATATCCCCTATCAAGCTTGTAGAAAGAGTTGCGTTGAGTTTTATGGAGCTGAGATCAAAACTAGTTAAATGGGGGGCAGCAATGTAGGAAGTTTGTTTAGTTTGTTTTAGTAACCCTTTTTTAGTATGAAATGGAAAATAAAACAAACGCATGCACAGGGTGTTAGTTTCGGAAAGGGTATGGTAATTTGAACTGTATTTAAGCATGAAAAATGTTTAGTAACTCTTAAACATCTCTAAACATGTGGTTTCGTTTCGTGAGAGGGAAGGAACAATAAAGAAGCTCATCTTGAACGATAACGAATCTTGATTTAAAACGCTCCAGAAGCACTATTTAAGCGCGTTTGAAATCTCCTTCGCTGCTCGTGCTTCCCCATCTTAGCGTAGACCAGATACGGCAAATTGAATGATTATTTATGATGATAGCATATTAAGCAGCAGAACGGATGAAACCTTCACCATCATTACATTGGCAGCATTCCGTTTCATCTTCGTACGCGTGCGTAAGGTTCGATTTAGACGATGCGCTTTGAGACGCTTATTGCGCCTTGCGCTACTATTTTGACTGTTGCCGCACAATGGGAATAGTTCAATAATAAATTGTTATAAATTATATTCAAATATTGATAAAAATCGTATGAAACATAATTATCAATCATCATATCAGTATATCAAAAGTCTGGTTTTGTTGCTATACAACCACAAGAGGTCTTGATCCTGCCATTTCGGGTTTTCCTTAACTTTATTTATCTTTACCTTTATTGATCAGGATCTTTGCTACGGGCAGCGGTTTTCTCACAACTCAAAACCTCAAAGAATTTCCTCAGAANTTATAAATTATATTCAAATATTGATAAAAATCGTATGAAACATGGCTATCAGTAATCATATCAGTACATCATATATTTTGTTTTGTTACTCTACAACCACAAGAGGTCTTGATCCTGCCATTTCGGGTTTTCCTTAACTTTATTTATCTTTACCTTTATTGATCAGGATCTTTGCTACGGGCAGCGGTTTTCTCACAACTCAAAACCTCAAAGAATTTCCTCAGAAATGAAAACCTCAGGCACTTGCGAATGATTTTGAGTGATTTGCATTTTGAGGAAAACCTTGACCATTTCTCTCTCGACATCGACGAATGTCTCAAAAAAATTTTAGACCATTTTTGATTAATCGTCTTGACAGATCGGACATTTGTTTATAAGGTTTATTTCACGACCTTTTAAGTAAGATTTTTGAATTACGTTCTTTTCACTAATAAGATGTTCATTTATACTTTTATCCTTAAATCCCAATTCCATATAATAAGAACAAAATCTTCGATTACCCAAAGAATACAATAACATTAACAATCGCCATAAATCGTCATATTGTTGCCGACGAAAAGCGAAGCATTATGGCCGCCGGGATTGATAGTTTGATAGACAAAATTTGATGATAACTTCTAAAGGCCACGAAGATTTTAGATTCGAGACGTTTTTTGAGGGATTTAAGCGACTGAAGAAGTTTGAGGAAAAGTCTCAGTTGTCATTGGCGCGCGGCTTTAGACCTGCCCCTAATATCGTATAGGACGGAGAAAACCATAGATAAAAGCTATTCATCATACTTTCAGTTTGGTTAACATTTATATTACATTCAATTGTATTGCAATCTTAATTTCTTTTAAATAATACTCTCGATGCATTGTTGCCCAGTGTGCAGCTGTATCAGCAAAGGGCATGCTGCAGCAACGTACCGTCGAAATAGGTGGCCTAAGGGATGACGTATTTTTAACATTTATTGGTATGGTTGCGATCGATTATCGATCTTCCTAATTGCGTTACGCGGGTAAAAGCTTCTAACTATAGACGGACGGATGCGCTGCCAAGTGTGCATTAAACAATAATTTCTTTTCCCTTTTGCTAAATAATCTCAACGATGAGCTATTTGAGTCACGTTTCGATTCGCGGAAATACTTCTTACGCGTTGTTACTAATCATTAACAGTATGGTAGGATCGGAAAACATGGAATTTGATTGTAATTCGCTAACGAAACAAAGCAAATTACCTCACGTATCAAACATAATTGGTTCATTTGCGGGAATCACTGAATCGGCAGTATACTGCTCAGTGAACCGAACGCACGCAATGTCCATTAACGCTGGTGAGATTCGGAAGGACGGCAAACAGGTGTACAGGGAATTGATAAACAAAGTCACATATTTTGAGGTAAAAGAATATTGTTTCACAACTAATATAACACATAAGCTTTTGCCTAATTTTGTTATATGTACCTTTGTTACCAAAGTGTCGTTAACGTTTTGCGGGTCAATATCACTACATAAACGGTAGCATTAGGTCCAGCTGTAATCTTTCTCACGAAACCGACAAACACCCTGCCGCCCTAGTTGACGTGTGACAGTCGGCTTTCGTTTGCAAAAAAATGTTGAAAAAAAAACGCTTTAATGTTGCAGCGCTACCATTCGCTTATTTTTTGCGTCGTATTCGGCCTCTCCGTATGCTGTCAGTCAAGTGCACGCAACCGTAGAGGTGTCAAACGTCGGATTTATCGGCCTGCCCTTTACCATCGTACCCCTGTCACACACCAGGTCACATTCCCATCCCTTACTGAGGTTGGTAGCGTGATGACATTTAGTATTCACGGCGCGGCTTCATCGCGATTGGTGTTGCTGACGTGATGCGGCTCTGCTGTAGGTACACCTACAGGTCGGTCAGTTAGTAAAATGCAAAAACAAAGTACCCATAGCCATGTCCTACAAATGCAGGGAAGAAGCTCCACCGAACCGACCGATCGTTCATCCGGTTTTTCGGGGTGATTATGATGATTTGATGAACCGCAACAGCAGCCAGGCTTTGTGTCAGTGGGGTTTTTGCACGCACCAAAATTACTGTTTGGTCATTTGTCTACTTAAATGGTTACGCGTGACTTAAAACTCCCGCTTCAAAAAATTGCCACCGACCAACAAACAGAAAACAGAGCAGTACTGTCTCAGCATAATAAAGCATTGGACATAAAATGAACGATCCACATAACCTTGTTTTATGCGCATGATGACTTCATTGCTCCAGTGCTCAATTATTGATGTCCATTTGTGGGATGTGAAACTGGCTTTGGTTACTTTCTTCACTTCTGCACAGTTCGATAAGGGAAAAATAAATCCGTCCCGTACCATTTGTGGGCATTTTCAGGCGATCCCAAAAGTGGTCGACTCACGGTTTAGCACGGTGGCACGTAGTCAATCGTGTGAGGCATAATCACGAGCGTAAACATGATCGACGCCGATTTATTGTTGCCGCAAATTAATGCTTACCGAGCAGCAATCGTTTTTCCCCCGCACTTGGTTTCGATTTTGAGAAACGTGTAAGGATGCTTGGTTTGAGGTAAAAAGGCGACAAAATTCACGCAACCAGCGAGGGTTGCATTCGGGAATTCGTTCGTATGCCGTGTGTCGGTTGATACTTGTTTGACCATTTTTGGCGTAGATGAAGTTTATGGCTATCGCACAATGTTAATTACGAAAACATTAACCAACACACGGACGGACACGGCGAATTGATAAGAATGTGTGTTGCTACCAAAGACACCTTCATCCATGAAACAGTGGAGTAAGATTTTCTTAAATGTCTTTTGATGTTTTGACGGTGCATTGTTGCAAATGTAAGGAATGAAAAGGTAAAAATGCTCAATCAATTGGTTGATTCCAAAGCAAAAAAAAAATCCGATAACAATAACCGAAACGCCGCCATATGTTTCTTTCGTAATTGTATGTTTTTTTTTTATTCCCGTAAAGCAACTTCGGCATGTTTTTTTCCCCTCCAAACCTTCGAACGATGATTTATGCACCTTCATTAATATTTTCTTTTTGTCTCTCTTTCTCTCTTTTCGCCCTTTAAGCACAGGTATGCATCATGAAAAGAAGGGAAAAAAGCCACTGCATACAGATTGGCATCGAAGCCTTCCAGGGATCTTAAGAAAAACCGGCCACCAATTTATGGATGGTTTATTTAAATTTGTCTTCGCCCCACCCTTTTTCGTGTTTTGGGGCGCTTGCGGCGACATAAATGCGGCATGCGGATGCCGCCAATAATCGTACGGAAGGTAATTGTTTGCATATTTATTGCCAGGACAAGCTTCCAAAATCGATGCAATTTTATCACACTACGCATGCTGAAAGCACATTTCTGACGACCTCCCGGGAAGTTTCGCATTTCGTTTTTTTTTTGTTTTGGTTGGTTTTAGTCTCAAAATGCATATCTCGATTGGAGAAGCAATACTGAGAAGGAAACAGTTTAATATCTGTTTCCGGTTAAAGAAGAATTTGATGAGAAGGCGCTGACTCAGACAATGACGGTGAAGAAACTTTGAGGAAATGAAACTATGCTCAAACATTACGCAAAAAAAACGTCCATACGCAACATGATTGGCTTATTATCATTTTTATTGCACTCGCCCTTTCAAGTGTGAGCAGCATTGTTATCACACACTGCTGATTAATTCCACGGTGCGTTAAGGCCTTTGGAAGGTTTTCGTTGATATGAAGGATAAACATAATTAAGCATATCTTGCCCAAAACTGCGCGAATGTACTGAACTTCACAATCCCGGAAGTGAAGTAATCTATGGAAGAAACAATCACACTCCCGCATTCCAGTGCGTTTCAAAGCTCATTGACTTTATGCTTAAACGGTACAGTTAAACGTTTCGCTCAAACCGAAACATCATTCATTAGGCCACAAATGGTTCGTTAATTTATAGATAACTTCACCGTAACAAAAGTTTGCCCCATGTCGGGTGGGGTCTCTTTTTTTTGGGGGGTTGAAAGTTGTATTGCCATCCATCCACAACGGTTACTTCCGGTCGAGCATCCATTTGTTGAAGATAATCGAACGACGAGCGTATGTAACGATCAGCTGCAACTATAATCAACTAACGGGAAAGATTTTGTTTTCGACGTTCTGAGAGAAAGCTTTAACTGTAAACTGTTTTTGTTTTGCCATTATCCAATCCGGACCCTTCCGCCCGTCAGCAAATTGGTGTGCTAGTTATGGTGTCCTACCCTCATGGTACGCTTCTAAATCGATCGCTATCGGCCACCCATCCATTTACCTTCATTGTAACAAATCATTTAACTGGAGGCTATCATTTTTTTTTTGTTTCATTTACAATTTCGGTAGTGTGTATTTCGTTTTGTTTTGTTTTTTTTTGCCCTGTTATTTAGCCCTTTTTCCTTTAAAACACTTTCTTTACCTTTTCACCCAGTACTACCTTCTCAAAATCATTATCAAAATCACGATTCGCCCTGAATGATTTTGGGTTAAAGCAATTTGGATTCAGTTGCAAAGATTTACCTTTTTGCTGCGGAGGGCAACTATCAAAGTTGGCCCATCCCCCCAGGTTTCCCTTTAACATGACAGTGCAGCTATGCAATTTAGAAAATTTGATCGTCCATCGTAGCCCTTTCTCGGTTTCGGAGTGGGTTACTAAAACTAGTTTTGGGCGGATCCCGAATCATTATGTTCTAGCAAAACATGCACTCTCAGCGCAGCAAAACCGGAGAGTTGTATGATGGGGTAAACCTGTGCCACTGCTTGCCATCCAGATGATTGTCTAGTATTTGAGTTCAATGGTTCATTGTGAGGTTGATTCGATTTTCGCTTCCATACGCTGTCAGTTTGTGTTTGAATGCAACAATGAAGTACGGTATGCTCCGCTGCCTTATCCCGATTCCGATCGGGTTTTTTTTTGTGGGTCATTAGAGTGGTCAAGCTAATTTGCATAAAATGTTTACATTTGACGTTAATTTAATTAGTAAGGAAAAGCATTACATTGTTAAAATGATTAGATTTTAATTCGTTTGACACACTTTTTGAAGTGGCCTTCTGTATTGCATTACAGATCGCTCCGTCCTCCGAGTCGCAGTTGCTCCTTTAGGAAGGTGGTTTTATCTTTGCCTGATTTGACGAGGCATGACGTAACACATCGATTACGGTGTATGGGACAATCCGTTGTATACATTCTTGCACGTACAGTGTGACCATATGGCTTGGGTGTTGCACATTCCATAATTCCTTGGTGGAAGAAACACGGTTTCAAAATAGTCATTCGTATGATTATCTTCGATGAGGAGCTATTAAAATCAGGAGTCGAATCTTGAAAGATACGTATATCCTTAAAGATCTATAAATCCTCTAAGAAGTGGTGTACTTACAAGGATTCCTCATTTTTTGAAGACACATAAATCTGTAAAGAATGGCTCTAGCAATTGTTTTATTTTTATACATATGAACGACTAGAACTAGAATAGTTAATAGCAAAATAATTTCAGCTCATTAGATCTACGCAACCGAATGTTACGTGAGTTATTCTATCATTCTCCAAAATTCTTATATCAGAAGCTCAAAAACAAAAAATGAGTAATACTGTGAATCCTTAGAGATAGAATCTATCCTTCAATCGACGAATCCTTCGTTCGAAATCCTTCGTTCGAATCCTTCGAAAGGAAGATTCAGAGCTATTCATTCAGTTGAATGATTTATTGAGATTTATAAATATGAATCAAAGTCTTCCGACAGTAGTAGATAGTATTGTCAATTTCAAACTACTTCTGATAACATTTACACAACGAAAACAAAATTAATTGCAGACATTGGCTTTTTATTCCTCCAAAACCCTATAGCTTTCAGCTGGAATTATAAAATTTTCATCATTGCCCCATCTGAAAGGGATGCACTGGTTATTTGCAACCTGCCTCCAATCGGGATGCTCACTTGCCACATCTCGGAACATATCGTTCGACACAACAGCACAGTTGTATTTGGCTGCAATTGCCATCAAAATCCGGTCATCGTACACTTGTGACTTTGGATTCGGGAATTCTTTGCACGGCGTTGGGACAATGTAATTTTTCCTATACAATCCCTTCAGCCGATCAGCATTATCCCACTGTCTCGTGTACAAGTGAAACCGGGGGAAAATGGCGTGTACTGCGTGTCCTCTTTCGACAAAAAATTGGATCGCCTTCGATAGCAGTTCCGTCTTAAACCTTGGCAAACGGGGACTGGTGTGCGATATGTTACACGCGTCAAGCAGCACGATACGACGCTCCGCGGTTCTAGCAGCTTGTAGAATTCCAGGCGTTGTTTGCCGTGAACGTTTCTTGATCGTTCTTCTAGCGGTGCTTCCCTTCGAGCTTTCACCGTGTCGTTTGGCGGCGGCTAGCTTTTCCGGCCGTTTGCGATTGATGCGCGATTTGGTGGAATAACGAGGATTTGGTGATTCCTTACGATTTGAACCCATTTTTGGGGCCGAAAAGTTGTTCGAATTTTGATTCAAATGGGACGAGGTATAGTTTGCTAGCAAAACAGAGAACGCCAAAACAGCAACTGAAGTACAGACATCGCAGGCTTTACGTTAATGGGTGCTGAGATAAATTGTTTCGTACCACCTTTACCAAACGTTACCATGACAGCATCCTCCTAGAAACGATTGCTCGAATCATGGGAAAAAAGCAAAGGAGAACGAGAACGAATTATGACACCTTATGTTTACAGCCGGTGCCGACGGATTTGCATAATCAATAATAATGGTAGCTCTTTTCCGGGATGGTCGGTAAGTACGTACAGCTGGCCACTTGGCTTATGAGACACTGGAAATCAGCTTAAAGATGTATACATAATTTACATAAATTTTACATAAACACCGTCGGGCCCATTTACTTAGGGGAGCGTTTTTGAAGTCATGCTTTTTGGGAAGGCTATTTTGTTTTAAACTGGACAAAGTGATGCCAAGTGTCATAAGTTTATGTTTATCTACGTTTGGAACATGTGTAACGTAAGGTTAAGGGTTCCTGTCAAGGTGAACGAATGTTTACTGCGATGTTCTGATGTATGTACGTAGGTGCGAACGCGATCGATGCGCAAAGTTCACGCTAACGTCATCGAGCTTTGAGCTAGTATTACAGAAAACGTGTTACGCAAAGCTATCACTTTAACCAGATTTTTCATTCTTTATCCTTCTCTGTGAGTTTCTGTTTCTCAATGTCTGAATCTGAGAAAAAAAAGTAGAGTTTTTCTTTTTTCCTGTTTTATTTTCTTCATTTTTTTCTCTTCTTAAAAGCAATAAACTTTTGATCTTTTCCATCACTTCTCACTCTTTTTTTTCATTTCTATTTTCCTTTATTTAATGTTTCTCTACTTGTTTATTTTTCTGTTTCTGTTGTACTTTTTCCGTTTATCCTCTTGCTCTTTTGTTAACCTCACTATCTTACTAGTTATGTTTATCATTGATTTTCACCGTCTTTTTATTCACTCGTATTATTATTTTCTCAAAGAATTTAATTCAAAGAAATTAATAATATACGTTGAAGCTTCTAATAAGAAAAAATCTGCTATCTGATTATAAAAATTTTTTGGATGTATTAAATTTATTGCTTGTAATGATTAAGCACAGCACTTGATAACCAATTCAATTGCTGTACAAGTTTGAACCAGTTTTGTTTTCTCATCGTTCAAACAAGTGAAAGTAAGAACAGGGAGCCGCCAAGCGTTGCAACTGTTGCGCATTTTTCCCCAATCGATCAAGCTAGCTTTACGGCCAGGTGACATATTTTCTGGCCTCCTTGTTTCTGCAATCAGATATGGTTTCCTTGGAAGGTATTGAGACGAGCTACCAACATAACCACCGGTAGCCTCCGGTGTTACGCACGCACCGAAAACTGTTCCCAACCTGTTCAATATGTCCTTTTATGGGTTTGATATGATTCTTGTTTGGAACCGGTATGTAAGTATATGTGTGTATGTGTGTACGTTGTTGTTTTATTTTCTCTTGCCATGTCAACCGATGTGTTATCGTGATAAAGGAGAGTTAAAATGGAAACAGTTTCGCCAAAGCTTGTCTACAGTCGGTATCGCAGGAAAAAACCTTCACCGAAGAAGGATTCTTCTTGACACGGTTAACCATCTGCTTTGTACGTGGTACGTTCGTCGTATAAAATGCCAAATCTGTGTAGAAAGTAGAAACAGGTTTTCTGTTACATTTTCTTTAAACAATAACAATCACTTAGGACACCCGTTTTGAGTTTAGTGAATGCCATTTATTGTTTGACTCTTGATATCCACCACATTATGATGAGCCGTTCCAAATTGCAAATAAGCTAACTGATTCGGAAGTATAAAACAATAAGAAAGATCAAAGTATTCCGTAGTGTCGTTATAACTTCAAGAAATGCCTTAACCTCACCAAAGACAAAACAATTCAACGAAGGAACCATTTAACAGAGACGGTTTCTTAAAAGTGCCCTCTTCTAAACATTCCTCTTGGGTGAATTCCATAGGCCTGATGCATTCTGTCCTTTGCAAAAGCTGCAGTATGCGAAAGAATGTGCTTCCTGCCTGGTAAAATGTGAAGAAAGCGACCAAACAAACCCACGGCAAGCGAACAAAACACCCAAGCAAAGACGAGGAATGAATACACCCCGATCGGGACGATGATCGGGGTGAAAATGATCGCAAAAATTCTNTCTTAAAAGTGCCCTCTTCTAAACATTCCTCTTGGGTGAATTCCATAGGCCTGATGCATTCTGTCCTTTGCAAAAGCTGCAGTATGCGAAAGAATGTGCTTCCTGCCTGGTAAAATGTGAAGAAAGCGACCAAACAAACCCACGGCAAGCGAACAAAACACCCAAGCAAAGACGAGGAATGAATACACCCCGATCGGGACGATGATCGGGGTGAAAATGATCGCAAAAATTCTTTCGCTTTCGCATGCTGTGGAAGTTTTCCAGCAGTACGGAAAGGACAAAACACTAAATCGTTGTGCAACGGGAAAGTTTTATGAATGAATTCAAGCGGGTTGGAGGTATGCCGTCTGTCTGTTGGAGTTGAAGTTGGCCCGAACGTGACGAAGTTTAAAATTATTCCATTCGATTGCATCGGATAACCGAAGGAACATCAACCGGTTTTTCTTTTCCGATGCAGCAGTTAAATTGTATGTTTCGGTTGGTTTGGAATCGACTCATAGGTAGCGTTTAGTGTGACTTCTGTGTGTGCTTTTAACGGCGTCGACAGTTTTCTCGCTGGCCAGTACACAACAGGTTGCGCATTCTGTGATGCAGTTTTGCGATCTTTTTTTCGATGCATTATTAATGTGACTCGTTCGGTGGATCGTTCTGAAGAAAATGAGAGTGAGCGACGGATTTCTGGAAGATAGGCCCTAAATATCCAGTACGAACTTATAAGGAACAACGTTCAAACGAGGTTTTTCTGACCTCAAATTAACTACACCAATAAAAACATAGTTCCAACAATTCTCGCTCTCTAGGAATATAGTTCAACCACCTATGCCTATAATTTTAGTTCATCACTTTCTCATAAATCTGCACCTCCTTTGCTTTCCCGTACGTACCACCATAATGGTCCAGTGCCTTATAAATCTTGCCAAAGCTTGACGGGCGTTATAAACGGGCTCCACGCAGGAGAAAATGGTAAAATATGGATTAAATCATAATATCAGCCCACAACTCAATTTTCACCTTTACGTCGCGGGTGCGAAGCTGTATATCGTCCTTGCAAAACACCGTGCTACATCACACGAAAACCGGTTGTAATGTTGCCTAGCATGGCTTCATTTCAACAGCAACCAGCAAGGTCATACATGTTGATCCAGGAGACGACTCGAGGATACGTTTTTGCCCGATCTTCGGTTACGAATATCAATAAATCTCTAGCCGATTGCCGTAGTGTTCGTTTGTCTGGACATTTTTGATTTGTTGGCATTTTCTTACGTATGTTGGAATCGCTCTTAGCCTTCCCAGCATCGAGT
>CM028125.1:31372264-31389801 GCA_016254315.1 Anopheles parensis
TGCCCGATCTTCGGTTACGAATATCAATAAATCTCTAGCCGATTGCCGTAGTGTTCGTTTGTCTGGACATTTTTGATTTGTTGGCATTTTCTTACGTATGTTGGAATCGCTCTTAGCCTTCCCAGCATCGAGTTCACTGTCTGTAAGGTGTGTTCTTACTTTATAATTATCCTGCTAACAAGCTGATGTAGTCTTAAGAAACCTTTACGGTAATGTTATGGAGATTTTTTTTACATTATTTAGAGCTGTTTATTGAAGACTTATACATGTTTCATTAGTTCTTTTAGATATATTGTGATATAAATGAATCTTTCCAAGTAGCATGAGTTTCTTTCGCTTCAAAATATTCGCAACGAGGAATAGTAATGAAAATTAAGGCCGGAAATGAAATGACAAACAGCGCACGCAATTCGCGTGGAAAACTCCCATAATGAAGAGCTAAGCTTGTTATGATAAATTATTCAATCGACTGCTAGCTCGTCATATCGACAAGCTGTTCTTTAGTCTCCAAGGAAAAGAAGAATGAAGATCCTGAAGCCATCAACATAAGCGTCACGTTATTCTTTTCCGTTCGAAGACGACGCACATGGAATAATGCGAGCGCGGGCTAACCGTTTCCGTTTTTCAAACGATAACATGGCTCGTGGACGTTGAAGACACAAGAAAATTGTGGCATTTTTTATTGTGAGTTAGACCAGATCTTTTTTTCCTGGAGTAACAATTCTTCTTATAACACGGATGTCGTGTTTTATTGTTTTTTTTTTTTTGGATTCTTAACCTTCGGTGTATTTGCTCTTACTTACTTACTGTAAGATAATTTAACCAAAAGCTAAATTTTTTATCTATCTCTTTTCGCTATTTTTCTCAGTGTAGAAGAATCTAGTTGGCAATCATCATAATTTAAACGTTACGATTGTTCCCACACGCAAAACACCATGATTATCATTCCTATCGTTTCGGTCACGAGCGTGGCCAAAGGTGCGGGGACACACATCTTTAACACCGAGCCAAACCACCAAGCGCTTGGGCACACACGGAAAGCATAAAAATCACAAACCCTTTGCCTTTGCATACATCACACATTTGGCGTGCGTTGGGATCGTCGGGATGTTGCCCCAGCGAAGGGAACGATTTTGTTGTAAGCTTCGCATATTATCATTATTAATATAAATCTTTTAAGCACTTTATGTACGGATCATTCCACCCGGCACAGCGGGACGTTTGATTTATGAGCTGAATTGCTTGATGCCATCGCCCGGACCGAGATATCTTGCCCAGAGTTAACCTGGAGTCCGTCCGGGGCGAGTGTCACTGTTTTCGACAGCCCTGCCTCACGGCCTCTAGTACGCCAGTTGCTGCCTGATCCTAATACATATTTTATTGTTTGCTTCAGAGGATCAGATTTGATTGCCGGAATATGCGGCGTGACTTTGTTCCGTTCCGCTAAACATATGCGACACAGACGGGGATTGGGTTGTGCGCTTTAACACCGACTAGGAAAGGATGTAAAGAAATCTCTGAAAATTCCGTTCCGCCTAGTTTGGGCTAAAGATTTTCAAGGTCAGCGAGATAATAAACGCATGAAGTGAAACATGTTGCATGTTTTGTTGCTTATCTCGTGGAATGTTTCAAACCTCGAACAGGCTAACGACTTTGTAAATTAAGCTTAATTCTTCAGTGTGCCATATATATTACTACTTCTTGACGATTAATTCCATAATTTATTTGCACAATAAATGATTAGTCAACCTTCACTGCCTTTCACCGAGCAGTAAATGTCAGCTGCTATAAAAATCAAATGTTTCTCGTCAATCATTGCACTGCCGGGGACTCGGAAAACAAGTTGAAGGTCCGTAATTATATCGTTCCTCTGGCGAATGCATTTCCACAGATCCCGTTCCGATCAGGTCTGATTATAAATCGTTTTTTTGCAATAGACGAGATCATACTGGATTCCTGCTTCCAACAAAACTCATCATTTCTACTAGCAACAACGAAAGTCCCCGAGGAAGCGATATCCACCAGAGGGGTAACGTTCACCGTTTGGGGCCGCTTGCATCGACAAAAAGCCCCGCAGCATCGTGCTAACTCATTGCAAACAGCTTAACATTAATTGAAATGCTATCACTTCTGCACAACCATTCTCGCGCTCCAACAGACTTCTCTGCTCTACCCGTACTGAACGGTTGGTAACGTAATTTATAGGTCGTGCCTCTTTTCGTACCAAAGGGATTGCACGATTTGTGCTGGGCATCCGATTGCATCCCGAAACCGGGCGCACACAGTACGACCGGGATGGCAGCTTCTGGAGTGGAGCTCGGCACACGGGTTTGGGGGAAAAATATTATCTCAAAATAATTATCGTAATATGGCCGACCTGCGCGCGCGATCATAGCGGCGCGGTAAAAAGCGGTACGCGAATTTTTCCCCATTGAAACCATGGCACAACACACGGCCACGGTCAGGGCCAGCAATTCACTCGGAGAAGGATGCAACGTTGTAATCAATTAAGCTTCATGATGGTATTGCATCCAATAAATAACTCGTTAAACAACAGAAGTTGAGCTGAAAGTGGAGGTTAATTTATTGCCTCGGTCTGCTGGTTGCCGTAGATCAAACCACTTCTCTGGGCGCGAGTGAGTGAAGTGAAACGTTTGTTTTGGTAGTTTTACGGCTTTTAAGTGTGTGTCGTCTTTGCACCGGTTCCAGATGCTTCATTTTTCATTTTCAAGACGAATTAAAGTGAGCAAAATAAATGCTTTTTCTTGAGGTTTTTCTTGGACAATGGTGCTTATCTTAAATGTTTTTTTTTTCACCTCACGAGTTTGCGATATGGAATTGTCTGTTTTGGCTAAATGTTTGGAATGCTAAATCCTAAATTTTCATCAATGATCATCATCCATTTGGAGGTTTAATTGCCGACAGTTAAGTCGTTTGTGTCGAAGTCTTTTGCATAAAATATGTATCAAGACGACGATTTAAAGCACATCCTAGTGGACATAAATAACACACACAAAAATACAAATCCGGCTGTAGACGAGTTTCATTCAACAGTTTCAACCGATTATTTCAGTGTCGTATAAAAAAAGGTTGCACGAATCAAAACAGAACGAACGAAACGAAATGAAATGCACGGGGTTTTGCTGGTCGCTGCATTTGCATCTTCCCATTAACAAGGTTGCTTCTAGTGTCGTTTTATCTCTCTTCATCTTTTGCCTTTTTCCAATCTGCTCCACACACAGTTCCTTCCCAAAAACCTTGGTCACGTATTTTGCAAACATTTTCGCACATGTTCACGCTTCCTTTCAGGTGATTTTGTTCGTTCAATAAATTATCCACCAAAAACCTGTGTGTCGGCGTTTCGCCGAGTGCAGTACCGGAATTTGTAGTTGCATAATCGGCCACTTGATACATCACCCACAGCACGAAAGGGTTCCACCAGAGAGTCCGTGTCAAATTTATTAGCGCTGTCATTTGTTTTCGCTTTCGGCAGTGTTGAGGAATTAATTAAGCGCAGCCGGAGAGATTGGTTCGGTGTCGGTGTCGTGCTGGTCAGCTGACTTGTGTGAAAAGGTGGTAACAGACCCCGGCATGGCTTGTTAGAAGCAATAAAACTGGTTGCGTGCACGGTTTGGAAGGAAAATGTGCTTTTTTTGTTTAGGGAGGAAGGCCGCGAGATGATTAAATGATATCGACACCGTTTTAATGTGGAGCTTGTGCTGGGAGTGCCGGGGTGTTTTGTTTCCTTCTCTTTCCTTCCCGGTTTTCTATCACGGAATTTTACTTTCAACCAAAAATTGAATTATGTTCATGCTTAGGTGCCGTGAACGCCCCATTTAAATTGGGGCGGTCGTGTGCGCTGTGAAGCCCGATCAACACGGAAAGGTTATACGATTTGCACTGATAAAGTGTGCACGATAAGCATAAGCATGATGTTCTATTGGCACGCCATTCGTCAGGAGGGAGAAATGGCAATATATAGCAACATAGAAAAAAAAGATGGAAAAACATGATTGTGCTTTTAAAGACCAAATTTGGCGAGCAGAAGCTTGTAATAAAATTCAACCACAAATTATTGTAATGAGTTATGTTTAACTGATAAACGTATGTAATGTGCTATTAATTTATTATTCTGCAGTTTGTTTTTTAAATCTTTTGCTGGATTACTTGAGTTTCTCTACTTTTAACATTAATCACCAGTTTTTTTTGTGAAATAGTTTCATATCCTTTCCATTTCTTTCATATGGCAAATATTTTTTTTCACAATTTAGTTCCATTTATCGAACGATCCGACTGGCATTTATGTTTGCTTGCTCCTGTTCAACATTTCCTTCATGCAACGGTTGTTGGCATTCCGAAATGGATGAAACTGGCACAACAATAGTCCCAACAATCTTGTACCACCTTAATGACCTTAACACGTTTAAATAGCTTCCTGGACTTTCTACTGTCCACGAATGAAATGGTACCCATTGCAAGGGCACTCCTACACTCGTGCCAACGAAATTAGTCAAGAGCTACATTGCCCTAACGCCCTGTTCCAAAAAGGGCCCGTGGAACTCACCGCCTGGACACAACTGGACAACTTTACCACCTTCCGAGCAGGCTGTTCGGCTGGTAAATGTGTCTTCTTGAGGTCGGTGCTGCTGCTTTTGTGTGGCGGAAAAGCAGGTCAATGGAGGGAAACATTTCGTGATCTGTAGATCTGGTCGCATGTTTGGGTACTTCAAGCTATAAGTAATCATCGTGTTTGCACCACCATTCTAACGGTTCGTCGAGTTTATGCATATGAAGGGCGAATAATGCAAATGAATGAAAAGGGCTAGTGTCATTAGCAATGAGATTCAAAGTGATGTTGGAGAGTTTCAAGTGCCAGAGCGCAGTTGGCTACAGACGTCGATGTGTTGTTATTGGACAAAAAAGCGCTATAAAACATATCTGGTAGCTGGTAAAAGCTCGTTTAACAAAACTAAACAACTCTTGAACTCGAATTGTTAGTTGTTCTACGGAATGTTAGTAGTTTCAACGTGTTTTTTGAATTAATTTTATTTGGACATTTTTAGAGAACTAAAGCGAAAAACTTGTCTACTGGATTCATTTTCGGATGGGAGATATTCGCTCAGTAACACGAAAAAATGTCTTTTTTTGAATAACTTCGTCAACTATTGGATTTACAGTGTTTTTTGCAAGAAAGTATACTCATTGATAAAAAACATGTAAACTAAACACAAAATTTGTCGTTTTTACAAGGCTTAAAGAATGCCTTGTAAAAACGAAAAATTTTGTGTTTAATTTATACGTTTTATCACGAACTCTTCTATGAGTATACTTTCTTTCCAAAAAAAAAACACATTAATAAAACAGCATTACTTTTTATTTTTTGTGTAACTTTTACGCTACACAATGTCCTGTCGTCAAATATTATCTCAAGTAAAAAAAGTTTCTTGAAAGGAAATACTTAAAAATAGTACTTGTGAAGCCAGCTTTTCAAATTGTTTATTCGTTTTAAAATGGCAAAAGATTCAATTAGAAAATGTGATTTTTTACATGAAAATTTGAAAGTATTTTGTACTTGGAACAAATCAATTAAAAGAGGAAAAGCTTGTAGATTGGGTAGAGAATACTTAACAAAAACTACAAACTTTATTTATTTTATATAAATTTATTTGTTGATTGGTGAAAATTTTCACCAAATATACTGAAGACTTTTAATACAATATCATTGTATAAATACTTCCGTAGAACCGTATATTTTCCCTCAAATAAAATTTTTTCATTTTAAATATGTTAACATTATTGAAACATTAATAAAATGTTTAATATGCTTGTACAGTGACAAACAAGGTCAGAAAAGATTTACAAAGAAAATGTTATTATTATGTTTAAAAGAAACATAACGAAAGTTTACGATGATGTTGACCTTCTATTCGCACAAAGCCAGCATATTTGCTCTTTTTTCCTTCGCTTATTTCTGTATTTCTTTGATTACCTTTTCCCCGTAACACCATCCATGCACATGCGAACCAACATATCGATCCACTGCATCTGTGAAGATCAAAACCGTATGTGAAACCCAGGCAAACCCCAAGCAAACGGATCATCACACCGGTGGTAAAAGGTGAGGCCACAAATATCAACAGTGTAGCGAAGGGTGATTATTCAATTTAAATGCCCTTACCGAGCGGCGGGATCGTCCCCAGTACTCACCGTGGGTCTGCATTATGTACGTACGTTATGCTACGATCTTCGACGCAATGCACACCCGCGCAATTAGGTGTGCCCTGGAAAAAAAAATTACGCCGGTAGTGGGGTTGTGTTGCCGTTTCCACGTGAGAGACGTCACGTTTCTCGGTGCTGGCCGATCGGAGCATCCCTGCGGTGCGTAGCGGAAGCACCGGTACCATTGTTGATGTCTCCTCGTATCGGGCCGACCGGGGTAGGTAATTTATTTGATTTAAAATTTTATTGTCATTTCACGCTGTGCGCTTCGTCATCGATCGGTGCCGTTTGAGGTTTGACGAAGCGAACGCGGAATTGGATCAACGGTGTACCGAAATGGGTTCTCCCTGCGCACCGCGGGAGGTTACGCCGCCGGTTTGCCATTTTACGAAACTCCGTTTTGCCAATTGATACTTGAAAGTTTAATGGGTTTCTTTTTTTTTCTCTGGTTGTTGCACATTTTGCGGTACCGGGATTCGGTTGTAGGTCAATAGGGGAGGGTCTTCCAAAACGATGGGTGATTCGGTGTCGATGGTACATTTTGCAGCTGTTACGATTTGTCTTTATTTATCGAATTGTGCTTCGGATAATTAAGTTATCGGGTCGCATCGTGTGCTGCTGTTTGTCGGTTAGCTGTCCGCACACAGTTGTCCGCACAACATTTTTCCCCCACCGGGTTTTAGCAGACGGAGACGCTTTCACGGAGATGTGTTGATTCAACATGTTGATTACGGTAAACACAGACGGCAATCGATAATTTTGTGTGAATGGCTTTTTTCTTTTCTACCCACCCCCGAATAAAAGTCTACAAACTTCAATAAAAATGTTTTTAATTTTCCCTAAAAAAAATTCAATCTCGCCAAGAGCCTCATCGACGATAATCACAGTTTTGTTTATTGAATGGTGATGCGATGTTTGCCGTGGCACTTCTTTTATGCTGCGTGTTATTTTCCATCAAGCTTCCGTCAAATTCAACACGTCTATGTTGGACCACACGATGACCTCGGCACGTAACAGTTGTGCCGCTGACCTAACAATGATGTGTGAAGAATTCTTAAAAACATTGATTGAGAAGATCTCCTCTGGATGAAGGTACGGTGTGCAAAAATAAACTCATTCTAATGGAGTTTTTCTTGGGCTAAAGTCTCCACATCGGAGATTAGTCTAAAGTTGCTCAACTTTTTTTCTAATGATGTTGGATAGGTGCGGTACGGTCCGTCGTTTTACTTCAACTGAGCTAATTGGTATGTAAAGTAAATAAACATCCACACATTTGTTAAAGCTAATGGATAAAATTTGGTACCTTGTTTTGACAGCTTTTTGCCATTCTGGGTGGTATATTTTTATTTCGTTTAACAAAAAAAATGTTCTACTATATATCCAATATACTTACGTGCCTTTGGTGAACGCTTCATTCCAGAGGTATATTTTCCAGTCCTTTTGCAGTGTGATACATTTAAATAAGAAACACATTAGATGAAATCTTTGCTCCATCATGTATCTCTTCCAGCTAGATAGTATCAAAACACGGCATCTACATACTTGTAACAAACCACCTGCCAACCTGTTCCCGCACTATCAGATAACGCTGATTTGAATACGTGCCGGACGAGCCAAGCTTGCCTTGGTGGCGGTTTAAAAAAAGGAAAAGGGTACCAGCTATTTTGAACCTTTCGCTCCCGTCTGATGGTGACCGAAAATCTCAGATAAGCCACAGGTTCTGCCGCTTGTGCCCGGGTGCTATGGCCGTGTCTGTAAGGGAGCTGTTTCACTTCACACAAGTCATTAATTATCTCCCCGGCAGGGTAGGAACCACTGAGCCCTGAAACTGGACGCACGGCACGAGTGTGACAATCGCTCCAAATTAACATGTCGCAAATCCGTGACTAACTTCGTGACGTGTCGGATGCCTGATGATTGGGAAGCACTGACCGTGCCAGTGGGCAAAAGCATGAGCACGCCAACACACCTTTGGCTCGCATCAAAGACAGTCGTCTGTGGGAGGGAATGGAGTAGGGATGCTCTAATCAATGCAAAATTGCATTAGTGGTACCTTGGTAATTAATTACGCGATCCCTTTTCACTAACCCTTTGGCTGAGTGGGCCGCAAAATATGTTTGTGCACACGTTGGACACCTTGCAAGAGCTTGGAACAATGTATGTTGAGTGTGGATGGTGTTGCTTTTATTTTTTTAATATGGAGCTTTTATCTCTTTTCGGTATGTTTATGTTTATCTGCGGTTTAGACGTTATCATCGCACACTTGTCGTTTTATGAATCAGTAATTTCTGGCACCTGGTTAACGGTTGGTATGCGATGCATGATAAATCTTTTATAATGTACGCTTGGAGCTACGCGTTACTGCAAAGAGATCCCTTCGCTCAGACAAGAAGCAACATTATGACTTAATTTTTAAATCACTCCAGTCACCTTGAAGGATCTTGCAGCTGTGCGTGTATCATGCTCATTACTTCAACAAGTTTTATTGAAGTATTTTAAGAACTGCAAGATTTTTTTCTCCCTGCGTAAAAACGAAAATGAAAAGAATTTTTTTAATGGAAAATAAATGTACCTCGTGTTATTTTCTTTTCCGGCAGAAGTGAACCATTTGTTCGCCCATTAGCACCTTCCCACTACCAGGGAGATAGGGTGAGTTTCTAACTTTCTTACCTTGTTCTTTATCCCTTTTGTGGATACAATTCATTCCTGTCCCACAGGTAATATGTTGGGAGCTTATAATTGTGCTGGTAATGGCAAACTCCTTTTCCGAGTGCTACTTGGAAGTACATCGAACCGGTACCGGTAATAGCACCCGTTTGGTGCTACGTGTTGGTAAGCAGGTCGTGAGCATTGGATTAGGGACAGTTGAGGAGTTCGATTGGCAAACATCCCTTACGTTCGAGTTCACTGTGTCGCAGGAGCCGGTAATTGTGTTGACGGAAGGAGTCGACTTGGGGAAGGATTGCTAACTCAAGCTTTTCCAGAATGGAAGTGACACAGATAAAGCGTCACCGTACACTCTTTTACCGATTTTCCATTTCCGGAACAGTGACACGGCCCTTGTCCCTTTTTCCAGTTTTTACACTAAACTAACCCGGATTTACTCAACCTTTCCTATGCTGGGTATTGAGTGATTTTCTTTCCAAACCCTTGCACAACCCACCAACAACCTCAACCTCAATCCCTTACGTTGTTAAATCGATCACAGCCAAGTACCGATTCGATGAACTTTTCCACGCGTATCACGGAGCTTTTTTGGTTGCCGTCAACTATTTTGGAATCTACACAGCAAACTCACATGCACCGAAGGAAACCCTCAACAAGGTGTTCAGCGTAATAATAGCCTATCAAATATCAATTTCCTCTGCGGTTGGGCCGACGGTTTAGTACCCGTCCGAACATAAATCATAATCTGTGCTCGGTGACCGACAACGTGGAACTGTGCGTGCCTCGCTTTGTATTAAATCTATTCCCCACCCTCCGAACCAAGGACTATTGGAAGAAAACATATAAATTATAGTCCTCAGTGTGACCCAAGATTTGAAAAGGCTTTGCAAGCAGGGCGAATATACAACATTGTAGCACCCATTTGATGGTTGGCTTGGATCGCTAATTGAACAAGTTTAGCGGATGAAAACAAATCCATCTTAGGAAAGAGCATACCTAATGACGAATGTGGCCGCTATTGCAGGGATACGATAAGCGGCTTTTGAAGAGTAGATGTTTGGTATGATATACTTCTTACCTGTGGTTTGGGAAAAAGGTGTGATATACCAACATGGTGTGTGAATATATGTGAAACATTTATGATATCCTTGGGGAATAATTTGAAACCCCAATACAGCAACATTTTACGAAAATTGGATATGTTGGGCGATCAGAGAAACTCGAAATCTTTCAACCTTTTTGAAACATAAATTATAATGTAATGTGAAACACTCGTTGAATAATATTTAATAATATTAGATTTTCCCTATCAAGATCAATTCAAACAGTATGATATACTCATGCCAATAAATATTTATTATTTTTCTTTCCATGCTTTTTGCCTTTAGGGAATTAGGAAAAAATTGAAAAGATTGCTCTCTAAAATCAAGAGTTTTACATAATAATATTGTTCTCAATGTTTTCTAGAGAATCCTCTAGTTACTTTCAGAATAGATTAAAAATTTGTTTATCTGTTTCCAAATCTACCGCATAGAGACCTTCATCCCTTTCCATGCTTCCACATGGTACAGAAGTCATCCCGGAAATGGAGATTTACTTTCCTTGCGCTCACTACAAAAAGGCCCACCAATGCTCTTCCTGCTACAATCCAATTCCGTTTGCTTCTTCTTCCAATGCCAACTGACCCAATTCTCAAGCATTCGATCCATCCATTACGTTTGGCCCAGTGCGCCATACTTCCGCAATTTCATAGAGACGCGCGTTCCACGGTACCGACATATGGACCGTGAAAAATTACATTTCCAGACGCGGCCAGTTCTGAAAGATACAAACGCTGGACATTCTTTCATCCACCCAGTCACCCAATTCCACTCTCCTCTTCCTCCACTCCATATAAACCCTGCGGCAGCCGATAATTTGTTATATCTGCTTGGGTCATTCTGTGCGTGTTTGTGGGGAGGTGGTGCAAGCGTTGTAAAAACCGGGACGCCACAGTATATGCCTTCAAGGGATGTTATGGGACGGGGAGAATAGTGTTCGGACGAGCTCTAGTGAAGCGATGGTAAAAAAACACCCCGAAGCGGCAGTGTTTGCATTCTTCGAACTGCCACAAACGACCACACTAACTGCATACTGCGTCTTTGGAACACGCCAATGCATGTAAGGAACAGGGCCGGGCGATGGGCAAAATTGGAACATGCGAGAAATTCTAGCCTAGAACAAGCACAAAGCTCACATACATGTGTTGCTTTTTTAACTGGAAATTTACATGCTCTTCCTGACGGGATAGGAGCACGATCTCGGAACTTCCCGATCGCAAATGAAACGCGAGATGCGGTGGGTGGCTTTGTTGGTAATTCACTGGCGTCGCCATTTAAGCATCGACTCCAACCCGCCATTCGCCTGTCCGTCTGTCTGCGATTGCAATCGCACCGGAAAAGTGTCCGTACGCACTCTTAGTCTACAGCACCTCGGCTGCAGTTGATCGAAAACTCGATTAAAAACACACACACCACACCTCACGCTCTTCATCATCCCTCCAATCGCTCCGTAGCCGTGCGGCGGGTACGTTAATTATGCGTCAGCCGCGTACAACGGGCTCGTCTGTGTGCTGCATAAACAAAACGTTTGTTTTATTGACTGTTACATGGAGGAGGGTTACGTTAATGTTCCGTTTTTTTTATTTTTTTGGAAAACGATGGGAAAATTGCTCAACGAAGATGCCGCGTAGAGTTCGGAACGAGTTTGGCCTAAAAACACAGAAATGCAGGATGAAAACCGTGGCAGTGTTCGGGCTCCTGGACCATTCTTGGAATTGCATAACTGGTTGCAAGGCGTTCAGTTACAAAACGGTCAAACATGCAGCCAAGATGCAACCAAATTGTCGAACCAAACTGACGCAATTTAATTGTGTTGTAAACAAAGCTGGCCTAAAAATTCCCTTTTTTATTGTTTCTAGAACAGGAGAACTGAAGTTTTTTTGCAAATGATTCCCTTCAAGATTCAAAATAACCACCCAAAGAGCCATTGTTGCCTGATGAGTGATCTCTGGTATGTCATTTGCTTCAAATCGAATGTCAATCGTTCCACCATCATTAGTAACGCTCGATCGCCTATCGATGTTGCGGTTAAAGTGGCAAATTTCTTACCGTCAACGATCTACCCTCGGTCACCGAAAGGCACTCACGGAGTTGTCTCCTCAAGCCCGATTGACATCGATCGATTGGGTTGGGTCACCCTGTTGGGAGGTCTCAAGAAGAACATTTTTATGGCTTTTTTGCATGAACAAAGCTTGTAACGTTGGGCGATTTTAGCCATCCGCCGGATAGATTCGATTTGTCAGCGATGTTGTTGGTGCTGTGGTGGTCCGTAAATTAATTTGGAAGGTCACCGTCGAACGCCTACTATTATTAGTAGGGTCTGCCGGTCATGCCTAGTACGGTCGTGGCCCAATTATACGGTTGGCGCTATTCTAGTGAGGGTTTCAATCACTCATTAGTTAATTGATGGATGTTGATTGAAATAATCACCCCGTCCAGATATTGCCCGTTCAGGGTTTTGAAACTACGGCGGTACGGTGGGTTATTATTATGCTAATCTTAGTGTGTTTTTATTTAAAATAAAGTCATTGCTACAATAACAGCAGTATCTCAATGATATACATCCCAATGACTCATGAGCTTTAGGGGAGAAAAAAAACGCATCCGTTTGAATAGCTTTTAATTTTCATATTTTATTAACTGATACGTCGTATAGATAGCGCCTTCTGCCGAGCGAAAAGTAATTTGTTCATTTCGCGGGAAAAGAATCGTGCTTTGATTAAAATCTTACCACCATCCTGAGCTCCCTTACATACAAGGATAAATTCATTTCCCGTGAGCTGAATTTGGAATCATGCGCTAGGTCATCAAAAACAAAACTACTCCCTCACTAGTTTGGAAACAATTGTGCTGCACCCACTGAACGTCGCCGAAATGACGTTAAGGCATACGAGTCGAATTATCTTTCAAATCGGACACAAACAAACCCACACACCAAGGTTTTTTGTTGGCATACAATATCTTTAGGAAAGCAACATTTTTTTTGCCTGATTAGATGATGGTTATATATTGTTTAATTTCTCTTATTCTTGCATTTGGCAGGATAAAGTTCTGCCTGTTATTTATAGCTGTCCAATATATTTCTCCCCGAATACCCGTGTTCGGGATGGGTTGCCCTGTTTGTCTTGCCTGTGACTGGAATGAATTATAAAATGCAATAAATTGTGCATTCGATTCCGAGCACCATGCACCCACGGCGGTGATGGGTTGGGTATTGCATTTCCTTCCCGGACCAGCGATCCATATGGGCCCGGTCTGGGTTTTTGTTGGTTACGAGCCCTCAAAAAACTGAAATCGAGAGCAATAACAAAAGTGAAAAACCACTTTACACTTCGGTGGCAATGCCGCTTCGCCGAAGCTTTGATAGATGAGCATTTAATGTGCAAGTAATTCGTTCTGTTCTCCCTTTTTCGCTCGCAGTTATCTGCCGGCACGGATGGGCACGATGAGCCGAACTGGAAGAAATGCCGAAAGCAAAACATAATGCTTAATCTTGTTTGCTCAATTTTTCATACTACAATTCCCATCAGCCTCGTCACTGTCAGCTGCGTGAAGTGTGAACATTTATTACGTTCAAGTTAAACCGTTTTATTGTTCTGGATTTTTTTGGTAGAATGCGCCATCTCGGTGTTGCATGTGCTGGGATTAACAAATTGCTGCACATGATTAAGTCACAATTTATTCGAATGTGGGAAATCGTTTGTCTCGTTGAAAAGGCATTTTTTGTCAAATATCGTAACACACATGGTAGTAATATATTACATACTTGGCCTGCTCCAAGAGTGGTCTAAACCAGTCCACAGTCCAGCGCCGTCGTCTGCCAATTCATCATCCCGGCCTTTCTGGAGGACGCATTTGAAAGGACTTTACGGCCTGGGTCGTTCAGTGTCATTCGAATGACATGACCAATCCAACGAATCTTGGATAAGTCTAATTCGCTGTACAGAGCAGTCTAAGCTACAGAGCACATACGGGGCCAAAATACCTTCTGACCATCTTCCTCTAGACCAGTTTTGGACGGAGTCCATGTCTGAGATGGGTATGTGGGTACTAGAACAACTTCTTTTTTCTTTCTTCTCGGAAAACTCGGTCCAGGAATGCAGTCCTTTATACACGACTGCAGCCGATCTCCGACAGGTTTGACTCCACCTACTGTAACTACATAGGTTCTATATAACCCCAATTCCGATCGTCGCAATGCCAGGATCTCCAAAGTTTCCTCTTAGTCGCGGATGGACCTCTCTAGCGCTAGGTTGAAGAGGAGACAAGCTAACCCATCCTCTTTGGCGTAGACCTCTGGTGGTAGCAAAGGGTCCTGAGAGTTTTCCACTTTATCTCACCTAATATGTGACGTTGGTCACTATCGTTCCTATAAGACCGGTAAGCTTGGCCGGGATTCCAAAAGAGCTCATGTGGCCTTTTATACGCCTCCTAAATCTATGAAGAGGTGGAAAGAGTGGAGCTGTTGCTCCGCCAAGATCTACCGCATGGTGAAGATCTGATCAGTGGTTAATTTTCCGAATATGGAAATCCTCTCTGACAGTTTCCAACTATTTCTTCTATCAATGGGAGAAGTCGATCTTGCAGTATTAGAGAGAATACTTTATAGTTGGGATTCAACACCATAATACCCCTGTAACTGTTGACTGTAGTCTATCTCTCTTCTTGTGTATGGGTTAGATGATACCGAGATTCCAATCACCTCGACCTCAGTAAAAATTAAATGAACTTTTTGTTTCATTGCTGCACCTCTATTCTTGATCAGTTCGGCTGCTATCCATGTCCCTGGCGCTTTGTTACTGTCGAGACCTGAGATTGCCTTTCGGGTCTCTGCAATGCTGGGTGGCAGCCATATATTACTGGGATAAAAAGAATGAAATTATTTAAAAAAACATAATTAGAAAAAATAGTTCCAAATTATGTATTCCCCTACAATTTTGCCTAAAAATATGCCCCATTTGATATCCCACGAAGAAAAAAATCGGTTTTATGCCCTTTTTTCATCCATCCATTAATTGAAACATAAAACAGCACTTCAAACTATACATTTCCAAACCCTTCCAAAGAGCCCGTTTTCAAAACGCTTAATGTGCAGTATTATTTTTACGATTTACCTGAACTGTATGCTGGCACATCCCATGCTCCACATCGCATCGCATCCCACGCAGATAGCTTTTGTCTTGAAGATGCCGGAAATGTAGCATTACCAAAGCACTCTGGAAGCAACTCCCCGGGATTGGAATGGTTACTGCCGCGTGTGTCGATTACAACGCCGTGGTGAACATGTAACGATCCAGGAAAAGGGCCCTTGGGAAGAAACTTTCTCCGGCCCACACGTATTCCGGCCGGGTGCCCTTCACCATCCAGCTGCCAATGCGAACAATGATATGTATTGACAGCAAAAGTCAATCCGTGTCTGGTGTTGGATCGATCCATTCGTCCGAGCTGTATCTTTCTCTCGCTCGGTTGGTGACTCGAGTGTGACACGAATCGCAATACCAGATGAGATTGAAGTCAGCGTTGGAGGGCACGTAATTTTTTCCTGCCAGCCGCATAGATGCCAAAGCCCATCATTGCACGTACGAAGTGGATGTATCGCGAAGATAATACCGCTGAGATTTTCTTACACAGGCTTACTGTGAAACAGTACTAACTTTTCAAAGCGACACAGTGCATGTCGATGATTGGTGTTTGTCGTTGTGTGTGATTCTTTTGAGAAAGAACAGCCACAAAATACAAACAGACAGCACATCCTCGTCTCTGTCCGCCGTTCGAATGCAATCGTAAGCGACAATGCATAAGAATTCCTTTTGCAGTTGGATGGGATACCGCGCATGACAAATGAAAGCAAATCACTTCTTCAAAAAGTTCCCTCCGCTAGAGCCAGAATCGTGTGTCCTGATGTACCCATCACGATACGTGTGGTGGCTTGTGGTAGCGCCGGACGAACCGGTCAGCAAATGGAGCGAAGATCGGAATCTGGCCATGTGAGGGATCGTGTGTGACGCTAAACAAATGGCAATAGAAATGCAAAACTGCATTCGAGAAGACATCGATAGACAAGATAGGGAAGCAAGATACCGGCACCGAGTGTGGCTAAAAGGGGATTTAGCTTTTCTTGGGATGTTTTTTGTGCACTCCCCTTCTACAATGTATGTGTCCTCACGATGGACAACGGTTTGTTTTGCAAAACTGTTAGTGGGATGTTAGATTTTTTTTCTAAGAAAATGATTTAATCTCTGTATTTCCCATACATGAATATATTTCGCTCAAAACTTAGACGGACAATTTTTCCCCCTTCTTTTGTGCTTAGGAAGATCTCGGAACATAATCGGCTTAGCTACCGGTTATACATTTATAATCATCATCATCATCATTTTACCGCTCAAATAATATCCCTTTCCCCGACTAGTCGGGTTGTACTGGTACGTGTTTTCGATCTAATCCAACCCAGCGATGAATATCACCAACAAAAGGAATTGCAGCATAAATGCAGAAACGTGATGATGGGTATACATCATCGATCGACACCATCGACGATGCATGATGGTGTGTACAAATCCTCTTTCAACACTCACCACAAAGCACCATCCCGGAAAGGCAAATTGCCTGGCCTGTCACTAGCAAATCATCGAATGCAAACACTATTTGCAGTACGTGCAGTGCACATATTTATATACATTTCGCGCATTAACGCTGAATAACTTCGCGACAAACCTTCCATCACGAGAAACGCTCGAGAGCTCTTAACTCATCGATGGTTGGTCGATCTTCTGCCGGTTTGTGGATCTAGCTGTGAATCACGGCAAAGCAGCATAGGTTGCAATTAGTTGGGCGTTAGTTAAACTAGCAGAGAAAGTGCTAGTGATGTGTTTACATAGCTGAAAGGAGTGCTTACGCAGCAAATATGGTTGACAATTTATTGTTGATTGAATTTGAACACGACTAGTTTTTAGTAGAGGAGCCACAGTTAAGAAATTTAAATTTAAATGTACAATTTAATGTTTATGAAATTGTTAAATATAATTTTTAGTACTTAACACGTAACATTTATATCTGCCTTTTTATTTGCGGATGTTTTCAATATTTTTTTACACATTACACGAAGACATGGTTCAATTACACCGTTTATGACGTTTTAATAACCTCACACAACTCAATGTATAAAATTTAAGCGTGAATAATCATTCTCGCTTTTGCTAACATGACATTTTACTATTCATTAAAATCACATTACGGTGCAAAAATGATCACTTGAGCCTACATAACCTGTTCAACAGAAGGTTTGTTCAGGCATAAAGTTGTTAATTTCCATGTCAAATAAAATTAGCTCCATTATGTTACTTCTAAGTCCTTGCATTCAAATGTTTTTTTGTTTACAATAGTTTCCCTTTCGAGACATTTGACCGGATGGAAGTAACCTTGAGCATCATTTGTGGATGTATAAAAAAACAGTTAAATTATTAAAAAAAACTTTATTTATCTTTTTTACTTAATATTAATAGAAAATTTTAAAGAACAACAAAGTCTGTGCAAAAATAAAATAAAAAA
>CM028125.1:31389823-31453120 GCA_016254315.1 Anopheles parensis
GTGGATGTATAAAAAAACAGTTAAATTATTAAAAAAAACTTTATTTATCTTTTTTACTTAATATTAATAGAAAATTTTAAAGAACAACAAAGTCTGTGCAAAAATAAAATAAAAAACTAATCTGAACCTTTTTTTATTTCTTTCCTTGACAGATAATCCAACACATTAAAGATCAAAGAACCTGAAGTAAGGAAGCAACTTAAACCGTTTAACGCAATGAAAGTGATAGTGCAAAGTGAAACTAGATCATCATCACCCACCCTCAACACCGATCGCTTGAGGGACTGAACGAAAAGCACTATTAGACAATGAAACGGCACAAGCCCGTCCGTCATGTACATTCGGAAAAGACTTAGCCGTGTTGTGGCCATGCTGTACGTATGTTTCTACCATTCCCTACAAAAGCCGATAAAGTGTCCGTGAGCCGTGTGTGTGTGAGAGTAATCAGTGAACAGTGGCAACCCGTTCCACCGTAAGATGCCGTGGGGTTGCCTCTGTTCAAAGGAGAAAAAACGTCCCCAAATCAGCAGCCCGATACTGAACGTAAGTATGCCCTGGATATACGGGTGCAGTCATAAATAAGGAAGAATTATTGCATTAATGCAAGTGTTTTATGAGAGCAATTAATTGCGATCATTACACTGCAAAAGGTTTTTGGTAAAATTAATTTGATTCCTTTTTGTTGTTTGTCGTGTCTTTTGCTTGGTCGTGTGGCTGAATGATGAAATAGTCGCATTTACATACAGATAATTGCATGTTGATTCAATATTCCAGTCATTGTTGCCATCTAATTCAGCTTCAGTTCGCTTTCGGAGTTTGTAGTGTCGTTTCTGGTTTTAAACCGTTTTATTGAAGGCCTCTTACCGTCTTCCGTTTTATGAAACAAGCGCTCGAAACGTTGTCAAAGTAAAAGTACATATCCGGACAGAGGGAGCAGAAGGAAGAGGTGAAACGATTTTCCTCCCCGGTACACCCACCCGGAATGGAGAATGTTGTGCCATTGCTGGTACATGCCTGTAGGAGGAGCATTTGCTGCTTGGAATGAAAATGACAGGCACTGCAATTTCCATTCACAACAATCATCCATTCAACGATGTCCGTGTGTTGTCGGTTCCAGTGCAGTATCGCGTAGATGCTAGCCTTGCACTGGGGATGGTGTCGTGAATGACCTAGATTTTTGGTTTATGCTTTTGTTTTGGGTGTTTTCTTCTTTCATTTTTTTTGGTGTGCTCAAAAAGCTCAGGTTCAGTTTTCTGTTTTTTTTCTTGTTCTAAAATTGTTTAAATGGAAAGATGTGGTAAAGGAAAACTGGTGATGCTGCAGTGTAAATCACTGTTTTAATTTATGTGTATCCTTGGCAGTTAATTAACACTTACAGTCAGTATAAGTTGTCTTTCTTTCTCACTTACTTAAGAAAAAGTACAATATTTTGAAGGAACTATTTACAAGTTCAAATGAGTTTAAAGTGAGGAATTCAATTACAATTATCGCATTTTTAATGGATTTTATCGTAATAATAATAATTTTTAGTTTAGGCTATAGCCGCGCTTTACTTAAATATTAAAAGTCCAACTTTATTACATTATGATTATGATTAATTCTTGTAAAAACTGCTTTTAGGACTAATGGCACTCAATATTTTATTTTTTTTCTCAAGCTTTCAGCATAAAGATGGTACAAAATTCTATTTCGATAGACCTGATTACATTTTACAATAACAAAAAACTGTTAGAAATATTATGTTTTGTTTTGGTCCGTAAGTGATTAAAGATGAAAAAATAGTAAAATATAAATTGAAAATTAAATGAAAGCAAAGTTGCGAGAATAGATGATATTTTTTAAATTTAAAGACAGTGCAGCTATAGAATCAAAACACTTGAATATCTGGGCACGTTTGTGATAAATACCTAGTTACAACAAATATTTTATTTAAGCATTAATTTTATTATTTGAGTTTATCCGTAAAATAAAATTGCACCAGCAAATTAAAAAGTAAAAAGTAAATTTCCAGCAGATTGCCAGCAAAGTAATCCCAACCATACTTTGTGGTCGTGATCTTTAAATCATGAACGCTGCATGCAACAAACCACAAAGTAATACATATTTCATACCACTTTCGCACGGATATTGCCGTGCCGTATGGTTTGTTGGGTTTGCGGCTAGCGATATCCCCGTAGCGGTGTGTGTTTTACTCACCCATTAAACAGCCAGCCGGAAATTGTACTCTTGGTGGTGGTGAAGAAAGCAAACCCAGTTCAACGTTTCCATACCCGTAGTACAAACCATCCCTTCAGTCCTAACTGATCCAATAGATCATAGCTACATGTCAGCAGCTCGATCGAATCATTATCCAATTATCGGTCGCCGATAGAAGTTGGCCTGCAAACTATTTGCTACAGTTGGTCGAGCATTTGTTTCGATCGTAGAGTGATGCCAGCATATTTTTTGTTGCCACCTCTCGACATTCAACAGCACTCAGCGTGAAGCCAATGAAGCTGTCCGCAAGGGTAAAGAAGGAAAGAAAAAAAAGTACAGATAGGGAAACGAAAAACCACAAAAGGTTGCAAATTTCAACGCCAATTCTTTAGCTGTCTCGGTGACAGATGTGGGAAATTTTAGCAACAAAAGCATGGATAGGTTGAGGACATGCTGTGATCTTTAAAGTAAAGTTTTTTTCTTTACTTTATACTCCAATCAAAAAAGCTTATAAAAGCAACAGTTTAATAAATGAAAACATTTTTTTTAAGTCATTGAAGTAAGTCTTAATTCGAATTAAAATAAAATCGTTCCAATTTGCTCTTATTAATTGCTTTATTAAGATCTTCTTTTTACACATAATAATTTGCTTTCACCATTTATCTAACCGATGCGCTTAAAATACGCCTTTTAAAAGCTTTTTAAAATCTCATTTTGTTCCGGAAAGCAAAACACGTCTATGGGTGCTAAACCCAAATTCACCACCATAAAGCAAAGCGAAAATCATCGTTCTGTTGCTGGAGTTTTCTTTCTGCTGCCATTCTGCTGCGGAAATAAAATGTTGTCCAAAAGCACAACGCCATCAGAGCTAACCGTGAGCAAATTGAATGATTTTGAAAAATTCAATTAGTCTTAATTTTTATCTTCTTTTCCGATCTTGTAAAACGTACACCCGGCAATACAACACGATCAGTTACCATTAGACGTGGATCTCCGACTTTTTGTTTTGTTTTGTTGTAACAGATGTTGCTTCCGTGTAGGCAGATCGATGATGTCTCCCTTTCCCTAAAACCTAAATCCCGAGGGCAAAAGTCATTTCGGTGAATGGAGTTGCGTTTGGCAAAACAAAAACAATAATCAGATAAATGTTTTCCACCTTTTTGGTGCATTTGAAATTCTACACTTTCGCTTTTCGTCAATCAACCCGTCGAGATTCCGATCGCGCTCCGGAACCTAGTTTTGGGTGGTGAACTATACTGACGGATACGTCAGATTAGCTACGGATAAGCATTGCATCACAATCACGGCCATCTGACTGTGAGGGTGTGCCGGTGGCACGGTATTAGGTTTCCAACCTTAAAATTCTAATTGCGTAAGCAACGATGCATCAAATCGGACGGCTGCCTACTTGCTCCACCCTGTCCTGCAGGGCGTGGGAAGGATAGAAAAACCGTTGAAAAAGAAAAGCGAAAGCAAATATTTATCTACCGGTGCAGGAGTGTACCGCGAATAGGCAAAGAAAGTATCAATTATCGGTACTGCCTGTTCCATTAAATCCATCAGTAAGGGATGCGTTATATGGGTAAAAGGAACAAAAAAAGCAACCGACGTATCACTGAAGTGTTTCAATTCTCTACACATTTTTCCTAAGCGCTCTTTTCCGGGTCACGTGTAAGCTTATTGTATCAGCCGAAATCGAGAGTTACCCCGCGTGCTATGGGACAAGGCTCGGAAGAAAAGGGCAACCCGCAAACGGAAAAGGTGACGACAGATTTACACTAGCTCTTAACGATACCGATGAAACGAATACTTGCCCGACCGTTCCCCCGGCAAGAGCAAGTGTCGATGTCGACGTTTGGGAAGCCTAGAACAAAGCAGAAACATCCACAACAAGCCGAAGTTACTGGCGGGTTGTGTTGCGCGAACGAATTCACTGTTGTTAAAACAAGAGCGGCAAGATTATTGTCGCTGTCACAGAAATGCTGTCAAATCACTTAAACTCAATTTATGCTGTTGCACGCCGCAAATCAATATAACCAGAGCCCTTCACGCATTAACTATGATGGATATTCAATATTGAAGTGCGTTCGTTTACGCATTACCAGAATGGGAAGCTTGCGTAACATTTATTAGCGTGAGGAACTTGCTGGAAATTTCCAAACGAGAATGTTGGGAACATGAACACACTTCTCCAATAAAGATTTCAAAAGTACATTTTCTTTCATTCAAATCATACTTTATTTTTCTCTGCAAATAATTCATAGAAAGACAAATATTATCATCCTTTTCCGCCAGCATGTGTCATCTTGTGGTGTCCAAGGCTGTCTATCGGTATCTGTGCGCCCTGTAGTCTACCACTACCCGTATGGCGTACGAATGAAAAACTTTTTAATCACTCGCTCAGTGGTCCACCAGTTGCCGGACCCGTGTCGTGTCGTAAGTGTTCATAAATCTCCATTTCCAATCGTTCGATGTCTGATTATCGTGGAGCATTTGGACACTTGAGCCTTTCGGCCGTGTCGGCTGCTGGTTGCCAGAAAATGACCAAATCGCTCGTTGACCGGTCAACTGGCGACTGTTTTCCCCGTTCTACTATTTCTATGTGTCTAGCGGCTGCAATCTGTTACGGACAGGAAATTTACGAGCAAGAGCAATTGTTCCTTCCGATAACTGTTGCCGGAAAATGGTAGATTGAAAATTCGCCTGTCGTAGAGTGGCATTGGGAAACTGAAAAAAGGGATTACTGGGATACTGGTAAAATAACCTTTCCGCACTGGTTTATCGATGAAAGTTATAGTTTAATCTTGCCCGAAGAAAATGTTTCATTATGTAGTTACACACGATAGTTGTTTGGCGAATGGCAGTTGACAATGTGTATTTATTCTGATGGTTTGTATTTTTTGCTTTTCAACCTTTTCGTTACCAGCCGGAGGATACTCAGAAGCTCCAGTTGCTTCCCGCCGTTAGACGTCCGTTGCTATCGGATGCGGAGAAACTCGAGCAACGGTTGCTGGCCCCGAACTCGAACGCCGACTTCGACAACGAAAGCAGCGAAGAAACGCAACCACCGAACGATGCCGGGCGCGATCGACTCCAGCAGCAGCTGCTCCAGAAGTCACGTCTCAAATCGTCGAATCTCAAAAGCACTACCTACACTCGTAATACCGAAAACGACAAGCTAACACGCCACCTTAACACGGTAAAGTTCAGCTTCGATGAACCGGTGCTCCAGAAGCCGGATGGGCCCGTTGGGCTGGGAAAGCCTCTGCGGAAGCAGTCCGACCGTGGTGACCCACCGCCAAAGCCTGATCGCCGGATAACCTCAACAACGGTGCAACAGATTGTGGTGAAGCTACCGGAAACGGTTGGAAATGTATCGTTGGACCAGCATCACCAGCAAAGCAGCACTACGTCCAACGCAACGGATGAGATTGATTGTAATGGTAATGGGAACTATGATATTGTGCCGTCGATTAAAATCAGCGACGATGCTGAACTGGAAGGGCGGACGGAAAACAAAGCCAGCGCACAGGTGGACGAGAACAAGAACGAAATCCTTGTGCCGGGCAGTAGCGAAGGAAGCATTCCGTTTATCGACGAGGATCCCACGCAAATACTGAGACAGCTGAATGCGAATCCACAGCGAGGTCAAAACTTTCATGACGCTCGTATCATCACGCTGACACCAAAGAACGTTGGGTCCGAGGCAACGCGAGCTGCGGCGGCAGCGACGGCATCAGTTGCGGCCAAGGAACAAGTCCATCGGGAGGCTCAGTTGCGCCTGTTAGCGGACACCAAAAAGTTTACACGATTTCTCGTGGAACCACCGCCGGTTACTGCTGTCGAGACGGTTAAGTTTACGCACATATTTCAAATTCTGCCCCCTTCGTACGAGCGGTTGTGCCAACAGTGCCACAAACCTTTACATCTGGACATTGGGTTACGGTGCGTTGTGTGTGATTTCACCTGCCATCAACAGTGCGTGAGGTTGGAAAAGGTAAGTGGAAAAAGTTTTTCTTAACACAGTAAACACAGTTTTTTCAAAAGTATTCCAATTTATCGTATATTATATCTCATCTGAATGACTTGGTTTTCAATTTGTAAAAAGATAAATTAAAGATAAAAACAATCTCTCATTCTTCGATTTTCTACGTTTCTCAATTCAATCGAATTAAATTTTACTTAATTTGTGTAAATGCTTTCCTTCAAAAATTCACCCAGAAACCTTCTTACATGCGAGCAGAGGAAGATTCTATAGCTCTCAGTTCAAATCGAAAGTTTACCATGATTCTTCATACACGGAAAATCAAGATACACGGATTTTAGGGGATCACCAAGGTCCACTATAATAGTGTATCTCGGCGACTACCCGCAAGTTGCTTAAGTGCACAGAAATTCAAACAAAAGCCAATTGAACGACACACGCTCACTGTAAAACGCTTTGATAGTTTATTGTAATTTCAATAGATGGCGCTGTAACGAAGCGTTCCCGTGGTTCATAGAAATGCTATGCTACGCGTTAACAAAAATTCAAACACGAATGAAAAGAAATTATGCATCAATCTTTAACAATTTTGTTTGAAGTACCCTTCAGTTAGGAATTGCAATAGAAGCATAAATTTATTGTTTTATTTTACCATTCCTTTTTTTAATAGTCAGGTGGCTACATACCATAAAAATTATTGTTGCTGAATAACAACAAATGTCTATGCATCACTAAATAAATTTGTGGTAAAATTATAATTTATTGCACACATATCCCCATATGTAAACAATCACATTTACCAAGCGTGAAAAAGGCATCCAATTACCACCACCCGGTCGAAATTCTGACGACCCTTCCCGATCGTACCATCGCGTTTGCTATTTGCTTAGGAGTTGTCAATATTGTTCTCATGTTGTTTTATTTTCTGGGCTTCTCGCGTGATTTTTATACTAAAACAAACATCGGTTGTACCTTCGTTCATTTGCATCCGTTCGCTGATCCGTTCGCTGAGCATAAGAACTTACAACGGGTCGGTAACGGGTGGGATGGAAAAACAATCAAGAACACGTCAAAACTTGGTACCGTCGTGACTTGCTCGTTGGCCATTTCGTCGAACGAGTTTGGAACAAATGTTGCCGAACGACCACGGGTACGTATGTTTGTATTTTGTTTAACGGGTTTTTGAGGAGTTTCAATGTTTTGCTGCCTCACCATCGAACTGTTCATTAAAATAATAATAAATTTAAAATTTAAAATCTTTTTATTAGGATGGGAAAAAAAACTTTTTTACATTTGAAATATTGTTAGCAGGGGGCAACCATATTTTTTTTGTACAAAAAAGGACAAATTAGCAAAACAAGTTCTCCGTTCCAGTTAAGCCATGTGTAACCCGGACCAGACTTGAGGACCCAATCATGGCGCTCATTCTGTTGTGCCTTGTCTTGTCAACCATCATACGGACGGATGAATTCGATCCAGCCACCTTTTGTCCTGTGCCGGATCAGGTTCGCCTACACCATTGGGTGACAATCGAAATCGGAACGAGGCGCAACAGCAACATCTCCCCGTTCCTTCACCGCTGATCACCGCACGACGCTCTTCCTCTTGTGTCCGCTCACAAAACAAATTACTGTTCGACAGACTTGCGGGCTTACCATTCAAGGAAATCCAGTCTACAGGGACGCACAGCCGTATTGGTAAACTCCGGTGCACCTGAGATACCTGCCCGCCGAGTGCAGCCAGTCCCCCCAGAGGTTGTACTATGGTTCGCGAACGGATGAATGATTTAGCACAGCACCGAACGGATGAATGAATGAACCGGGGCAAGCATAAACAAACCACACTCATCGTCTACCTTACCTTGTGCAGGCTGTGGCCCGTTTTTTCCCCTTCTTCCAATTCCATCACCGAGGGTGGGATGGATGCCATTCATAAAATTGCACTGTGTTATCAATCCCATTGGGAGATCCCACCCAGCCCAAACATTACGCCCAGGGCATCAGTTTCCGTTTCAGCGTGTGTGCCTACGTTGCTCTTATTAATGCACTTTTTTCGCTGTTCCTTCACCGGAAAGTTTTCGATTTCCAGCGTCGATCAGCATCGCCGCGTAGCAGCGCATATCGTTGTTAAAGGGACCTTTATGGCATGCACACCACGGGGGAAGGGGTTTGTGCGGAAGTGTTATGTTTCATCTGTATGCGCATTACAGGCTTGTTTTGCCCTTTTTGGGGCAAAGGGAATCGACGCAAAAAGGTTGTGGTCTGACCGCAAGGAAAAAAGCGGAGCAGTACCAGTTTTGCCGCCGTTCTGTGGATGTTAAATCGATTCGTTTTCTCTTAAGCAGAGATGCATCGCCAAGCGTTCGAGATGAATGTGGCGAATGTTTATGGTTTCCTTTCTGGTAAAGGCTGTGCGGGAAGCGATCGGTTTGAGGTTAACCGGCTGGGGGTGTTGCAGTTTCGTTTCGGGTGGTTTATGTTTCACTTTCTAGCGTGTCAACACGGTGGGAAGTGGGTTTTTTCTGCTTTGCGTACGCTATGTATCGCGATGGTACCACTCCCAAGTTACGAGCCCTTTTTGTTTTGTTACGGCGGATGATTCTGCCTGCTCTCTTCAGCTGGTTTGAGGTTTTAATTAAATGGTGCAATTTTTCTTCGATGCAAAACAATTAATTGAAAGGTCGTGGTAGAACCTCTTGATCATTTTTTTTGTGTACCTTTGTTTTTTTCCCTCGATTTAAAATTAAATAATCCAAACACCCACTCGTTGTTGTGCGCGTCGAGGGAACGTCGATAGCACTGTTTGTTTTAAAAGAAGGCATTTACTTTAGCACGCAACTATCCAACTATTTCAAGCCGAACTGCACTTAAGACAAATCCCTTTTTAAAAATACAACCCCCCCTCCCCCCCCACCTTTCATACACATGTACCGATTGCACGTGAATTGTTATGTTGGAGCTTCCTTGGGGATTCTCCATCCTCAATCCCTACGAGCTGAAGCTGTGCGCCCACCAGCATCCACGAAAAGAGTTGTTAAGTGGCACAGCAACAGCACCACACGTAAGGAGAAGCAGCACGAAAATAAAATGCACTTATCATCCACCGCCATCGTTGTACCTTGCCGCGATCCTTCAAACCGGATCGCCCTTTATAGCCCTTGCGGCAGTGCAGCATTCCATTGCCGATCGATTTGTCACGCCGGTGGTACTTGCCGCTCGGTCCTCGACTTCCCAAAATGCCTGGACCGACATCCGGAGCGGCTCGCGGTGTACGATCGCGATCGTGTCATCGTTTCCGAATAGTCGCGTCGTCGCGGAAAAACACCCGTCGTTCACGAGGTTTTTCGGCTAATCCAAAAACTAATTTCCTGTCGTTCGGTGGATCAAGTTTCCCGCGCTCAACACTAAAATTCGACCAAACAAAACTGCGCGTGTGGCTCGGTACGGGTGTGTAAGTGCCTGCGGAAAATGGAAACGAACGCAAATGCGCACCACACAAACACAGCATTTTACCATACGGCGCAACACACCAGCCGAATGCCGGAAGAATGAATGGAACCGTGAAGAGGTGGAATGCTGCGAAGAACGGATGTGCCGTTTTGCATTTGACGCCGCACTGATGGTGGCTGGCTTTGCCTGTGTTTTGTTGTGTTTCGTGCTTCGCACACTGGGAGAAAAACGATCGGGAACGATCGATCTTGGTTGATGCGTAATGTTTAGTTCGCTCTCCTACTTTTTGAAGATATTTTTTTGGTAAAGTAAGTGTATTTATTTGTTTATTTATTCTTTTATTTATTTTAAATAGTAAATAGTTATAGTTTAATTTTAAATTTCCCTCCAAAGTCTTCCAAGTAAACTTGTGTAACAGGCAGATTTGTGGCAGATTGATTGTAACGCTTCTAAGTAAGCCCAACGTTTAATCCATCTGTCTTCCCTTTACCGGTTAATTTACATACCAGTCGACACCGTCTTGTTACGGCATCACTCCAACGGTGACTTATGGACCGCTCTTTACTAAACTCTGCTATTTGCATTTCAGCTGATGGTTCAACTTGTTGATTGCTTCTCCGCACAGCCGATGTTAAACCGATTAGCATACTATCTTGCGCGCCAGATCCGCAACCAACTCCAAAACGGTCAGCGGCTTTTTTTCGTGTGTGTTTGTGTGGCACCGATGCAACCAAGCTGGTAGATCCATATTTTTTTCCTCTTACACATCTCAACCATTCCTTCGCCTTTGGCGTGTGTGCCACAAATGCCACACACATCGGGTAACGTCATCCCTCGTGTATGCACCTTGTCAGCCCTTCGCAAATGCATTGTTGCGGAGGGACTTTTCCACCCCTCTGTCCCTCTCAGAGATCCCAAATGTGCGGTTTCGTCTAACGTACCCCAAGCAAAACATAAAAGGGTTCTGGAAATGTAGCTCTTCGGTACAGGCGACAATGAGGAGGATGCTGTTGAGCGCACTTCAACGTCGGAAGCCCTTGAGAAGGAAATGTGTACTCCGTTCGACGGAGTTTGCTGCTTGACGAGACCCCTCGATCGTACGGCCGAGGGTTGCACACCTCCGCATGGCGTTGTTGGGTAAAGAAAAGACCGCGAATAGAGGGCTGCTAGCGGAGAGAGAAACTGAGAGATGCCGGGAGAGAATAAGATTTGTATGCTCATGGGAGTTGAAAGCGGAAAATCGTGAGCGCACTATGGAAGCGTTGAGGACATAACACTGAGAAAGGAATATTTTATAAATTTCATATTTTGTTGCTCACAACTAACCTAATTGAGTTGGTTTATCTTCAAGGCCTGATAAGCTTTGATCATTCATAAGAATTAGTTATTATTTTTTTTGTAATTGAAAGAGTATGTATAATACTTTTTGCAGAACACGCATATTGTAACTTCTATGGAATGATTAAAGGTAATTTTTGCATTGCAAAAAATATTTGAAATTTCATTCAAAATCATATTTCAGTTCATAAGACTTGATTCAAATTCATAAGACAAATATGTAAGACATGAATCAAATGTTTATACCTGGTAAGGGATTCTAAAGACATATTAAAAATCTATTTTTTTTGTTTTCTGCTAAGAACAGTACATGTAGAGGTGCTTTTAAAAAGGCGTAACTTTTTTTCATTAGTAAATTTCAAGAACCGTCCACAAAAATCCACAAATAGCAATCATTCATAACTCGAATTGGTTACTGGAAATTTTAGTTCCACTAAGAAATACGCGTTTTACTGTTGCTCTTAAATAAACCCCGTGTTCTATAATTTTGATCGTCCAGTTGACCTATTAAATCATGCTTTAAACAACGGTTTAGCTATTTCTCTAGTATTATTTAAAAAAATCTAAACTTTCTTCTTATTTTATACAAAACCTGCTATTGATTCTAGCCTTCCTATTCTATGGATTTTCCGATTCAAACCCTATTCATGACCATCCCGCTTCCCATTGTTCCTTTCGCTACAGAGAGCGTTTCTTGCCAACGCGTGAGCTCTCGCCGAGCAAGACAACGCGATGGAGACGCATTTTGTTTTGATTCGTTGCCGCGGCTGGGTTCGTTTTTCTGTTTCTCGCGCTCTGCCACCTACTTACACTTGCTTGCATGGTAAATCGGCATCATTTGTAGACTTCGACAAGGGTGGCGCGGAAGGGTGGAAAAGAGAGAAAGAGAGGCAAAGTGCGTGTGCGTGAGATAGGTGTTATTATGTTTTTTTGGCAAGATCGACTAAAATGCTCGCGCACCCCTGATAAGTGGATGGTGTAAATGTGCACTATTATGTGCCTGTGTGTGCGCGAAGGGTAGTGTGATAAGGTACAACATACAGTGTAATCATATCGCCGGCACATATTTGCGTTATCGTTATCGTTTTTTTTTTCTTCTATGATCGATACCCGAACGCGACATGAAATGTATTTGTTATGTTGTGACAATCGCACGAGAGGCTATCGATCGTATTGTTCGAAAACAACACCGTGTAAAGTGTGGTCGCTTGTTGTGTAATGAGCTGTGATGAGCTTTGTTGTTTTTCCAACCCCCAACAACAAACAAGGCGCGAATAATGCAAAAACGTGTCTGCAGCAGTGTTGGGTGTGTGCGTGTGTGACTAAAGCGTTTTGGAAATCGTTTTGTTATGATCGTACCTGTTCGTGTTTGGTTGAAGTTGAAGAAGCGTCTTCGCTTACATTGCGTTACCTTTATTAACAAGGTTTTCGATCGCAAATCGTTCTCATCACCTCCCTCGGTTCCGGGCGGGGTGTGCTGTTTTAACATGTTTCTGGTGCGAAGCGCGTGCAAAGTGCGAACCCTTACTGACAAGGCGTCGACAGCCGTTATGACAGCTGGTGATTAATTGCGTCAGTTAGCGTCAGGGGGATGTGATTGAAATCTGCGCTAACGCGCCCCTGTGTGTGTCTGTGTGTATGTTTGGTGAATAATTTCCATTCTTCCGGAACGGGCTTTTGGGGCTACTGAAGCCCTATGGCCCGCCCGCCCAAGGGTGAAAGTCCACTTTCGCAAATGCCCTGCCGATCGCGGATGCCCAGAGATACCAAAGATCGCCCGCTGGTCAAGCAACCCCAACCCCCCGAGAGAGATGGGAAAGAAATGATGCAAAAGGAACACCGTTATCAACCGAAAAGTCTCTCAAACTCATAGGCGGGTATTGGTATTTTGGGAGCCGTGAAGGTGTACGAGCGGGAGTTAAAAAGAAAGTAAAAACACACCGATCATCGAAAGTGATCGAGAGCGATCGGTTCGCAGGGTTGGACGGAACGCAAAAAGGAACGCTTCTATATGATGTTTATGTTGGGCCAACATATCGTGGCATCGATCCTAAGCATATCCCACCCACCTGAAACACCACACGCCACTTACTGTCACCATGTGTGTGTGTGTGTGTTTGTGCGTACACGCGTGGGCTGCCGATAGCTGGGTCAGTTTGTTTTTTGGGCAGTTTCGAAATCATCTTTACTGCGACCCCAAAAAAAAAAGATACCGAATGAAAGACGATGCGTTCGATAATCATAATAAAGCCAGCAAAGCACCATCTATCGATCGACTTTTTTAACTCGCGATCGTTGCTGGTTAAAGTTTAGCTCTAGCGTGTTGGTATCGTATTTCCTCCCTTCCGAATGGTGTTAAATTTCGAATTTCGGACATTGATTTTAACGGTGGAAGAAACGAACGTTTCTTCTCGTACTGGGAGGCTTTATATTTTGTTGTGTTCTACTCTAGATGGAAGCAATTTTTTTCTTCTTCTGATTTTGTCTTCAATGCACCTTTACCGTCCGGCGAACGCATCGAAGCACAGATTCGGTGCCGAATAAATTTTGAAGTCCACCGCTGAGGGGACTTCTATTTTTATCGCACACAAATCGCGGCCACTTCTGACCAAAAATGATGTGACTGTGTGTAACTACGGCTTAGTTCGCGTGTATTTGTACCGGCGCAAGACGGTATAAGCACGTGTTTGATTTTCACTTCAGTTTGCATAAGGTGTGTGGAAAAAACTGTGCTATGGGTTTACGTTTCATTGTACACAGAAAAGAATTCGTTTTTTTGCTTCTCTCTCTGGTGGTGTAATATGAAGTAAAACTGCATACTTTCGCCTCAAATGTCTAAACTAGACACTAAAAGGCAAAACAAAACATAAAAAACCGGTCACGTCACCATAAATCATCTTTTTTTTTGTTTTGGTGACTCTTGGTATATCTTAGACACGACCCTTTACTGCGGTACGTGTGTACGTGTGTATAATAAAATAAAGATGCTTCCTAGAACGAGACTATTGGCAAACGGTGCGTTTGCTTCCCGGTAGCCACCGAACATAACTGCACCGTTGTACATTCACCTGCACGCTGCACGTGAGCAAGGTGCCAACTGATCAAGGCCTGGCTAGGAGAAGGATGCAAAAAAAAAGAGGAAAGAAAAAACACTCACAGAAACGCCACTTTACGCGCAAATGAAGGCAGGTTTAAAAAAAACATACAACACCACAACAACAACATGTAGAGCACAACATTTCGGTGCATCGGTCCGACCGCACTGTCAAACGAGAGTGACAAAGTCATGTCGTACGCGGTATGACCCTAATGGTGCGCACCGGCCGTCTCGACGATTTCCTTCATCGACACGGTTTACGGGCGGCACGCTTTCATGTCCCGGCACAGTGTGGCGTCCGGGTTGAAAACGTTGGATAAAAACTGCACCCAACCGTGGACCTGTGGGGGCCCGAAACCGGAGCAAAGCCGGCCAGACAACCGTTGACAAATCGATGCGTTCTGGTCGCTAGTTCCTGGTCTCTGTGTGTGCCAAATTGCCTCCCTTGGCACTAACCACGGTGAGACGGTGTGCATCCTTCGCATATACCGTTCTAAGACCTTAGATTCGTTGGAAGGATGCTTTCGGTTGAAGGTGGTCTAATGCTAATTAAAAACGAGACTATTCTAGAGCTACTGATTGACCTACAAAAACAGAGCAGTTTTGAAGAAATTGCTCCATTTTTCTGTCTACACACACTTCACATCAAAGTGAGCACACATTACATCACTCATCGTATCGCCCGTGTCTGTGGGTCTGTATGGTGTAGACATTTTCAATAGATAACACTACTTTTCAAATCATACCCATCCGGCAGCTGATACAAGTGAGACGTGTACGGTGATAACGAATCCGAATATTTCCAACCTAATGGCGATAAGGTTGTGGTGGCCTTGCCTCTGGACATCACACTTTCACAAGCGCTGATTGGTTCGGTTTGGGTGCTTCTTCTAAACAATTCCACTGCCCGCGTGAACCTTCCACTTCCGGCCCGGGTAATAATCATCCTGAATTTTAGCCCTTCTGAGATGATTTCTTTACTATTGCTGCTATTCTCAACACAACTTCACCTTACCACAGACAAACACATCGTGTGTCTTTGATCAGTCGGTTGTGTTCGGTACAAAAAAACAAGTTTCAAAATCAATTAACCGCCCCACGCGTACCTTCCCGAGATGGCGGCATCCGGCCGACAGTGTGTTAAAGAGGGAAAAATCAAAAATCCTTATCGAATCGAACTGTTGCCCCTCAACGGGCAAAGTTTCAGGGATTTTTTATTGTTGTTATTCTTGTTGTTTTGCTTCGACAGTGTTAGTTTCAAGGTTCATTAAAGTATGATTAACGAAATTGCTCTTATTATCTTGGACTTACTTCTCGTAACTGTTCGAACGATCATTTGCTTGAGCTGAAGCTATATAGGGAGTAGTATGAACGTACCCACATGGGAAAATACTAGCTATTTGAGGTTTTCGCTTTATTCAAACCAAAGTTTTTCCATTTTTTTTTCAAGCACAAAAAATCCCTTCCAACTTCAATTCGTATAAAACCTACATTCCAAGCGAACTGGTAACAATCCCTGCAATAAAAGCGAAATACTCTTTCTTTAAAGTACCCAACACTTCATCTGGTGTGGTGCTCCATCTGCAGCATCTGGTTAACGGTATGGGCCACTTCTAACCATCAACTGTACCAGATAACTTGTTCTGCTGCTCGTCAACGGTGCATGCCAAGCCACTCAGCTGAAGTTTTTCCGACTACCTCGGAATCCTCTCCGACACTAGTACACCGATTTCCACCACCCTCGAACAAAAAAAAACACACACACAAGGTCCAAAAGGGCCAAAGAACTTTTAATCACAATGTTTATCGTATGCTGTTGTGCCCGAGATTTGGAGACGCCAGTCGCTCCTTGAGTGTCGCCAGACACCGTGGTAAACGAGGACACCGCGTACACACCGTACAGGTTGAGCAGCATGTGGAAGCATTGGATCGGTTTTGCGGATATGTTTACAGTGGCACATAAATTATGTATGCTTGAATTTGCTGCTGCTGCTGCTACTGCTTTTGCTGCATAGTCTAAAGCAATTCTATTCGTGTGCATGCACAACGAAAGCCAGCACAAACATTTTCCAAGTGAATAGCGTTCTATAGACCATATGCGTACGTTAAAAATCGTGCCCATCCGCGTCGTACTACTGACCACTCGGAAGTGTACCATACGGCAACGAGGTTGAGACGGTGGAAGCGCCGGGGCATCCAATGTAGGTTATGTTTAGACCCCGGCACCCGGCACACGTTCAGTTCCGGGATCATCCAACACGTTCCACGAGTTTTTTGGTGTTTTCAGAATGGAGGCACGTTTCGCGTGGAAAATGTGATTCCACCGGAAAAACTTTTATTGCTTTTGTCAGGTTATGGGTTTCGGAAAAAATGGTTTCAAGTTACACACATCACCGACCCCAGGGCGGACCCGGGGGGGGTTGTGTATATGATGATCGATGGATTGTTGCTGGAATGCGTTGTGTAGGAAGATGCACATCGCCAATGCCCTGTGGCGAGTGAAAATCCATTTCGGTATGTTCTATGAATCTCGGCCCACCGATACAACGATTTGTTTGCGAAAAAAAATTAACGTCTCTCCCACACGAACCTCTGAAGTCCGCAGGCTAAAAGTCGCGTGACGTTTGATGCAGTAAAGCAAAGTAAGAATTGTGGCACGCTTCCAGACACAATTTGCATTCGATTGCAAACGAGTACGGCACGAGTGCCAAAGGGTGGGTACTCTCTCTCTCCGTAAACACCATTCCATTGCCGGCAGGAAAGAATTTTCACTTAATTGCAATTGCAACGGGTGGATTCTTGTGGATGATAGTGAACCGCGCGCGTGTGCTGTACCGAGCGCAGCACGACGAAACGCTTTTGGCATAGTTTTGTTGAGTGTTGGAATTCATTCTAATGCACCGCATTCGATAATAATTTTCGTGTTTTGCATGAGCCCGGTACACGATTTAATGGACACGATTTTGGTGGGTTTTGTGAGGTCGTGGTGTACTGGAGGGCAGGGAGTGAGGACAACCTCCTTGACATCTCTCCAATTTAGCTGCTACTGTTTGGACAATGGTTACAAGCATTTTTGTTTTTACCTTTTGCTTCAGCACAATGAAGACCATGAAGCAGCATAAGAGGCTGCCGGCAAGTGCTGGCATGTGCTGTTGACTTTCCCAACTTCTTGTAAACACACTCCGCTAGGTCACTCGTATTTGTTATACACTCGTACGGGAACTCTCGCCTAGATGGCACTGGGGATGATGACCAAAAAAAAACCCTCCAAGACACACACACACACCTTCCCCTTGGTAGAGTTGATGAATGTGATGTTGTTGATGAAATTGTTGGTAGTTAATGTCGTCGTCATCATCACGTCAACCCCTTGTCAGTTCCACGGGTAGAAGTCTCGTTATGCGTGCTCCGTGATTTGTTTGACTATTTTTGTAATATTTTTTTAAACACATTTCTTCCTTACTGGAGACAAGCTTATCTGGTAGTTTAGCCAGGTCGCGAGTTTTTACGCACGGTCTCTGAGGAATTCGAAGCCACTTGCCCACTTGTCTCTGAAAGCTCCACTCCAGACGCAAGCGGATAAGAAAAGCTCTCGCTTTAATTAATCTCAAGGACGACCACCGACAGCAGACACAAACACACAGTGCTCTGGAGCGTGAACAGGCCTGACAGGTTGTTGGAGTGACGAATGCGGCGCTTGTTTTCGCAGCTGGTTCCCGCTCAGGTTGCCCGTGGGTCGTGAAATTATTCACCCAAAACGCCCATTGCCCGTCGATCAGCTTCTTTTGCTGCACATTCAACCAGCTGACAGCCCACGATAATGCAACAAAATAATGCGAGCAAAGAGAATGAGACGGGAACGAGGGAATTCCTGGCCCTTACGGTTGAAACGAGCTCATTAGTGAAGTGGACAAAGCTGATGGAAGCTACCAGGCTGGTTTTTGACGCCAAGTGGCGCTCGATCGATCGATCTGCTTTGATTGACTTTTGTTTGTCATGTTTCTTGGTGGAGAGATTTGTTCGCCTCCAATTGTTGCTTGCATTAGTTAAAACAAGTTAGTTACTACAGTCGAAACATGCTTAAGAGCTTACTGCGAGAAGCGTGCCTGACGAAGATAACTAACCAACGCGGTTTAAAATTAAAGGATTTTTCAGATGATTAAAGAAGCTTATCAGGCGGAAACAGCGTTTAAAATCATAGGGCTAGTTAAGTCCTATTACACAGTTCAGTTAACTTTGAGATTTTATCATGCGTATACCTAGAAGGTATGTTTGTCTTTATCGGGTAAAAAAGCCTACACCTCACCAACTATTAGATCCAAATTGGGGCAATTAGCAATAATTTTGTTCCGCCCAATTGGTGGTGCAAATATAATCCAACCGGATGATTGACTGACGGGTGACAGGTTGACAGGTGTTTCTGGGGGTAAATGGATTTTCAAAATAAATCAAGTCATCGCCAAAAAGGAGAGTCCCAACTTGATACTATCGGTATGGCGATATCAGTGGCATTTGCTTCCAAACGCCCTGCTGTTGATTAACCGTCTGATGATGCTCTTTTTCCAAGGATTTTTTGACATTTCCGATTCTATTTTTTGTGACATTTGCTCTTCCGTATAACTTACCGCACTTCAATACATTAATCAGTCTTCAATACATTAAAGTCTTTTTACCTTTGCTTTATGTGAAACTTCACCCACCCGTATGGAAGCGGCGGAGAGAACAAAAATTTTAGCAAACGCGTGAAGGAATGTCCCGCTGCTAAGCCACGGCAGTAAATGTGCCGCATAAAGCCATAAGAAGATAAGATCACCATTACGAAGACAAGCATCGTTGAACCACCGGGCGGGCGACGATGGGGTAAACTTAATTTAATTAAGACCATCCTTTGCACGCGATGTTTTGAAGCATTCATTTTCCTCTCAGCTGCTTTGGTGGCTCGCCGGGGCACCACGCTAGAACGTCTTGTGGCGCGAACCTGGCAAAATGGTGGCAAATGTTTGACCGTGGGGCAATCGTCGGAGAGGATAGTTTAATTATTTGCTTCTTGATAGGCCGGTACGCTCGAAAGGGGAAACATTTTATCGGTACCTTTTTGGCGCAATGGAGTAGCTGTTCGGGGAAGCAAGGTGATCCAACTGTAAACTAGGGGGAATTTTGCTGGTGTTTACTTACTGAAGTGATAAGAGCTGTTGCTCTTGCCGTAGGCATTAGGAACAAACGAACTTACTTGCGATGGTTAGCAAGGGTACTTCAAAGTTTTCTACACCGTTAGAATGGGATTATTTTTTGAACGATGTTATAAAGAACATGATGAACTAGCAAGGGTGAAAGCTTTACCACGCAATTGTCTTTCTTGGAAGTAAAATAGACATACCCTATTGTCTTTTACTCGCTAGATTTTGCCTTCTTCACAGGTGAAGATCTCAGGATACATGTACGGCAAGCCAATCAAGATCTTGAAATAAGATAGGTTTGTGGCTATTGTGTATAGTATAGACAAACTCCAAATTAATTTTAACAGTCCTAATAAGATACTCACAAGATTTGGGAAATGTAGCAATATTTTATAAATTGATTTATGTTAATGCGGATTGGTTGAATTAAGATTCTTTTCACTCAAATAATGCTTTAAATGAAAAAGAATAAAAATTATAAAAAAATAAAAAAGGAAGTTCTTGAAACAATAAATTCTTGAATGAATAATCGAACTTTTGAAAGATCTCATTAGTCGCTACCGTCTAGATTAGGAATGTATAACAATTAATTGCCACATGAGCACGAGGTGTCCACATTTTATGAACATGGAATCCTTTATCTTTAGTTTATGTATATCTGTACCTATATGTTCCCTTTGCATTGAGTTACTATTTGGAACTTGAATTCCCCAAACTTTGACAGTCTTTAAAAATGTTTAAACTTACCATTATGATATACATTATCGATTATACTATTTGACCTACTCTAGACATACAGTGTGTCCTTTACAATAACTCACTATTGAGCAAAGAGTTAGAGAGTCAAACCCTAGTGGGTTGATTCAATGGAAATTACCTTGCCCTCCAAACCATGAACTCCATGTCCAGAGCCATTATGTCAGTACCTTCGTGCTACGGTTTCCAAAAGTGGGTGGATTTGTCCAGTAGAAGTCGTGGGTTTCAATGTTATCCACATGAGAACGCTTTTGCTCGGAGCTATTAGGGACAAACCCTACAGCAGACCAAAACCGTAAAGCGATCAGATTTTATCGATAAGATAAGTTTGTAAGTCAGTTAGTGACCTCGAAGAATAGCCATCTACAAATCGTAGGAACTGACCTACATGGACAGAACAGAACAGCATTTATCTTAAGTTTCATGCTATCGCGCGGAGGGGATCATCACAACAATCAACCCTTTAATGGATGAGCTTCCGTATGGAAATCTTCAACCTTTCTGACATCAACCGTAATGGCAGCATTTAAACCTCCTACCTACTTCCCATTGCCATGGTTTCGGTCTTCCAGAAAAAGCTCACTTACCTGTCCGTAAGAAAGCGTTACCTTACGAAGTTAGTGTAAAACGGTTCCGACCGCTTCACCAACTAAGGGCAAAGCCCCCAACCTGCATCACAGTTATTTGCGTGCCAGATTGTGATTAATAATTGAAGCTTTATCAATGGCAAGCTTGCTCAGTACTGGTCGGGTGTACCTTCGAAGCGGGACCTATTTTCGCCGTTACTTCCCTTTTTTAGAGGGCTTCCGGAAACCCGTTTCGCTGTGGCAATCCACGTCAACGTTGTGGCATTGCTGGGCTTGGTATACGTGAAGCCATAAGTTTTCGCAAGGCAAGCAAACTGCAGCATAGCATAAGATGGTGAAATACCACAACACTTGGGATGGTTTTGTTTGTTCGCGAGTTAAGCAGTAGGAGAGCACCCGTCCATCAGCTTCAGAAAGTTTCGGTCCGAAGAAGCAAATGAACTTTAATAATACCGAATTATTAATGATCATCAATTTCAAAATAAATAAAGAGATCCGTTTGTTTTTTGCGATTTGCTTCACGAGCGCCGTGGAGTGCGCATTCATTCGGGCAAACGATGGCAATTTTATGGTTCCGATCCGAGCGGGTGGCATCGCCCTGCCTTACCCGGGCCGGAAACAAAGTGGGCTTAGAGGTTTTTGTTCAAGGGTTGAAGTATCATTTGGTAAATGCAAACAGTGCTGCGCACGTTCACTTCCCAACCGCCCAGCCAACCCTATCTCAATTAGAATCTTACTCAATAAATTTCACCCCAGCGTTCGTTCAACGGGTTACACCGGCCTGCTGTTACTTTCGTGCTGATGCAGCACAACTGTGATGCTGCCGCCAATGTTGCCGATTTACCCTCGTTTCGTCCCACTTCTGTCCTCGTTTTACCCGTCAGAAACAAGCGGGAAAGCATCGGAAGGGCTTCTCGGGAGAAAGGTTTCGCCCATGCTTGCACTCCTTTTCGTTGAATCTTACCTACAAACTGGCGAATGATTGGAGCCCAAGCAAATGAAAACAAATCAAATTAAAACGTTCACACATCAAACGGATGGTGTGGACTAGCCGCTAGACGCTGAGCTGGGTGTGTTTTTGTTGTTACACACATTCTTAGAGAAACGGAGATACATTTTTTCCCAGACCGATTTGCGCCTTGGGCCGACACCCGGCGGCACATTGTTTACAAACAAATCAGCGGTTTCATGATCGCGTTTGATGATGCGGTAGAATCGGCCGGTCTATTCGCGATCTTTACAGGCTGTTTGTCGGTCGCTCACCAGAAGCCCACCGGGGTCCTATGGCGTTTTGAAGCCTTGAAGGTAATTCAAGCTCGTTGCTTCTGTCCACGCAGCACGTGTAATTGGCCAATCGGTAGACGATCTATCTTTCTGGCTTGATCTTGCACCAAGTAGATTCACCTATCGTACAGAATCCGCGGTTATTTACGGTCTACAGTCGCAACTACGTGACGATTCGAAATGTGGCTTACAGCTGTCATTGGGGTGGGGTGGCTGTGGTTTGTAATCATATCCAACCGGCCCCGTGCGGAGTTGTGGCTGTGGTCCAGACATTGCGGCAACACTGGGCCAGTTTTTTTTTGGAGCCCAGTTTATCGTGAGTGTGCAAGAAGGTTGACACTGGTGTGGCTTCCATCACGCCCGACACAAATTGGTCCATAAAAATGAGAACGTGAGATAGCGGATTTCGCGAGTGCTAGTAATTAGCAAAAGTATTTCCTTGCCTCGGTACGTCGCAGTGGGAGCTGATCGTCTGACTGTAGTGTCGTTCACCCGTATGGGGGACATTGGACATTCGGATGGTTGTTGTCGAGGGCAAGTTTAAGGAGTAGCAACATCGTCGCTAAATCTCCTGCGTAGCAGTCACGCTCTTCTGCACTTATCACGATGGAAAATACCTCATCGATCGTGTGATGTGTCAGTACGTTTTGCAAAATGACAACGCGTGAAGCTTTACAAACGGGCGTTTGCGCTCTGATCGCGCCTGATTTAGTTTGTGTCGTGCGCATGGTTGTCACTATAGAGATGTCACACGGTTTTGCTTTGATAAAGGGGATATACTATTGGGCTAGAATCATTTTTACCTTTCTACCTTTATTTGAGAACTCAGCAGCCAGGGTTTAAGCGTAGGAAAGCCAAATTATCCCCAAACAGAAGCATTCATTTTTGATTAATTGAATACGATCAGGTTTGATCAATGCCGATGCTGACGATATGAGAAGAAAGTCATATTACTATCGTCGTTTAAACAATCACGAAAGCTACATACAACTCTTCCTAGAGCTGACGGGAAGCACATTAGGCGTCGCGTATAATATCCATTTTAATTGCTCAAGTACCTCGTTGAGCAGTTAGCGATGGAGGATGGTTTACGGCGATACCGATCGGATGGCATAAACACATATGTGTGCAAACTCCATACACTGCTGGACATTCAACAAATGTGCTGCATGCAGAATATAATCCCAAGTCGCGATCTTCGTCGTCAGCATTGTAATTCATCTGACCTATTCAAGTGACCTTTAGCGATCGGGTTTCGATCTTTTCACCCTTCATCGGCTCATCCTCGACTGGTTGAAATATCAATTAATACACTCTACCGGACACACAGGAGTTGTGAGTTGTTTTATGCCGTCAATATGCATGGCTTAGGCCCCAATACGGTGCGAGTCGTCGTAACACTTCTTACAACGCGCTTTACGATTACCGGCTAATTGGATTCGGCTGTCTAGTTTTCGAGTTTCACTTTAATTCCACATCGAAGATTGATGCCCTCGGAGGCGATAATAATTTGGAGATGACGAAGATGACGGGTACTTGTCGCGCAGTTGCACAGTCAAGTGACATCATTCATCATAGTGCTACTGCGTGTACGCAATCGGGTGCGTTAGAAGTTGGATGATTTTTCGAACACTTTAGCAAATGGACATTGTAATGTAAGGGGCAAAGATGATGTGTTTGGGGAAGATGATCCGATACTTCGAAACGGCACTGAAATGGATCGCGCCGAAATGGTATAGATTAGTGTGTCTAATTGCGAACTATAACTCCAATTTTTTTTGTGGTAGTTTTATTCATCTTGAAGGTCTAGCGAAGCATGGTGTTTCGTGTAGGTGATCCGCTTAGCTGTGCGCCAACACAGCGTTGGAAAATATCCATCCGTCATCCTGCGCCCCGGCGATGGAATGTGAAGTTAATAATCGTTCAGGCGAGAAGCGGCTCACCAAGCCATTGCCTGTTGGTTTGCCATGATGTAACAGGCACTCGTATTCATTACACTAAAACCACCGTGTACCGCCTCCGTATGATCGTATCATCGTGTAAGGGTTTCTGTTTTTCGTTTGATTAGTCGTATCCCGCCACATGTATGATGCTGTTTTATGACCGTTCTCATTCATCGAAGCGAAGCACATAAGAGAGTGTATGTGTTTTGAGAATCCGGACAGTAACAGGTTGGTGACGTGATCGTACAAGCCCCGTTGTGAGCCGTACTGGAAAATAAACAGCGATAGCAGAAGGTAGAGAAGACTTGCAAGTAATTTAGCAAACGTTTGCTATATTATTCTTTTTGATTAAGAGTTCCCATTTAAACGTGCTTCACATGTCTGAAGCAGAAACATGTGCAGAAACTCTTTACAAAACCTTTTTAAACCAAACCAAACCATGGCTTACACCACGTGCGCGCTTGTACCGGCGCATATTTCATGCTTTTTTATTTCACCTTTAAGTCGCCTGTAACTCGTTGCACGAGGCGCCTACGATCCATTTCACCTACTTAATTTAATCTCACCAAATAAATTTGTGCAGCTCGTGAAAATCCCTCCGGCCGTACGGGAAGATTTGGAGTTTTTCGGCTGCACGAAGACAAAGCGCACACGGTGGTTTTCCACCTAAAAATAACTTCACCATTCCCTTCCCTTTGTCCCGCACCAGAGTGGCTCGACGGTAACGACGGAAATTAGACGTGCGGGACACTGCATATCTTTGGGCCAGCATCGGAAGTTTTCGTACGCGTCTGCCTAAATTTAGATCTATTCGACACATTTAGCGTGTGGGAATGGGTGGCCTTTGATGGAGAAGCTGACTAGTGTGGGGCGGGATTGGTGGAACGAAAAAAAGGGTATAAGTTTTACGATTCCATTTGGCTTCGTAAAGCTGTGTGAGTATTCCACCAGGGGTTTTGCATGGTAGAAGAAACAGAGGATCGTCTGTCTAAGATGCAACCCAAGAAAGTAGACACTAATAATCGCACGTGATATGGAATCCAATTTCAATATTTTACTGCTGGTTGTTGTTTGTTTTTATTTTTTTGTCCTCTCCTTGTGAGCTTCCCACAACCACAATCTTAATAATATGTGTACGAAATGACAAACAAAATGAAACATTTCACCGACTGTGGTAAAAGTGGCACTCTCATAAAACCATCAGTCAACACAGTAAACACCCACTTGGGTCATTTCAGATGGGGTTGTGGGGGACCATTCTCCAAGTGGGCAAACACGTATCTCATGCAGAATAGGACAAAAAAACGGGAAAAAAGTATTCACGTTAGATGATCTTACAAACGATATCCGAGATTTTTCACCTTCCTCTTCCCAATGGTATCAACCCGCCAGGGGGGCCCTTTACCATCCCACAACACTCACATTGAAGGCGTTCGTCGCTTGCACAACCGTTGTCTTCTTCCTGTAGGAGAAATCGAGCCTTCGGTAAATGAAAACAACAGAAATGGTGGGGAGAGAAAAAAAACAAACCACTTCTCAAAAACCGTGCACGGTAGTAGAAAAAAAGGTAGAAGTAAAAACAAAGGGTGGACAAACAACGTCGTTTGATGAATTTACAAGTTGACAGTATCCATTACGGATGCTAATCGATCGAGGCAAATTAGGGAAAATGTTTGGTGCGTTTTTTTCTTTTCTAGCTTGCTGTTAAGAGTGAATTTTATATCGAAACTAAAGCCCCAACGTACCGTTCGGTACGGTACCGTAGTGAAAAAAAGAAACCTTTTCCAGAATGCGGAACACTCTTTCGCCCACACCTGGCACCCACATTGGCGCGAGCGTGGCAAAACCGTTTTCTAGTTTGTTGCAATTTTGCAACCCATGAACACGTAAATTGGCATCTACAGGCCAGCTTCGTAATTGGGTGTTGTTTCGTGTGTTGTTGTGTTTTTATTTTGCGTTAAATTGTATTTTCTTTCGTTTGTTGCTGCAAAAACATTGCAAAAAGCAAAGTGAAACAGAACCCGTGCCGTGAGTCAATCACCGTAAAGGTGGAGCAAAGGTGTGAAGTGTAGTTTATTTATTCAATTGGTTCTCTTTTTTTAATCGTATTTTAGCTATTTGTGCTTGTGATTGAATTNCTGCAAAAACATTGCAAAAAGCAAAGTGAAACAGAACCCGTGCCGTGAGTCAATCACCGTAAAGGTGGAGCAAAGGTGTGAAGTGTAGTTTATTTATTCAATTGGTTCTCTTTTTTTAATCGTAGCTATTTCTGCTTGTGATTGAATTAGTGTACATGTGCCTAAAACCGAACTGAAACCGATTCATTTTTCTACACCGTGTGCCAGTGAAGTGTTTGTAGTGCGGTTGAGGTTTTCCTTCCAGAAAAAAATGTTGCCTTCGAAGAAAGACTATCAGTGTAGTGACAGTTGTGATATTGCCTGCTAAAAAAAATAATGGATGTTTCGGTAAGTATTCATACATATAATAGGTGAAGGGAATTACTGGGACCACTTTGAACCACTTCGTAAAATGGTCTGTACTCCAAATAACATGTACTCCACACATCCATCATTTTCCAAACACTCCGACACACAAAATCTTAAAGTTCAAAACACTATCCAAACACGGGCACCGATCGGTAAATGTCGTACGGGATTTATAGTTTACATCGAAACAGTCCTCCAGCTCTGGCACTACATCATAAAACATTGCTCTAGCAAAGCAAAGCCGACTCATCAATCATTTTTGATTTACTCTCGAACACACACACGCGTGGCTTATCAGACTCGAGACCACCAGATAAGTGTTCTATGCTTTTCCATGCCTGTGGCCGTCTTGGTTCTTATTGCTATGCGGATACGTACATTAATAGGAGGCAAAAATAAAAGGGAAATAAAATATACATTTTCCCTACTAACCCCTATTAAGCAGTTTGTCGGTGACTATCGCCTTAGTGTACCGCATTCATGTTTCATATCGTGATATTTTCGATGACAAATGTCCCAAGCGCCTTGCAGCTCGTTGCAACGAAGAAAAAAAACCCCGGCACCGCTGTAAAGCTTTTCCTTCTTCTGTGTCAAGTTTTTCCAACCAAAAATTTACTCTAAAGAACTAAAAGAAAGAAAAAACCAACATTACTCCACGTTGAATGCATTCCTTTCGGTAGGGAGGAACTCTAAACCTCCGGACAAGGAAATAGAATCATTTTTATGATAAAGAAAACATAATGCTGCGCGAGCCACATGCTGGTTGGAAACCGGAGGGAAAAAAACCTACAAATTTATTAACTTCACACTTTGTTTCAACAAGTTAATTCCACCACCATTGCCGTTCCTCTGCGCCCCGTTTAAGCGCCTTTGGAACAGATGAACAAGACGAAAACAAGATAAAAGGGAAATGTTTTTTAATGTACGCTTTTAATGCGCTAGCAGCGAGTAGTTTCGGGTTGGTGTTTTATTTTTCCTTTTCTGTGTCTTTTTTCTTGTTGTTTAGACTTTTAGAGGGTTCATCCTTTGAGTGGAGGAGAGAGAAAAAACAGTGCCAAGGAGCCGCATTGCATCGCTTGTACGCGTGTACACCGGTAAAGTGCATAAATCCCGTTTGCCGCAGATGCTCATTCCCGTGCGTGTGTACGTTTATAATTCTCGAGAATTCGATGTTTTACGCTGATGCGCTATAAGAGAGAAGAAAAAAAAATGCATTCCCGAAAAGCGGCATAGGCAGGGAGACAATAGGGTGGGAAGGGTGAAAACGCAGATAATAATAATGTCGGTAATATGTTTACATTCGGGAAGGTTTTTTTTTTCTTTTCGAAGAAGATAAATATTGTTCATTCACTTCCCGATCGGTCTGTGGAAGCGACCGGTGAGAGACGAGCGACGAGTGTGCACATTTAAATGGGTGTTGTGGTGGTGCCGGACGTTGTTCTTACCTTTTTTCACCCCCTGTGCTTCCGAACCACTTTCCCTTGGGGGTCGAAGGGGACGATCATCTTCCGCGACGGTTGACGATGATGTTGATTTCTTTACGATCGACTGTATCTTCTTTCGGGGCCAGCACTCGTAACTGCAGCTACAGTGTGCCGGTGGTGGTTAGAACTTAATCGTCGGAAATCGTTTAAATTTTTATTCTAAAAATACAAAATTTACGTTCGTGAAAATGTCGCTCGACGCTGGCGGGTGTGGAACGCGGATAGAAGTGGCCGTGTTGGTTTAATATGCAGTATGCGTTAGCTCATCTGCTTCCGTGATTAGTTAGCAAGGGCAAGTTTGTTTTACTTGCACGGATTTGATATTTAAAATAAACGTTCAATATGTTGCGAGCAGTAAAGGTAAGCTTTCCTCATGCATGAAAAACACTGGCCTCCCCAAAATAGGCACGTCATAACACACATGTTAGCATGTCGACATCCCTTCGAAGCTATTCCCTCCATCTAAAACGACCAATTAGCAATTATTAAACGATGTTACACAACCAAAGCTTTCAGATGGTCATTTCACATACGATTTGCAATCATGCAAAAACCGTGCACTGGATGGGTTAAAACATCATCTCCCAATCGTGCCCCACGGTCTGTAGATGCATGATCGTGCGTTATGTTAGAAAATTATACCCCGATCACAATTGCAACGCTGCTAAACTGTAGCTAAAATCGATAATCGGTGACTGGAGGCGTTTTGAGGTTTCGGTACTTACACAGACTCTTGCAGGTCTTGCGGGACACGGCACACAACCGAGCAATTCTGGTCGTGAGAAAGAAAGGGCCATGGGTTTACCTCCCAAAAACGTAAACGTAGAGTCTTGCCGGAATCACGATAAAAATGTGGAAATCCATGTACAACGCTGGCTGTACACATCACCGGCAAGATGGAGGCAAAATTGTGTCTTGTTTCGAAAGCAAACTCCAGCAAAGCCATTAAATAAAGTATTTTTCTTTCCGTGTTTCCGTGTCTGTGGACATTTCACTTGAGGATGTGAATTCTTTTTAACGTGCCGCATCCCCGAAAGCGTTGCGTAGGGTACCGAATGCTGAAGGATCACCCTTCTAGCATACAGGAACGCAGCATAAGAAAATGATACACGGTTCGATGCGTGGCTCGAGAAAAAAAAACTTCCAGTAAGTATTTTATGCTGTTCGGCCAAACGGTGCGTGTGGTCAGCGTAGTAAAAAATGCAACTAAACGATGTGAAATTCAACGGGCAGATGGGTTTTTTCTGTGTGCAATTGGCACACTTTATTCGATGCTCGGTGAAGGAAGAGAAGAACACCCGGAAAGGCACAAGTGGGATGTACTTGGATGATTTTAACTGCAAGATAAAACGTTTGCTTTCATCGGACGTTCATCGAGAGGCGCCCACAAGAGTGACTCCCGGCTCCATTCAGCTAGCTCAATCGAATTAGCTCGTCAGTAACATTGTGGTTTCGGAGTTGAGTTTATACAGCTGGACACAATCTTTCATCAAAATGTGCATTTAATTATGATGAGAGAGAGAGAGAGAACAATTTCAATGCAGAATAATCTCGATCATTGTGTGGTACAGCATTTGAAACAGCCCCATTTCGCATACCAATGAACGCCCCATGAGCTCATCTCCATCCCCATAAAGATAGTGTCACGTTACGTTGTACTTGCTGTACGGCTCCCTAATCGTGTCTAGTCATAAATAGTAACACAAATCAAAACAGTAGGTCATCAGCTGTGACTTGTATTCTCCCTCCGAAAAGGATCATAACTCGCAAAAAAACGTCCTTGATACAGCGGTTTTCGCTTATCACTTTTAACATGAATTCGGATGATCATCTTCTACTAAGCCACTTCCACACTGCCGAGTACAGAACATTTGGAGTGGAACTATCACAAACATGTTCGTAATGTACATTTCTTTACTTTCAGCGCAAAGCGCGGTATACGGATACCTCGTACCTCATCTTCCAGCAGCTGGACAAGGGCGGAGTGCTGTACGCGTTCCCATTCGTGGTGGGGCTTATACAGCGATCGCCGAAGAAGGCTTCCCCCAGTGTACCATCCTCACCGAAGCCACGGTGTGACGTGAACGAGGCACTCGTGATCGACAGTCCGGAAGAGTCGATACTTGGCAAACACAAAAAACCAAACACCTACAAAGCGAAGGATACGCGCAAATCGGCCGGCAGTGGAATACCGCGCCGTCAGAGCAAAATCGCCGAGAAGCGCAAAAATCGCCGTAGCTTGGAGTTGAAAGCGGTCGAGGAGGTATCGCGCGAGGAGGAAGAAACCAAAGACGAGCTTGAAGACGGAGGTGAGCAGGATGAAACGAAGGTGCAGATCTGTGATATATCCGGTCGTGGCGTGGAGGGATCCCAACCGGTCCACAATCAGTCGCGTACGTTCAGTGTCATCAGCAGTGACGAACCGGACAATGTGCAGAAGGACATACAGGTGTCGGTGGATTTCCATCATCGACCAAACTCGGAAGTAGAACCGTTCCGAACGAGCGTGATCGAGGCGAACAATAATGATTTGCGGTGCAAAACGGCCAACGAGCCAGATCGGCGAGGCGGTGATTCGGACGTGGAGTCGGTTAGTACACTTACGCCCAGCATTGGTCCCGGGACGGAACTGCGGCTTGAGGAAGATGGACCGAAAGGTGCTCCACCTGGGCCGCAGCGAATGTTGGCGCCCGGTGTACAGATTCGGCGCAAACAGTATCCGTACGAACCGTGCTATCTGGTCGGGTCGGAGTTCAGTGACACGAGTGATTTTACTGATACTGCCAGCAGCGTCGCCAGTGACCTAGATGAGACCGAGTATGCTCGGGTTGAGCTGCGTAAGGTACGTGTGTAAGATATTGTGGATGTGTCCGATGTCTGCCGGTTAGTTCGGCTCATGTTACACCGCTGGTGGCGTTTGTTTACCTTTCGCAAGGTGCCTAAAGGTGCCTTACAGGGTGGCCATGTTGCTCGCAGTGATATCTTAGGTTTACTCCCCCAGTCCCCAAACTTCGCCGAATCACGGAGTAGCGTAGTAAGCCTTAAATTGAAACATTGACAACGGTTTGACAGTTCGATTTTACTACCGTCTGAAGTTGTACGCAATCCCCGGGGAATGGAAGAAACAGAATTCTCATGTTTGTTCGTGGTCTCCAATACAGGGTGCGGTCAACGGTCACGCGATTGATAAGCCATTTTACGGTACCCGCGTTTTGGGGCGCGTATCGAACCGCTGGTCAGCAACCTTCCAGCATTCGATTGCAAGCTTGGGTTTTTGTTTCATCTGATCAAACAGATTGAAATTGAACGGCTATCAAGTGACACACGATGTCCACTGAGTGTCCGTGTGTGTTTGTATCTGGACGTTTGGATTCTTTGATGGACAGTTCTTCGACAATTTATTGCCGGAAAGCTTGGACATATGGGGACACCCAGTAGGGCAAGAGCGGCCCATCCGTCTGGTCCTTGGCGAAGGGTTTTTATGGTGGTCGAAATGAAGCGCTAAAGTGTTTCCACGAAAATAAAGTGTCGTAAGGCGTGCGTTGCGGTATTAGAGGTAATTCCTTCCACACGCCGTAAAATGATAGAGTGATGGAAAATCGAAAATGACCACAAGTGGAGACCCGTTTCAAGCGTATACTGTGCATTAAGACATAAGACGTTTACACGATGGCATATTTGTGGCTATTTTGAAAAGAACATCCATTTTGGGCGGGAGAAAAAATGTGTAAGAAGAGATGTAAATTGATACGCTAGAGTTAGCTATTCGCTGAGGTAAGGGAGAAGAATGGCTGTGTGACGAAATGGAGAAGAACATAATGTGAGGTTGATGCGTTCAATAAACTATGATAAAGAATGAAATTGCTAACACTTTAGAACCATCGCGTTAAAAAATTATGTTTCAAACATTATGTTGCAACGCTTGAACGTTAAGCGTTTCAAGCGTTTGTAGTAATGATTATTTCCAACAGATGGCGCCGCAAACATCGAAACGCTTTAAGCATGTGTCTTGGATAAATGGTTTGCCGCCGGTCCAATGAGTTCGCATTTTCATTAGTGGAAATGTTTTTAGTTATTGTTTATTTTATTGTTTAATTGTTTTAATTTTTTTTTTATTTTTGATGCAAAATTTAATGTTTTTGAATTACAAAAAAAAATTGTATAATTATTTAATTCAAATGCAAGGTTTCCTTATAATCCACAACAGAACAACCCCACTGTGTGTTGTGGAATGTTCAGAATATTTCTCCTACCCCTTTTGGTACAATGCGGCAAATTTACGACCATATTTCCATTCATTCGTTTGCCGACAAACAAAAAAAAACACTCACTCATTATTCGCATTACGTTCGGTTTTGCTTTCCACCCATATAGCAGCGATTGATTTCATGGTGCCCATTATGTCCTAGGCCCCACCGATGCCAGCCAACCGATAGCGGCAAAACATTGTGCATATTTAGCGAGACATCCTTCCATTGGAGTTTTTCCTCTTACCGGGGCGCGTTTTTACGTACATGCTGCACCGCCACCCGTAGCAGGTCGATCTAACTTAGGCTCAAATTAAATTGTCTTCACCGTTCGTGCGCTATTCTCCTTTTTGTAGAAGTGGTTACCTTGAGGTGGTTTGATGTTGTTGTTTTTTCTCTTAGCCGGTCTTTCTTCTTTGTGGAAAATTTATCTTAAATTAATCACTTTCCTCTAAGCACATTCGCAGGAAAGGGATGGTTATGTCGGTAGAGCCATTGTGCACGATTTCCATCGAAGCATAGTGCACGTTGGCGCTTGGTCATCGGTTTGCCTTCGAGCTTGACCATTCACTGACCGACTGGCCCACTGATGGGATCGAACAGAAAGGGAGCTGGCGAAAAACTGACCGACTGATGCCGCTAATGGTGCGATCACAGGGAAACCCACATTCCAAGCATCCTTATTCACCTCCACACCACCATTTGGCCGCTCTCGGGCACGATAGAAATTGTGATAACAATCTAGCCTTCTAAAACATGAGCAGCGGAAACACATCTTAAAGGGAAAATTCGTGTTGCGCATTCGAACGTTTTTTTCTTTCTTTAAGTAAACGATCGTAAGCAACAACTACAAGAGAAGAAAAAATAGATGCTTTAACTCATCTCCTACAATACATTCATGCCACAAGTTAAGGTACGGTGGGTGAAACAGATGTGGGAAACTCGTCCCCATCCGATAGTCGCGCGTGTTTGTTTTCCACAGACGGGAACGAGATGGACGCGGGAAAAAGAAAAAAAAACCTTTTAAAGGCATCACAATATGTTTGCTTGGTATGTCTAGGGCCGGAACAAATCGATCACCCAGTGTGTATGTGTACCACCCATCTTATGCTCATCTTATTGCGCTCGGTTTGTTCTTGGCCGGTGTCTGTAGGCATGTGTAGTTGTATTTTTATGTTTTAATCTGTGCTCACAGCTGTAGGATCAATAAAAAGCAAATGGTCAGTTTGTGTGTGGGCGGATCCGGAGTGAAGATCGGAGAAGCAGACGGAATTATGTAAACAACGGGTTTGTTTTTTAGAAAAATACATCGAATATGGGTGTGATTGGGGAAAAAAAGATGTATTTTTGTTGGAGGGAATATTTCTATTGAAAGGAGATTCATCGATAAGCAAGAACGGTCAGTTCGTTCGTCAGGTCATTCAGTAAGCGACTTGTGATGTGTTTCCGCTGGCAAATCCAGCTTCGTACTGCTATTGAACGTTGTGTGACGTAAGTTATTGTACGGATAAATATTTCCGTTTCTAAAAATATTCTTCTTTCGCTTTTGAAGCGTTTTACAGCTCAATAATTGTGATATGGTGTGGCGTATCTATTAATAATGATGTCGTCATTAGCGTATACTAATTTTGATAAAATAGTTTGAATATGGTCTTCAAGTTCAAATGGGAAGATTTAACAGCTTTTGTTTTCTTTATTCCACAAAGGTGTGTGATAATTGAAGNCTCAATCATTGTGATATGGTGTGGCGTATCTATTAATAATGATGTCGTCATTAGCGTATACTAATTTTGATAAAATAGTTTGAATATGGTCTTCAAGTTCAAATGGGAAGATTTAACAGCTTTTGTTTTCTTTATTCCACAAAGGTGTGTGATAATTGAAGGAGCGTCTGTTGTTTCGATGATGCTAAAAACTCGTTTCTGTTTGTTGTTCACAGGCCTGTAGCTTCCCAAAAGCTATCCATTTGTAATTTACATCTATTATTCAAATGAATCGAGTCCGTTCGCTTTGGACAATTGTTGGTGGTTGATGAAGATTGAGCTTTTTGGATGACCGGTGAAGATGATACTTTCAAAGTTTGTCTGCACGGTGGTGTGAACCGTCCACCATTCGCAACCAACCGGCTCCAATGCTCCCAAGGACACCCAGGTGGTTTCGTTTAATAACTTAGACAACCCCGGATTGATGCGCATACGATTAAAGCTTGATGGCAAAAGTTTTGCTTCTATCACACCGCTACACCGACAACAAATACCGAATCAACGATGGCTATCGGAAATGGTTTTGTGATTTAACCAGAGAAAAACATGCTTCTTGCTATGGGCAATAGCTGTCTCACTGTTTTCTCCATTATCACATGATCAAACAGCCCCATATAATTCGCCTTTATCTTGTACATTAAGAATGCTTTATTTATAGTGAGCGTTTGCTGCCATCAAAGACCGGCGAGCCACTGGCGGGCATGTTGCATAGGAAAATAGCTTTGGATGGATTTTAATCTATCCGTGCATCTAGAGACTTCATGTTTTTTTCTGCCCCACTGCCACTGCCATCGCAAGAAATCTTGGTTGACTTTAGCGCCCTCAAAAGCAACAGGGAACTATCTAGCTTGTATCTGCTCTATGTGATCCCAGTGTATCTAGACTTCTGAATGAAGACGCAAAAGAAATTGCACCGACAGAGTTGCCCACTGTCTTCTGGTGTATTGTTTCGCCATGGTTGATTGTTTCGTTAATAGACTCGTAAATTATATCCGTTTGACAGTTTTTTTTTCGCCGCACACCAGTTCCATGGTACGCTCCAGGTGATACAGATGAATCCTTTTCGAATGTCTCTTTATCGTTTTAAATTCTCAGCGGGGTATCTAACGAATCCCCAAGGCGTTACAAGGTAGCAGTGGAAATACTAATCCTATCGGGGAGTGCATCGCTCAGCATGAACGAGATGAGTCCAAAAAGTAACTTTCGCAAGACTGCATAAAGATGGTTTTGTAAACGATTTAAGTTTGGTTTAAAATATGAAACATTTTCACTACTTAACAACACCCAGCTCCGCTCATGTTGAGGAGAACGTTTGATTCGTCATCCTACCATTGCATACAACGTTTGCAGTAAACAGTTTGCACTCGGCAAACGGTGTCAAAAGGTACTCTAGACTCTGCTTCATCACACCAGACCTTCTGGCATAATAATCCCGTCCTCACTTGAAAGATTTAATGTCACCGTCCGCGATGGCACGAACCCCCTCAACCGATGACGATGCAGACCCGTCAATCTCTGCATTCTGCATCGTACCGTACCATTATTTGCACATATTTCACACAACAGTATGTGCCGTGCAGGGTAGAAAGAATTGCCTCAAATGATAATGCCCGATCGTCTGGTTTTAACGGTGAGATTTATAATGTTTTTACGCTGTTCATCATGGGCATGCAGGCAGAAATCCTTAAAAGGGTTTTGTTCTTGTTTTGATACGAGTGAGGGTGTTGACGTTCGTCTAGCCCCGTTGACACGCATTTCCTCCCGGCTTTCGTGACCTTTATTCCGGGCGGCGGGAGAAATTTTGTTGTTCACTATTTTACGATCGCCACGGTATGACCCGAGGCACCTGAATGCAATCGGTCAGCAAATTTTGTTCACAAAATTACCACACGAGGGCAAAACCCCAACATCAGTGTTGCTGATCGTTAACCGTAGCATTACTACTACATAAATCATCATCGTGCACTTTCACGGCAAACGATTGCCCAGTGAGATGCACAAAAGCGACCTGTATGGAGTTTGAGAGTTTGTTGAACAATGTGAACATGACACAGGCAGTGGAGCTACATGATAAACTTGACCGTAACACCATCGCACACCAACACCGGGTCGGTAGGGTAGATCGGTGATAGTCCCCGGTTCTCGGATATCTCACAACGTCCCAGATCCGATAGCCTGGCTCTGACATGACTGATGAGCTAGCTAGGGCTATGTACCGTCTTTTACAAATCCGAAGTACAACACGGGAATGAAAGCGAGAAGAGGATTAACCGTACATCGCGCGGTAGAGAGCCGGGCGAACGGTTCAGTAGCATCGTCTCTGTTTCACAACCCCGAACGCACCTGATTGACACATTTGGACTCGAAACGTCGAACGTGATCGTGTTTGCTAGGGGTTGGAATGTTGGCATACGCGTCGGTTGATCTATGGGCGGCTTCCTCTGATGCTGTGGGACCGTTATGTTCGTACCTTGAAACCATGACACCGCTCCGGCCGATAATATCCCGGCTGAAGTTTGAATCGTTCGGGAAAAATGAAAAGCCTCGGAGATTCGCACATCCACGGTAGGCAAAACGTGAAGAGAAGGTTCTTTGAATTTTGTTGGGAATTTCAGTGGTATTTCTGAGGCTGATGTATGAGTAATGAAATCCGTTGAGATTACTTCACACTGGAGAAGAGATACAAAGCTTCGTGGACCTTCATTTTGATTAACATCTTTTTGAGATAAATGTTTACGTTAAGCACACACTAAACTTGCATGAATCATGCAAAAGAAACATCTCTGCTGGATGTATCGTTGATACCTACTAGAGGATAACCTTTTCTTTGCAGCCTACACAAACATATCCGCCAGTGATCCATTACTCTTGGGTGGATCGATCCTCTTAACAGACCGCTTGCTCGAACTCATTGCGTGAGTAACAGTTTTGTGCGGCAGCTTACCACCAGTGCCAGGCCAATTTCACCCCAGCGTTAAGGGAGATATTCGACGTTCACCTATCGACGACCTTTGACGACGACCTCGTCCACGATACGTCCTCAGTACGCGGACGGGGTGGTCGGATTTTGGAACGCGCTTTGAATACTGGCACACAGTTCGTGCTACTCGATCGGACCAACTCGTTGTAGCTAATCCTGTTTTCGTTACCTACCACAAACCAACCTTCGGTCATGGTCGTGGGGTCCCAGCTAAAGAGAGAAAACCAAACGGTAGTGCTGATGTATGGTTCCAAATATGGGCAGCATAATGCCAGCCTAACCTAACCCCCCCAGGAATGGCCAGGAATAATTGAGTCAAATAAGGAAGTGAAAAGCTTTAGCTGAAAAGCTCCTGAACCATTCGTGATTGAGCGTCCCAACATGCCTCGCTTTGCAATCAACATCTTTTTGAAGTGTTTTTTTTTTCGTACGCTTCCGAGAGATTTTTTTCGGAGCAATCTGGTGAAAAAGATGCCGTATTTTTTCCGAAATAAACCAGCATTTTTGGGCTGGGAGATGATATTCCATGTGGATTGAGCGCAAGGAAGAATAACATGCCCGGCGCTATTCTACGGCTTTGGGTAGCAACCTGCAAAATGACGCAGATTAATGATGAACCGTAAACCGTTTGACGACTATATTTAGAGCGACAGGCAAGATGTTTAGTGCTTCCAAGCATGAACTCCATGAAATCAGCTAAAGTCGAAGAGGATTTGCTCACGCTTTCTTCCTACCTCCGGACGATCTGGTATGCGTCAGTGGTACCGGATTCCGTGAGTTCAAACTTTACGACCGAGAGAAATAAAAAATGATCGATAGTTTCAACCCCTTGGGGCATTGTGATCGTTCTGGGGGAGTACGAAAACGAACGGTTTTTTTTTTGCTGTTGGAAAACTTTGCTTGGGAAGTTTTTTTATTATTATTTTGGTGCTCAAACGTAAAACGGGATCGAAGATGCCAATGTTGGAGGTCGGTCTGCTCACCCTGAAGTTGCCTAAGGGAAGGGAGTGACGTCCATTAATGTCACTTCATGGGTGCTATCAATGTTTGGAGTCGATCGTTAAATTGATCACCGTTTAACAGCTACGGGAAGAGTTCACTCCCATCGGTCGATGAAGTTGTATAGGAATGCAAAACCGAAGAACCAGAAGATGTTCAACTAGTTTTAAAAGCCTAATGAAAAATGTTGTCAGAAGAGCATGTTGCGCAGTGCACTAATTACAAAACTTAAAAGGAGGATCTTAATTCTATGGATCTCTACATATTCTTACTCCTCTTATGTAGGAACAACTCCACAGCAGACAGTACACTAACAATTCTTCCTACCCAAACATCGCAGGAGGTCCCTCTGGGGTGGGGGAGAAGCAAACACTCCAACCTACCCAACACATTAATCGCATTTGGTTGGTCCGGTTTTTGCTCCAGCCCTATGCCAAACATTCCCGCATTTTCACCGCATAAATCGTTTGGCGCATATGTATAAAATGCACACGACCATTCGTGGGTCCCGATCACATGCATGCGCTTGGGTGTCTGTTCTACTTTTGCTGACCCACCATGGAAACCCCGGACTTTGGTTCCATATCGCGACCACATTCACATTCCACATTCCGTGTGCGTGTGCGGTGCAGAAAGCGGGCAGGGTAAGATTCAATCTCTCCATGGGTGGCACGCGTAGCTTGCCCGGTAGCAACCGTGTGCGGCACACAGTAAGCCACAATTAATCCGAAGGTCAATTTCTCCCTTTCAAAGGGCTTCTCCCGTACGGTACCGGGCGAAAGAATGGAATCGAAAACGGTGGTGATTTATAATAACCGATTACACTGGTCAGCGTATCCCGTGGAGCCGTGTTTAAGATGTGTTGAATAATGAGTGTCATTTGAGCTTGACCTCTGGCGATACTGATGGGAATACTCCCAGGAAACAGTATGACGGATGTTGATTTTGAATCATTTTTTATACGGATTTGCCACTGATTGAATTCCGGTTGCGGCTAGTTTTATATCTTTCTTTTTTATTTTAGAACAAATTTTCGTTCGGCGTTTGATTTTTCATCACAATAAAGCCAAAAAAACGTTCCCAAAGGAAATGAACATAAAATTTTCCCCAAAAACTCTTGTCTACATTGCACAATTTTTCTTTCCTTGTGGCGGATGCCCCAAATGGCCCTAGCGGTCAAGCGGATCATCATACGCAAACAAACACTACAACACGTGACCTCGGGAGATCACAGATACCACCCTCTCCAGTGGATTCAACACACTCCAAATCGTCGATCCATCGAAAGCGGACAGTTAAGGCGAACCGTTCAGTACACCCGAGAACCGTTCTCGAGGTCATCGCGAAGGAAATGGAACATCATACAGCGGCCAGTAGCACCGATAGTAATGGTAGAATGTTTTATGCAACATCCAAGTGGAAACCGAAATGGTGGGGAGCGTTTAAAAAACAGACAAACCCGTAACCGATGTTCAGGGAGTAGGAACAGCAGCAGCTTCGTTGATTGACTGGTTGATTAAAGTGCGTTAACTGTTTACCTTCGGGTTAAATTGGTGCGTGGTTGCACGGTTTCGCGTAATGGTGAAAAACGACACGAATCACACCCGAGCATGAGATTATGCCAACCGATTGCCCAATAAGACGGGAACCGGGAACTGGGTTCCGAATGAAAGCGTCCATCACATCCGGGCTGCGTTGCGGCAAAGGATGGCAAGTGTGCCCGCTGTACCATGCGGGATGGAAACAGTTTGCAAGTCGTATTTAACGGTTTTCTATTCCCCGTGTAAACAGATCCCAATTTCAGGCGGTCAAGTTCGTTTCGTTTCCGTCGCTTTCCACACACACGTGAGGGAATATGGAACGGTGGGGAGATTCCGTTTTTTTTTCTAAATTTCCTGCCTAGAGACACTGCGCGAAAACAGAACCGTTCGTTCTTTCGGGTACATGTAGGCAATTGCTTGAACGTTGGCAATCAACATATCGCTCGGTCGCCTGGCAAACACCGCCACCATCCGGTACACGATCGCGTGCACATTCCTGCACCTCCCAAAAACCACCCGCATCAGGAGAATTCTTTCCCTCTTTCTTGGACCTTTTGCTAAACACACACACACATGTTTGGAGTGTTGCAATCAGCCAGGAACTAGACGAAAACTTGAAATACATCTCAACCCACGCACGGGTTGGATTGTTTCGAATCGCCCTTACTCTCGCTCGTCTTAATGGTGCTTGTGTAAACAAAAGGTAACACGTTTGGTGCATGATAAATGTATTTAGGGGAGGTAGGGCCTATACTTTCTCACCGGCCTGTTACCATTTTGGCACAGTCACAATCAAACCGTGTGTTGGTTTATTTATTGTTGGTACAATAAATCCCAGACCTGAAGTACACTTTTACCTTGGAGTGGTAGAAACCAGAAAACATTGTTTAAATAATTGTTGAACAATTTTAACCATCTCTTGATACATAAGTTTAACATTGTTAAGTGAATAAAATGTTTCCTACTTTCTGTTCCTTCATTAAAGATCATAAAATCATAAAACATTAATCTTAAAAAATTCATGAATCCTTGAGGATTTTTTGACGCTCCTCACTGAAGATTCGTTTGAATGACTTTTTTGAAAAGATTCATCAAGCACAACACTAATAGAAACTAGTGGTGATATCTTTAATACAACTTTTGTAAAAGTGTCATGCAATCCATGTAAATCTCCAAGTCTCTTAAGATGTATTCTTAGTTCTTGAAGAATCCTTGAATCTTCATATAGAACATGCAGAATCAATTCTTCAGTTTAAGTTTAGTTTTAGTCATTCAGATTCGTTAACCATAATCAGATTCATTTTAATCAAAACTATCAAACTATTAATGTAATATAAACCAAACTAAGAATTCCTGTTAATTACAAAATAATATAAAATTTTATCGTTTTTTTATTTCTATTTCAGGTAAGAGTGATTTCCTTGATTAAACAAACACAATTAGTAAGTACACGATTGCAAATATAATGTATAGAAATTTGTCCCCATGAATGAATGTCAATGATACTACCAATATTCCATAAATCCATTTAATGGTAACGCCAACCATATTTGCCAATGCCGGGCAAATGTATGCAGTGATCGTAATAAACATGTTTAATTCGTATGCACTCCAGAAGGTGTACACACTGGTTTGAAAAATGATCCGCTACCGCCATAACCGATTAGCATACGTCTCGTAAAAGCTATCACATCACCGACCAGCCAATCCTATTAACAAGTTCACACTCCATAAGTGGCAACGAATCGTTCGTCAATGCGCTCTGCGTAGTGCACTATTAATCATGGGGCTCTTTAGCTACCCTCTAGCTCCAGAAGTGAACAGGTTGTACTTATACGTGCCCCATAATCGACTGAAATTGGAAAATCTTTGCATCATCATCCAATCCGTAGTGTAGACGCAACATCACATGCAATCCATTGGACGATTTCAGTGAGCTAACTTAAGTGCGTTGCATATACTAAAGTGCGTTGTACTAACTACGAAACAAATTTATTAAGCTGATTTTTATAGGACTAGTTATTGGAAGTACCTCGAGAAGAGACTCGAGTGAATTGAACTCTCAATAGTACGATCACATTGCTTTGCGATTGCTCGATGTAATCGCTTCGCAACGATGAACCACTAGTCTTGCTGGTCTTACTAGCGTCATGGATATTTTTGTGCTCTGACATTCCAAACAGCACCAAACTACTGTAGCAAAGCCAGCACCCATCGTGTTGTCATCACCATCATTACCCGATGACGTCAGCCCATGGATGAGGATGTTTTAAAATGGTTTCCAATTAATTAATCAAATCCACAAAAATCTACCAGCAAAAGGCTGTTTTTTTTTTGACTCGTTGGGATGTGAGTTCGTGATCGTGCGTTGCGTTTTCTTCCGTGACCCTGCCGAGAAATGGTGATTCGTAGTAGCACGATGCGTTTGCCCCGTAAAGTGATAAAAAAATACATTGACTTTGGCACCCAATCACCCTCGGAGCAGGGTGAATTTCGCACTTAAGATAATGTCCTCTGTGTTGCGTGCTTCACCTTTCATGGTCGAGACCAAACGCGGACGAGCGGATTGACTTTTCTCTACTGTGTGCTTTTACACGACGTACCGCTGAACGGGCAAATGTGCGAAAACTAATAAACTGACAGAATTATAATTTATTGTACAATTGCTCGGTATGGATGTGGTGGTGGTAAAAACATTAAATGTCTTTTTTTCCCATGCCATACCTTGGCTCCGTTTTCCATTCCCCTCTGCAAGGCATGATCACGATCGATGGCAGTGTTTTCCTTTTGGCGCTGTCAGCTGTGATTACTCTCTCTCTCTATCTCTCTCGTTGACTCGAGGGTTGTTGCTCTTCGGGGTGTTTTATATTACGTTTTTACAAGCTTGCGTGCATCCATTTGTTTGTGTGGCACGCAGTGTTCATAATATTCTCTTCTCCATGGCAAAAGCATTAATCGTCTTCCTATACCGAATGCGAAAGATGGGTAAACGAGTTGTGTTTCGCTGATGGGTGAGTAGGTAGACTACCCCTCCCAAGTACTACCACCAGCTGTCGGTCTGTGAGATGACTGCGAATTACGAATGATTTAAAATACTTATGATGGTCGTAAATCTATTTTCCTGTTTGCATTCGCTGCTCACATTCCAATGTTTAACGTTTTCACGTGACCTTAATTTTATTTTATTTCAGCAAAGCGGTAACAACCAACCAGAAGGATTGGTCAGTTTGGAAACGAGTGTTGTAAAATAATTCCCTACTTTCCTGAAAGGGGTTTTTTCCCATTCCGAATCCCGCGTGAACCTGCTTGCCTGGCAAGTTCGATTGAGTAATAATTCCCATCTAACCGTACCCGGGGGTTCTTGGCATCCTCATCGGTACGGTTAAGGGCGATGGTCTCTTTCGCTCCTTTCAAGGCTAGATTAGTACGGGGGTTTTCCTGCAAAGCCCAGCCTCCCTATTAACTGATCAAAACGCGAAAACTTGCTTTCGGCAACCAATCTTGGTACGACCTTTGGCAGAACCGAGTGAAAGATTAGATCGAACTTACCCTCGCTTACCGGTTTATGTTGGTTGGGCAAAGTACTTACTTCAACGAAACCGAACGGGTGCTAAACACCATCATCCTGGCACAACCGTACTGGGAGGCTTTTTCGCTCGACAGCCCTGAGCCAAGCAAAGCCGTCTAATCATGGTCGCCAACTCCGCCCGGAAGGGGTTTTTAAGGCATTCGAGGTGCAATAAAATCCTGCCAGACACCTCGTTTAGCATCTTGGGGCTCTGGAGCTTTTGGTGTGGCTACGGTAATTATGTGTCTCTTCTTCCGTTACCTTTCTGCGGTACGGTGTGTAACGAGAAAATGTACCGAGCTATCGGTGGTGCCTTTTAGTTGGAGTTTAAGCTCTTCCATACATCCACACAGCTTCGCCTAAACACAACCGTCGTCCATCATTGTAAGCGAGCATCACTTAGAAGAAGGGCATGCCACCACTACAGCTACATATAATCTATTTTGATTGAATCATTTTGATTCATCGTACCGCTGACATGTGGCTTTTATGTTGCTTCCCATTCCCGTCCAGCAATAGTCGGGCGGATATTTATTCCTCTCGAGCCGTCCTCTCTTCTGCTGGGAAGCTGGAATGCCTTTGCAATTTTTTTTACGAAACTCAAAACATTCGCTGCTCAAACACCCNATTTTGATTCATCGTACCGCTGACATGTGGCTTTTATGTTGCTTCCCATTCCCGTCCAGCAATAGTCGGGCGGATATTTATTCCTCTCGAGCCGTCCTCTCTTCTGCTGGGAAGCTGGAATGCCTTTGCAATTTTTTTTACGAAACTCAAAACATTCGTTGCTCAAACACCCGAAATAAGGTCGGATGTTTCTTTCACCCCCTGGAGTAGAGGATCGATTCGTTGTTTGACATGGCTCGTGCTATTTTTGACAGGGCGCAAAAACCGTGCATTTTCCATGCTAAATTGATGGCTTGCGAAAGAATGCGACGATGATGCGCTGCCGATGAAAATGATGACGGCTGCCTGTCGTCGTAAGTCTTGCGCATTGCTAATCGCTATGCCGACGGTGGGACGAAAAAAAAAACATTAAATTATTAATCACAAAGCGATGGAAGAAAGATGGGAAGTGATGGTGTGTGGTATAGTCAGGAGTTAATCCACGCTGTGTGCGTTTTTGACAACTTCTTGTAATTAGTAGCACACACTGGGTTCAATACCGGACAGGTTATGTCGATCCATCAATACGACGTACTTCCAGAGTTGATGGGAACCGTATGGTTTTCGTATTTACTTTTAACCATCTTGAACGACCTGAAAAATTCCTCCCAGCCGGAGAAAGTCCCATTACTTTCCTATCCTCGCTCGGTGTACGTGTTTTTCTAATGTTATTTATGCGTTAACATTATCCTCACATTAAAAGCAAAAGGCTCTTTTTGCAATTTGTTCGACAGCTTTGCTAATCAAATTTGTTTTGCGAAATGAATGATATACCTTCCGTGGGCGACTGGGGAAAAACCATGGGAAAATATCTCACTAACGACTAAAAAACGACTCACCCTTCCAACCGTTGACCGACTAAGAGGAAAATAATGAAATAATTAAATTTCATTTTGTCTTCAGCAGTGATCCCCACCCCACGTTACTTCCACGGGCCACCCAATGGCCATCCTATCAGCTAGCCCTTCCTATCGCTATCACGTGTGGGCGTAGGTGGGTGAAATTTTCTTCACTTCCCAACCACTTTTGCCACCTCTTTTTTGGCGAAGATGATTGATTAGGTGCGGAGTCGTGAATTCGTAATTTGCCATCGCCTGAAGTACTTTTTCGCGTGGAAAGTGGAACGCAGGCCCTCTCATCGAGCCGGGTAAGGGCGTGGGAGAGAATTTTGTTAACTTCTCACCTGAGTTGTGGGCGTTGGCACGTTAACTAAACATGGCAAATTGCAGTGTAATCGAACATGTTCTAAATGGACAACATTGTAGGATTAGATGGACCCCCAAAGGAATGTGAAGCACATTATTGTGTGTGATGAGTTTCAGCCTAGAATAATCCCATTTCAACCATGATCTCATGGTGCATACATATTTGTAGAGGCAGATCCGTTTATAAGCGTACTTATGCGTTCCAGATGCAGCGTCAAGCGTCTTAACCGTGTGGAATTCCATTCGCATGTATAACGGTGATCGAGTGGCCGAACGTTCCTGGGAGACCCGACGAGTTCGGCGAGGTTTCGCTGGCTGGCCGGTCCATTCCATTCCCGACATTGCCATCCATCACATTGCATTAACGTGTCGCCCGAAGGGTGGCCCTCGTGATCATAGGGTCCGATCAACCAACCGCCACAAACAAGCAAAACCCGGCTCATTGGTACGTGATTTGTGCAATACTGATCACACCAAGCGCCAAGAAAAATCATTCCTGCAAAAGGTATTGTTTCGTCCTTGACATAAATCAAACGGCACAAATCTTCTGACCAGATCACACTTACACCCTGACTGGGTGTCGGAGGTAGGAAGCTATGTTTTAACTGTACAAGCTCCGGGACTATCTAATACGCGCTTGTTTTTTACTGATTTATTCGTACGGAAAATCGATAATCAACGAACTGTACAAACGGCTGTCATCCTTGCTTTGCCAGCTGAAAGCGTTAAAAAAGGCGCCTTGTTGAAGGATGAATCAGCAAACAACGAAACGCTCAAGTCTGTGTGTGAAATGTAAAATTTTGCAAAGCCACCAACCACTCTGGCAGACGCATTATTAATCGCGAAACAGCTGTTGCGCTGGGATAGGAAATGAGAGTGAATTTTATTTTCGAGATGATCTCTTGTTTTTTTTGCTTTACTTCATCCTATTAATAGCGGACATGTAACTGCATCGTGGTAATAATTTGTTGCTTCTTTGTTGGTGGCAAAATTAGCTCTAAAACACAAACGTAGTTTTGGGTGAGAAAAGAAATGTAAAAAAATATAGTAATAATAATGTGCTCACTTGTGTTAAAAATAGCAACACAACCGTTTGTAGTACGATCAACCTTGACCATCACACTCTTAAAGTATGTGACGAAACGGTGAATTTGCAACGCAATTAACCGTCACATTATCGTTTAAGCAGCAGTAAGTGTATCCAACACCGATTCGTTTCACTTGCCGTGAACGCGATAAAGAAGCCATTCTGCCAGTCGCACACTTGATACATTTGTTTACCTTCTATTGCACAAAGAAATGGCAAAACGTTTCCCATTCAGTCAATCATATTGACCAGGGCGTTTGTGAATGTAATGCTTTTCACTCTGATCGGCACTTCGCAAACCAACGCCAGTTTGCGAATACTTCAACCTCCGTTACTGAAGCCACTCCATCATCTCGATGGTCGCCTTCGCTTTGCAGCTCTCTTCGAACATTCACTTGACTTGTAGCTGGCTGGGCTGGGTGAATGCTATCAATTCTGCCTCCGAACGGTCATCACAGAATCCACCAAGAAGGAGCAAGAAAACACGTGAGGCGTACGAAATATTCCTTCCAACACGCGAAGTATTTTCATACGGATGATGGACGCCGTCCTAACATGTACCTTCTGGTGAATTCTTCATCCTCATCGATCTCTCTCTACGGCACTGTAGATCGTCTATCGTTTCCGAAGGTTGCTTTCCTTGCTCTGGGGAAGCCGTTGTTTTCCTGCACCCCCCAAAAACAACGAACTGTTGGCGCATACCTGTGGAAAGTGTCATGAGCACGTGAGAAAGCGATTTGCGTGTGCGATTCTAGTCTGCTAGGAAGCAAACCCCAATAAAACGGAACCGAAGTGGTGATCGGAAGAATAAGAAAATGGCGAAGGGGCTTATTCATGGGGTTGCGACATAAGTGGTATGTGTGTGTGTGTGTGTGCGAATTTTTTGTTTTCACAAAAACACCATCGGTTCCACTGGTTCGTATAATGATCCGTAGAATGGCAAGAGTCAGCAAGAACCGTAAATGCTGCTTTTTTTGTCTCTCTCTCGTTCTCTCTCTCTCTCTCCCTCTCTCGTTCTGAACACACTTAACATGATCGCGGTCAGCGGTTTTGCTGTGCGCGCAGTCCCGTTTTCGCTCTGCTGGGCTTGCTTGTCATCGGACCAGTGGATAAACTTTCGTCCATTAAAAGAAATGATCCCCGTGGCCCCTTAGCCCACAACGCGCCAAAGCTGGTGGCCAATTCACCGAAAAAACAAAAACGCGATTCCGCGCAGAACACGGACTACTCGGCTGTACCCGAGCGAACGCGCCGCTACACAGAAAGGATGGAGAGAAAATAAAACACCGAATCAGGCAGAGCAAAAAAAAAGGGCAATGAAACCGATCCGCGAAAAGAGGCTCATCTTGTGGAGGCTCATCGATGTTGTAAAACGTGTCGGCTTGCAGGCCTTCCCAGGCGTTAAGCGGAACACATGTGGATAGGGTTAGTTTTTTTTAGGGGATGAGCTGAAGAAAATGAGAGGCAAATGGACAAGAGCGAAAGCAGGAGAGAGAGAGAGAGAGAGAGCGAGACAACGTAAAGGGCGTGAGGTGCGTAAGTTGCGGAGAGCGGACGCTTGATCGCCCTACGTCAAGGGTGTCGAACTCTGGTGGTGTAAACGATGAGAAGTATTGAGTTGTGCTATATTTCTTCTCTTGTTTCGTTTCTACTCAAATGAACAAACGTTTTTGTCTCTTGGTTCGTTTCTAGTCAAATGAACCAAAAAGTATGCATTTAAGTTGTAATACAAAATCATATATATTTTTATATTTTTTCACATCCTGTGACGGTTTAAAATAAATTTTCATTTTAGTTTTTGATATTGCAATTTTCTCTTATATCTTTATTCAAGTAAACAAGTATAGTTGTCCGATGCAATTAACGATAGAATTTCTTATTCAAAGTAAAGTAAAAATTTTTAAATCTGAAGAATAAAAATAAATGTATAGAGGCGTAAATTTATCTACACAACCATAGGCCTGGATCAGAACACATATAAAGATACTAAAGTGAAACTACTAAAAACATTCATGAATAAGGATTACTAGTTGCTAATAAGGATTACTAGTACTAGATCAAACAAATGTTACGAATAGATTTTGAAAGCACTTGCAGCAAGCAATGAAATAATTGGTTACGAAATGTAAACACAGCTGGATTATAGTGTATAGTGTTATTAAATAATTATATTTAAAAAAAAGAAGTTATTTGTAAAAATAGAAAACACCTTAAATGTGAAATATTTATTCTCCATTCCGTCCCATGCACGTTACCAAGTTTGACACTCTTGGTTTCAAACGCTGCCTTTGCCGCATGCAGCTGGGGGAATCACGAGAAGCTTTGAACATCCTGCCACCGGCAAACAGCGAGAGCACCGTTCGCTCTCATTCGTGTGGAAACTTTGGAACAGATCGTACGTACGNAAGTTTGACACTCTTGGTTTCAAACGCTGCCTTTGCCGCATGCAGCTGGGGGAATCACGAGAAGCTTTGAACATCCTGCCACCGGCAAACAGCGAGAGCACCGTTCGCTCTCATTCGTGTGGAAACTTTGGAACAGATCGTACGTACGTAGGGCGCGCGCGTCCCATTTGCTCATCGTTTCGCGACTTTTGATATTCTGCCCTCCTTCCCGCTCGGTACGGATGGAGCAGCCCGGGAAAAGATTTATTAAAACCTAGATCATGTAATTAAGGTGTACAGTGTGTGTCTGTGTTAAATTTTTCCTTCTTTTCCTGTTTCGCGTGTGCTTTGTGCCCGTGTGTGCAATATTGTGCCGTTGTTCTGTCCTGCAATTCTGATCGATCTACTCCTGTGTGGTGGATATTTCATAGCGCGCAACGCAACCAGTCGGATCGATTCGGTTGAAAGTGGTTGCGAATGATTCCACAATTCCATAGTGGTAGTTTGCCGTCGCTTATGTCTCTCTGTGATGTGTCATCGTTGTGTTTCGTGCCAAATTCGAATGTGTTTTATCCCGTGTACCACTAATTTGAAATAACGTGAAAACAGCCCTTTTCCTTAGCATAAATTTGCGCCAAGTGTACTCAACCCTTATCGAAGCAATCAATCCTACTGGGCCTTTTTTTTGTTGCTACCCTTATCGAGTGGCCGCGTGCGTGTGTGAGTGAAGTTGATAACACCAAATAAAGAAAGAGAGGTGTAATAAAAATCGAAACCACCCCGAAAAAAAGGGGGTAAAATCAATTTTTGAAACACTCAACCACACAATCGATCGGAAAAGTTCCTGACGCGTCCCACTACAAATCGTTCGCAACGTATCACGTTCGCGAATACTGTACCGATTGCGTTCAAGTGTCTACGTTTGCGGTTATCAGTGACAACACGGTGTGGAATGCTTATCGGAGTCCGCTAGCTACAGCAGAATACTTCCCAATACTGTGGTGACGCGGTGCCGCTTGATTAGCGAGTCTTGAGCAATCGCACATACACGTCCGATGCCCGAGTAGAACCCCATTCTCGCAGCTTCACGTTCGGTGAAGAATAATCCGTCGAGAAAGCGTCGAGCTTTAACATACGGGCCAACAAAAGGGTAATCGCTCCGAAGACAACCGAACCGAGCCAGAAGCGTATCGTGCCAGCACAATCCAGCCTCAACATGATAAGAGTTAACTCGCAGTCATTCAGTCTTTCCAGCACGCTCAAAAAGGTACGGTTGGGAATGGGAATGGGCAACAAAAACCTCGGGGGAAAAAAGAAGAGTCATACTGAGATGCGCCCGCATCATCTCGTGCGCGATCGAACGGTCAGGGTGTTAATTTTAAAGCCACGAAAAAGACTAACCAATCGAACCAGCCAGGGTGAAAGATAGGACACGAAATGTACGAAAATTGTCAACCATGTGGAGATGCTGCGCTTCGTTCGTACCGGATGAATGATCGTTCCTTTGCAGGCCGCATTTGTTTACATTGGCTACCATGGTGGTGTCGGCGCACTGCAACTGCTTAAAGGCGATGAAATGCACTGTTTATTTACAAGCAAATGTATTTAATTATTCAACCTATTCTACACAATTCCAATGGGCACGAACGCATCCAGCAGGGATGGCATTATAAATGTAAAGCATTAATGTGTGGCCGTGTGCGTTTTTGGGGAAAATATTTTACTATTTTTCGGAAAGCGTCATCCACCGAGTTGGCTTAGTTTGTACTGAAAATAACTAATGGAGTAGATCATCTTCGTACGTATACGATCGTTTTTCATTTCCCATCGAAAAGGAAAGTGTAAATACATTCTAACGTACAGGGGCAGGCAGGGATAGGGACAGACGATCATCTGTCGCATCGTTGTTTGTCAGACTCGACTGTACGATCGTTTGGCTTTAAATCTAACTCTCGGTGGTTGGATATGTTTGTACATAAAAACACACATCGGGTACCACTTTCACGACATGTACCAAGTACAACATGAACATCCGAGAATGATGCCTCATCCACCCACTAGATCGTGGTCACTAGGAACCGAACAACTGACCTACTAATCACTTTTACTACCAAGCGAATGCGAGATTTGCCGTTGCTATATAGTGGGTCATAAGTCTTTTACAGCCGGACACAGCAAATACGAGACAGAAAGAACCGTCTGTTTGCTCATCATCCCGTGCTTGTCCGGAGTCAGTTTTTGAGATTTGCGAGGAAAATCTTGTGAAATGACCAACAGTTGCATTGCACATGGTGTGCATTATGCCTTGTAGAATGGTTACCACTGCAGGAAGGGTTCACCGATGACGTAGTTTGGAAGCAATTTAAAGACCTTTTTTCTGGTATCGTTTGCCGAGTATGCTGTGTCGTTGAGAATGGCAGAAAGATACATTATTCCATTTCGGTTTTTGCTGCCATAAAGCACCAGCTATTGAAGAAGAATTCAATTTCTTGTACATCTTTTTTTTTTTGAAGATGCATCTTTTTTTGCCTTCGACGCATGGTACAAACGTTTGCATTCTTTAGTCGACACCGCCAGACGCCATTCTGTCCATTTAAAGTCAAATGATGAGTTCGTTGCCCATGTGTGAAAGAGATCCTTTTTTTCGCTCCATGTATGCAATTCTTTGCGCGTTTGTGATTCAATTAATTAATGTCAGCCACCCCCCAAAACAGGGAACGCCATTGGGGACGTTGAAGTCACTCTTGTGCTTTACATCTTCAACAAAACGTTTCTGTTTTTCATTGAGTAATCATACAACTGGTTGTTGTTTGCAAGTGTGGCATTATTCTTGAAGCTACTGTTTCTTTTAATCCATCCATCGGGAATGCGAAAAAGGTCAAAACAGACGAAAACAAAAAACAAGTTGCCCAATCCCGCCTTTTTGGGGCGATATGCCGGGAGGGAAGCTCTTTAGTCGCTTAATCAGCTTGGACCCGCATACCCGAACCGAACCACCGTAATCCACCAGCACCGTAATTAATCACACCTGTCAAATTTTTGTACAAAACAAAACGGAAAACAATTTCTTCCAATTTCCAAGAAGCACAAATTTGTGTGGAGCATGTTTGTATGGCACGCAAGAAGAAGTTAGGCAAGTAGTGCTGAACCCGGTTGAAGAACGTTTTTTGTATACATCTTAACCACAAACGATTTCCCACGTGTTGAGCGGATCTACACATGCTCATAACGTTTGTCTTTTGGGAGGGTGATTCCCCGATGCCCGAATCCCATACGGTAATGTCCCAAGCTTCTTACGGTCAGTCCATTTGACGCAAACACTAGCTAATGTTTCAAATTGAAGAAACAAAAATAACGATACGCTTAAATACTAATAAACCATGCAAATCACGTTCCGACTAGCGAACCCCGACTGGTTTTGTTATGTCTCTCCGTGTGGACGGAAATTTGGAACTTTTGCTTTGCGTCGTGTTCGTTGTCTTTTGTTCGACTGTCTGCCGTTTGTGCCCTAAGTTTGCCCAAGGTGTGGCGTTCTGTTCTCCCGTTGTCTTAAGAACGAACGCACAAAACTATGTTTGCTCAGTTGGCCGACAAGGCATGTTGTGTCATTCGTGCCATTTTTACACATTTTGGTTGCTATTTCACCCTTTGCATTATTGTTTGTTTGTTTCTCCGTTTGCTTAGTTTCTTTCGTGTGCGCTTGATGGCAACTTTTGCTAAAATGTTTTGATGTTTCGTCGGGGTAGTTTTTGCTCGCGAAGGTTATAATTACAATGTGAAATATTTATTTGTAGTTTTCAATTAATTTTATTATGTTTTTGAGAGCGAACAAACACCAAATGCTTTGTAGCTACAGCTTTGGTTAGCGAAAAGCAATATGTTGTTTGAAACTTTGTATTTAAATATTTATTTATGTTAGCGTTTTTTCGCTTTTTTCATCGTTTGAAGGAGTTAAATAAATAAAACAATTTGATTTTAAGCTTTCTTCTTCTCTAAAGCTGCATTTCCTTTCAATCCTAGCCGGAAATCATGGGGTTTGTCCCATTGATTGGATACAAATTTAGATCAGCACACATAAAAAATCATGCATGTTCCCGCTGAAAGCATTAACGCTTACTTTATGCACACAAAAAAGGCAACATTCGGGAAGAAACAACAAATCATTTTATAGCGATTTTTTTGTTTCTTTTGCTGCCTGTTGTAGCGCTACCACGAAAAAAATATCGAATAATCTCGGAAGCTTATTTCAACGGAAATGAATTTATGATTTTATGACACGGCACAAAACTGTGCCTACGATCTAAACGTTAACGAAGGTAGACATCGATATAGGGAGGCAGGTTGGTGATCATAAACGTCCGCTTCTTTGCCTAGTGCGTTCCTAGAATTCCGAATCCCTGCCGGCTTGGAATACCTTTTTCTACCTGTAAAAGATCGTTGAAGTTGTGATACGGACAAAGAAGTAAAGATCTCCCTTACGTAAGAAATTGTCTTCTTTCCTGGTCACGTCCTTACAGCGGCACCTGTGTCCTTGAAGATGCATTAAATTCGATCGTAGATAAGCGCTAGTGTTCGATCTTCACAAGATAAAGTTTGTCTTATGTTTTGTGTTTTTAGACAAAATAAAGGTTCCATCCGGCTCTTCCCTTGCATTCCCAAAAAAGAGGCGCCACAAAGTTGTTTGTCATTATAAAGAAGAAACAAAAACGAGTGTCGCACGTTTAAACGGCCCAGAAATTCGATGTACCTGTGACAATCTGAACCAATGTTCGTCTAATTTCCACCATGTAAGCTCACACTCATCAATCAATTGTGCAAACGTATTGGATGAAATATTTCATGCTCGTTATCACAACATGCGTGCACCCGCGCACGCGAATGTTCTCCAATGACAAACGTGACAAGGACTCACGCGAGTGTCCTACCCGTTACAGCCCCGTGCGGATAAATAACGTTGATGGATTGATCGCGACACCGTTGCCAGTGTTGTCGCTCTACAGCTCCTGCAGCCAGCTTGAGCATGCCAGGTGAGGGCAAGATGCGTACAGCATAACAGACGGCACCATTCAGCACACGGACGGAATCATATGGCAGTGTGAATCGTGTCGTGTCCAGGTGCGCATAGTGATTATGATAACTGTTGAGAATGTTCCGGGCGGGACATTACAGTGGCTTCCTCCATGGGGTGGGCTAATGATGCCAAATTCACCATTTCCTTTGAGGGTCTTTTCTTACCGTCATTTAAATGGTTGTATATGCTTCCGTTTGTTAAGAGGGAAATGTGTGAAGCACGATGAGGATTTATTTCCTGTGCACAACCGTTTCTTAAGGGGTGCAGCGTTGTGAGCGTACAAAGTAAGGAACTCGGGGCTGGTGAATATACTTGAAGTATATTCAATCGTAGTATATAATTGGTATATTCAATCGTAAATCTAATTGCTTATCAGATTTAAAAATTAATCAACACTCTATTGTTACCTTTTGCTTCTTTGCAAAAAAAAAGAACATGAATCTCTCCAAAACAAAATTGTACACTTTTGTGCAACAAAGAGAGGTGGTCCTCATGTCTAATAGAAACATTTCTATCTTACCTGCGAGAAACATCTTGCAAAGATACACAATCACGCTACAGGAATACGTACACGGATGCGTCTGGAAAGTAGCAAACTAATTAGATATACCTTCATCCCGAAACTCCAGCTTCCCGATGCGGGTATTGGCGTACATTGCCCAACCATGACTTGGACTTATTTTTAGCCGTTACCAATCGTTGCGCTCTAGACATGCGGTTCAACAACATTTTTTGTAGCAGAGAGGAATAGAGAAAAAAGACACAGGCAGAAGATGAAATTGGCCAGTGACTTCGTTTTGTGGTACCACCAACCTCATGAACATTGTCTGTTCTTTTGATATGATATGGTTAATGTAAGTCAGTTGAAATGCAAAATTCCATTCGACGAAGACTCTCCCGAATGGAAAGCGTTTCGAGAAAAAGGTAGAATGTTTAGTTTACTAGTCTTACCACATGACTTTCATACTTGTAAAATTGTGTGTATGATGTCAGCAATTGAAATCGCCCGAAGTTGCTTTACGTTTCTTGGGGTTAGTGTATCATAACTCAAGAGTCTGACCAGTTCGAAGAGGTAAAGTGAAGCAATGAGAGTCATATTTGTTCGTGTGGTTCAAATTTTTCCCTGTAACACTCCAAGTATGAGCTAGCAGCTGTAAATAAATGCTCACATCATTCGCCCTATCATCACTACAGAAATAGCTAAGCAATGTTAAAATGTGCAAGTAGAACAACTTTGTGTAGGAATGAAAATTAACTTTCCATCTCTTAAACTTGTCATCAAAGATAATTTTTCTACAAATTTTCTAGCCCCATCCAAAGTCGCTCACGCTTCCACTCTTGCACAATCTAATGAGTTTGATATTCAATAGCTTCCACCCGAAGGGGCTTCATACCTTCGCCAACGAAATCGTAGCTCATTTTAATATTATTAAATGGTTTTTTCCCACCATCGATATTACATTGCTGGCTCGTATATCGGAGCGAATCATACCAGCTGGCTCGCCTCACCTCGTACGGGCTAATGATAGTAATTTGATTTGATTTGACCCATACGCTCGCGGTGAATGTTTTTGGGATAGGTCCGGGTGGTGATTTATTCGCTTGTTATTTTTCGCCTTGGTAGGATTATTTGGCCGCCGGCCTGACTAGGTATAGCACGAACTAGGAGAAGCGTTTAGATGAGGCAATGCTTTAAAACACAGCAACAAATGCGAATGGTAATTATCTGCGTTCCAGTTTATCGTACACTCATATCAGTTTATTCACCATTTACGTGGCGATTGTTTGTTTTGCCATATCTCACTCAACGCACCGTGGATTAATCTTGGGCCAAATATTAGACTCTTGAAGATATACATAAAAAAACAATCAAGAAAAACACTTTTGATCAACTTTAAAGAAGCATTAACATTAGATAACGTAAGTAAATGTAAATCAATGTATGTACTGTATACAGTAAATCAACAACGCTTCGTAAGTGCGATCAATAAATCTTCTCACCGGTGCCTGTTCGAATTGAAAAACAAATTACGGAAACGCTTGAAGGTTGTGCATATGGAGTGAACCCAATAATGGCTAGACATGATACCGTGCCGCCGTTATTGCCATCTTTAGCATAAATTAAATCCACCAGAGCAAGGGCCACGTATTTGGCCGGATGGTGGTGGTGGCCGCCGAAACGAAGGTATACCGCTATGAGTCACTTCAAACAGAACCACACAACTTCAACTGCTCAAGATCGTGCCGCCAAGAAATGGTGTGCACATTAAATAGTTCACGAAACAGGCTCATGCTCCCGGTGCGGTCACGCAGTACCCATCTTTAAAGGCTGTGCAAAATTTTGTGCAACAATTTCGACATCCCGAAACGGTTTCCTGCGGTGTCCGCGGTACACACGACAAACGATCCTTTTTAGGGATTTTGCCGGCAGAAAGTGTCAAATTACCATTTTCCCACCGGAACCCGAACGCGCGGCGTGTGGAGATTTGGAAAACGGCTTCCACTTTTTATTTCTCCCAGTTTGAAGGGCCTGCTTAATTACTTCTTGCGGTACCGGTGGAATGGATCCGAGGGACACGCGACCCAATCATTAGCCCTGATGAGTTTTAATGGACACACCTCGCTCGTTCTCTTCTGCTTTATTGGGGTTTTTTTTTTATGAAAATCTCTTCCGTGGTTGTGGCCACTCTTCCCCTTGCGTAGAGGGGAAAGCTCATTTGATAATGTTTTGATTTTAAAAGCTTTTCAGCTTTTCTTCAGCTCGCAGGCAAAAGGGGCCCGGTCATGCTCATCAGAAGCGTATCGCGGTCTTCCCGACCTCGGGCCACATTCCTTGGTACGCTTGATTGTGCTTCGAATGGTTCGCCAGATTTTGCACCATGCGGGCAAGGAAGAAGCGGGAGTGTTTTTGAATATTATGCATTCCACAAGGTCATTCTTCGGGTGTTGATAAAACCGAACAACTTCCAACTTACAAACGGTGTCACGAAACGGTGCAAAACTTGTGTGAGGTCGTTACCCAACCCCCCGGGTGTTGGAGGGGTTTTCTTTTCCGTTTCGGGTGTGGCATTCTGAAGCCCGGTGACGGTGGTGGTCATCAATGATTGATAGCTTGCGGGGCCTTGCCTTAGAACCGGTTCCGGCTGTTTGAATTATTGATCCGAGAGCATGATGAAGTTGAAATTGGATTTTCTTTCACAGGTTAATGACACACTGATGGACCTGCTCTTCGCGATCGATTCTTTGAAGCGAAACAAGATGGACAGTTTTGTCGGATTGTAATTTGACATTTAAATATGATCAATTTCAACCCTTATTTTTTATCGCATAAAAGATCGTGTCTATAATGTATGGGGGACATGATCTGTGTTTTTTGTTGCTGTTGTTGTGTGTTGACAAAACCGACTTTTTGGACAAATTTGCAAGCTGTCCACAGGTTGTCTCGCGCGATGGTGGCCCCTTCGGTTCAAATCATTTGTCTTGTTGGGTGGCATCCTCACGGTATCGGCAGAGATGAAAAATGAGCTCCCACCCCCTAAAACCCGTTGCCTGCATACGTCCACGGGCATATGGCAAGTGTCAAAAGTTCATGACAGCTGCTGTCAATGCTGTAAATGCTGATGTTGGAATGTGTGTTTTTTTGTGTGCTCCCTTCCCATACGGTCAGCACACTCTGTGTGGCGCTACCGGGCAGGTTATTTGTGAAACCGATGACTTCACATTCGACATGATGCACGCGCTAGGGGATGGCCGGTAATACTGCTGATTTGAGGTTACTATTAGCACCCGTGTCAACTTTGCGTAACAAATCGACAGTCGACAGTGTTTGTGCGATTATCGCACACGATCGGTCGTTATGATTCTAGCAATTAATTTGTACTGCGTAGGTCAGGCTTAGAAGCAGTAACCCCCCCGGAGCACGCAACCTTTGTGTAACTTTGCGTGTGCGTGGGGCCATCGTGTAGCAATTAACTACCGCTCTAGATGAACAGATACCGTCGGATGGGTCACGATGATCTATGTGAGACGCAAAATTCTTGATCACGTCAGTGATGTCAGCACTGCGCGGAGTCGGGTGCAATCTTGTTCCATTTAACGGCAAGAGATGAAACTTGCAAATCACTAGCATTAGAGCTAGGGCTCCATACATAGTGTCGCACTCTGATGAAGGAGTGCCGTTGTCTACGCGTTCAAGGCAACGACAGCAATAAATTCACGTACCATCAGTGATGCCTTTTATTAGCTCGGATGACCATTCATTAGTGTGCATGACTTCTTCCAGTGTAACAAACTGCCCGTTTATAAAACAGTGTTCGGACTGAGATAAGCGTCACCGGCAAACACGTCGATGGGTCCGCACAATCGGAAGTACGACTGATCAATCCACTCTGTCACCACTACAGTATCACTTCTAGGCTCTATGAGCCTTGTGTTAGCATAAATTTAAAAAAAGCCACCCTCCGCTTCCAGAGACACCCTTCGACTTCTTCTTGAGGGTGGTCGCCTACCTGTTACTACCGGCGGTAGAAGTAAAGGAAGGCTTAATTTACGATTATAATTGCTTTTAATTGTCGCTTGCGCACCGTAGCGAACGGGACAGACCACCGTCTTCTGGTCACCTCCGGAGACACGTTGGCAGGGAAGGTTGTTTGTTTGCTCTTGATTAAGGCGCACCTTGGTGGGGCTCTCTGCCAGCTGACCATAATCATGCCGATCGGGCAACCAGTTTTGTGTAGGGCGATTTCAGCATGTGTACAGGGTGCATATTGGAAAAGGGTTCGCTAATAGAATGTTAGCACGGCGGTGCATTTGATTGAACGACTTTCGCAATGTCATGGGTCACAGGCGTGGAGTGGCCGTAAGACGGCGGAGGGAATTGTGAACAGGCTGGGAACAGTTATCGGTGGGTCTTTATTGAGCCAAATCGTGATTTGGTTAGACGTAATCCATTTCAGGCGAAGAAACCTGATATCAATGTGTTATCACTTTTTTATATAAACAACCGGATTCGGGAGGCCTCCAAGCTTTGGGGTGTGTCACAGGTGCGATGGAGGTTGTAAAGTATTATGGCTGAGATAAATGTCCTTATTGATAGTATTGAGGCAAGAAGCTCTGGTGCACAGCTTAAAGTATAACAAATAAAGGTATAAAAGTTTCAAGATTAAATTCTATGGGTTATGTCTTGGATGACTCCAGCTGAATATATTCAAAAGTTTTATATGTATAGCTTCCGGACTTAGACGTCTTATCAAAGTATCGAAATGATGATCTTCTATTAATTTTGATGTTACCTTATGTATGTAAGTTAAGAATAGCAAATGCAATCCAATATATAGCAATATACCCAAATATTTACCAAGAAAAAGGTTTCCACAAATCACATCCAGTGAACTCCTCAAGAGGTATTGAACCATCAACAATGCGTCAGGCGTTTCTACCCTTCAATGTGTTATATTCGGCTAGACAAGAGAGTTATGCGTCATATGGTCAATTTCGGAACTATCAATCATGTCATCATGCGTGAGATAGTGCGTGAGCTAAATGTGTTGACAGCCAGACACGACATTGCCGTGATAAATAGTTCCCAAAAGAAACGGTTGAAATGATCGAGCGTTTAAACGTTGACGACTTTGTTACTTTAAGCTGTCAAATTTAAGATTACCGTACATACGCTCAACAACAATAGTAAATCAATGTTTAAATAAGAAACAATTACCTATTTGTTGACTCGCATAATCTAGAATATTTCATACAGCTAAAAGGGGGTCAAAATAATTCTGCAACATCCCATTAAATGTCGATTATCTGTATGAATGGGCATTAATATTTTCTCTGCTTGAGATAAAACCCAACTCGGAATCGCCGTACAAGTAGCATCACCGGTACGATGGCAATAGCCTGAAGCGTTTGCGTTGTTTTTCTGCCTTTGCGCTCCCTGTCGCTGGACATGAGACGTTCCATTTTTCATGTCAGTATCGTCGCAATTGACTTGTACGCTGGCGTAACATGATAACGGCGGGTCAGAATCAGCAACGGTCAGTGGACGACACGTACATCGTTGGCAGAGTGAATTCACCGATCCAACCCATAACCGTGATCGAGCCGGTGAAAAAAGGAACGATCGCTGAAAAATCGCCTCATTTAAGAATCCATTCATGAGAAGATGTCGAGATGTGGTCGGTTCTTTGGTGAACACATACACACCGGACTCCATTCGTCCGAAGGACAAAAGCCACACAATCCTGATGCAGTGTCGGTATGGCTGTGTTAAGTGCGAACGATGTGGAAGGTAGTGAAATAAATTTGCATTTAACATCATCCACACCCCGAAGTGTCCCGTAGAGGAGCAGTTTCTTCCTTCCGCTCAACTCCCGGTCCCCCGATGTCGACGATTGAAGTCGTTTGGCAAGTTTCATGACACACCGGCCAGGAATATCGGGATGACACGACACCGGTGTCAACCTGCAGCCCGTGCATAAAACGGTTCCTCTCCAGCAGGAATCATGCAGGTTACACTCTGGTGGTGGTCACCGTTTGGGTCGTGTCGGCAACTCTGTGAGCACCCCAGCGCCTTTACCGCTCATTTATGCAAAATCGGTTTTAACGATCTGACAGCGAAAAATTATGACAACGGCAGGCCAGGCAAACCAGCAGAAACCGGTTTTTTGTTGGTCACCCGGGTTGGTTGTGTCCTTCGCCAAAAATTTGCTCATTCGGTGCAGACTTTACAGATAAGCTAAGCTCTAAACAACAAGCAATCGCGAGCGAATTGTTTCCGAATGGCAAACAATAAAAGAAGTAAAAATTAATGACAAATTAAATAAGCATGGAAAATTCGTTTTCGTCGCGCTTGTCCAAAAAAAAAGAACCATCATTGCCGCCACGAGAATGCGGCAACAACGCATGATAATCGACGGTTTTGCAAAACACGCAAATCGCTTTGTGCGCTTAATTCTTGTGCGCCTCTCGCTGACCACACTGACCATCCTGAATCGGGTGTCTATTTTTAGTGATGACTCAAAGTGACGGAAGAGGCGTCCACACATTTCGCTTCCATTCCGGTAGCAGCGGTACGGAATTCGCTATCGCGCAATGCGCAACTATCTAAGTCAATTCACACGCGGCTCCCGTGTAGCGTACACGGCAACCTGAAGTTCGGTGGAGACTTGTGCAATAGGCCGATGAGACCATGTGCACTTGTGCCGTTGGCACTTAACCGATTTCAAACAAACATCAAACAACTCTCAAGAAACGGCTGTAGGATAGTGAAGATGGGGGAGCGCTTATTTTTGCTGCTGCTATCAATGGACCACGGTAAAGGTACTTGACGATGAATTTCGCATCAGCTTTTACCCCACTTCAAACCACTGGGCATCGGTACAGCTTCACAGGCACAGGCGAAGAAATATTATCGCCATTACAAAATGGTTAACCAAACAATGAAGATTATCTTCCCGCGTGTTCGTTCGCTTCTGAGGACGATCAGCTGCGCTCCCTTCAGATACAGAAATGACATATAATGAGCACGTTAATCAACGTCTTCACGACTCTTCGTTAGCCACATGCTAGTCTGCTCCTGGCGGCCCGCGTCACTAACAGCTAACCGCACAAAACAAACGATGACGCTGATGGCCTTGACAGTGGTGTGCGCCCTATACCAGGTGCTAGGTATTGTGCGGCTGGTTGGTAGACGAGCGTCATCGCTCAAGGTCATCAAAGTGCATCTCCACCGAGTGCACGGCATCCACGTTCTCGCTGCATTCACCACAGGAATGTAGCCCGTGTTGACACAACGACACTGCAAATGTCGTACAGATCACACATCTTGTTGTTTATAGCCTTCTTAGTTGTGGCCAAACATTGCCCGGCTTACCTTCGGCATGGATGCGCGCCAAATTGTTGTCGTCGTTCCGCCCAAATTCCAAGGAAGCGTGTCGTTTCGGGAGCTGTTTCTCGGAAATATGGACTTTTTTTGTGCAAAATTTAAAACATTTCGCTTTCAAAACCGGTTTGATGTTATGCTGCTTGTTTTTGGTTTTTTTCTTGAAGAATATCATACATATAAGAGAATGCGCAAAAAAAAACAAATATGCTGAGAAGTAAGCTGTGCGCCATTTTGTCACATATATATATCAATGACGATCGCGTGTGGGGAGCTTATGGGTAGAAATATCTTAACCTTTCAATCTCATTTGAATATCAAGTGGCTATCGATTTTTGTTTTCATATTGAAGTTTGCAACATTTGAAGGATTAGCGAATATCCTTCCATTTCCTAATGTCTGTTCCCAAGACACCTGTTTTTAAATATTGTTCATTTGCATAAATAATAAAACTACACTTTATTCTTGTTTGTGGTATACTACAAGCAAAAACTTTTGCTTTTCTCTTCAGCGTTCAACCTTTACACTAATCATAACAGGACCATCTATCAATTTCATATGCATAATTGGTGTTTCCAAATATGCTAATCCGCCTTCGTGGTGGAATTTCTAATGGTGATTCCATTTTTTGCACGTACGCGCTTATCTACAAAATACCAGGACCAACGTCCCAATCAGATCAATTAAGATAACTCGAGCTTGGTGTCTATAAGCCCGGGACCAAGGATTCCGTTGAATGGAACAAGAGGAGGTGGTTAATCCCGTTTCGGGGAGTTTATTTTTTACACCGAACCCGAACTGGATTTAAATCATCAACTCAAAGCCCCCGGGGTTCTTATCGGGTCCGAGTTGAGTGATCAATTAAGCAGCTAATTGGTGCAAACAGTTCGCGATTTGACACCAATAGGGAGAAACCTCCACGCGCCTGATCTGATGGCCCAGTTTTTTTGCGGTGGACAGCGGTTATGCTGTGAGGTTTGCCAGTTTGTCTCGTTCGGATGGAGAATTTTGCTAAACTATTTGGCCGTTGCTTGTCACGCCTCGCGCACGACGATGACTGGCAACTGATAAACGGAAAGTAAACATCAATAGTGAATTAGCGACGGTATGCCATAAATTAGTAGGCAGTGTTACTATTTCTCCCACCATGCTTTGCTTTATTCACGTGATATTTCTGATAAACAAAAAAAACGTTGAGTGATCAAGACAGAAAATCACCACCATCGGGCACAGTACGCCTCGATCGCGCAGTAACGATTGTACGGATAAAATGAAAACATGGCTAAAAACTGCGCGAAATAATCTAACCCTCGTCCGTATGGGTTATTTAGCATCAAGTCTCTCAGTTAAGGTTTAGATGATTTAGTGTAGTGTTGCGTGCTGCTATGCAAATAATATAGCCAACCAGTTCCCTCGGTCGCTTGCTTGATCGTCGCTGGAAACTGATCGATGAAGGCAATGTTTGCTCTCTACAGCCACTACAAAATGCACAATCGTTCAATCGGTGCGTTTGATACGTGCCGCCAGCTGCAACATATTTGCTGATTGCATTTTAATTTCCCTCGCGCTAATGAGGGCTTCCAGCGTGTTGCATACTTTGCGCTAGATCGATGCACGATCGGCAAGGCTTTAAGTTAACTGATACAACCTTTAGAGTGTGGATCAGAGAACAGGTATGCTAATAGCTACAAACGATATGAATAAACAGTGTTTCCTTCAAAGAGCAGCAACAGGTTCGTTGTTATCATCGTGAAAAAGTTTTGGCGGGAAAATTTTGCTTATCAAAACAAACATTTTCCAAGAGAGAAATAGAAAATCTCGCTGCCGTGAACTGCATCAAACCTCTTTGACATTTCATTCCGATGAGAATGTTTTCCTCTCTCAGACAAGCGTTTGATGTCATCGGTCACAATTCTGTTTTTACGCCATTCAAGAAAAAGAGATGACTAGGTTTTTCGTGAAAAACCGCAAGCTAGCCGTACCACGTGCGCATGCTTCCCAAACCGTCAAAACAAACCGACGCCGGCATGTTGATGCTGTTTTCGAACGGTCACAGGGTGACCCAACGGACGTTAGTAATCACCAAACTAATAGAAGAGATATTCATTTTATTTACACAAAA
>CM028125.1:31454031-31506015 GCA_016254315.1 Anopheles parensis
TTACAGGTCACGCCGGCCATTTCTGGCTTACTAGACTTATTTTTACCACGTAGCCGGATAGTCAGTCCTTGCTACGGGGGGACGGTCCGGATGGGATTTGAACCCGGTCCGGCCGTGGGGAATGGCGCCGTTTATCACATGCACCATCGGGCCGCCCCGCAAAAATGCAATTAATCCCTTTAATAAACCACTCCGGGAAGGGAAAAAGAAAACCGATAGTGGGTCAAATGTTACAAGTGATTAATAGCACGATGATTACGATCGATGAAGCGATGTGCGATGTATTTTTCCAGTAGGAACTGTACCCTACACGATCGGCGCCTTTTGATGCTGAACCATCTCTTCCACCTTCCGAAACCAGCACGGACAGGTCAGCTAATTCGAGCGGGTTTTTCATGAAGTGAAGGTTCCAATCGAGGGCACTTGTTTAAAAAAAAACGGACGCGTTTCTTGCGCACGTTTGCATCGTTCTGCATTTTGTTAAATAGCGAATGTGTATGCGCTCATCGTCTTTGCTTGCTTGTCCTAGTTCCTAGTCGCTTGATGGTGTGAGCGAAAGATTAGCTCAGCTGATTTCTTTTCCATGTTTCAATGTTTGGGAGGGGAAAAACAGATTTAGCTAAATTTGGCCCGCACACGGCTGATGTCATTTGCACAGTTGGGTAGATCGTGTTTCGCAAAAGGAAAAATACAGATGGCAAAAGAAGAGCCAAAAAAGAATCGAAATTTTTGCTAAAAACCAATGCCAAATTGTAAGCAAAAAACAAAAACCAGAAACAAGACACCCGTACGCATATTAACATCGAGATGACACTCGCAACGAGTGATGTGTTTATGTGTTCCTTCGCCTTTGCAAAAATGTTTCAGCAGAAGCAAAAATTTGCCAAGAAAAAGAATCATTAAATGTCGCTCACGGGAGTGTACGTGGTGTGCTGTGTATTTTTGACCGTGAATTTTAAATGCCATTTTGTGAAGTGTGCAAATAGCTTTTTTTGTATTATTTCCCTCTCTAACTTCGTGCGTAAGTAATTAGACAAAAGGCTGGAACAGATACTCGTGAAGAGGAAATATGTTTGGTTTTTTTCATATTAAATATTGCGAAACAACAAGGAAATAAAAACAAATTATATAAACCTATTGCAATGAAACGTAAATAATAGTTAAAACATGACAATAAATAGTGGAACTTCCGCCATAAAACCGTACACCGTGTGCCGTATGCTTCATTATCTCATTTACGAACGGTGCACCGTTAATGTTGATCAAATTGAGCACATAATTTGCATAGCCTTTTACGAAAGGTGCGAATATTGTCACTTCGACTTGGATCGCCAAAGAAGGGGGTGAAAAACCTCCAACACACCTTCACAGGTCGGACTGAACAGATTTATTTATCTTCCTTCTTTTTTTTTCGCTATATCCAGTCGTTTGTGTTGTGTACCTTTAATGTGCGAGTGTTGTAAATTGTGTCGTGAGTTCTATGTGCTATTTACAATAGAGAACGAATCGTTTTATGTTAAGCTAGTGATTTAGCGGTGTTGTGTAGCTTTTTTTCTTCTTACAAGCAAATAAACGATAAACCCAATCGTCCTCGTAACGTCACCGAGATATTGGTACAAGGGGGGTAGATAGGAACTAGGCTTCTAATGGATTGATGATCCGGCACGTACTCAATTCCAGTGATAGCCAGCCTAGCCGTGGAGAAAAGACCAATAAATTATGGGCAGTAGTTAGAGTGGCAAGCAATAACACTTCTCGAACCACCTCCAATTGCGCCTTGCGCCAGCTTTGACCGTCCGTTTTGGTAAAAGTGCAAGAACAGCGACATCTTACCTCCCGGGAGCACCAGTTCCAACGATCGTGAATATGGAAACATATCAACTTTGGCTTGGGCAAGCGAAAATCGGCACCGGCAAATAAATGTACGGTGGGGGTTTGGAAAAGTCTCACCACCGGACACTGAAGAACATACAATCCGCCCACCCTCGCCACATACGCCGGGTTTCCGTTGGTTCTGTACCCCCGGGGCTGTGTTTACGTTTGTGTTGACGATTTCGTCCGCGGTACGATACCTCCACACATCGCGGATTGTTTTGTAGCGCTACGACGCGTTTCGAAGGGCGCAAAGCAGGGAATGTACGATGATCACTACGACGAGGCGAAAGATCCAACGGTTCCACGCTGTTCCGTCGCGACGTTTCTACATCGGATTGCGTTCACGGTGCTGCATGCATCTTTTTTCCTGGAAAATGTACGATGATCCTTCTAAAGAAATCCCTTTTCTCTTTTTTTTTGTTTTCGCAACAACACGAAACGGTACACGATCGAACTGAAGTTGGCCAGCATTGTAGATTGTTTTCCAGCTAATTGACTTACTTGCTGTAAAAGATATTATCCGGGATGGACATTTTGTGGAGATGTTATGCGTGACCGTTAGGTTAATGAGAAAAACATCACATGAAACGTTCGGTTGATCAAATTATGCAAAACATTCCGTAAAAGACACGTTTCATCTCTGAAAAAAAAACAATTCAAGAAGATACAAATTCGCTTTGTATTTCTCTTGGTGCATAATATTATCAATAGAGGGCGCTATTTTAGCGCTCATTTGCGATCCCAAAATGTGTCACTTTTTGATACTTTTTGCAGAATTCCTGGTTCTGTGTTTCAAAACCAGAAAAAGACTGACTCATCGAAACTATTCTTTCTTCATATTACTGTTTTTTATATGGCCACAATAAGCTTTCCAAAAGTAAACAGATTTCAGTAGAGATTTTAAAGATTCATGATACTCTCAAGGTATCCTAAATATTCCACAAAACCTAGTACACGAATTTATCAAGATAATTGGTTGAGACAACATAAAAGCAGTGAAAAGTTTGAACACAAAAATCAGAAAAGAATTAAAATTGCTAACACTAAATAAAGACAACTTGCGCCATTTATTGCAGAAATTGTAGCAAGTCAATTGAAAGAGATTGATTAAATATTATTGATTGCACTTCAATATTTTTAAATTTTTTCATTCGTTTCTGCTCAAAATTATGATGAATGACAACAATACCGTCTTCTTGAAGGCCTTTTTAACCTTCGCAAAAAAATTTAACCAATTTCCGCGTTTCGTTGCTTTCAAAAATAATAACACCAGCTGCACGGAAATGCCCTGCGGTGATGCTGATTTATAACATTACCACCGCAATGGTTTCTTAAGATTTATGCAAGTGTGATATTTCGACCATCCCATCCAATACCGCCTGCTTCCAAAGTTTGCGTGTGACACCATCTTCTGGCGGGGTATACATTTGGACCATGTTTTCTTTTTCTTCATTTTCGTATCCAATAAGATATCTGGATTTTTTTTATTTGAACTCCACAAGTACCCCGAAGCCATTCAGACTGGGATATTACATTCGATTGCACATTCCACAGCCCGAAGTTCACAGGATCGTGGGCGGAATATGTAGCGAACGTTCGCGATTGCAAGCTTTAAAGCGAAGGACTTTGCAGCAAAAGCACTTTTGGAAACATTTGTGCCGCTTTTTCGATTTATATCTGCTTGTGTTACTTCTCTTTTCGTACACCAAACCGCATAAACTTGAAACATAGTCCTCCTGTGATAGTTGTAGCCGTTCTTGCTGTGCCTAATTGCAGGATTTTTGCATTTTATGTTGCGCCTGGTAGTAATAAAATGTTAACGAATCGTTGCGCTGCTAGCGGATGCTTAACATTTTGGCAGAGTAATCATTAAGATCGCACAGCATGAGAAGAGAGAATATTGTTGAGACGATACGTTCTTTTTTTTTGGGATAACAAAGCTTACTTGTATGCAGCATGAAGGAAGCATAAGCACTAAATAAGACATTCATTACCGTTAATCACATGCGTGAATCACGAGTGTTGAGTGTGCGAAGTAAAGCATTTTGTTTGGGATTTGGAAACGTGTTATTGGGTTTTTTCAGCAAGGAAGATCACACACTGATGGCATTGATTGGCCACAGGATTGCGGCTTTTAATCAACATCTTACTTCAGTTTAAAATCCAAAGAAATCTTTAATTTTTCTTTCGACGGCAGAAGCCGCTTATAAGCCAGATTTAGAAACATGATTTTAAATCGATTTTGTATAAAAACCAGACTATTTAAATGTTTACTGTGCCATTTGTCTACCGTCGTATTACATAAAATACATCTTCTTCCTGTAACCGCACCATGAAGACGATTAAAAATTACAATTTGTCACGCAAATTTTTTTTTCATTTGCGTGTTGCATTTCCGCTTGTTATGCTTATTCCGGCCTTTAAGCTACTTCGTGTTTCATCCCGGCACTTTAGCTGGAATGTCCTCAATCAGTAAACTCCATTCGATGTGCTATTGCAATTGCAAGTTTATTTCATATTATTAACCGTGCGCTTTAGCTTCATTAGCGCGATCTCCCTCTCTTTCCCTATTCTTTGCCACATTTATGACACGATCGAACGTAATCGTGGTTGTATTATACTCCCATGCTACCTGGCCCTGGCGAATGACTCTTACGTAGTGTAGTGTAAATACATAAAACCGAGATCGAGAACAGGTTGACATAATTTCTAATCAATTTGTGCAGGATAAGCGGCTTAATTGCATCATCATGTACGCCCCATGTACTGCTGACAGTTATGTGTGACATAAGAGATTAAAGCTATATACCATTTCCTTTTCTTATTTACAGAAAAATGGCCGCGAAGAGGAACAGCAAGCAATCAACAAATACAATTCGGTGAGTAGTTTGTAAAAAAATGTAGAAAAGAGGTTTTCCTTTACGATCATGCTTTGATTGCTTCTAACATCATTGCAAAACTTCAAAGCGCAGCGTCTTTTCACAGCCCCTTGAATAGTTAGTTTGTGTGAGTTAAGCTGTAATTAAATACAGATCATCATTTGGTATAATATTTAATTTGGATGTTTCTAGTAAGTTGTTGCCGCGAGCAAGTTGATCTTGTGCGCGCGTTAATGTGCTGGCAGATCGTTCTAAACGGAGGTGCGATTAGCTTCACACGTCTTACGATGAGTCTATCCATCTGGACAATGTGATTCGTATCGTTTTAAATTGCTACCCATTAACTACAATAGACCGTGTTCTTCCAGAGAGGTTTAAGGCGGACCATTTAGTTGGGGTTTGTTTTTCTTTTATTTTGGTACTCTTTGGTAATAATAATAGTGTTTGAGGTGAACAACTATGAGATGAAGGAAAAAAAGTCGTAGATCTTTTCGAATGTTTTGAAGTCATTTGGTGATGTTTTGCAATTTCTTTTGCTATTTATGAAGGATTGTTCCTTGCAAGTAAATTCCATACAATCAATATATAAACAATAAACAATCGTTTTAATTAAACAATTATTCAAAAAGATCGGAATATTTGTTACAGTGAATTTCCAATGAGAAATTCCCATCCTTGGAACGTGGACAACAGACGCTGCTGATTTCGATTGTCAGGAGTAGTACGGATACGACAGCGATCACGTACCTTCATCATGTCATTTACATGCACAATTCCAGCATGAAACAACCCGTGTGCACTCGTGCCACTAATGCTGATGCACTTCAGCGTGCTGTTTGTTTTTTGCCATGCTGTAGGATGCTGATCACGTTCCGGGATTTCAAGATTTCACTTTTCACAATGTACTGGCAAAATGGAGTACGAGAAGCCTTCCGTCTTTCGCTACACGGTGGACAACTGTAAAGAGAAAACATGTCAAGGTGCTTGCTGGCGTTGACCTCGAAACATGGTCGTCCAAATTATTCTTACATACGAGACAGGCAGAATTTAATTTACCTTTTTGCTGAATCTTTTCTCCTCTCTTTTGAAGGTTAGAGAAGCATCGTATTTAAAAAAATCCCATTAGAGTTAGATAACAAGCTGTGGGTAATAAAGTTATCATATTATTGTACAACCGTAAACGGTGGAAGCTTGTTACCTCTGTAGATGTATGCTTAAAACCGCACCCTTCGGGCCGGTTTATGACGCCCTGTAACCGTTTTACACATTTCAACTATAAATTATGGTAATGAAATAGTTTCATGTTAGTATGTGAAGCAGAGGTACCAGTTGCGAAATGCTTCCTCGCAAAATAACAAAAACAGTTCTTCGTTGGTAGGATGAATTATGGAGCATAACAAAGTATCGTAAAATGTAAATGTTATTCAAGAGTTGCTCAGCACATTGCTTAACCTCATACTTCTTCGTGCTGTTGAGAATCGAAAAACATTCAAAAGAGAAACATTGGTTTGGGTAATAAACTATCCCCCGGCGTATGTTCTCACAGTGTAGTCAATCATTTTTTTTGGGCGCTTTTGAGAAACACAAGCGTGCTCATTAGTGCTGTTCCTCGAACTGTTCTCACTAAAGTGGCGTACATCATGCGTCTAATTTATCAAACATTGCAATCCCCAACATTTACCGCCCTAGGAATCGAACATTCTACTGTCAGCAATACGACTAAAACTCTGATCTCCACAACCACGGCGTGCCCTGAAAGTCCCGAAGAATCGTCCAACGATCTGCTACCGGCCGAAGATGTCCAGTCGTGGGTAGCAGGATGTTAGCAATTTTGTTTGATCAAATAAATTCGCCTCAATTTCGGTCTGTATTCGAAATTGCGTTTCAATTTCCTTGCAGCTTCCTTTCGCTTTTGAATCGGTTTGCTCTATACCGGCCGGTTGCCACGCCAAGATCAGTGAAGGGAAACGACGCATCATTGCGTTGCTTTAGTTCTTCCCGATCACAGAGACCCAGGCACAATCGATCATTATTTTGAGGTCATGCCGAACTTTGGGCATAAAATAGACACTGGGTAATGATCTGTTACCGCTGTACGTCTTCCCGTTTTTCTGTGCTACAAATCTATAATCGGTAAGCAAATCGGTTCAGAGGCTTGTGGCTTTGCTTTCCTGTGAGCTTCGCTTAATGGGGCATCGGTCAAGATGGTCAATTTAAGAAAGCCAACCTTTACGGCACACCGGTACAGTGTTTTGTGTGCGAGCTGTATGTTTCGGGTATATGATTGGCATTTTAAAGGACCGACTTTGAATGCGATCAGATCCATTCGGTACGGGCAGCAGATGAAGATATGGTCTGTTTAGTTCTGATTCTCAAAGCTCAAACTACGTGCACGTGACATTTTATGACGGACTGTTGGATCCCGTTGAACGATCGGGAAACTAATCTCCGCACGTCTGATGATGATGATGATGATGGAGTGGGACCATAAATCTATAAAATAGAAAAATCGGTGCGTCACGGTATCTGTGTCTTAGAGCCAGAATCGAGCTAAAAGCGTCCAGTGGGACAACAGCAAAGCGGGAATGGCTTACGACCGCCCTAAAGGGAATAAAGATCTTTATCTAAAACGTTTCATGTTCCAAATTTGGGCGCCACACTCGTGTCTGCAGCTTGGTCGACGGCATTCCCAAGAATATCCCTGCATATCGTATTCCACGAAAATAATTTGGCATTTTCGCTGCTCTGACCTTGTTCTTTTATTGGTCTGTGTTTTCTTTTCTTTTCGTGCTCTGGCGCTTCCTCTTTCAGCTTCCCCTGCATGCGATCAATGCGCAACAGCAGCAGCCGCAGCAACAGCAGCAGCCTAGGCCAACCACAAACTTGAACCATGTAAATAACAACCATTACCATAATTATTCGCTTCAACCGTACTACAATCGGCAGCCCCAGCAACAGCAGCATCACTCGTATCCTGTCGCACGGATCGCGGAAGAACCATCGTCCAAGTCGGTACGGTTAAACTACGTGGCAGAGCGGATACTCGCGTCAACCTTACCGGCCCGGCAGCTTCAGAATGGATCCTCGTCACCGCACGCCACTAACGGTACGCCGCCCGCCGATGAGCACGAGCGCGAACTCATCAACATGCTGGAACAGAAGTATAAGCAGGTACGGTAGTACTGGGTATAAGATAAGAACCTCCTCCAAAATATCACCTGCCCCTTCAATCGCGGTTAATTGAATTAAATACGTCCAAGCTTAAAGCAGGCGTTTTGCGTTCTGTTTGAAAGACACTTGACAGGAAGCTCGGTATAAGCTTCTTAATATGTTGCGTAACGCATTGGATGTCTCCGGTTGAGAACAGAACTCCTTACCGCAGCGCTTAATAATCGCTCAATCCGTACGAACGCTGTCCTAACGTCCGATCCGATCGGCTCTCAATCGTTTGTTTTGTGCCGCTTCTAATTTCATGCCTCGTTCTCATTCCAGAACTACCGGATACTGGATCTGGAGTCGCGTCTCGTCAACATCACGCTCGAGAAGCTGTGCGAGCTGTGCAAATACATCGACTCCTGGTTGGGAAGTGGGAAGGAAAAGATCGTCGTTCTTCAGGACAGGTGAGCAAGTTTTGTGTGTGTGTATTCTTCAGTTGGACAGAGAAGGGAAGCTCAGGAACATGAAGTTCCTGATCGCTCGGCAGAGTTGAAAGGTGATCGCATGGTATAGCCTACCCCTTCCCAAGGGAAAGGTAATCCTACATTCACGTCTGTGCGTCACGTCGATGAGAAAGCGATTGCGTGACGGCGATGTGAAAGAGACTTCTCGAGGTTTGTCCACTTGAGAAGGACCACCTTCGAGACCACAGCGATCGGTTTTTGTGGACTTGGTCGAACATTCGACAACAACAGCAACGAAAAAACCGGGGAAAGAACGAACGAAACTCTTGTGATGTGTTTTCTCTACAAACAGTCCGTGATCGTTTCAATGAGGATCCGCTGCCCTTTTCATCATATTATCATTTTTTTTTTTCTTATCATCTTAGCCTTGTCTAAAAAGCTTAACCATAGAGTAAGAACCTTCGATTTCGGGAAATGCTTACCCAAGCCACCGGAATTTAACTTAAAGCTTAAAGAAATTTAACTTAAAGCGGCTTAAAGGGGTTCCCCAACTGGTAGCTCCGCTGCTCCGGTTCCATACCGTTTGTGGTAAATAATCTATCAATTTAAATTTCAATGAGAATGATGAGACGAACCTAATTCAGAAGAAATTTGAATAAATTTTCAATATCTTAAATGTTTATTAAATTATAATAAAATGGACTTTTACTGTCTCACTGATTAGCTTGTTTTAATATAAATATGTTATCAAATTGTACTTTAGTAGAAAAAAGCTTCTGTTTTTCTTCACATTGTTGATGATTGGCAAGCTTCTGACGATCCACTTACTTGTCACAAGTTTAAAGTACGCCGGTACAATGTGCGACACAAAATCAAAAGAAACACCACGAACAACCATTAGCATAAAATGGCCCGGAGTGTCATATTTGAATATTTACTGCCAATTCAAAAGCCGCACTAGGGGCAAACGCTAAAGCACCTACCGGGGGCTGATGCGTGTACCATGGTTGTAGATGCACCACAGCGGCGGTGCATTATAGCGGCTTATTGGCTTACATCTGTTTCTTGTTCAACTGCTTTGTTGTAACTACTCCCCCCGCGTTGGCCCAAAGCCCATCCGCACCCGTCGTCGTGTAAAAATGATGAAACGCAAAAAGTCAAACATACCGCACACCAATATGCCGGCTCACGAACTGGCGCTTTATGCGTACATCGTACTTACCCAATGTTCGCCGACGATCATGATGGTGATAGGGTGGTATTTGCCGTACAATAATCAAATCTCCGAATCGGGAAAAAACGTGCCTGTGTCCGAATATTAACATTGGGGTGGTTTGCCAGTCAATCATCCCCCTTCTTTGCATAGACGGGGGATTGTGCTTTGACTCGAACAAACAAACAGCTCTCCATACCGGATAGCTTCTGGTCATCCGGCGTCAACCGATCGATCGCTTAAAGGAACACGGCAATTTGTTGCTACTCCTTTTGTTTTGTCTTTTCTGCTGCTAGCGGAAGACACAGCTTACCCGAAATCGTATGCAACATGCAAACACACACTGGCGCTTTCGGTGGTGCTATGTTCATCGATCGACCAGGGGCGAAACCAACGCGGCAATGGGCGCCACACACAGCAACACAAACTTTCGCCAATGCACAAAACCGTTTGCGATCTTTCATAAATAATTCATGAGCATGAGATTTTTAAGCAGAATGTTGGAAGGGCAATTTTACCGCCAGTACCAATCAATTTTCCGCCAGCTTTGCTAGTAAACTATTCACAGCGATGATAAGAAAGTTTGCTCCACACAAAGCACATCCTTTTTGGAGGTTTCGATTGGTGCTGAGATTTGTGCTGTCGAGTAATGTTTTTGCACCACTTCGTGGCGAAGAAACATTACTCTTTTTTGGTACACATTTGGCGAAAAAAAAGGTTTGCCTTAAGTCAAACCACCACACCGGTACGAGTGGAATGTGCTGGGCGGAAATGGGCGTTTGATTTTTATAATCATATTCAAACGATTTGGCGGTGGTGTGCAGTTGTGTTAGGGTTGCGAAACGAGGAACCATATTTTGGCAGAAGAGTAAACATGCAAGTGAACCGTGGCTTATGATTAACGGTCGGAAGCAGACATTTTGGGATGGAATTTTTGGTGTGTGCTGTAATAATAGAGTTTGAGCCAGAGTTTGGTTAAAGGTTGCAGACGTGTAATTAAAATAATTTTGACTTGAAGAAATATGATTAGTTAATTGCTTACCACATTATTTATGTAGAGTAGGTGTAAATTATTTCCTCTTAAATTACAGTAGATTTTGTATAATATGATTTCTACCCCTAAAATTATGCAATTTATATTTTTTTGATAATTTTTAAGACGTTAATGTACGATTTTTAAAACAACTCAAGTCTTCATAAAATAGCGGCAGATTTTAACATTTCAACACAAAACATCCATAGTAGGTGATAAACTTACACCAAAAACAAGAAATCCCAGCAGGACTAAAACTCAGTCTTCGTGATAAAAGTGAAACGAAATATGAACAGGAAATAGCACATTAAAGTTCTCTCCGTTGAAAGCACTATGTAATTTGTGCTTCCATTCTCATCCAAAACAGTAACAAAACGTTTTAATTTACACTTTTACATTCACCACAAAAGGCAAAGCTACATTTAATAACACAACAGGAAACCGTTTTTCAAGTTTTGGTTTGGTCACTTGTCAGCGATCCTCTTAAAGCGCTACGGTCCGCATCGCGCAGTACGCAAGCGTCATTCGGGAAGTTGATGGTTATTAACCTTCCTTATGGTGCATCGTTTTCCGATTTTTCGTGGCAGCGCTAAATCGATTTCTTAATGATGCGTTGCGCGTGAATGGGTCACGCTGCGAACTTTCATTATCAGTAAATAATAATTATCCTAATAACGATCGTTTCAATGAGATCTTTGCAACGGCACAATGCAATGGTTGCAATGTATTGCAAATTGACGTGTCAAAATTTATAACACGTCTTAAAGCGTGGTGCCAGTTGTGCAGTTTTGTTCTCTTTGCTGCAGTTTGCTTGTAACATGAGTTGCAGTTTTTGATTCTCGTTTTAAAAGCCGAACTCCCCGCTCGGTGGGTTTTCCACCGCATCAAGCGATGATTCTTTTTAACGTGTTTGTATTGTTGTGCAATTTCATCCTTACAGAGAAGATAAACATCGACTCGGGACAGCGGTCGCCGCATACCTGCAGTATCAAAAAATCTGCGGCTCAAACATTCCGCAGGCTAGTGGCCAATCGAAAAATTTCCTTTCGCCCGGCGGCACGGATAATGGCCGTAAAACACCCACCTGGTTGGATTTGGACATCTACTCGATGCAAAAGTTTCTCGAATCGGTCACCGGTCCGCTGCGCATTCCTTCCCACAAAAGGTAACGATCCATCCGGTTCGTGGTGTTAGGTGCTCTTGGCCAAAAAAAAGTAACACACAAAGATGCTAACCATTTTGCTTTCCTTTTTTTCCGCATTCTTGACATTTTGTTGTTATCCAGATACATTCAATACTTCTCCGGATTGCTGTCGGGTGTGATCAAGTTGAATTCGTCCTCCTTCTTCCTGAAAGCGATACGGGTCGAATCTCCGCCATGTTTGCACTACCGTGCCATAACCGTCAACAGCGAGTGGCGCAGTTTCATCAAAATCTTCGAAGGCGTCCGGTGTCTGTTTACGTCCGACATCTACGTCATACCGCTCACCACGCGGCACTTTATCTACGAGATAAAGCATCCGTTACGGTTGCGCGGTGACATCCTGGTGCGCTGCTACCAGATCATACCAAATAACAACAAGGCGTCCTACGAGAAGGAGCTGATCGCGTCCGTGCAATTTCACACATGTGCCATAACCGAAAAGGAAGTACAATTCCACAAGGGAGATCTAGACTTGGCGTGCGAGGGTAAGCAAATGAAGGGGGAAGGGATGTACGCTAGAAACGGGAGGAAATAATCCGTTTTTACTTATACTTTACAGATGAGCGCTTCTCAACGGAACATATGATGACGTTCTGTTTCGACACCGTACCAAATGAACGATCCATGGTTCTTATCTTCCAAGATCCACTCGTACGTAAAGAACCGATTGTGGAAAATGGTGATCATCTGGAAACGATCAATGAAGGTAAGTGTGTTTACTGTTTCTCACTGTTCTCTCCAAACCGATTTATGTTGTGCTAAAAGTTGACTTTGCCACAAGCAACATAAATTGCATAGTACCAGGCGTAGAACTGGTACAGTGTGTGACGTAAATGTTGTTTGCGATCGTTGTTCTATTTTGTACTAAAACCATGTTGTGAGTTAGTAGAAACGTTGATAAAATCAAAGCTTAATGAATTATTTGTAGAAGTAAGTAAACAGAATTATGCAGTCTTAATGGCCTGTTCTTAGCCGTTTAACAGCCGTACTAATCGCAAGAAAACATTCGTCTCTATAGTTTCGTTACACACTGTACATACGGTAGAACCCTACAACAGCTGTTAGTTGTGATTGAGACGATCGACATAAGTCGACATTGGAATTTGAACATGTTTTACATCACGTTTTTATTATCGGAATCCTTAAAACATACTTTTATTGTAACGATTGTAATCCAATATATTAGGCTACTGTTTAAATTATTTAAATTTACGTATTATAAAGGCAATTGAAGTACTATTTTCTTGTTGTCGCGCTAGAGTGTAAAATTTGTTTGAAGTATGTTGTAAATATTTTACCTTTCTAGATAGTTAAAAATATTTTCTTTAACATTTGCTACCTTTGTTTAGTTGTAGTGTTCCAAATCGTATATAACCAAATAGCGCTTGCGTCTTAAGTCCGTCCATCCTCCCATTTGGCGCAGCATTTGTACACTAGTTTCATAACGAGACTAGAATAAACATCCTATTTGTTTCAACGTTCGGATGTCCTGTCAACTTCCCACGCCGGGCTGGCAGCCAGCTTTTGGCTCACGCAAACAGCTTATACACAAAGGCAACATTAATAGCTTCATCCGTCAGAGCACGATCAAAACACTTAGTCGCTACCGTTTTTTCTATCAAACCACCATCATTCAGATGAAGGTGATTCACCAGTGCTCAACATTTGATCGGATGGATGAGAGTTGTTAAAGTATGTAAAACCTTCGAAAGAACACGATACAATTGCAGCAATTATTATCGTTTTAGATGTCCATTTTGGCAGAAACAATGAAACTCGATCCTTTGCATTTATGGGGCGGAAATTATAGTTCCACTGCTCAGGAGATACATACACCGTTTTGGGAAATAAAACAACGGACAAAATCCGACAGTGTGCGTAATTAAATCACTCTAATTTATTTGACAAACGTTTGATTTATTAGTGCTGTACGCAAAAAAGGAGTTATTTTCGTAACAGAACCACCAATCGGTGAAAGGGCGCTATTTCGGTGTCGGTGTCTTCCTGTTTCAAACGCTGATACGAACCGGCATGATGATGATGATGATGATTCATCAATCGTCGACACGTACTTAAACCACTCGTTTGGCTTACGGTTGATAAACAGCTGGTGTTTGCAACTTGATCGAATACAGTTGGGGGGTTTTTTTTTTGTTGGTTTCTCTCACATTAATGGTTGACATTTTGCTTGTTTACAGATTATATGCTGTATTGTACATTTTTTTTTCTTTTGCAATAGGATGGCAGTTTGCAAGTTTAGAACACGTTGAAGTATACGTTTACATCACATAATCGCATAGAAAATAAATGCAAAAGATAATATATTGTGTCTAGCGAAACATAGAACGTGGCTAAAAGTAGCTTCCTTCCTTCCGTTTCATGTTGCATAAGAAGTTACAAAAAGTAATTACACACCATACCAACGAATCCTCTTCAAATGGCAACAGTTGGGTTGATCGATTTCAAGCCATTTCACTTTGTTTTTCCTATGACAGCATAAAACCTTATGCACACGATGCACCACAGGCAACAATTTAGTGTTGCCCGTAAAGTGTTTGTGGGTACGGTTGATTACGATCGATTTATTGAAGCGTTAAATAGCGCGAAAGGTTAACACTGTAGCAATGCTAGTATGTGTTCAGAGAAAAAGGTTAATTTATTGATTGATTGTTTTATGATCGCCTCGTGTAGGTGTGGCAAGCAGTAGCGGCAATGATGATGGTGAAGAAGATTATCGCTTGTACGACCTTGGACCGTTTCTGCGAGCATAACCTTCATTCCGGACGGGGTGTTTGTGTGCTTTTCGAAGGAAGGTGTGGTAGGCCAGTGCCTTATGGTAGGTTCATGTTGACTTTTATCTATGCCATCAGTTTGCTTAGAAATCGATATTAGCTATTTTCCCGTTTCGCTCTTCTTTGTGATTTCCCGCTTATCGATAGCGATAGGCAAGCTCATCCTATCTGTAAACAGTTGGCAGAATAGCGAATATCTACCACCAGAAAAACAATTCAATATATTTTGCAAGACATTAATATCTCTTTTCATCGGTTCTTTTACCAAAAGGTATTCATAAAATGCTCCGACGAAATGAGTTAAATCTAAACAAATAAATAGGCAAGTCGCGTTCGTAGGTCGCGGCAACATGAATGTTACGCTCCAGTTACTGGCCCTTAAGCCCTGAGTTTCTGCTTACACTGCACCAAGACCAAGAACGAAATGTGAATTGCTTCATCGTGATCTCGACACAACCACTAAGGAAAATCACGTTAAGCATCATGAATTTTGAGGAGTTTTTGCGATCATATACGGTGGAAACACCCACCAAGAGAAGCCGGATTTAGAATGCGCGTGTTGAGAATGTGTTTCTCAAACACATTTTACCATGCTTTGTCGGGGACGACGGGAGCATTATTGTTGTTTAATAATTATTAATAATTGAAACAGGTGTTTATTATTGCTGGGTAAACAAAACAAACACTGAGCACTTATAAAGGAATGTTGAAATTAATGTTGGATAACACACGTGTAAAAAAGATCTAATTATCGTTATTGCGGCATATTCTTTTGATGGCATCAGCTAAACTAAATTAAATTATTATCCATTTTCTATAAAATTTGTATAAAATAAATGTTTTATTAACTCTAAGAGTTCTATATTCACACCTTTTACGAGTCGCGGTTGTGAGATATATTTGAACTACTTAATACTTCTGATTTGCATACCTTCAGGCGTAGGGATTATAAGGCACAACTCAGTGGTGAGTTTTTATGTGAAGTATCACTTGATATCTACATATTAACGAAATCTTCTCTGATAAACCTCACGAAATCCCATCCCTCTTCTACCAACCTGAATAAGGAATGCTACCTCTCACACACACACAGTCCCAGAGACAAAACCCACCGTAACACTAAAGACATACTGGTGCGTGCCTGTGTGCATGCGTAAGGAAAAGTGTTGGAAAACTCGTGCGTTGACTCTCCCCGTTTTTTCGTACCGAGCCGAGATGCGTTTTGTACGCAATCCAGAGACGCGAGGATTTGTGCGCATGATGAAAACACAATCCATTCGGCCTAGTGTGCGCAACGAACCACGCTGCGAACGATTCAGTCAGTTGTAGTGCGTTCTTCTTTCGCGGAGTTACTTCCCTAGGGGTCGCGTTCTGGTACCGTGCTGTACGGTACCGTGTATCATTCGAATGTGTGTCACGGCGTGTTGAATGAGCAAAATGGCTTAACGTATCCGGATACGTGAATGTATCGTTCGTTACCGCGGGAAGCCGGTGATAATGCGAGACAACCAGTCTGCGCGTGGCAGTACATGCGTGTGTTTCTGTGCAAAACGATCCAAATGTGTCATCGGCTGTATCGTTCGAACCGGGTTTCCAATGTCTGATGAAGTGAAAATGGACCCCGTTTGCTTTCGATAACGCAGCACACCGAAAGCAGTGATTCAACCCCTACTTGTCTCTGCGTCGGAAAAGTATATCAGCGACAGTGAGTGAGAAACAGAGAGAGAGAGAGAAAGAGCTCAAACGAAGATAAAATGTTACGGTGTAAGTGTCCGCATCGTACCTTTAAAAGCAAAGATAAGCAAAACATCGGTTCTTATCGATAATGAAGTGTCTTTTTAACATGTTTTTCGACACAAGTGTAAAGGTCAGTCACTGGGTTGATCATCGATGATTCCCGTCCTAGTCAACAAGCACACGTTATGGGTGCTGTTTATGCTGGTAGTCTATGGTGTCTATTTTCAGTAATAGAAATACGGCCTAATGTTGCGACAAACGAACACTTTTTCCGTGTGCATGACGTCAAAACCACTTGTCGATTCGGAAAACAGTTGGTTAACGCCATAAATTTCACTCCCTCTTTAGAGTGTAATCTTTACTTTTAGTTATGATAAGAAAGTAACAAAGAATATTGCACAATGTAGGACCAAATGAAAAACGACAAAAGGAAATCCATTTTACATCGTTAATATTAACCATTGCGTGGTGATGATTTCATTTGGCAGTCAAATTTTGACCCATCTGTGGAACATTTGGTCGGTTTAATGGTCGACGCACGATCAATATTCTATAAATAAAGTTATGAACAAAGCTTTCGAGGTTTGTGCATTACGTCCAAGATGTGATTTGTTATTGTTGGCCAAATGTGCGCAATGATTGAATAATTAGCGGAAACATTCTGTAGGTTTTTTTATTCGGTAGAAGATAGTTTCTTGTCATTGAGCATTGAATATATCAGTAATTTGAGAATTAAACATGGCCGATAGTCATAGCCTAAGGGCGAAATGGAGGAGTAAGAATGTCTAGTTGCGATTTGAAACCAGACCGGACATGTTGTTGAATCATACGTTATCAATTTTACTGTTGAAGGGAAGAATTTATCATTCGCAAATAATGCGTTTACGAGAATTGTGGTCTGCAATTTCTTTATTTCCTTGATTTTTAATTATCCCTAGTAAGATCAGTCAATAAAATCTGGCGCAGCTACCATATAACTTCTGTATTTTAATGTTGATAATTTGACTATATTGAACCCGAATCAACCTTCAACAATTTTAAAGGAAATGCTTTGAATTTCTCCTCTCGGTTGAATGCAATTCAGTTATTTGAAGCGATAAGCGCTAAAAGATCGATCTTTTAGCCAACGGCAACAACGGACCATCGTAGGAAGAAGGTATTCTATTTCGGTAACAAGACCATGCTAACCACTAGTGCCCAACCGGGATCACTGGAAGCGGAGGAAAGAGGTTTAGTTACCACTAAAGCAACTCAGGCGAAAGTACAGTCACACCTACGCCCGCGTTAAACTTGCACCACGCGCCTTTTTGTGCCGCGTATGGGAGTTGCTGTCGATGCACGGGAGAAGTTGTCGCGATATTTCGCCCAAGATATGCACGTTCCACGGTGTCAAGTACGAGCTAGTGTTTTGCACGAAACCGTGCACTGATTGGGGGTAGCTGATTCCGAAACGGAAAGGTCGCACCAGACACCGGTTCCAGGTGGCTAGGTGACAGTTTCCTACGACATGTTGGTTGCCCCGTTTTTTTTTGTGGCTCTGGTCTTAACCCACCAGTGTAGAGAGCTGTGCCGGGATGGAGAATAGCATGAACCATGAAGTCTAAAGGCTCGTGTCCACCAGTGCAATCGGCAAACGACCAGCGAAGACATGGCTTTTTGGTGGCTTTAAGTGTCGTTAAGGGAAGGGACTGGCTCAATGCTTTCGTGCTGGAAGTGTCGACGAGTCTTACTTGTGCGCTTAACGAAGTCAGTTGTGCGTGTAAAAGCTCGAAATGAAGTTAAGAATTAAAATATTCAAAATTTAATAGACGATTTAAGGAAAAACTCCGCCCAAAAAAACGTTCCCAAAAACTCAACATTCCTATCGTCGCCACGCGAAATGTTTTTCATTTTCGCATCCGTTTTCCGCAAGAACGGACAAAATTTCGATCAACATTTTCTAAATTAAATTTTCTACCATCTCGTTGGCTGCGGCATCTTTGCTGGCGGATCCGGAACGTACCGAATGGTAACCGGAACGTCGTTGGTGGGCTCGACCGATGCCGTGTGTGTTTTGCTTCGAAACTTCATCACCATTTCGTCATAGGTTGGTCCAAACAAGGTAAATTGATTAATATATTGCTCGCTTGGATGCTTAATTACACTGCATTCGCACGGTCATTTTGGCCTGCACGGACCTGACACGTTTGCACCGGTCGTCCGTCGCTACAAGTGGAGGGTTGAAAAGAATCTTAAAAAAAGAAAATTCCACCTATTCTTCTTTCTTTTTAATACTTTTTTTCGCTTTCATTATTTGCACTGTTTTGCCTACTCACACAAGCGTCTCTTTAGAAAAAAGAAGCTTTTTTATTTGGAACCTATCAAGAAAAACGTCAAATAGCAGCTATAAATCATCTCTGCTGGAGCGGAAAAGGTATAATTAGAACGATTCGTACCATAATTAATCAATAGGTTGACAGAATATCTATCAGAAAGATCAATTATGGTAAAAATCTGTCCGCTGTCTTCACAACTCAACAAATTAATTCACAATAGGTGAATAAACCAGCCCACCCAAGACGATCCTTGGCATTGCCTTGAAAAGGAATTACATCAAGTGTTCCATACATAACTTAAAAAGATGCTACAATAACTTGAAAAGCTTCAACATTTCTCAAGAATACATTCATGAGCTTTTCAATCCGTTGTACTTAGATTTTTTGCTATGCTTAGCTTAATGTCGCACACATCAAACGCAAGGTTTCCAACATTTGAAGAAGGATAGTCTCACTGCCTCTGCTTTTATTCCTTTTTTGTAACCGATAATCGACTTAATCATACTCAATTATGTCCACTTTCGTCGGAGGTGTACCGGCGGCAGCACCAAGCGCGGTTAAACCGAGAGCTTGGGCTTGATTTCTGTTTGTTTTTGTTTTTTGTTATGCATCACCTGCGTCCTCCAAAGAAGCCTGCCCAACCTGTGCAAACCTGTTTTCTTTCTTTTTTGGGTTAAATTTTTCGGATGGTGAGGCTCTTTGACGGGTACAGCCGGCTTTTGGGGGCGAATCTGTAGCACGATTGAAACAACATTACACATTCGTGTTGTTACTTTGGTATTAAAATCTCGTCCTATTTCAGTTTCAGTTACTCCAGTTGTACGTTATACCCTGATCAGATCACCACTGAAATGCGATCTCATCTCGATCCGGAGTATTTCGATTTAAATATAATATAACTCTGGCGCCGATCATAATCCCGCCCTCCCCCTTGGGTACTGCGATCCCATCAAAAGCGTGTGATGTTTGTAACTGTTGGACAGTTTTCTCTTTGCGAACCCCGTACGAACCTAACCACTGTTGGCAATGCTCTATCCCACACTTTGACTTATGCTTTTTTCTTAATGCTCCCTACTCTCATCTTGAACCGCAAAACGGTTTCTCCCTGTTTCGCCGTACCACCGCACAATGCACATCACCGCATCACAGGAAGGTAATCAAGATCTCCGAGTAGACCAAATTTGGAAGTAGGACCGATTTCGAATCCATGGGGAGGGAAAAACACGCACCAGAAGGTCGCCGGGTATAACAATAATGATGCTTGTTATGTGTTTGATCTGTGGACCATCTGTGGGTCTCTTTTTCCTCCCCGTCCCCGATGCCAGCGGAAGGTGGACGGTTCCAAGTCGTCGGTGTTCGTCGGGTCAGTGTTCGTCGATGGGTTCCACTGGCAGGTTCCTTCAGCAATCTTTCCGCAGCCGCAGCTAGTGCTTTCAATTAACATATTTAGCGCGTGTGTGTGTGTGTGTTTTAATCGTGTGAGTGTGTCTTTTTGTGTGTGTGTGTGTGCATTCTCCCTTAGTATCTGACAAGCGAAGTGAACCACATTTTTCGCCTTCGTTCTATATTCACCAGATGAGTCCAGCCATACGCAAGGTCCGCTGGATGGATCACTGTACGCGACCATATTGAAGAGCCCCAAGTCTCCGACGGCACCGCATCTCATCTCACCGCCGGCCGAGTTTAGCAACGGCAAATCGTTGCTAGCGAACGGAAGCGGCCCACCACCGGTGCCGGAACGTTCCAAGACACCGAACTCGATCTATCTGAGCCACAACGGGACGCCACGCAGTACGCCCGTACCGTTTACGGTGGCACCGCCACCGGTGAGTCCCGCATTCGGGAACGGTTCCGTACACGGCGATGTAAAGTATGCGCTGAGCGAGTGCAAAAGTACACCCGGTGGTAGGGTCGTGTCCAGCGCAAACAGCAGCTACGGCTCGTATCAGAGCGCAAGTCCCGGTGCACCGGACGGTGGTAGTTCCGGTGGGTTGACACTAGCGCCCGGTGGCAAGACGCGTCCAACCGCACAGGTTGATGGCCGCGAGTCGGTACGCAGCCCGCTGACGGTGTCCATGGACTCGGGCATCTCGAGCAGTGGCCCAGTTAATCGTAAGTTTGTTCCGTCGTTCGTTCAACTGATCGCCGGTACAGTGTCTGCGCTTCCACTAACCTGATCACATCACCGTTCTTCTCTCTTTTCTGTTTTCGTTTTCGGACATTTGGCAATCAGGTCGCATACAGGGATCGAGCGTTTCACCGTCAAGTTTTCCGAGTCCGCAAGCTAGTCCGCAAGGTAGGTACAGGGCCGTCACATTCCGCTACTGCGTCGCGTTTTTCTCTCCCAAAAAAAAAACAAACAAACACACACACATACACGCACACGTACCTTCGGGTGCCAGGGTATGGAAGATTCCGATGGGCAACGGGAGGTAGCGAGTACCTTCAGCCAGCGGGCTACCAGAAAGCTGGTCGTCACCGTAAAAGGACGCCTGAATGTGGTTATCGCAAAACCTTCCCTCACTGCAAGTCAAGCTTCCATTTTCCGACAAATGGAAAAGAGAGTGTGGTGTTCCCTCGATCGACCGATCGACGCTTTGCTGGGTTGCGCTTGTTTGGAAGACGGTGAAAGACTTTCAGGCACCAGCCGATGAGCTCCCGTACCCGTCCAAAGTGTGCAGGATGTATCTGCCTGGGATACGGTGCGTTCGCGGCGTGCCGTTTATGGGAGCTTGTCTCGCCGACCTGAAGTCTTCCAGGGAAGGGTTGGGAAAGGCTCGTCCAACGTACACACGTATTCTCACCGGGCACACTCGAATGCACCTTTTGGAACTCTCCAAAGCCAATCGATGATCTCGTACGTCCATTTATGTAACTACCATTCCGCGATCGCGGTACTCCGCCGCCTTCTTCGTCTACTTCTCCTGGGTTACTCGGGACCGTTTGTACATTTGCTGGTGGAAGTAAATGATCGATAAGAGAAATCAATCTCAGCAAAGCCCATTCGATCCGATGCCGTGGAGCCATCGGGAGAAGCGAAAGAAGTCAGCACCTTTTTCAGCTTAACTGTGCCGATACAGTTTCGACACACGAAGGCACGTTAGCTTTCGTCCCCGGCCGCTAAAGTGCCTTGTCCTTATTTCCATTCCATTGTGGAGAACCGCTGCCGGGGCACGGGAAAAAGATGTCACCTATTTCCGCGTGGTGATTTTCATCGATTCTTGGAAATGGTGGGGCCGGTTGGGCCAACACACCAACCCGGGTCATTTTCGCCAATGGAATGGAATGTGTGGCTGGTGCTGGCCGTGTCGTTTCTCCGTTTTACTTCGTGCCCACCGTTGTTTTGGGTACCGGTTCGGGTGGGCTTTCATTTTTTTCCACCCTTTTGCCAGTTTTCTTTTGCATACGTTTCGGAACCATATCGTGCCATTTCCGTCGGTGTGTTGGATTGTGTGTGTGTGTTTGGTTTTGTGTCCGGGTGTCGATCATTGCCACCCGATAAACACCTCTTGTGAGCGGCATTGTCCGCTAGCTGTCGCAGTGGCGTGATTGAGTGATATTGGTGAATGCATATGGCGGTAAAGTGCAATTGGGTGCAATCGATGGGCAGCTTGTGGAAGAAAGTGAAATCTTTACACCGTCCACTGGTTGCACCGAAATCAAATCACACCGATACGTTTGAACGAAGGTGCTGGTGACATTTGGGTTTTTTTTCATGCACTTTGCTTGGTCTGATAAAACATAAATCATAGCTTTTTCTTCAAAGTTCCGAAGCGTAACTGGTGTGCACGGGTTTCGCCATTCATGAATTATTAAATTTTGTAAGCACGTTTTTGTTTCAAATGTTGATTCTAAAATGGTGTTGGCATTATTATCATTTTGCAAGCTTACGCAGCAAACGCCTAATAAATCGTTTTTAGTGACATTTTAGTTTAGTGCTAGGAAAAAAGCGTTATGACAACTAGGTGTAGATAACGAACCAATCAACGTCACTTTACGACAACTGGAATTAGGCCAAACGAAAAATTAATTCGTTGATATCAAACATAAACAAAGTTATTAAGGTGGTTGGTCTTTAAAGAAAAACTTTAATATTTACACAAAATTTCTTATAACCAATCAATACTATACGCTAAACGTTAACAAATGTATGTCCATACAAAGACTTCCCCTTGAAATTCCCTTAAAGTCGCCTTTAAAGATCCCTTTAAGGATCGTTTGGACAAAAAGCAAAAATTAATTCATCCTGTAGCGCACACATCGCTGGAATGAAGTTTTGACGACATTTGTGACCAGACACATACACAAATACAAATACACACGCGTTGGGGAGTTTTCTCGCGCATAGTTTCTCACCTTTTTGCTGACAGATCCGGGTGTAGTTGAGCTGTGGGGATACAATTTTCTATTGCACCTCCCCTTGCCCTTCCCTCTTTTGTCTCTCCTACTCCTGTTGCACTTGTCGCGTCGATTATGTGAACATCGGTGAACCGTTCCGTTCACGCAGCTCTCACACACATATTTGGAATAATTTCACGATTTTTAATTACATGTATCGTGTAGTGTACCCCCAGACAGGTGATCACCGTGATCGCCTCCTTGTGGTCGGACCATTTGGAAAGGTGCAACATTTGCCCCAACCCGGCTGGGTGTCCACCTTTAGGTGTAAATGGTCACCCCTCGACGGCGTGATCGGTCCACGGTTTGACTTTTCCATAATTTTTTCAATCCCATTTTTGGCCAGCTCACCGACCTGTCCACCGTGTGATACACCTTTTGCGAGTGTAAACCCCCCTTTTCGGGACCATTTACCGTCTCTGTTTCGTTTCACGTTTGATGTTGGTTTGGAATTTTCATTTTGGTGACCATAACACCCGATCGGATCCGATCCGCGAAACCGCTGGGAGCCACGCTCCTAATGTGATCGCCCTTTTTCGCACTCGTGAAACGTTTGCACTGCCGGGGACGGGTGTCGCCAGTTGCACTTTGGTTTCGTAAGCGTGCAGGAATGGGATATTGGACATCGTAACCCGGGGGAAAACATGTCTCATTTTCTTCGGCACCCACACGTTACGGACCAGATTAGTGTCACACACAAAAAAATGGGGAGTGACGATAGAACCATGTAACCAAGCATCCAATTATCCTGTCAACTTGAAGTTGAATTTCTGACTGCAAAAAAAACTAGATATCGTTATCCAGAGCATGAAGTTGGNCGTTACGGACCAGATTAGTGTCACACACAAAAAAATGGGGAGTGACGATAGAACCATGTAACCAAGCATCCAATTATCCTGTCAACTTGAAGTTGAATTTCTGACTGTAAAAAAAAACTAGATATCGTTATCCAGAGTATGAAGTTGGATTAAACACAGTTAGGGGGTTGTCTCAGCTTCTTAGTTTTTTTATTTCAATGAAACATGTTGCATTATGAAAATTTGTTCTATCGAGTCTTTTAAAATGAAGAAATACGTCTAATTTTTTAACAAACCTGTACCTCAATAATGTCTTTGAAGTTCGTTCCATCTATCTCCTCCAATGCTTATGAAGCAAAATGGTATTCAGCTCGTTTGAAATGTTTGTCTTGAAATTTCTCCCACTCATGCTGTTTATTTTCATTACGTCAATTTTCCAGATGATCGTCATCGGGAGCTGGACGATCTGCTGTCCGATATGATGCTTACCGTGCAGGGCATACCGGACGTTGGCCAAAAAGCAGACCAAACAGATCATCACCAAGCGCAGCAGCGTCAGCAACCGCATCACCATCATCATCATCATCAGCATCACCAGAATCCCAACGATCACTTCGTCAACACAAACACCGACACGATCAAGCGTTCGCATTCGGCCCAGCTGCCGGTATCAGCACGCGAGGACAACCGTGCGCGTACACCCCTAACGGTGAGTGACTACTCCCCAGCGTCAGCGGCAGCAGTCGCCGCCGCCGCCGCGAAAGAGCGCGAACTGCTCATGTACGAAACGTCCAGCACTACGACGACACTCACGCCACCCCCAAGCGAGAGCGGTCGCGAAACGCCACTGCTGAGTGCCTACGCATCGGCCGCGATTCGCGAACGTGAGCTGCAAAATATAAATAACAATAATCTGACGCCAGCCGAGCGCGAGCTCATCATGAGCGTGCAGCGCCATCCGCATCAGTCGCTTGCGTATCCTCGACCAGCACGGTCGACCACGGGAGCATCGGAACGGTTTACCTCGGACGACGACGACGATCTGCTCGGTGGCGGAAGCGGTGGCCAGATCCCGTACCACGCACGGGAAGATTCGCGTCCGTTCACGTACGGTAACATACCGGCCAGCGGGACACCGCAGCATCCGCCGGCCGCCACTATGATCAAGATGCAGTCGGGCCTGTCAAGCCCGTCGATGGTCCGCAAGGCGCTCGGGACGCCGACGGCAACGCGCAAAACTGCCACCCTGCCGCGGAACGATTTCGAGGAAATGTTGCGCGAACGGCGCGAAAAAGTGCTCAGTGAAAAGTACACGATCGGTGAACAGTCGCCGGGTGGGATCGGTGGTGGTGGTGGCGGTGGTATCATGGTTAGCGACACCATCAACAACAACAGCAGCGGTGGTGATGGCCGGTGGACATATCAGCAGCATCACACCGTCAAAACGGTCACAACGCAGGGCGCGACACCGAACGGTTATCCGGCCCATGAACCGCTCAAGCGGTCCAACACGATGGACGGAAGCTTCGGACGTCAGTTCTCCAACGAAGGGTAAGTGTCCCCACCGAATTCCAAAATTCCTCTTGTCCTTCTTAGCGTGGTGTGAAGCGGCCTTCCTGTAGTAAGACCAGCGCAATGTGAACGAAGATGTACATAGAACACTGTAGCCCCGTGTGCGCCAATCCGGGAGCAAGGAAAAACTGTGATCCTATAATTAAATTCGAGTGAAATTAAAAATCGACCTTCACGGTTCAACTCCTCCGCCCAGTATCGTGCGACCGTGGTACTTCAAGGTGGAATATTCACGCGTTATAATGTGCAGAGTGCGCCAAAATGAAAAAGCCCCGAAGCAAACAAGTATCTCGGAACCGTACTCATTGCATTCGGGGTGTTGGAATAATGGTGGCGTTTATAAACAGTGGGACGACTTGAAACGGCAAAGAACTGTGTATGTGTGTGCGTGTTTGTGTACTTGTGTGTGTGTGTGCTGAAGAGCGTGATGAGGTGGAAAGTTCATTAATTTATGCGTACCAAACATATTAACAAAAGAACAAAATCAAACCCACCCTTCATCTTACGGTGTACCAAGAATCTGGTCGAAGTGGTAACTTAGCATTCGCGATCGTACGCAGTGTAAAAAAATAAGACATCTCAACCGAGTGCTGTTGCGGTAGAGCAAACATTCCGAGAACCACACACACACGCCCAAGGGAAAACGGTTCACGCACCTTCACGTGGACGCATGAGTAATGGACGTCCGTTTTTGCGGAACGCAGGTGTGCGTATCGTTGCCATCAAGCGGAAATACCGCGGCGAATTGCTGCGCTGTGTATCCCAAATGTACCGTGTCCTTGGCCATGTGAACTCTCCCTGCTGAGTGGACACACAAGCACCCATTGGACGTATGACGAACATCCTTCTCGTCACACACTGCTCGAGTCTAGTACCGCGGTCGTTATGGATGTTCCAAAAATACGTACTACAGTTCCATCCAGACGAGCACACAGCATCATCATACCACCCTGACCTGGGGTGTTGGAGATTTTTTCCTTGATGACATGACGTCCGTCTTTTTGAGCTTCCACAGTTGAATAACTGACAGAAGTTTTCACTTTCAATTTCAAGCCCCTGTGTGCTGGAAAATTAGATAGTTTTCCTTTTGCCCAAGGGATTTCATTACTTGGACGTGGCCAATCGAATCAGATCCAAATGCTTCGCCGAACGCGAATTGCGTCAAGCGTCAAGCTTCATATGAAGATAAGCACCATCGAGCGTGTTAAGATGATTTTTTTTCTATTATTTCTTAAGGTTTTGCATTGGTCGAGTGGAACTATTTACGATCCCATCCCAGTATACCGCCCTGATCCCTTTTAACAGACCCTGATCTCCCCCCGCACCAGTAGGGACGTAAAAGAGGAATGGGAGGAGTGGAAAGAAAATTTATAAATAGAGGAAACCCTGAGTGCGCTAGTTTTCAAATTTTCTGCTTTCGTTAAATTCAAGGTTAGGCAAACGTTTCTATCACCATTCCCATTGCTCCACCGTTACCGTCCCGCATGGGGAAACTCCCCAAAAACACAGTCAGAGGTTTGGAGTTCATGATGTTGACGATGATGAAGAATAAACATTCGATGCTTAGGTGCTGCTATATGTGCGGGCGCGACTTCGGTACCTTTTGTGCCTGTGGTCTCTGTGTGCGGCTCGCTAGTTTGGTCGCGTGTGGGCGGTACGTTTAAGGGCAAGTAGAGTAGCGCAGTAAGACATGCGCATGAAACCGCGAAGGTGGGCTGTAAAGAGCTGCCGATACGAGATCGCGCTTTTAGCGATGTTGCTTTTTGGCCACATATCAAAACACGTGTGTGTAGGGTGGGGAGAACGTACCTAAAAAGGTGTGTGCTCGGAGGTGGACTTTATTGCGAGATGATATTAAAATCTCATCAAAATAACCTTAAAGATATTTAATTACTGACAGAGTTTTCTCTAAACAGTTTATTTGTTTATTGTTTCGACATCACTAAGGATAAGGATAAAGCACTTAAGAAATGTTCTTGTCTTGAAAAATTATTCAACCTGCAGGCAACAGAAACGCACTGCTAACTTATGCATGACATCATACTGTCCAACATCTCGTACACGATGATGTCGACTTTCGCTCACTGCGCCTACTCACCGGGCTCCAGCAATCCTGCTGGACCGGTCCCGATCAACCACCAGCCTTGTGTTGCGCAGACCACGAAAATGGTAGAATCTTAACCGCGGCGTGGTTCGAACTGCATGTTCGAAATAGCTGTCGAAATCAGCTCATTAGCGAATGGCACAAAAAGGTAGCCCGTTGAACGAACTTGTCCCGTGCTTGCGGGCAAAAGCTGTAGGCGCGATCGGCTAGCGAGCCCCAGAGCACCAGCAACAAATGTACAGAAATTATTTGCATCTCCATCGACAACACTACGCTACTTTGGGAGACGTTTCTCTGTCGTTTGGAAGAGGTTTGCAGCGTTGCACTTTATATGCATTTATGACCGGGTGCGGCTTCGAGTTTGCGAAGCAACAAAGCATACACGAAAAGATGCCGAAACAGGTTTTTGTTTAATTAGACATCTACAGCCCGAGAGCACGTCCAGAGGCGCTTTGTTGCCGATGGGTAGATTTCGGGTAACCCCCCTTAAATATTGACGCTCGATCGGTCCGGAAATGGACAAACACATCGACTACGATCGCTACGTTCGTCCCACACCAAGACCTGGTACCGTCACCTTGGCATTGCTGGCGCTGGAATTCATTCATAAAAATTCTAAATATGTCCATCGATAATAATTCTCGCCCTGTGCTGAGCGGATATCCCACGCAACAAAACTACGCCCGTCGATTGTGCGACCGATCGAATGTAGGATTCAATGCGAAATCGGAAACGGTGACGTTCCGGAGAGTTGGTTGCGCACAACCAATCAGCTGGTACGCTAACCCACTGGCCCTATGGCGTGGCAATATCGAACATCACATCGCCAAATCGGTATCTAACCAGCGTCACGTCATTTGCTTCTCGGTGAAGTTGTTAATGTTGGGATGCCATTAGCCGACTGTCCATCGGAAGTCAATCGCGCAACGGGTCATTCGAGAGAGCAAGCGCTTGTGTAGGTTGTAGCGCTGTAGTTGACAGTACGCCTCCACAGGACGCCATACTGCAGGATATGGTGGACAAAATACAATGTTTGCAGAAAAAAAATCTCCCCACAAACTGGTTGATGAACTTTAGACGAACATCGAAAACTTGAAACAAGTGACGCACAGTGTTCACGCTTGGTTTTACGGGTTTTTTTTCAGGCGCCTTTCATCATTAACACCCTCGTGGTAGAGTTAAGACGCACAACATCCCCAGGAAAAAAAAGAAAAATATGAAGCTTATTTATTATATCTCCGTTTGAGCCGCGTCGAGACAGGAAACAGATTTAATGCACAAACAAATCCATCCAGGTTGATGTGTTGGTTGCCTTTCCGGCCAATGTCGTGAGCTGATAACTTGGTTTTCTTACTCGAGTGACGTATGTGGACATGGTCGGCATTTGTATTCTTTTTTTTTTTGGGAGACTGGCTATTTACATGGCTTATCGGTTTTGTGGGTAAAGTTCGTGATAATCTCCAATCAAAATATGCTGTCGTCATGTTTTTTTATCTGGAATGTTGGTTTTATGCCGGAACATAAAAAGACAAGGTCACGCCAGCTGCAATAGATTCATTTTGCTTGTATAATGCTTTAGAAACTTTCAAAAAGCCTTGCACTATAGTTGCACATCAGACGAGAATTTACTATTTACTTGAAAAATGTCACTTTGTCTAACCTGATTCGCTGAAAGATAAAAGATGCGATGCTTCCAAGCAGTGGCCCACTTAACTTTTTTGCGATAATGTCTCGCACTACCTTCCCAAAGTAATCAACGCGCAAATATCTTACTTTGTATCAACATGATTTCACAGTTGCAGTTGGTTGCATCATAAGCGCAAAAGTGTATGGCAAACAACGGCACTCTACGCAATTCTCCTTACTTTGTCCCTTGCCTTGAGGATAATGTTTTTCTTATCTAAGACAGACAAGATATTTTCCAGCTGCTTTTTCCTGGGTAATATTAGTTCGTGTGTAACCAATTTTCTTCGCGTTTACGCTAAGAAAAACATCAAATAGACGTAAATCTTCCCAGTAGAATGATGCGTTTCAATCGAACTCTGGAGCTTCAGCGCCATTGCAGGTCTCTTTCGAGAGACTCTCACCTTGTTGGACGAGTAGGTGGGTCGATCGCAATTGAGTAACGGAGACGAAGAGCTAAGCTTCTCCAACAGCTTTGGCAGTTCGCGATCGAGCAGATCGGGGCCGAGATCGTGCCCCGGGTGGCCTAGACGAGAGCATTCCAAGTAAAGCACCCGTACCCTCGGGTTTGCCCAAAAATGGATTTCGGATATTAATTCGATCTCGAGCGCACAAACGTCTCCCGCAAATACCGAAACCGGGGTTGGTTTGCGTCGGTTTAAACTCCTCGTTTCGCATGCCATTTTTTCTGCCCCTCCGGTTCTTCATCCCCACCCCAGTCAAAAGGAGGGGAATACCGTCAAAAACGCGTCCGGCCACACGCCCGCCATTATTTATGGGCATCTTTGTATGTGCACGAGAAGTAACACACCAAAACAAATAGAATACAGGGTAACGCTTCGGGTTTAGTGCGATATCGTAGCGTAACAGCACCATACTCACGTGAGCCGCCCATAGATAGGCCGCACGCGGGAACTACTGAGACGCGCAACATCTCAAACCAAGCGTTTTTGACGGCTTGGCGGCAACACCGTCAATCGTGTTTCACCCCTGGTAGCGATTGGCACACGAGGGCGCAAAAGGGTGATGGACGGAACGAAATGCTTGATTCGTTCGCGACCAACTTTGAACAGCGCCAAGGCAGCGTGCGTCGTGCGTGTGACTGTGTGTACAGTCATTCGCTCAGGTGCCATCTGTCATCAAATGTTGCTCCCGTGGCCAAACGGGTCCAGGTAGGTCCCGGCCACCGGAGCCAATCGGTAGAGACACGGGAAAACTATTCGTTACCACCATCGTCAGGGTCAAGCAGTTATTCGGGAGGATTGAAAATGGCCTCTCCTTAGCGTCCGCTCAACAAAACAGTGCCAGTTCAATGATCACCGGTCCCGGTTTGGCATTGAGAATGGCCTGTTCGTCAAGTTTGTAACCTGTGCCGTAGCAGTCGATTAAAGAAGCGACTAATTTGCTCCTATCGCAGTGAAACTGGTATTTATCCCAAGGTTGTCAGGAAATCGATCCACTGGATGAAATGATGACCCAGCGCAACGGGAGGTGAATTATTTATTGAATACACACTGGCATCCAAATTTCAAGTGAGCTGGTACAGTAGCACAGTTTTTGATATGCGATGGTTTTGCAAATAAATCTACCAATAAACAAGATCTCTTTAATTAAGATGGATGGAATGGGTTCGAATATCTACAGTCATAGTCGATCGCATAGCAAGAGGCGATCAATAGACGATTTATTGATGCGTTCAAGTGCCCAATTAAATGGTAAATGCTAATAACCAGTATTCCTCTACAGTACTGGATTGTGATGATCAGCAAGACTGAACTGAGCCCTACTGGAACACATCGTTACGTCAAATAGCAATAACATTTAATAGGAAAATAAATTTTATCTCGCGTATTGCACACAATCGCGTACCCGCGACCTATTCTATCAATCACAAGATTGTTGCATTTCAAACCGCTTCACAGCTCGATATGGGCGATTCAACGATCCCATTCAAATCGGTTTACATTAACGCACCCCGCCAACCATATATGCATTACGAACACATTTAAGGGAAAACACCTCATCTAGGTGAATATCCAGCCGGTATCATGAATGCTTTATGGGCATTTAATTATAGAAAACAGAGAGATTCACATCTGCCTGGCGCCAGCGTACGCACGATTTCGACATGATCCGCGTGTGTCTCCGACCTTCGGCTTTTACTCGCTTCTCGGCACTTGTTCCTTACGGTCATTGAACATCCTTGAACACGAACGAAGCAAAAGCACTTGCCACCATATTGCTGCACGGGAGATCTCATTGTGCCGCCTTGATTAGATTACCGACGAGCGTACTCGCAGCAGAATCGTGTTCCGGTTCACCTCCAGACCGGTCCCAAATTAGGTAAAGACCTCTCTTGAAACAATCTCACCGCACAGCTGGAATGATGGTAGATGGTGAAGCCTTAAAAGCGGAAGTAACACTGAGTCAGTAGTGATTCTCTTATTCGCCCTGTAAAAGAGTCCTTGATGAGAGTGATTGCGTTGTGGTCGCGATCGTAGCAAATCCGAAGGACGTGAAAAGTGAGATCACTTTTAAAGAAGATAAATCTAGATCATTGAGGGCAGTGATCGGTAAGATTGAATTTATAACTGGACGTAAAAGAAAGGTTTTATTACACCTTTAAAAGAATAGTTTAATGACATAAGGAAAAAATAACTCCTCCACGGACACTTTTGGGGTAAAGGGTATCCTTCTTTAATTTGATTCTAATGTGCTGACCCACATACATGCTATTCGTTGTTGAGAAAGATGATGTCCCACTTACAAATGGGTATATATTTATTGAATTCAATTGTGCCTTTTCAATACCGCACGCAGATCGTATGGTGAAGATTCATTCGATCGTGAAGAAAACAAGCTGCCCAATAAATCCACCCGACCTCAAATACCATTGTTCCCTCTATATGGTCCGGTTAGTGTGGGCAAATTGCATAGATTTGACGTTGGACGATCCCCTGTGGATCGCTGGGAGTCGCTGGGACTATTGCCATCCTACACCGCCCAATCGTGGGGCAGTCCTCCCATAGCGAGGAGCAACGTACCCAGGAACGTGTGTACTCCACCCGCACACATAATCTACGTGTGGTTTCATTTTTCTTGCGCAAAAGGTTATTTTAAAAACTCCGATGCAATAACTGTGAGGTAAAAATAATAACGTCTAACCATGGACGTACGTACTTGGTTTTGAACGATCTTTGCTAAGGCAATAACCTGCAAGGTGTCGTCTTGTGGTGTTCTCGGTATGTTAATTTTTACGAGAATATTAGAACCTTTTATTACATCCATTTTTAAAAAAACTATTTTGTATAAATCAGTACAAAAAAATTTCCTTGATATGCTATCACTTCAAGTTGTGCAACTCCTAGAGAATGATCTCGTCGATCATTCCAAAATGTGGGGAAAGAAATGGTACCGAAGGTTGCTTTGCTCGTCGATTGCTCGTCAAATGTATGATGCGAAACCGTCAAGAGTTTAGGACAAACGAATGGTACGCTGACGTAGGATTGTGCCGTACCTATCCTTCCATCGGCTAGAAACCAGACCTAGGATGTAATCATCTGCTCGCAAATGAACCGACGAATGGGGACTACTATTTTTAACTTGATTTTCACTCTTTTCCCTGCCCCAGAATGTAAACAAAACCCGACCATATAACCATCGTCAGCGTTGGCCGCCACCGAAAGCAATGGTGTGGCCATTTGAGGGCCACCGGAACACAAGTGGGCGACGAACCGTCCACAATCGTTAGATTAAAGTCACCTCCACACCTTTCGGAAGTGATCTGATCGGAGGTCGGTTGACAGACACACCGCCCTATCTCATCCCGTTTTCGTCGCAGATTTTCCAATTCCACCAAACCAGAATTTAAAGCGACAAAAAAAAACACACCAGTGCGCGTGGGTTTGCTACTTTTTTCTTCCACGTTTTGTTTACGCCACACCGTGCCACACAGATTGATGTAGGTGGAGCAAAACTTATGTTTCACCATACTTTTTTTTGTTGCTTCTCTTCAATCCTTGTTTCACCCTGAGAATGATAAATTTATTCGATCGTTCTTGAGTTGGTGCTTGGACTGTCACACGCATGTAAGGGTTCTAGAGCGTGTTTTTTATGCTTCTTCTCTACGCGTTCTTTAAGAAACAGAATCCGGTTGGTAGCAGATTGTTTGAAACTTGCGTGTTTTGTAGTGCAACTGTGTAAATAAATTGATGGCAATCAGTTTGTGTCGAACGTCTGCTAAAGCTAGTGCGCGCCTGCCCCACATAGTGCGTGCACCGATGATTAATCCAATCACAATTACACATGCGCCAGACACAGACCACCATTGCTCTCGTTTTAATGTTTTTTTTTTTGCTGTTCGCTAAAATTAGTGCACATCCACCATCATCCCCTTTTCCGCGAACGACGGTTGGTGGAGCGGTGTGAATGAATCACAGGCAGTTAACCTGCCGTAACCTGTTGAATGTGACCCAATGGCCCATTGCTCTCAGGATTGCGTAGAGTTCCTTCCTTTTTGTTTGCTGCGTACCTTTTAAATTTCACCCTCTCCGTACCGACTCTAAAGAAACCTCCCTTTTTCCCCCGATAACCCGCAAACTTCACACAGAAGGGATTCGTTTACTTGATCCCAACCGGATATGCTTCTCCCTTCGCACCGCGTAGATCGATAGATGACCTTCGCAGTGCGTTCCCCGAACGGTTATTTTTCCGATGTGAAATTCCACTCCAGAAGGGAAAATGAAACTGATGGGATTCGGTCTAATTCGATCATGCCTGCTCTAGGAACGGCAAGCAGAAGGTGAACAAGTTTCCACATTCCTATTGCCGTAACTGACGCTTGGTTCACTTTTCCCTTACCCTAACCGATACGATACGAAAATCATAACGGACATTGTTGTCCTTTTTTTCTCTGCAAGCTAACTGTCCGACACTCAGCAGCTTGATCATGGTACAGCAGTTTGCCGGACTAGACGGTCCGGTTGTCCATCATAGCCGATAGCGTACTCGGTTGCCCCCGGTACGACTGAGCATGTGGAGTTAAATCGATCCCCGGTCCGGTTGACATCAATTGCCGTTTACGGCGGCCCGGCCAATCGAAAGGGGTGGGAGATTTGTTCCGTTTTTACTTTACATTATTTTCCTTTTTTTCGGACTTGAACGCTCGGTATGTTCCCATTTACACGAACATGAACATAGCCAAACTGTGCTGCAACTTTCTTATCGCCAAAGAAGTAAACCTGATAAACTGTGTGTGGAGGGTTTGAGCTGATTTTCGAGCATAAAAATGCGACCAAAAAGGAGCACAAAACAAAGCAGAGAACAGAATTGAATGGAATCGGTTAAGGAATTTTTGTGAAAATATTTGTCTCATCTCGCTCAACAGTCGCTTAAAGACAGTAAGTGAAGTTGAAAATGTTGTTGCCTGAAAGTATGCAAACGGGAAAGCATTGCATTCCGATTATTGCATCTCGCAGGATAAGTTTGTCTTAATATGGCTTTTTTATTCATGTTAACAAGAATATGTACCTCTGGGAATGTTTCGATTTCGTGTATAAGACGATGTCTAATTCCGAATGTGAAATAGAAATCCAAACCAAACATGGCGAAAGTATGGAAAAACGAAACTGGATATCTGCCAAACCGAAGGAAAATGATTTAGTATGTTTGTCACATAATTCTGGCATGGAATTGAAAGACTAGCCACCAGGAACGACGAAAACACACATAAGCGATCTTGAGAAATTGGCATACATTCTTACGATATCAAACACGTTTCTGGTAATGATCCAAATTTATACTAAGAATAAGCTTTCTACTGTTGTTTACAAGAGGCTATATTTAGCTCTCTACCTCTAGTAATCCAATTAACAATCACCTTTTCCCTTTTATACTTTTACAGAATATCCGGTCAGTCATGGCTGCAACTTCAGCAGCAAAAGTTACGCGCACGCCGGGAACAGCAACGGCGAGAACACTCGAATAGTTTTAGGTAAGCCGAAAGTCTGCAAAACATTCAACTACATAGGACTAATTTGATAAAACTATATATTTTCCTCCACCAGTTACAACTATGGCAGCCCGGCTTTTCCGACCGGTGAAAACGTCTACAGCACAACGCATCGGCGCAGCCAGACACTGTCGCCGGTACGAAATGAGCGGAACTATCACACACTAACGACCACCAGGACCCATTCGACGGAACGTCCGTTTGTGGCGGTACAGCGAGCTCACGAAAATGCGAAGCTCCAGACAATTGGGGTGAGTACAGTGTCGGTGGAAAATTGCCAAATGTTAGGTTTGAAATTCAAAAAACTGTATGGCTGGCAGCAGAAGAAACAAAACCAGAAACCACATTCGTAACCTTTGTTGCGGAATGTATTGTAGGGGCACTTGTTTCTTGAGTGTGTTTTTGTCTGCACTTTCACTGGCGTAAGATGGTTTGCCTTTGGAAACCGATTTTTTGTTTTTAGTTTTGGAATGCATTTGAATGATCTTTTATCTTTAGCTGCCATGAGTTACTATTTTATATTGAACCATAATATTTTATCCATCACACACATGTATGCCCGAACTCGTAACCACGAATAAAACAAACAAAAATCCACACACACGCAACTACTCGATCTCTGCACCCCACTTACGGTATGCTCAGAATGCACCGCTCACCATTTTGAATGCCTCACCGCACGGTCACATTGCACAAGCACAAACAGCCTCCTCACCGTCGCCATCGTCCACGCACACGACGGTATCGTCCCCATCGCCGGCACCACCGTCCACATCCGTAACGATCACCAATCATCACCATCAACATCATCAGACGGTCAATGGAAGTAGCAATGCAGCAGTTAATGGACAACAGCACTCGACACCTCAACAGCATCGGCACATCAACGGCAATGGCGTTCATTATCAGCAGCAGCAGCAGCAGCAGCAGCACATCAACAGCAGCCTGAACGGTAGCAGTGGACTGTTGTCCCTTGCCGAACAGGACCATTCGACTCCGAAGCACGGACAGGTTCGATTGGTAGGTTTGCTAGCAAAATTTTTAGTGAACTCCAACGAGTCCGCGCCACTACGTAACTCTACCCAACTGCCTAACAACTACGTGTCCTCTTCCGGTGTGGTACCTCTTTCTTTAGGCGATTTTCTACTTCTATCGTTTGCTGCCAATACGTTGCCACTTCTTATATCTACCGATCTCTGCTGTACCTAGTTGATCGTATTTTCTTATCTTTTTATTCTACTGTAACTTCATTCGCATTTCATTTTCCTTATCATTTACGCTAGTTTATACAATTTTCATGTTTTAATGTTACATTGTTTGTTCGTATTTAAGTGTTTGTACTAACAAATTGTGTTTTGTGCTTTGGTTTTTAATACTAAAANGTTCGTGTGTAACCAATTTTCTTCGCGTTTACGCTAAGAAAAACATCAAATAGACGTAAATCTTCCCAGTAGAATGATGCGTTTCAATCGAACTCTGGAGCTTCAGCGCCATTGCAGGTCTCTTTCGAGAGACTCTCACCTTGTTGGACGCGTAGGTGGGTCGATCGCAATTGAGTAACGGAGACGAAAAGCTAAGCTTCTCCAACAGCTTTGGCAGTTCGCGATCGAGCAGATCGGGGCCGAGATCGTGCCCCGGGTGGCCTAGACGAGAGCATTCCAAGTAAAGCACCCGTACCCTCGGGTTTGCACAAAAATGGATTTCGGATATTAATTCGATCTCGAGCGCACAAACGTCTCCCGCAAATACCGAAACCAGGGTTGGTTTGCGTCGGTTTAAACTCCTCGTTTCGCATGCCATTTTTCTGCCCCTCCGGTTCTTCATCCCCACCCCAGTCAAAAAGGGGGGAATACCGTCAAAAACGCGTCCGGCCACACGCCCGCCATTATTTATGGGCATCTTTGTATGTGCACGAGAAGTAACACACCAAAACAAATAGAATACAGCGTAACGCTTCGGGTTTAGTGCGATATCGTAGCGTAACAGCACCATACTCACGTGAGCCGCCCATAGATAGGCCGCACGCGGGAACTACTGAGACGCGCAACATCTCAAACCAAGCGTTTTTGACGGCTTGGCGGCAACACCGTCAATCGTGTTTCACCCCTGGTAGCGATTGGCACACGAGGGCGCAAAAGGGTGATGGACGGAACGAAATGCTTGATTCGTTCGCGACCAACTTTGAACAGCGCCAAGGCAGCGTGCGTCGTGTGTGTGACTGTGTGTACAGTCATCCGCTCAGGTGCCATCTGTCATCAAATGTTGCTCCCGTGGCCAAACGGGTCCAGGTAGGTCCCGGCCACCGGAGCCAATCGGTAGAGACACGGGAAAACTATTCGTTACCACCATCGTCAGGGTCAAGCAGTTATTCGGGAGGATTGAAAATGGCCTCTCCTTAGCGTCCGCTCAACAAAACAGTGCCAGTTCAATGATCACCGGTCCCGGTTTGGCATTGAGAATGGCCTGTTCGTCAAGTTTGTAACCTGTGCCGTAGCAGTCGATTAAAGAAGCGACTAATTTGCTCCTATCGCAGTGAAACTGGTATTTATCCCAAGGTTGTCAGGAAATCGATCCACTGGATGAAATGATGACCCTGCGCAATGGGAGGTGAATTATTTATTGAATACACACTGGCATCCAAATTTCATGTGAGCTGGTACAGTAGCACAGTTTTTGTGATGTGATCGTTTTGCAAATAAATCTACCAACAAACGAGATCTCTTTAATTAAGATGGATGGAATGGGTTCGAATATCTACAGTCATAGTCGATCGCATAGCAAGAGGCGATCAATAGACGATTTATTGATGCGTTCAAGTGCCCAATTAAATGGTAAATGCTAATAACCAGTATTCCTCTACAGTACTGGATTGTGATGATCAGCAAGACTGAACTGACCCCTACTGGAACACATCGGTACGTCAAACAGCAATAACATTTAATAGGAAAATAAATTTTATCTCGCGTATTGCACACAATCCCGCGACCTATTCTATCAATCACAAGATTGTTGCATTTCAAACCGCTTCACAGCTCGATATGGGCGATTCAACGATCCCATTCAAATCGGTTTACATTAACGCACCCCGCCAACCATATATGCATTACGAACACATTTAAGGGAAAACACCTCATCTAGGTGAATATCCACCCGGTATCATGAATGCTTTATGGGCATTTAATTATAGAAAACAGAGAGATTCACATCTGCCTGGCGCCAGCGTACGCACGATTTCGACATGATCCGCGTGTGTCTCCGACCTTCGGCTTTTACTCGCTTCTCGGCACTTGTTCCTTACGGTCATTGAACATCCTTGAACGCGAACGAAGCAAAAGCACTTGCCACCATATTGCTGCACGGGAGATCTCATTGTGCCGCCTTGATTAGATTACCGACGAGCGTACTCGCAGCAGAATCGTGTTCCGGTTCACCTCCAGACCGGTCCCAAATTAGGTAAAGACCTCTCTTGAAACAATCTCACCGCACAGCTGGAATGATGGTAGATGGTGAAGCCTTAAAAGCGGAAGTAACACTGAGTCAGTAGTGATTCTCTTATTCGCCCTGTAAAAGAGTCCTTGATGAGAGTGATTGCGTTGTGGTCGCGATCGTACTAATCCGAAGGACGTGAAAAGTGAGATCACTCTTAAAGAAGATAAATCTAGATCATTGAGGGCAGTGATCGGTAAGATTGAATTTATAATTGGACGTAAAAGAAAGGTTTTATTACACCTTTAAAAGAATAGTTTAATGACATAAGGAAAAAATTACTCCTCCACGGACACTTTTGGGGTAAAGGGTATTCTTCTTTAATTTGATTCTAATGTGCTGACCCACATACATGCTATTCGTTGTTGAGAAAGATGATGTCCCACTTACAAATGGGTATATATTTATTGAATTCAATTGTGCCTTTTCAATACCGCACGCAGATCGTATGGTGAAGATTCATTCGATCGGTGAAGAAAACAAGCTGCCCAATAAATCCACCCGACCTCAAATACCATTGTTCCCTCTATATGGTCCGGTTAGTGTGGGCAAATTGCATAGATTTGACGTTGGACGATCCCCTGTGGATCGCTGGGAGTCGTTGGGACTATTGCCATCCTACACCGCCCAATCGTGGGGCAGTCCTCCCATAACGAGGAGCAACGTACCCAGGAACGTGTGTACTCCACCCGCACACATAATCTACGTGTGGTTTCATTTCACTTGCGCAAAAGGTTATTTTAAAAACTCCGATGCAATAACCGTGAGGTAAAAATAATAACGTCTAACCATGGACGTACGTACTTGGTTCTGAACGATCTTTGCTAAGGCAATAACCTGCAAGGTGTCGTCTTGTGGCGTTCTCGTTATGTTGATTTTTACGAGAATATTAGAACCTTTTATTACATCCATTTTTAAAAACACAATTTTGAATAAATGAGTACAAAACAATTCTCTTGATATGCTATCACTTCAAGTTGTGAAACTCCTAAAGAATGATCTCGTTGATCATTCCAAAATGTGGGGAAAAAATTGGTACCGAAGGTTGCTTTGCTCGTCGATTGCTCGTCAAATGTATGATGCGAAACCGTCGAGAGTTTAGGACAAGCGAATGGTACGCTGACGTAGGATTGTGCCGTACCCATCCTTCCATCGGCTAGAAACCAGACCTAGGATGTAATCATCTGCTCGCAAATGAACCGACGAATGGGGACTACTATTTTTAACTTGATTTTCACTCTTTTCCCTGCCCCAGAATGTAAACAAAAACCCGAGCATATAACCATCGCCAGCGTTGGCCGCCACCGACAGCAATGGTGTGGCCATTTGAGGGCCACCGGAACACAAGTGGGCGACGAACCGTCCACAATCGTTAGATTAAAGTCACCTCCACACCTTTCGGAAGTGATCTGATCGGAGGTCGGTTGACAGACACAGCGCCCTATCTCATCCCGTTTTCGTCGCAGATTTTCCAATTCCACCAAACCAGAATTTAAAGCGAAAAAAAAACACACTAGTGCGCGTGGGTTTGCTACTTTTTTCTTCCACGTTTTGCTTACGCCACACCGTGCCACACAGATTGATGTAGGTGGAGCAAAACTTATGTTTCACCATACTTTTTTTTTGTTGCTTCTCTTCAATCCTTGTTTCACCCTGAGAATGATAAATTTATTCGATCGTTCTTGAGTTGGTGCTTGGACTGTCACACGCATGTAAGGGTTCTAGAGCATGTTTTTTATGCTTCTTCTCTACGCGTTCTTTAAGAAACAGAATCCGGTTGGTAGCAGATTGTTTGAAACTTGCGTGTTTTGTAGTGCAACTGTGTAAATAAATTGATGGCAATCAGTTTGTGTCGAACGTCTGCTAAAGCTAGTGCGCGCCTGCCCCACATAGTGCGTGCACCGATGATTAATCCAATCACAATTACACATGCGCCAGACACAGACCACCATTGCTCTCGTTTTAATGTTTTTTTTTTTGCTGTTCGCTAAAATTAGTGCACATCCACCATCATCCCCTTTTCCGCGAACGACGGTTGGTGGAGCGGTGTGAATGAATCACAGGCAGTTAACCTGCCGTAACCTGTTGAATGTGACCCAATGGCCCATTGCTCTCAGGATTGCGTAGAGTTCCTTCCTTTTTGTTTGCTGCGTACCTTTTAAATTTCACCCTCTCCGTACCGACTCTAAAGAAACCTCCCTTTTTCCCCCGATAACCCGCAAACTTCACACAGAAGGGATTCGTTTACTTGATCCCAACCGGATATGCTTCTCCCTTCGCACCGCGTAGATCGATAGATGACCTTCGCAGTGCGTTCCCCGAACGGTTATTTTTCCGATGTGAAATTCCACTCCAGAAGGGAAAATGAAACTGATGGGATTCGGTCTAATTCGATCATGCCTGCTCTCGGAACGGCAAGCAGAAGGTGAACAAGTTTCCACATTCCTATTGCCGTAACTGACGCTTGGTTCACTTTTCCCTTACCCTAACCGATACGATACGAAAATCATAACGGACATTGTTGTCCTTTTTTTCTCTGCAAGCTAACTGTCCGACACTCAGCAGCGTGATCATGGTACAGCAGTTTGCCGGACTAGACGGTCCGGTTGTCCATCATAGCCGATAGCGTACTCGGTTGCCCCCGGTACGACTGAGCATGTGGAGTTAAATCGATCCCCGGTCCGGTTGACATCAATTGCCGTTTACGGCGGCCCGGCCAATCGAAAGGGGTGGGAGATTTGTTCCGTTTTTACTTTACATTATTTTCCTTTTTTTCGGACTTGAACGCTCGGTATGTTCCCATTTACACGAACATGAACATAGCCAAACTGTGCTGCAACTTTCTTATCGCCAAAGAAGTAAACCTGATAAACTGTGTGTGGAGGGTTTGAGCTGATTTTCGAGCATAAAAATGCGACCAAAAAGGAGCACAAAACAAAGCACAGAAACAGAACAAACAGAATTGAATGGAATATCGGTTAAGGAATTTTTGTGAAAATATTTGTCTCATCTCGCTCATCAGTCGCTTAAAGACAGTAAATGAAGTTGAAAATGTTGTTGCCTGAAAGTATGCAAACGGGAAAGCATTGCATTCCGATTATTGCATCTTGCAGGATAAGTTTGGCTTAATATGGCTTTTTTATTCATGTTAACAACAATACCTCTGGGAATGTTTCGATTTCGTGTTGAAAGACGATGTCTAATTTCGAATGTGAAATAGAAATCCAAACCAATCTTGGCGATAGCATGGAAAAACGAAACTGGATATATGCCAAACCGAAGGAAAATGATTTAGTATGTTTGTCACATAATTCTGGCATGGAATTGAAAGACTAGCCACCAGAAACGACGAAAACACACATAAGGGATCTTGAGAAATTGGCATACATTCTTACGATATCAAACACGTTTCTGGTAATGATCCAAATTTATACTAAGAATAAGCTTTCTACTGTTGTTTACAAGAGGCTATATTTAGCTCTACTTCTAATTTAATTAACAATCACCTTTTTCCTTTTTTTACTTTTACAGAATATCCGGTCAGTCATGGCTGCAACTTCAGCAGCAAAAGTTACGCGCACGCCGGGAACAGCAACGGCGAGAACATTCGAATAGTTTTAGGTAAGCCGAAAGTCTGCAAAACATTCAACTACATAGGACTAATTTGATAAAACTATATATTTTCCTCCACCAGTTACAACTATGGCAGCCCGGCTTTTCCGACCGGTGAAAACGTCTACAGCACAACGCATCGGCGCAGCCAGACGCTGTCGCCGGTACGAAATGAGCGGAACTATCACACACTAACGACCACCAGGACCCATTCGACGGAACGTCCGTTTGTGGCGGTACAGCGAGCTCACGAAAATGCGAAGCTCCAGACAATTGGGGTGAGTACAGTGTCGGTGGAAAATTGCCAAATGTTAGGTTTGAAATTCGAAAAACTGTATGGCTAGCAGCAGAAGAAACAAAACCAGAACCCACATTCGTAACCTTTGTTGCGGAATGTATTGTAGGGGCACTTGTTTCTTGAGTGTGTTTTTGTCTGCACTTTCTCTAGCGTAAGATGGTTTGCCTTCGGAAACCGAAGTTTTTGTTTTTAGTTTTGGAATGCATTTGAATGATCTTTTATCTTTAGCTGCCATGAGTTACTATTTTATATTGAACCATAATATTTTATCCATCACACACATGTATGCCCGAACTCGTAACCACGAATAAAACAAACAAAAATCCACACACTCGCAACTACTCGATCTCTGCACCCCACTTACGGTATGCTCAGAATGCACCGCTCACCATTTTGAATGCCTCACCGCACGGTCACATTGCACAAGCACAAACAGCCTCTTCACCGTCGCCATCGTCCACGCACACGACGGTATCGTCCCCATCGCCGGCACCACCGTCCACATCCGTAACGATCACCAATCATCACCATCAACATCAACAGACGGTCAATGGAAGTAGTAATGCAGCAGTTAATGGACAACAGCACTCGACACCTCAACAGCAACGGCACATCAACGGCAATGGCGTTCATTATCAGCAGCAGCAGCAGCAGCACATCAACAGCAGCCTGAACGGTAGCAGTGGACTGTTGTCCCTTGCCGAACAGGACCATTCGACTCCGAAGCACGGACAGGTTCGATTGGTAGGTTTGCTAGCAAAATTTTTAGTGAACTCCAACGAGTCCGCGCCACTACGTAACTCTACCCAACTGCCTAACAACTACGTGTCCTCTTCCGGTGTGGTACCTATTTCTTTCGGCGATTTTCTACTTCTATCGTTTGCTGCCAATACGTTGCCACTTCTTATATCTACCGATCTCTGCTGTACCTAGTTGATCGTATTTTCTTATCTTTTTATTCTACTGTAACTTCATTCGCATTTCATTTTCCTTATCATTTATGGTAGTTTATAAAATTTTCATGTTTTTATGTTACATTGTTTGTTCGTTTTTAAATTTTTTTACTAACAAATTGTGTTTTGTGCTTTGGTTTTTAATACTAAAACATCCATTGTGTGCTTTAGTTAGTAATCCTAAAATCCCTATAAAAAAAACCCCAACATCGCTACACTTTTCATTGACTCATAACTCCATGATGCCCATTTTGTTTTTTTTTTGTTTTTTTTTCTTCTTCTGTGTTTCCCCGTTTTTTTTTTTTGGCGTACATTTTAGGAGTCCGAACAGATAATATTCAGTAACATAAACAGTCTGAATAATCTCGATAACTGCGAAAAGCTCAATAACCTGCTAAATGAAATAACCAACAGTGCGGCGGCTGTGGCATCCGTGGCAACGGCGGAACCGCAGACCCAGACCGTTGCAAGTGCAAGCGGCAGCCAAGCATGCATTAGCCCTAACACTACTACTTCCAGTGTCACTACCAACAGCTCGTCTTCTTCCTTCATGTCCGCTAGCAATAATAGTGCAAGTCTCACTAATCACACCCATCATCTAATCGACTCGTACCACGATCATCCTTCCCATCAACGTCATCCATCGTCCGAATACTGCCATCGAAATGGACACAAACCGACGGGCGGGGAACAGGAACCGATGGAACTGTCCTCGCCGGATGGGAGTGTCGATGAGAAACCGATCGCCCAACCCGGAACGACGGTTAATGGTGAGCGACGAAATGGTCATACGAATGATACCTCCGTCAATGTGATCGGTCATGGGCAGCTTGCGCTGGATAAGCTGCTAGCCTCACTGGCACTCGAGAGTGACGTTACGGAAGAACATTTGGCCAAGATTGAAGGACGCACCAATGCCGAACGGTGCTATCCGGAGCAACGGCCCACGGTTAACTTTCATCCGTCGAGCGAACTGTCGGACGTGTTGGCCAATCTGGCGGAGTACGATCTGACTGAAATGCAGCGCAATGGTAACTTGTACCACCAACACCACCACCAGCACCAGCAGCACTATCAGCAGCAGCATCAAAACGCCTCCCCGTCGGTTGATACGACGAACGGCAATTATCGGCTGTATTCGGCCCACGGTTTGGAGCTGGTGAACGGTTACACACTAAGCAATGGGCAACACCTACCCGGGCAACTACAGCGCAGTACCAGTCGTAGCAGTAACGATGCACAGCATTCGCAACAGCAGCTGCAGCAGTCACAAAACAACTCTCCGAACGTACAGCAGCAGCAGCAGCAGCAGCAGCTCCAGCAACAGCATCACCATCACAATCATCCCCATCATCCGTTACTAATGAATAACCATGTGCGACGCATTGCTTCCGAAACCGACAGTACCATCTCATCCATTTCGCCTAGCTTATCCGAACGCAGCAATGCGATCTCTTGGTGCGATCAGGTAACGTTCAACATCCTCACTATACCTATCTCAAGCCTGATCCTTTGCGAGACGTGTTTGTTTACGTACGATTTACTCTCTCTCTCTTTGTACTTCATCTTCATCACCATCATTGCTGTTAGAGCATGCTTTCAATGTTGTACATCCTTTCAGTATGACTTCTTTTTTTTGCCAATTCGTTAGCCAACACACAAAGCTCACTAATTTAGTGTTTAACAGTGCACCAAATACACTAAATAGCTGACTGAAGATATTAAAGCAACCGATCTACTCGGGTTGAACATCGAAAACTGATGTAGTAACGTCTCAGTTTACGATTACTAACGTCTGTTGTCTTTCTTCTCTCTTGGTTGTAGGCACGTGAAGAATCCTTCTCATCGTACCGCTCGGAAACGGAACCGGACAACTCACCGATGGGTGGATCACCGCGTCCAGAAACGCCGGCCTTCCCTGTAACGCCACGCACACCGTACGGGCTGAGCAATGGTACCTCCAGTCCCGCTCTTCCGCCCAAGAGTCCGACATCACAACGGTAAGTATCCGCCAGCAGCACGCGTGGAAGTCGGCGCGTCAGACACCTGACACCATGACCCCACGACTCACACACAATCACACTTCTTTTCTTCCCACCCCCTCCCGGGGGGGAGGGCGGTGTTTGGTTCTGTTTTTTTTACTCCCCACTCGGTCTTTGGGCTTTTCCAGAAGATATAACTCCGCTTGGTCGCTACGAAGCCAGAAATCCAGCGTTTCAACCTACGACGTGAGGTTAGCCTTTGCTTACCATTTCTGAGGTTATCGTTGTTGCCCACGGTCGTTAGTTGTGTTGTGCACCATTTTGTTGGAGTTTCATTTTGGGAATTCTAGCTACTTTGAGACAGACTCACACCTTCAATTCGCTAACATCAGTAGTAACGGTGCGCATGGCTATAGCACTGAAAGTTTGCCGTTATATCCCCCACCAACTAATCTGTGGGAGGATACGATGGGTGTGTTCTTGCATATTGGATCGATGCCAGCCATCACTGCTAACACTAGTCACGAGCTCATACACCCAAAAAAACACCTCCATAACACCGATCAACGTACATGCAAGCATGCCTCATTGTGCTGGTAGTAGTTAGATTGGTGCTTCCACTTTAACCTCTTTTCCCTTTCGATTCCGACCTCCCAACTGACAGCAGAAAAAATGTGCTATACAAACAGCTCGAAAAGCTTGCGCTTGCCAAAGCATCCCTGTTTCAGTGCGTTGCACCAGTCCTTGAGAAACGGACACAGGGATGTACTTTCCGCTATGAGTGAGTAGAAGTAATTAGTAGAAGGATCCGTACCTAACATCTTAACAAGATCTTTATTTCTCGAAGCAATGCTAACAAGTAACTAGTCGATATGTTTCTCTCTGTGTGTTTGTATGGTCTTGTTTCCAATGTTCCGTACCTGTGGGAACTCGTTGCATGATTCGTCCCAACAACAACAACAAAAAACCCCCTGCAGTTCAGCTCTCTAATGTATTGTTTGCTTCCCACCTTTGCAGCAAGGACCTGTTCAGTGGCAACCAGCGGGCACAGGAGATCGTGAACCAGAACGAAACACTGTCCTGCTACACATCGCGCCGCAATTCAACCACCTCGAATGCGAACAGCGAACCGCAGGAGGTGGCCCCCCAGTTTGTGAAGTTTGCCCGCGACTCATCCAAGTACTGGTACAAGCCAAACATTAGCCGGGAGGAAGCGATCGCACTGCTGCGCAATGCAGCACCCGGAACGTTCATAGTGCGCGATTCGACCACGTTCGCGAATGCGTACGGGCTGGTGGTGAAGGTGAACCATCCACCGCCCGGTGTACAGTATACCGGACCGAACAGTGAGGAGCTGGTGCGACACTTCCTGGTGGAGCCCACGATCCGGGGCGTCCGGTTGAAGGGTTGTGCGAATGAGCCCGTCTTCACCTCACTGTCTGCGTTGGTGTATCAGCATTCGATTACACCGTTAGCCTTACCGTGCCGGTTGATCATCCCCGATATGGTAAGTGAACGTGCGACCAAAAGGCCTATTGGTCACACGATGCGTAGTCTAAAACCGCCTGCGCGTATGCAATCCACATAACAGTAGTAACGCTGAGTGATTCAATATGTTTTTTGCAGGACCTTCAACAAATGGATAATCAAACACCGGCGCAACAGCAGTTGTTACAGCAAGGAGCTGCCTGTAATGTGCTATATTTGTTTACCTGTGACACAGAGTCACTCACAGGTGAGTAATATGGAATATCCGTTTTTTTACCTCCTCAACCATCAAAGAGTGTACTAAATCTTTTGCTTTTCCTGAATAGGACCACAAGCAATAAGGAAGGCAGTTAGTTCGCTGCTTGCACTGCGACCTCTGCCGAAACCAACGCAAGTGCACTTCAAGGCCTCACTGCAGGGTATTACACTGACCGACAATACGCGACAGTTGTTCTTCAGGTATGGTATCGAGAGCCGGGAATGCTGAAACGATCGTGATCTAACAGGTCGTATTCTTCCCATTTTACAGACGGCACTACCCATCAAACAATGTGTCATTCTGTGCGCTTGATCCGGACGATCGTCGATGGAGCATTCAGTCAACTACGGGTGATATTCCCGCTTCCAAGTGAGTGATCATTTGCCCCTCTTTAAGGCTCTCCAATTTCTACTGATTTGATCCCTCCTTTCCCCTTTTTTTAGGCGCATGTTCGCGTTCGTTGCGAAGCGATCGCCCTCATCGGCCGACAACCAGTGTCATGTGTTCTGCGAGCTGGAACCAACGCAACCGGCGGCGGCCATTATACAGTTCGCCAACAAGGTGCTCACCGGTACCAGCCAACAGCCAGCAGTTACCAGAGCAATCTAATCGGTCCGACAGTCTCCAACAACAAAAAAAAAGCATGGAGCTATAGCACACGTACTCTATCACGCTATCTCTCTCCGACACAACAAACACGTACATGCAAGCGTAAACAAGCAATAACAAGTGCGAAAAGGAAGAGTAAATTTTACTAATAAAAGAAACGAAAATACACACCGCATTATTAAACTAAAAAAAAGGAAAAGGACAAAAGAAAACAAACAGATAGTAAACGTTTTAACACGCACGCACAAGTAATAGGCGCACATGTGCAATTGCAAAGCAAACAACAACAAAAAGAGAGGATACTAAAATACTTAATCGGTGTGTAACGATGGTGCCGGAGAGAATCGGGCTTCATGCCTGGCCTTTACCGTGCGCCATCTTATCACCACAAACAACCGCCAACTACCATACTTTTATTGTGTAATTGTGTAATTATTACTTATTATAATTTAGCCATACCGTAGCCGTAACAGCTGACACAGCTATCCGGCGTGCGTAACCCTAGTTTCGTCGTGCATGTGTTTTTACAAAAAGAAGCAACAAAACCTGGCCGCTCTAACGTCTGTCTATATGCAATTCGTTGTACACACTACTTGTTCTACTATCGTCCCTCTTTCGTCAGCGGACGACTAGTTTTGCGTCACGGTGCGCGATCGTGCGCAGCGTTAAAATGTACTAATAATTGAACATTTTCTAGCCTGTACCACATCGATGGATTACAATTCCCGAACTAAACTAAACGTTGTTAGATAGTTGTGTGAAAAATATAGGAATGCGAAAACAAAAGCGCACCAACTGTTTTCCCCATTTAACACTGTGGGCTGTTCGTCACAAACGAAAGCTGTGTTCGGTTGGAATCATTCCGACTGGTCACGTGGCTTTGTATTCGCGTATTTCTTTGCCGGCGAAATAGTCAAAAATCCGAACGTGGTAAGGGATACTGTTAAGTGTGTCGAGAAGTTGCACTTTTGAAATGTTCAACTGCATGTTTGCCTTAACTAACGTAAATCACTAAAACATGAAACAGAGACAACAACAAAAAAACAGCACGCTTATTAACAAACGTGATCGAGCAACGTGACTATTCGGTCCCTCTTCTTGCCTTTAGGTGTTTAGCACAAAAAAGCTTCTTCCCAAACACTCACGCTATAGATGTTCTATTTTGCGCACTTCATCACCCAATTGGAATATTCCTTTTCTTCGTAAAATTGTTTCATGGCGAAATGAAAGTTTACAAATTATGAACAATTTGCAACAAATTTTTTTTAACACATACACGCGTTAGTTGTATGATTATTTTTTTTCGCTTTGCGTGCTTTCGCTGGCAAAGGTAGGAAAAAGAAGGACGTTGTTACTACTAGACTGTTTTTTTTAAGAAACACAAAACGAACGACTAAGTGCTACTCGTAACTAAAATCCAAAACGCGTACGCTTTTCAGTACGGTTGCACTTAATGAGAATCGATAACGAAAACTGAAACAAATCGAAAAAACGTACACTTTACAGTTTAAATCAAAATTGTATCGAATAACAGGTTGAAAATGTGCAAGAAAGGTTAGTTAAAAACAGAAAATTCTTAAGCACAATTCATGAAATGAACAAAGAAACCCCCCCGGCGTGCCTCATCGATAAAGGAAACATGCAAAATACGATGATCCAGTGAGATTGGACAAAACAGCAATAATGTTAATACTAACAATACTATATCAAAAACAACCTCACGTCGTAAAGCAATAATAAAAAGTATTGAACACACATTGAAGCAGGTCGAAATCGTGTAACCTCAAATGTAGAACATTTTTTCTAACCAACAAACAACCAACAAATCATGAAGGGTTTCTTCTTACCGGCACACTTAAGAAACGTTGAACAAAATGGCATCAGAAGGACATACAATAACACAAAAGCAAGCAACATAAAAATGCGAAGAAAACACTACTAGTCGTTGTTTAGAAAGTGTAAAACAGAAGCAAATCAAACAAAAGCTCGCGCAAACCGTAAAACACAACGCACAAACAAGTAAGATGATTTTTTGTTGTTGTAAAGCCAAAAGAAATTGAGCTGTTCATTTGCTNGGACATACAATAACACAAAAGCAAGCAACATAAAAATGCGAAGAAAACACTACTAGTCGTTGTTTAGAAAGTGTAAAACAGAAGCAAATCAAACAAAAGCTCGCGCAAACCGTAAAACACAACGCACAAACAAGTAAGATGATTTTTTGTTGTTGTAAAGTCAAAAGAAATTGAGCTGTTCATTTGCTGCTCTTTCTATTTGGAACACAGTTAGGTAAATGATGAAATTTATTACCATTTTATGTTTATTGTTTCCCATCCATCCTTTTTTTTTCCTTCGAACCGATTCAATCACGTGCGAAAATGAGAACCTATCTTAAATTATTTCTAATATAGTAACTTAAATTATTCTATCACAATCGAATGTAATCGATTTACGGCGAGATTTCTGTTTCGCATACGTGCGATGCTTCGGTACCGGTATGTTACTCACAGAAATCATCATTATTAACACAATTCAAACGCGCATGATTCGATTAATAACAACCAATGTATATAATTACAGTGAATTTCATGAAATAATAAACAATCACTACGATCTGCGAACAATGGCGTTATGCTATTAATGGTATTTTACTTTAAGCTTTTCGATATTTACATTTGAGTGAAAAGAAACATATATCAACCAATTCACATTATAATAAATCAATTTATAAAATTTTGCTAAATTTCTCATACTTTTCATATTCATACTTTTAGAATTTTTTTAATTTTTTTGTTAGTTTTTAATATTTCTTTATTTAAAGCATTATTTGAGTGAATAGAAACTTATTTCAACCGATTCGCATTAAAATAAATCAATTTATAAAATTTTGCTAAATTTCCCAAAAAAAAGGTAAGGCTATAGCCTTAGAAAATTTTCAAATTCTTAGATTTTTTAAAGTTTTTTTTAAATTGTTTATTCGTTTTTCATTTAAATCATTATTTGAATGAATAGAAACTTATTTCAACCAATTCGCATTAAAATAAATCAATTTATAAAATTTTGCTAGATTTCCCAAAAAAAAGGTAAGGCTAAAGCCTTAGAAAATTTTCAAATTTTTAGATTTTTTTAATTTTTTTTAAATTGTATATTCGTTTTTCATTTAAAGCATTATTTGAGTGAATAGAAACTTATTTCAAGCAATTCGCATTAAAATAAATCAATTTATAAAATTTTGCTAAATTTCCCAAAAAACCGTAAGGCTAAAGCCTTAGGCGCTGCTCTGGGATTTGTCGTATACGACGAACGACAACGACAAGTTTTATGGGTGCTCTAGGATTTGTCGTCACACAAACTGTCAAACAGAGAAGGGTAATAATAAGAAGAAAAAGATCAAATCATCAAACATACAAAACCAACAATAAAGCGTCCTCAAATCTGAGTTCCATTGCCTAAACTTGTTAGAATGGCCGCTTTAATTAAAATTCAGTTAAAAATGATGCACATTGGACAACTTGCGTCCATTTAATTTCTGCTGCAACAATTTGTTCTGTTTTGACAACCAAGATGCACGTTTTGAAAGATGTGCCTACGACAAGTTTGACGAGGTTTATAGAAAAAACAAACCCAATTGACATTTTATAGCGGATTTCAAGCGTTTTTCGAGCTATCGGTCCCTTAAACTGGACCCTTAAACGTCCCTTAAACTCCAAAGGTTTAAGGGACGTTTAGTACAACGAAACGCTTGCTTTCATGCAGTTCTTTATATCATTCGAGTTTGTCATCCAAGCTGTCAAATGCCAAAGGCACAAATCAAAACAGTAATCGTAGTAGTCTGGTATGATGATTGGTACAATATATTGTACAAAATACCACTTTATTCATCATTTGTTTCGTAACACACATTACGGTCCGATTTATGCACGATTTTAACCGGAACATGCCACACACAGAACGCGCGACGCCAAGGAATGAAGTTAGAGAAAAACATGCCGCTCCATTGAGGCACCATCCGGATGAGTCCTGGAGCTTCCGCGTGGATGTTTTGTTCGCAACAATGCATGGAAT
>CM028125.1:31535579-31604476 GCA_016254315.1 Anopheles parensis
TTTTTGTACTTCTGAGGCGAATCGGGCGACGGGGAACGGGATGAGTAGTGGCGAGACGATTTTTTCTTAGCCGATGACGACACTTTTAGCGGCGTTCTGGAACGGTGCCGGGACTTTTTCGACGTCCTTCTAGACCCACCCTTCTCGGTAGGATAGTGAGGTGAGTTTCGTGATCGCGATCTTGACCGTGAGCGTGAAGCTATGCTGCGCGAACGTGAAGTGCGCGTTTTCGAGCGCGAGCGCGAATGGGACGTTCGCGAACGGGATCGTGTACCGCGCGAACGGGACCGTGACACGGAACGTGACATCGAGCGTGGTGAGCGTGACTTCGAACGGGACGATTTCGATAATGATTTCGAACGAGATCTCGACTTCTTCCCATCGGCCGTCGGTCCTCCGGTGTCAGATTCGTTGTTGTTCAGACCGGCAGCATTACTGTTCGCATTGGTACCGCTACCAGTAACACTTCCGGTCGCAGCCGCATTACTCCCACCGCTGTTTGTGGTGCCCGCATTGCCGGACGAATTTAACGGCAATGGCATCGCACGTTGTATGAAACCTCCCCACGCATTGTGGGATCCATTGTTCCGATCGACCGTAATGACGGTTGGTGCTGCTGCCGCCGGATTAGCCTCGGGCCGATCCTTTTTACGCTGCTCTTGGTACTTTTTCTTTAAAGCTTCGACCGCTTCCTCCAGCTGCTCCGCGTTCGGTTTGCCCCGCTTGTACAGTGCCATGATGCGGTAGCAAACGTCCAGCATGTCGTCCTCGCTGACGCGAAATATCACGAACCACGGTGGACTGTTCGGCAGGGGAATGTTGTGCTTGCGGGCGGTCAAATAAATGCACGCACACGCGATCGTTTCCGGCTGGTACCGCACGAACACGTCCGTCCGGAAGGAATCGTTCATGAAGTTCCACGCCATCTGCATCATGTTCTGGTGCTTCTCCAGCTCGAGATACTTCAGGTACATCACGATCAGCTTGTGCGGGTGCTTCACGTGCACGCAGAACCCGAGCTCCTTCAGTACGCGCCGCTCCGCCTTGATCACCTGCGATTTCAGATTGATGTAGTGCTGGTCCAGTATCATCGGTATCATGGGCCTAAGTTTCGCACGGCAGGAAAAAGATAGGCAAAAAACAATCGGGTAAGGAGAGAAAGAAAAACCGAAAAAAGCAAGCAAGTAAACACAAGCACCGTGGCGCGTTTTAGCTGACTCTCTGTGTTTGTCCGCAAGCCTGACGTGATGTTGCTCACTTCGCGTTTTAATGATGGGGAACCATTTCCCGGTTTGGGGCGAGGGTTCAAAATTTGCATGAACAAAACAAAACAAAACAAAAACGCATCTCGTTACACGCTTTTTACCAGCGGCAATGCGCCCATGTCTGGCGAATGGAATCAAACTCTGCACAGCTCATACGTTCCGTTCTTCTTTTCACCTAATTTCTATGTAGAAACTTTCTTTAACAAATTTTACGTCCAAAAAAGACGATTTTCTAATAAAAACACTACTTTCGAAACAAAAAAACGTCACAATAAAATAAATAAATGTTTTGAAAATACTGTTAAAAAAAATAGGAATTAACCTTAACCTAACTGGATTAGCAGTTGCAGTCACCATTCATTCGTAATTCAATTGGAAACGTTGTACAGTGTGCGTTGTCCGTCATATAGATGGATCAAATTACCTGCCAACTTACCAAACGTCTTCCGTCTACACAATCACCCGATTACCCGTTCATTTCCCAGTCGGAATCTTGCAGAAACCAAACAGGACTAAAAAAAATATCTTAAAAAGCTCATTATTACAAACTAAACCAATCACCGCTAGCTCCAGTTAGTGTTATCAGCGTCCTCGCCAACCATTATTGCCAACCCGTTTATCGGCGATCGTTTGAGCTCCCGCGCTTCATCATCTCTAGGACCATCGCATCATTGTCCATGTTTTGGGGACGCGTTGCTGCCGTTCAAGGTTGTCCGGTTGTCCGAAAAATACCGATCACACAACATCCTGCCAATCTTCCTTCATCTCTGGTACACCGTCACACCACGGCCCCTCAGACCTGTGACCCCATTGTCGTTGGCGTTCCGAATCATTCGCTCGCAAGTGTTGTGAGCCGCTAGATCTAGCTCCTTTCCCCGGTGGGCGCTAAAGGACGCTCGCTTACGTACGGTTGGTTCAGTGATAAGAAAACATAAAGAAAAAAAGAGAGAGAACATACTATGCTTCGAGAGTGGGATAGAGAGAAGTTAGAAAGAAACACAAACAAGAGTAGTGGCCACACAGTAAAGTGTGGGATAGTGCTACTATTTGTCACATCCCCCCAGGCGGTGTCATCCGGTTGGGTTGGTTGGTTTCTGTTTCTTTGCTGCACTTTTCTNACATACTATGCTTCGAGAGTGGGATAGAGAGAAGTTAGAAAGAAACACAAACAAGAGTAGTGGCCACACAGTAAAGTGTGGGATAGTGCTACTATTTGTCACATCCCCCCAGGCGGTGTCATCCGGTTGGGTTGGTTGGTTTCTGTTTCTTTGCTGCACTTTTCTCCCCATTTCAATTGTACATTGTACGCGCTCGTCGTTTGCTTTACACCGTTCTGGAATGGTGCAGAGGATCTTTTGGCCGCTTCCAAGTGATTGATTCTCGCACCCGACGACACAGATGAGACCGTCTCCGAACCGGGACGGGAAGGATGTTCCAGAGGGAAGGACGATGGTAACCGAACGTGGATCAATATTTCCAGTCTTCCCGTTCACCTTCTTGCCGATCGTCCTCGCTGTGCTGATGAGTATGTGGAGGCAACATTACCTTGCTTGTGCGACGCTGTATCACGCACTGCAGACAATGGTGAACGATCGTCAAGCCGAGCCGATTCTTCTTTGCTCTTGCATCCGCAGTGATGAAGGGCCGCATTTTCTTGTTTTTACGATGGCTGGGTTGAGAGCTAAGGACACTTAATAACACACACTCGTTTAAACTAACCTGGCCGCTGGTTTTGCAATCGGTAACGCTCGCTTTTATGGCCATTGGTTTTTGGGTAACTCGTCGCTGCGCAGCGCTCCGGCACACGTGTTTCAGAGATGGCGATTTGGGTTTTGTTTTGTTCTGTTCAGACCGTAGGTTTGTTTGTATGTTTTGTTTTTAGTTTTGTTCTTTTTTTTTTGGGAGAGTAGGGAGTTTCCCATAGCTTTGCTTGGGATTTGCTTTTACAGAAGGAGACAGAGTTTTGAGTAAGATTGAGCGTCTTACCTACAAAACTATAAGTGAAATAAGTTAATAGAAGTCGCTTAGTGGTACGGGCCAGCAGCAGCAGACGTGTTGCTTGCGGTACAGAGACGGTAACCAGATCGTACGGATTGGCTCCTGGGATACTTACTTTTGGCTTCGGACTTGTTTGATATGATGAAAGACGTTTATCACGTCCCGTATCCGACGGGGTGCTTCCTCGATTTTGGACGCCAGGCAGATGCAGCTCATCGCCGTTGCCTCCATGCTGTGACGCACGAAGGATTTCGAATAGAAGAACCGCTGGAACAGTACCTGCCCGGTCGCCATAGCAACCTGAAAGCGAGAAGAAAAAACACATTTAAAATTCGTTTGTTTCGTGTGGTTGTGAAAGTTGTGTTTTTTCTGCTGCTAGCCAACAACAAAAAAACGCTGGAGGACACTTTCAATGACATGCAAAAACAATGAAAACAGTGTCTTTCTTTGTGTTGCAGTGCAAATGGAAACGGTGCTTTGGCAAGTAAAATTATCTTGCAATAGTAACAGTTTGCTGTGAATCATTCAAATGGCATTAATTCAACGAATAATGAGTTTTTATACCGTAAGTGCTACCTTCATCTGCCAAACTTCGCATTCGCGCACTGACTCACACAAACGCACATACACACACACATGCACGCACACGACAAGATGGCGTCGGAAGCGCTTATGAAACCTCCGAAACTGAAGCAAATGCTTACCTGGGGCAATTTAAGCAGAATGCCTGCCGTCTGAATCAGCNTCTGCCAAACTTCGCATTCGCGCACTGACTCACACAAACGCACATACACACACACATGCACGCACACGACAAGATGGCGTCGGAAGCGCTTATGAAACCTCCGAAACTGAAGCAAATGCTTACCTGGGGCAATTTAAGCAGAATGCCTGCCGTCTGAATTAGCTCACAGCCAAGGATACGCAGATCGGTTTCCGTTTCCCGATCAAGCCCATCGTTTTGGGACGGCGTTTGGTCGAGCTTCCCTTCCGGAAGCAGACAGTTTTCGAGCGTGAGCACAATTTTCCCATATGGGCGCTGCACGGGCATCGTGCTCGCTGCTGCTGGTGCTTGTGCGGCAATCACTGCCGATGCCGTTTTGCCGCTGGTAACCGTTTCAGTGATTGTTTTACTCACGCTCATGATTGCAACGTGCACTTTAACTACGCATCAAGCGGGAGAAAAATCAAATCAGGTTCACGGAAACACAGCCTAGCTCGTTCCGCGATAAAGCAACTTTTCATCTGTCAGCTAGCGTGAGATGGTGTGAGTTAACGAACAAAGCGTATGCGAGACGGTTTGACAGCTTCGTGTAGACCAACACAATGACGCTGCTTTTTGACGGCTGCGCGCAGGGACAGTGGAAATATGCCAAATTTGATCGATTTTTTCTGATCAATTTATTTGTAGAAACTACATAAATATGCAAGTCAGAAAGATGAACAATTATATAAAATTAAAAAAACTCAACAGAAATGTTTTTTTACATCGAAAATTGCCGATGAAATGCGGACGACATCGAAACCCTACAACAGTCAACAACTGTTTCGTTTGTACGGTTCCGCTCGTTTCTTCCGACACGTGCAAATTTGTACGGCCGCTACTCGCGTTTGATAAATAATTAAATATAAATAAAAATAAACAATGTCCCTTTACATTCTCTTCATTGTGCTTGCCTCTTTGTCAAGACTGTTCTGAACTGAACGCGAAAGAGCATCGTCGTAGCTGCGGAGGTTCTCATCAGATAACATTTTTCTGCATGTTTCTAAACCTCTTGCCGTTCGATCATTAAACCGTATGTCGTCTTCGCCGCGTGGATCATACGGACTGCATTTTGTTTCCAACGCGTGGACGATATTTTACAAGAAAAATGTACTATTTCCTGATCTTCCTCGCAAACGGATTACAGTCATCTGTGCTATGCATCACTTGAATGATATTTTACATTGAACCAAAGCAATTTGTTTAAAGTAGTCATATATTTTTGATGATAATATAAGTTCATGATAATTAATTGTTTTTACGTAATGAAGAAAACCATTACGCTGGTTAGTGTAGGTAAGCGTGTCTAAATTGAGTTCAAATCACATCTACAAATAAGTTTTCATGTTACAAGTGTTACAACTCCATCCATAGGCAGAAGAACCCTTAACGAACAAGGAAAAGGGACTCTTTCACAACAGTTGTTGGGGTTAAAAATTATTCAAAACTATGTCCCGTCCACAATTCAACAGAAGCACGCAAAGTCTTTCGCGCACACAGGGTGTAAAGGATAAAAGAAGACAGACATCAGGAAGAAATATAGTTATGAATAGAATATTTATAGAACGGTCTTAGGGGCAGGGCGAGAGGGATCTTAGGAGCATCAAACACGTTGGGGCAGGGCTACCAGGACATCAAACATTTTAAGCCCTCGTCTTTTAAGCCTTCGTAGTCTTGCCCACAAGAGTTCCAGACACGCCCATAAAATACATGTGGGCGGGGCTAAACTACTTGTGGGCGTGGCTACAGAGGCTTAAAGCACTCGTTGGCAGGCGACTGGACTTAAACACTTTACGAGAGCATAGCCCCGCCCACAAGTAGCTTAGCTCCGCCCACGCGTTTTTAAGCCTTCGTAGCCCAACCAACAAGTGTTTAAGCCCTTGTAGCCCCACCCACAAATCTTTTAGCCTTTCTCACACGTGTTAAAGGCACTTGTAGGCGTGACTACCAGGGTTTAAAACAACTGTGGGCGTGTCTACGAGGGCCTAAAGCATTCATTATTGGGGATACGAAGGCTCCTATCACGTATGGGCGGAGCTAAAACACTTTATGAGAGCGTAACCCGGCCACAAATGCTTTAGCCCCGCCCCGTGATTTAATCTCTTGTAGCCTCACTCACACGTGTTTCAAGCCCTCGTAGCCTTGTTCACACGTGTTGAAGCCCTCGTAATCTCGACCACTCATAGTTTAAGCCCACGAAGCCCTGCCCACAAGTGTTTTAAGATCCCCGTAGCTCCTCCCACGCGTGTTTTAATTCCAGGTAGCCTCATCCACACGTGTTTGTAGCCCTCGTAGACCTGTACACAAGTATATTAAGCCCCTGTAGTCTCGCCAATGCGTGTTTTAAGTCCTCGTACAATTAAGAGACTCAAAAGGTCCTTGTTTGTGTGAAAAACATTTGGGCCAGGGAGTATGAAACAAGAAGCAATGCAGGATGCAAAATTCATCATAGTTGCGTCGATGGACGCTTTTGGGTACAAATAACCAAGCAAGAGGAACCAAGACTAGGAACAACTGACCGGCCGAGCAGACTCTGAACATTTTCGTGTTGTCGAATGAAAGTTTTTGCTTTTATCGTGAATTTTTGGGACAGCGAAATCATTTTTGTCACTAGGGCACGATTCGCTACGTCCACGCTGCATACATTTCGTACATCAAGAAGCGCCATCTTTTGACTGCTAGCTGTACTATAAAATTTTGTAACGACGGTTAATAACTTTCAAACTATTTTTTGTGGGATTAATTTTTGTTTATTAAATCCTTATTCATGAACTGATTTTTTAAATAATTTTTTCACATTATATACTACTTATCTCTTTTTTCCCAACTAATTTCAGGGTCACATTCCATCCACCTATCACAAATGTAGCAGCTTTATAGTATCTTAAAAAAATGCATTGTTATCGGTATTCATTCCTAGCTCGATAAAGGAAAACCTCTTTCCTTGCTTATCGAACTATTCGGAAAAACATCCACAAAAAAAAATTCCTAGTCCGTACATCGCATTCCGTACTCTCTTCCTGACAAATTAATTAGTTTTCACCTATGTAACCCGAAGCATTCTTTGCATATCAACCAGCCAGCGAATGGCAAAGGATACACCAATCAGGTTCAAAGTAGAACACGAAAAATTAAAATGACAACGAGAAGAAAAGAAATGTTGGTAGTGCTCTAGTTACAATGATTCTCTGCCGTCTTTAGTTCTGTTGTTTCGCGATCTTTCGGAACTACCAAACGAGAGAGGAAGAGAGAGAGAGAGAAAGAACACTGTGATTATTGTTCTGTGGGGGATGATTTTTTTTGTTCCATCTCACCCCCTCACAGCAGCGGTGTGTGGTTATCGATAAGGTGGAGTCGTTCATTCACAGTTCACAGTCCACTGTGCCCAACTTCCGGCTCTCGAATAGAGAGAACAGTTCAGGTGACATGATATGCCACTCCTTCCAGAACTCGACCGGAAAAGACTCAGGGTGCCAGTAACAGTGATCATTTAGCATAGCGTAGCCACCTGGTGGGAACGGATGCAGCAGCGTTTTAATTAAAACTCATTTTTATTTAGTTCCCCGTCGGTGGCGGGTTGTCCTCTACCGTTCGATTGGTTGTGCTTGAGACGGCGAGACACTAAAACGTTCCAAAAAAAAACCCGACCCGTGGAGGTTAAGAGATGGACCCCGTTGGTGAATGGGGTGGGAAACAAATTAAATCAAACCAGGGTATACGTATCGCCCGTGGAAAGCAAAATTCCACCAGGGCGTTGACATCGCGGAAGACATCCCAGGGAAAAAGATATGGCCTGGTGGGAAGGAATCATCCTCAAAGATGAGACCAAGGAAGAAAAAAACAAACATTCCCTATAACCAAGCGGTGAGTGAGGTGGTTCGATGAGTGGTCGACGGTGGCGTTCCGTTCCGATGCTTTTGTGCCGTGCGCAGGGAAATGGAGTTTTCCCACCGGATCGAGTATTAGTAAGAAATGGGGAACGATTACGGTACGGTTCATCATCTTTCTTCCGGAAGGACTCGAGCACCGTTTATAGCGTCAGCCGTCGCTGTTCAGCGTTGCCACCCTTCTTATCGTTTAATCACGTTCACAATGGGGAGAAGTAAGGAAAAAAACAATTTACACACACACACACAGTCCACGAATGCCGATATCCTTTCACTCTCTTACCTTTGCCCTATTCCTCAAGGGAAGAAGATTGGTTAAAATGACAAAAAAACATCCCCTTCCCCCTCCCTGGGACCCCGGTGGGCTCAACGAGCAGGTCAGGCAAACAAATTAGAGGGCTACTTAAGCAAAAGGAACGGGGTCTAATTCATAATGATTTCAGATCAGTTTCGACTGGCCCACGGGACGAACCGAAACGATAAAGGGAGCTTTAGTATTTCCTTTTGCTTTTGCGTTTTTCGAACCGCAAATCAGCAAACACGAGCAATGCAAATTAGCCTTTGCGCGGGATGAACGTTTGTTCGTTTCGTGATTTTATAACATAATGGATCGGTTTAATGCTCCCGAGCTCGCGGGTTATTGTCGGTCCCTATTTTTGTCACTTCAATTATGGTGGCCCCACCCCGCCCGGTAAGTAAGGATTATTTTTCTTTGCTACCATTGAGCCACAGACTCATGGTTTTTTGGTGGGATGAGGGGGTTTTTGGGGAGGATTTTGTTTTGTCCTGACCTCATCACAATTTTCGAAATTTTAGAAACTCAACAAAAACTGCTGCACTTCACTCCTTTCGATACGCTGGTTTTGGGGATGGCGTAAACTGTAAAGCATGTTTTATTCTGTTCTATGGGTTGGAAAATTAACGAAAAACATCATCTTTTGCAGTGTTTAATGTTGCTGACAGGGAGTGAAAAAAGAAATTGCTAAAATCCACAAAACAGTGTAATAGTAAACGATATCATAACGATAAATGCTTTGCCAAGCAACTGAAATTCGGGTAAACCAACTGAATGCGAATTAATTGAGTCAAATTAATCAGCTTATGTGACACGAGAGGATTTTATCTAAAGAGCTACCATCTAATAAAAACAAGTCTTTTATTTGGAATTGAATTTCCTTCGAAGATGGAAAATTTCAAACAGATTCAAATAGCAGTGTACTGTTTGTGGAAATAATTAACTGTAATTGATTCCGAGACATTTTAGCTTGGTGATTAATTTCTGATTTAAAGGTAATTTAGCGCACAATGTGCATATGTGACTATTTATGTATATAATTCCGCGTAAACAATTAAACACATTCCTAGAACTACTTTCAAGTATTAACATTGAAGTTCTAGAAGACATCGGAAAGTGCGTTGAGTCGCTTTCCTGGATGTAAGTGACTGTATTGGAAATTAAATCCATTTGGTTTGCTACTCGGGAATTCCATTACAGCAAAAACCTTGGGAAACGAATGCTGAAATGATGCACGGCAATGAAGATAAGCACGGGCTTAATATTATTTAAATGAAAAAGCAAACGTAATTGAAGCGTCCTATCAATGGTGCCTACCAAGTACGGAACGGAAAACCGATGTAATGAATGAGTTTTTAAGCCTCAACTGTTGAAGTGGTAGCGTATGGCGGGGGGTGGTTTGGGGACATAAGGAAAAAGGGCACAAGAAGGAGAAAAAGGGAGGAAAAATCCACTCCTGAAAGCAGAATGATATTCGCACTGATTCGTAAAGCCGTTTGAAGACCTTTTTTCTCTCGTTATTTTGTCCCTTTTTTGTATTTCGAATGGATGTAGGTTTAAGTATTTTTCCCTGTTGCATGTATTCTGTATCTTCCATTATGTTATTGTATCGTCGTCAAATAATCTGCTCGGTGATCATCTCGAACCAGTGAGGGGTTTCGAAGGAGGTTGGCTGATGAGGGCCGAGGGCCAAAATTTGGCTCCAATTTGGTGTTTTCAGTGGTGCGCACGGGATCCACTGTGTCGATTGACAATAGTGCCTTTAAATGAGCTCTCTTAGGCAGTGGCACCGTCTAGATTCGGATGGCTTTTACGCGAATCTCGTGTTACAATGTTCGAAGCAACAACAACAGCAAAAAAAAACGTGGAAAGAAATAAAATTAAGATCCGCACACCTTGGCGGACAATTGTCTGAGGGTGGATGAGCAGATAAAACCAACCATCCGTAGAGGTCGTCCATGGAGGGGGCGAAGGGCAAGGCGATCAGGAAAAGCTTCATCAAATACCATCCGAGAAAAGAAGAGCCAAAGGAGAAGATAAAACGGGTTCCCAAAGTGTCTCCGGAACGGAAAGCTGACATGGGACGGGATGGTACGCCGATAGGGATTAAAAGGTTTTTTTTGTTGCTGGTTGCTTTCCTTCCTATTTAGCTTTTGTGCCCTGTTTGGTTGTCCCCTTATCCCCTTTCGTCCGTCCTGTAGCGTCTAAATGTTCGTGCGCTTAATTTACGCGGAAACGGAAACATAACATAGAGAACCGGCCGGATGGAGAGATAGAGAGAAAGGGAGAAAATATATATCCCGATCCTGGGGAATATCCTAACAACTCCCTCCCTTTCCATCCCTTTTTCCCTCCCTCCCCTCCTCCACTTCATTCAACACTCGTGCTTCATTCGATTTGAAAATGTATTTTCATTAATTTTGCCAATATTCCAGCCAGCTCAAGGTGAAATGCTTCGAGCCATTTGAGGCTCTCATCGTTCGAATCGTGTAATGAAGGCGGATGGTTGTGATATCAGATATAGCGCTTCGCAGTCACCCGGCCTGGAATCGGCTTCTGGCGGGCTACAGAATTTATCTCAAATGAAAGCAATCAACCGAACCTCGAATCCCGTTCCGTTTGGAGCATGGTGCAGTTACCTGGAATCGATTACGCTAAAGAATTTACCAGGAACGGAAGCATTATTTTTAGCGCTGTATTTAGAAGCGCCAAATTACAGCAAATGTAGCAAAGCCGTGACAGTATGAAGCTGAAATTATTAATTTAAGCCGATGCTTGTTACGTATGGTACAATCAAGGTCACAGCTTTTTAGATACGAGTACACGAATGTAAGCAGAAAACTGTTTTGAATGTTGAATGTAAGTAATTATCACCTTCGTTGGGTATAATAGAAAGGTTTTAGATATATTTGAATGATTAATTAAGGATGATAAACTTAATTTCCTTACTAAAACGTAGTAGAACCAGCTACTGAGATAATCGTTATGTTAAATTATCATCAAAAAGGTCTGTAATAGATGATTCGTGGAATTGGCTAACGACTGATCCTACGTATTGGGCTCAAAATTATAGGATGAAATCTTTCGTTAGAGGTTTGGCTAAGAATGCTCTAATGGTCCCTATTGAGTTCCATTTGGGAAGGTTGGTAGTCTTCATAGGACATGTTACATTTCTAAACATCAAATCCCCTCCAGTAATTTCTTGGCATGAAAGCAACAACTTTGAGAAAACACTTTGCGACCATATCGCAAATCATTGCAAGTTAAGAAAAGGAAATACTATTATTCTCTTCTCTGATAATTAACCACCACAAGGAGCTTCTGGTGTTGGAATTGACATATATGGAGTTGGAATTGGCAATGATTAACTTCTTGTTAGAGTTAACATCCTCTAAGACTCTCCCTTTCCTCATTTTAGCTGCTGCCATAAAGAATGTAGGCAAGCACATCATCCATCAAGACACTGACGTTGCGTCGGAAAGAATTTTACCACCAGCACCTTCAGCCTTTCCTTTTAAGTGATGGTCTTCTGGTCAGATACGGAAAATCTCGACTGAAACTTAAGCATAACAATGTCTATCTTGTTCAGGTACTTCTTTACCACTTGGATTGTTGCTCCAACTTCCCAGGAAAATGATGTTGTTTATTTTCTCGCGATCTTCATCGTTAATATCTGAAGCACTTTATAAAAACTTCCGTAGTAGTATGATCGCTGCAAGTATTTTATTCAACACTCTCTCCTTTCTGCACAAGAGATATGATATAATACATCTAGCACTACCTAAAATCACTCTCTACAAAATACATCCACAAGTACCTTCAGTGTGACGTTAGTATTGTTTCTTTTTTGTTGAAAATATTGGAAAGAAATTACCTTGTTGGTTTCGCAAGGTTCGAAGTCAAATTTTTGGCTAAGCGCAACATGATGACTTGTCCGAGATGTTTTGGCTTGTAGTGCCAGGAACAACGGTCTGATCCTTTGAATCCTATCCCAATTTTTCCTCTCCACCTATTGTTATCCGTTGTGTTGTCATAGTATTGAATTCTACTTCGCCAAGCCGTTGAAGAAACAGTCGCCTTCGAGAATAACACCAAAGCTGGAAAAGGGAGACAGACCTGGTGTTTTGTGTTGCCCACAAAATTCTAACTGTTGTTTGTTCTGTTACAGTCCCATGAAGATCCCGAACAACAAGCGTCAAGATCGCTATTGGTACTCTCCACCACCAACAAACAATAGTACAGTATCAAAAATCAACATTCCACCTGGACACATCGATGCTCACATACCAATAGAATAAAGTACAAAGCAACCCACAATAACAACAATAGCACCAACAATAGCAAAACCTTCTATCACGCACTATCAGAACTGAGTATGCCCGGGATAAGGCAAAGTACAAGGAGGAAATGCCTGGTGAAAATTGTTCATAATTCAGCCCTTTGAGGCTAACAATACGGATAAGTGCCGTAATAATTAAATATAAATAAAAATAAATAAAACAATAGGATGACTTCAGAAAAAAAAGTATTCGTTACTAGGTGGCATGGAACTCATAACAAAAATCACCAAAAGTTTGTCTTGCGTTACGTGTGTGTAATGAATAGAGGTCGTCCTTCTAGAGCGATTCTTTCCCCTTGCAAAAAACTTGAAGATGTGATGTAAAAAAAATCGCTTTTTGCTGTAGTTTTAAAGGAAATATTCGAGAAAGCTTTAACAATTCATACTACAGTTGCAAATGTTTTGAAGACAGATCATAAAACATCCAACATAAGCAGAAAAGTTGCACAAGTACTTTTGTGTGATTTGAGCTGCACCGTTTCCATTCCGTTTCCATTCAAATTTGTCGCTTCGTTGCGCCTGACACTGATGTGCAGAAAATGATCTCCAATTCGCTCCATCACCTTTCTCGATTTCACAATTAGCACAATTGACTTGCATTGCTCCTAAACGATCAAAGGGCGTTTTTTTTGGTATGTGTGTGTGTGGAAAGAATAAGCGCTCGATCTCCCATTCACAATCACCGTTCAATTTCATCCCGGCAAACGTCGAAGAATACCTGGTTGTGTTCATTGTGATGATTGAATTTTCTCCCACCATCATTAGCTGTTGACTCAAGGCTGAAGCGTCAAGCGTTTGCGTATTGTGTTGGTTCCAAAACGAAGATCGAATGCCATCGTCCGGCAGATGCAAATTTCATCCTCCTCAGTTTGTGGGTGGCGGTACAGATTCGGTGGCTTGGCGTACCGGGCTACACCATTTGTTGCTACTGGGAAAGGGGCCAAAACGGGACTGGAAAAGCATCCCTTGCACACACACACATACCCACACAGTATCACTAGTGTTTTGCCGCTCAGGCAAACAATGTCGGCAAAAGGAAACACAAACAATGGAAGCATGGTTGTGTGAGCGGTATGCTAGAATGGGAACGGACCGAGAACAGGAGTGGCAAAAGGCAACACACACACCCGAATGGATGAAATTGAAATTTGCATTCACGGTTTTCTGTTTATTGAAAGCTGTCGATTCGTTCCTTAAACATACCGCTCAGTCAGTGCCGGGGACTGTTGTGCGGTCCGGCTGGGTCTTCCTCCCATTCCCGATTTGCTTCGCTATTTGTAGCATTCCTTGAAGTTTGCCGGCCTGATGTGTCTTCGATTTTGCAGCATTACTGTCTACTTTTTGTCCTGCAATCTCGACCCGGGCCACCGCCACCAACGCTGGCAAACCGCTGGAAGCCGTTTTTCTATCACTACCTTCTATGTGCGCTGTTGTTTGTGTACGAGCGCGTACTTTTACGGTTAGTTGAGTGTTTGTGCAGTGAAATGTTGGCACCCTTTTGGTCCATGGCGGCATGGGGACACGTGTGGGGTGTCACCGCTACAAGGACTCGGGGCGCACAAAACAACCTTCCGAACAACCAAATCTCGTTCTCCCTACCGTCCCACAACCGTCCCATCGTGAAGCTTCCGTGTATGGGAACATTTGTGCCATGATTGTATTGCCCCGGTTGTACACATCACCATCAGTACCACCCAGTTGTGCATCACCCTGCTCTGGGCCGTTCCCGAACGATGCTTGGAATCGTTAGACGCAAACATAGTGCCGGAATGATACCGACTACATCGACAATGGCGGTGACAACAGTGCGGACGACAAAGGTAACAACGATCGTTTTGAAATGTCACCATGGTGTCGCCTGTTCGGGCCGCGTTTTGCTACCAGTGAGCTCGGTGTACTAACATTGAGCACTGCTGGGTTGGAATCGGTCCGGGATCCCGGTAGGCAACAGTCACGGTACGACCGGAGTACACCTTTTTTTTGTTCTGTTTGTTTGTTAGCACGATTGAATTACGATTCGCTGCCAGACCAGGAGCCGGTATTGTAAAATTAATAAATAAAACTCTATTGATACTTTTTTTACCTCCTTTTCTGTCCAACTACAGGCGGGGGACTCTGTCAAAACCCGACCATAGGAATCTTATACGCACATTCACGTTGAAACGTTGCGGTACTATGTAGTGCGGGTAGAATGTTTCTTTTTGAACAACGGAAAAAAGAAAAGAACTGAATGGTGTCGAAATGAAAATATATGCCAGCTATTGTGTAGATCCTTTCTCANAATAAATAAAACTCTATTGATACTTTTTTTACCTCCTTTTCTGTCCAACTACAGGCGGGGGACTCTGTCAAAACCCGACCATAGGAATCTTATACGCACATTCACGTTGAAACGTTGCGGTACTATGTAGTGCGGGTAGAATGTTTCTTTTTGAACAACGGAAAAAAGAAAAGAACTGAATGGTGTCGAAATGAAAATATATGCCAGCTATTGTGTAGATCCTTTCTCACGCATAGAGAATGGATTTAAACAGTGTGCGACAAAGGTACTGGGCGTTTGTGGAGTCGAAACATTGTAGTTCGTCCTTTCGAAGCGGGATCGGTACATGGTGAACCGCATCAATGGATGTTCTTTGTTTATGGAGTATTTGGTTCGAAACAGAAACAATTCTTTATTGTTACAGCTACTGTGAGTACCACTTCGAGGTTCCACACCTCTTGAAGCTACAGTTAATGCTTGTTATTGCAATACGAATGCGGATTTGGTAAATATAATTATTTGGATTCCCTCGTCTAACTGTTGTAACTGTTTTCTTCCTCTAAATTAATGTTCTTCTTCAGTGAAAAGTTGACTCACTGGGTAGTAAAATACTATTGATTTAATTTGAACATTGATTAAAACTAGATTGAATATTTCATTGTAAAAGAATTAATTTTAATCCCATTAAGATTCAAAACCAAGTAATCAGATCGATTTCTATGAAAGGATTCTTTCTCCACACTGTGTTTGGGGAATTGGTTTTATACCAGAAACTAGCCTCTTCATTTTTTTATATACATACAAGATACTAGACGTCTCCATTTTTTGTATACCAGATACTAGGCGCCTCCATTTTTGTATGTACCAGACACTAGGCGCCTCCATGGGTACGGTATGTAGTGTAATTTTTTTAATGTAATAAGAACGCTAAATATAGCAATACGGCCAGGCCGTTCTTTATGAATAAAAAAAGAACGCTAAATATAAAAATTAATTTTTTGTTAAGCTTGTGTTGTTTTGTAAGCTGCGTATTTCCGTTTAGAATGCTTCAATGCTACAAATAAGTAGATGATTGTCATCTCTGATCCCTACTCTTTTGTAGGGACCGACTGATATCAAAAGAAAACATTTTTCTGACCAGACCCAGCCAGACAAATTGTACTAATGTACCCTTAAAATTTCCTTTGAATTAGCTGGTAGATTAAGGGTAAATTAGCACTCTTTTTATTTCTNCTAAATATAGCAATACGGCCAGGCCGTTCTTTATGAATAAAAAAAAAGAACGCTAAATATAAAAATTAATTTTTTGTTAAGCTTGTGTTGTTTTGTAAGCTGCGTATTTCCGTTTAGAATGTTTCAATGCTACAAATAAGTAGATGATTGTCATCTCTGATCCCTACTCTTTTGTAGGGACCGACTGATATCAAAAGAAAACATTTTTCTGACCAGACCCAGCCAGACAAATTGTACTAATGTACCCTTAAAATTTCCTTTGAATTAGCTGGTAGATTAAGGGTAAATTAGCACTCTTTTTATTTCTATTTGAGTAGTTTGATATATTGACATTGATGATTTATTGTATGCTAATGTTCATTTACCTTACCGTTTAAAATATTTGTCAATTAAACAGAAATTTTTAAGGAAAACTTTTTCACTAGGTTTACACCAGGGCAAAAATAACTAATTAAAAAAAACCCTCTTAAATTCATTCCAGTTAAAACCATAATTTATTTCAACCATGTATTTTCGAAGTTTATGGCCTGCCTTTAAAACACAGGAACAAATGACATAGTCTGCCGAAGAAAACTACTCGAATGGATAAATTAATAGGTAATATTAATGATGAAAATTAATCAAAAATATTGACTAATACATTTAAATTCATGCTTTGAATAGTAGGAAAGAAGGCATCAAAACGACAAATAAAAATTTAAATACCCAATAAATAATTATCTAAAAGTATAGACAACACCTTGAATAAAAAAAAACTGAAAAAATCAAGGAAATTTTTAAAATTTACACTACACACAGCAGCTGCACGGCTTTAACAATTTAAATCGTTTTATAGAATGAAAATAATGATAAAAGCATAATTAAATCAACTCCATTTCAAACAACCGTCCCAAACACGTAGAAAAGGTGCGTGACAAAAAAAAACATTCAACAACATAAAAGTATGCAGTAAGAGTTGGAAATAAAAATTTCAAATGATTTTTTCCTCCCTTTTTGAAACCCACATCAGCGTGGCAGGTGGCATCGGAACGGAAAGCATCTGTACCGGTCACGGTACTGTTTTATGAGCGTTATTTGAATCGAATTAATTTGCGAATCATTGAGCTAGCAATAAATATAAATTTTTAATAATAAATAACTTTCATTTCGATGTGTTGCACCCATTTCGTGTCAACGCAATATTTTTTTCTTTCTTTCACGCTGTCGCTGTGGTCGACGGTAACGGTACGATCACTTGCAAAACGTGTCCGTGATGATTGAGAATGAAACAGTGCGTTGCGAGTAAAAAGAGGGCGAAAAAAAGGCTGTCATCACGGTTAAAATAAATGAACAAAAGAGAAACGACTTTGTTACCAAAGCATCGGCATTTCCGGTGCACAGTAGAAGGCAGTTAGTGCAATCGGTTGAAAGGAAGTCACACATTTCATGAATATCATTTGGTCAGATTGCTTTCCTATAAATGAGCAGCCTAAATGTTAACCCGCGTGACGTTCGCCAAAACGTTCTCCAAAGTCCAATCCGTGCTGTGATCAGTCTGCGGAAGGAAATCATTTTGCGAACAACATACAAAAAATCAAACAAAAAAATAAAGAACCCATAGAATCCCATTTGCTCTTCCAATCGTTCTCGGTAGTGAGTGAACGCAAGCATTATGAAACGCTGTAATGAACATGCAATGCGATGCACGTTTTCATCAAACAAAAAAGTTCCCACAATAGCTGTAAATGAACGAACGGGAAAGAAAAAATAGCGTTGCCCCCCGTACGGTAGGTAGCTTATTAAAAGGAAATGTGGAAACGCGAACAACATCGAAACAGAAATAATCATGAAGTATACATCTGGTAAAGTGGCGCAACAACAAAAAAAATGGTTTGGCACAGTGGACCATAACTAAAGGTAGAATAAAAACAACAAAAAACCCCTACCGAACGCAACAAGCCTCTCGCAAAACCCAAAATTCGGATAGAAATATGACCAACCAACTACTCTTTTCAACCAACAAACAAAAAAAAATGCTGTCCGGGACGAATGAGTGGATCTACCAGGCGGAAGGACGACAATGATGATGGAACGAAAAATGGAAACATCGGGCGAAAGCATAAAATAAAAGCGACACATATTATAAGTCAATTATGAAACATTTAATTTCCAATAAATAATGTGCAAGCGCCCCCGACGTAGCACGTGCAATGAGATGATGTGAATGAAGCCTATTAAACAAAAAAAAGAGGCAGAATAAAACGGGAAACAGAGTAGCAAGAAATGGAAGAAAAAATTGTCACAAAATATATATATTAAAAAGTGTAAGCACACATGGAATATGGGTGGTCGGTACGTTGAAATGTGTCGGTGGTGGAAGCTTCCGTACCTTTTGCACCATGGTCGTAATTTTTATTTCTTCGTCGGTTCTGTTTCAGGTTTTCGCTTTTTTTTTCTTTTGTTTTTTGTTTATAATTTTTTGAGCTGATTTTCTCGTACTGCCGGGTTGTTTCGCAAGCACATTTTTTCATTCTGATTTGTTTTTTTTTTGTGTTTTTTTGCTCACTCTTCGCTGAATGGGTGGATTTCACGTGATGTTCAGAAATCAACTTAAATTATTTAAACAATAATTACACGAATCAAAAAGTTTTTCGGCTTTCGGGAAAAAATCTTTTTTTCCTTTGGCTTTGGTGTGCGCGCACACAAACACAACGCCCTTCGTTTCGTGGTAATGCCGTTCGAGATATTTTCCCACTTTCGCTAGCCCTTTTGGGAATGCGCGTATGTTGCGGTACGACCACATACCTTTCCTTCACTCTCTCTCTCTCCCTTTCATTTTTCACCATACACGTGTGGAGTTTGAAGGACGTGTCGCGGCCAAACCGTACGAGACGCGTATCGAGCGCGTGGTGGGAATGAATAATACATGCTGATTTTCACGATTGAAATACGAGATAAGTTTAAATATGACATGGAATAAATTAATGGGTAAGAAAGTTTCAGCTTACGTGCCCACCCGATACCGCAACGTACCGAAAGCATGTGGGATGGGTAAAATGGGTGGTCGGTAAACTTTATACTGACAATTTGGCGAAATATGCGTACAGCGAATTCGGTTCGATTTTCACATGCAGCTGCACAAAGGTGGGTGTGCGCGTTGTGTGAAATTTCGCTACCGTCCCACCAAATGCATGGTGATGGGTTTGGTCGCTTTTTCGAGGAAAACTTAATTGATGAGGATAAATCAAAGGCATGAATAATGGGGCAAAACTGTCGCTTCAATGATGCCGATTGCAAAACGTCGATAAATGCTGGTCTTTAAACTTTAATAATGCTTACACGAAGGATGTATAGGCGGCGATATGCATTTGATCGTTTGAAGCGTTTCATTAAAGTTGTGTTTATTGCATTTAAAAATGAATAAATTATTTGTCAAAAGAAAATTCGCACATTTCTGTTTGAAATCTGTTTGAAGCAAAAGCAAGCTACTTAAAATGCAAATCCATTCTCACTAAAGTGAGACAACAAAGCGATGGCTTAGGCAACCCCATTAGCATAATTTGTTTACTTTTGCTGAAGCAATTAGCAAGAACAAAAGCCAAAACAATGCGATCGGTTTTTGTGCGGGGTAAATTGTGCAGCAGAGCCGTTAGCATATACACCGTCACTTCCGGCCATCATTTCGCACATCATAAGTTAGATGAGCACACTTTGAAACGGATGGCAAAAGTGATAAATTGTTGCATCGCCGAGCCCGGAATGGGGTTTGTCTTATGCATTTGGTTTGCAGGGTTTTCGAATGCAACTGTACAATGTCTGAACAATTTATGGATTGTGTTTAGCTATTGAGCTGTGTATGATGTATGTACTTAATGTTGAAATGCAGTAAAAATTGTTGAGTACAAGGTTGTATACTGAGGAAGGTTTTGGTTCGGTCTGTTCGAATCTCTCGATCTGCTGATATGTTAAATCGCAGCATCTGCTGAACGTATCGCAGGAATTTCTTGCAATTACTTTTACTCGAATGTTTCACTGGTTCGTGTTTCTTCTTCGATAAACTTCAAGCTACATGTTGTTGAAGTTTTTTTCGAAATCCAATGAACCCTTGGATTCATCCTTCGGGTCACCTCGGATTTCAGGGATCTAATCTGCCTACGAACTCTACATATATTGCAGTCTAGTTCGCTCTTTATTGGAGTATGCTTGGAGTATGCTTTATTGGAGTTGTCTGGTGCCCCAATGAGAATGTAGGAGTGTCAGAATTGATTTTGTTTTGAGGAATTGCTCTATTGCTATAATGATCCGCTCCTTTCATGTTTTAGCTGGTTTAGCCGATTTTACGATCAATTGGATTTAAACTCCTCTTTAGCTTCCATACGGGCTCGTGTTTTAAACTCCCTTTATGTCTCGTAATGTTATCCCTTGTTTCTTGTTTTATCCTTTTCCTTCGCTCGGGCTTTGCGCTTACGTTAGTTTTGTTAAATTCATTGTTGTTCATCAGTATTAGTGATAGATATAATATAGACAAGGGATCATTGTTAAGCATAAAGGCAGATAATTGAATGGTTTCATAAATAATAAAAAAATAAATATTTGTATAAATATCGCACCAGACTTATAATTATTTTATAACGAGTCTTTAACCCTGTAAAGCAGTATGTCAGTAGAGAAACCTTTGAACAAGATCAATGTCCACTTGCAACTGCTCCTAAAAGAGTATTCGAAATCTATTCTAGTTTGCAAAGTTGTACTCGAAAACCCTGTATTCATACATTGGGAAAAGCCGTACAAAGTGAGATGCCATACATCTTAAAAATGGCTACAACTAGTCTGTGTGTGTGTAGATCATGCTCCATACCTTCAACGAGTAACCATTGCCTCAACGAGGTGTCAACGAGAGCGTTGGATGCGACGTGTATCACTCCAAGCCGTATGTTTCATTTCTATTTTGCTACCACTCTGACAGCTAATTCGCGATCTTTTCGCAACATACTGTGCCGCTGCTATGCTACTAGCGCGTCTGGGAAAGCATCGGGCTTTTCGTACATCCAACCACCTTCCATCCAAGAACCACAAAAATGATGGAAAAGGGAGGGGGTTAAAGTGGCAAAGGGAAACAAAAATAACGGAACGGAACAGATCCGACATCCCACTTAGTCACCGCCATTATCCTGCTGGAAATGAGGTTGTTAATATGTTTATAACTTTGTCTCTCAGAGGCACAACACACAAGCACACACGATGTCATATTTGGTGTGCGTGTGTATCCGGCCATCGGGAAAACATTTTCCCCTTCAACCCTCGTCCCAGAAAGAACAGTTAAAACTTCAATGTATCGAGCACAGTAGAGAGAAAAAAGAGGGAAACGGGTTACGGTTCGGTTGGGCTAAGCGGTTGGTCGGAAAGCTGTGTTTTCATTCAACTCCAGGCCTATTAAACACATGTGTGGATTTTGTTTTGCAATGCTGTTTGTCGGGCTGCAAAAGGGATAGAAAAGTGATAAAAATGAATAAAAAAAAAGGCAAAGCTGATTCTATTCCTTTCGGAATTAGTGCCTTACGGGGACTATTATTTTGTGTTGATTGAAATAATAAACACAGCAAGGGGGAACTAATAGTCAAAAGTATTTTACAAAAAAAATGAATTCTCTAAAATTTACCTTGATTTAAATACTCTATTAGGAGAAAAAGGTATTAAAACCGTTTTTTATGCATCATTTTAGCGAGTAAATACAATCAGTTCAAGAAATGAATTATTAATTTTATCCGTTTTCTTGAAGCTCGAACCAATAACGAATTTTAACCCAATAAGTCAACGCACCGCCATTAGTGTCAAGAGCTTTGAACTAAATGGATGAGTTTTAATTTTGCTTTCTGAAGATTCATGANTCAAGAAATGAATTATTAATTTTATCCGTTTTCTTGAAGCTCGAACCAATAACGAATTTTAACCCAATAAGTCAACGCACCGCCATTAGTGTCAAGAGCTTTGAACTAAATGGATGACTTTTCATTTTGCTTTCTGAAGATTCATGAACCTTCACAGATTATTTTTTCTCCTTTTGTGGTACTACAACCTAATCAAACATTGTCTAAAAATATTCTTAAAGCTTTGTATTCCGATTTATTTGACGAAACGCCAATGGGTACCGCAAAATTAGTTTTTTTCCCCAGCTCTCTCAAGAACTCCCTGTAAAAAGTGAAAAAAATTAATAAAAAAGTTTTTGTTTTGCTCGGTTAGAACGGCCTGAAAAAAAGTTTTTTTTATTATTATTAGAAAATTAGAATACCTTCAAACGATATGCTAGCCAGGGGATACCAATATTTCCATTTTATATGTACAAAAAAATGAAATGTTTTTTGAGCCTCTGAGCGTATTTCCCCGCTTAATGCATGTTGTTTGTGGAAATATTAACATTAATTGTCACCTCCTTCCCATCGTATAATGGGTTCCTGTTACAGGCATATTACATTGCATTTCAACATGCACCATCAAAACATGGCTAGCAAAAAAAAGGAACGAAAGGACAAAAAAAACTACTGCATATAAACTTTTTTTCCTTTACTGCGAGGTGATCGGAAGTCTCGGTGGCTTTGCGTTGGCCTTCCGAACGAACATGACATTATTATTAACATCCATCGTTATTTTCATATAAACAAGATTCTCTTTAACCCTCATACGAAACATACTCCGTTCGGTGTCCTTAGTGAAAGCAAACGAAAAGCCATACCCCGTTTTGACATTCACATTGTTTTGTGTACTCTCTAGGTGGGTGCAGTTGGTTGGTTTTGCTTTCACATTCGCCAGGTTTCGTGTTTCGTGCTGCTTCGTTGGGAGGATTGAGAATTGGCTCTAGAGGAAGCGGAACACAGCTAACAAAAAAGAGGAGACTTCGCCTCAAGTACGAGATATAAAAACGTAAAAAGATCGTCGATACTACCGGCGAACGATGTAGGCCACACGCTCCACCTCACTTCGGTAAAGGGAAACTGATAGCTCCCTGCTTCTGCATCAAAAGCGATCCACCGGGTACGGCCATTGAGAAATGGGAAGATAATGGTGAAGGGATAGCCGTTTCGTCCTTCATCTTATGTGCGGAAAAGCAGTTATTGCTTGGCAATCTTTCCCTGGTGAGTCTTTCGAGGCAATCGAGGACCAAAAAATGGTAACGAAACGTTACCACCCGAGATACCGCGGCTGTGCACTGCCATCATCATCTGCCATCCACACTGCTAGCCACCGAACCGAAATTCTAGCCACTAGTCGTCCTGTGTGCCTGCTTCCTGCCTATTTTCACTACGTGTGCCTCTACTCTTGATGCCTTCATTGGCACTACTTGAGGTGGAAAATCACGAGCGCACGAAGAGTTGTCTTCACACGCAACACAAGCGCGCACCAGGTTTGCGGTATCGGATGTACGTTCTGGCGCGGGTTTTTTTTTCCATTTCAAATGTCCTCCTTAAACATTATGCCATTTTTCCACTCCTCCCCACCTTGGCGAACAAAACCGGGAAAAGCTTGAAGTGAGCTAGTGTGCTTTTACTACCTACGGGCAGCATATTGTCTTCTCGGTAGCATAAAATGAATACGATTTGAATAAATGTAGCTATGTAGCAGGCACCATCATTTGGCGTAGGAAAAAGCGTACGTAGCAAAAACCTCCCACCGTTTCGGATACGGCGTATCATTATGCCCGGGATCGGTATTTCCCATCCACGCTGGCTAGGAGAACAATTTTCAACTCCATCTTTTAACGATGCCTAATGGACAATTATGTTGGTGACTGCGCGTAAAAGTGGTGCACACCACGAGGAAAGAATTCAAAGTGAATTGATTTTAATTTTCCCAGCAATGGGCATTGTGGAGTTCGTAAATGGGCGCATTAAAGTGGGATTGGCTTTCGGGGTTCCTTTGCTAGCTAAAGGAACAGCAGAATTATGCATCCGGTAGGTAGCATCCTTCCGTACTAGTATCCTTTCAGTGACTATTTTACATCTATTGCAAGGCTAGCTTTCTTGGGATGCGGAAAAACATTTGCCGATAATGTGATGTGGTTATTTGCTTTCTGTTTCTGCATTATTCACACCGAGTACGCCAATAAAGAAAAACAATGAAGCTACATTTCAGCTTACAAACATAAATGTGATAAATCTTAAAAGAAACTTGATAGAAAGTATAAAAGAATGTTCAGAGCATCCTGAAACTATAAAAAAGACTTCAAATAAAAATACTTCAAAAGAAATCAAATAAAAAACAATAAACCGATGGAGAACTGAAAAAAACGAAGACGAAGAGTGATCTGGTCGATATTTAACCTTTAAACGACGAAACTCGCGTCCATTGATCAATAGCTTTCTGAAGGATGGTTTGGGCCTCAAACGGGTCAAATCTCGAATGCGCCGTCTTTCCCTGTACTCCTTCCTTTCGCTAAAAACTCTACTCATATTATGTCGTGTTCCAAATTCACCTGAATTGGCAATATTTTACTTTCGCCACAGCAACAAGCTCAAAAACTATCTCCGGAGATACTGTTCTCAGACGAGAGTGCAGATTAAAACAACTGCAAAGATGGTTCTGAAGGTCATCCTTGAAATCAATTTATTCAACTGTTCCAAAGATTGGAAAATGCGTTAGCATAAGCCTATTGCATCGGGAAGGATATAATCGGGCAAAAATTACTTTGAACGTGATGAAGTTACGTTGGAAGAAGTAATGAAGAAATTTCAACATTAATGCAAAGTATTCTTAATTTTTGAGACAGCGTTTCATTTTTGCTTAATTTTTAATAGGTATTAAATAGAGAAGCATCAATATAAATACATATGTGTGACTATAGAATGTGAATAGGTTTTCTTTTAAAGTAAGCAACAATCTGATTTAAAGACGCTTTTCATCTCTTATTTTAATCTTTTTTCTACGCATTTAAAGTGTGCGTTACGCTTTGATTTGATTAATTGATTTACTTGAAAGTCACCACTTAACGCTTACCCATTTATGAGATGGGTAAGTGCACGTGACTGTATATGTTCGCTAGTGGAAATTAATTCTTTCCAACCTCCTCTTCCCCCCTTTCCACATCCCCCGCCAATGAACGGACATAAGAAAGAACCAATGACGCATATGTGGTGCTTCTTAATTGGTTTCAAGTGTGGTTGAACTTTTAATATACGCATTTTAAAAGAAAACCCCCGTTTCCCGGGCGGAGGCATTTTAATTTGTGTGTGTGTGTGTGTATGGTAGTGTGTGGCATTCGGGTTTATCCCACCCACATTCCCGACCGATCGGATAAGATCAATAATTTACATTCCTTCGATTGATTCGTTTCCCCCGGTGTGGTGAGGTGTAGTGTAGAATGTGCAAACAAAAGGAATCCATTTTTACTCCTTCCGTCTGCAAAGACGCACAAAGCCTCCTACCACGGAGGATGGACGGGATGATGGAATGGTTTTTGTGAGACGATCTTTTCTTATACCACATTCTCCACTTACGATACGGCTCACTGCACACGGCGAAGGGGTTCCGGGTATGTCCCGGATGGGATGAACTTTTCAAAAGAAGCAAAGTCAACGACTGCGTTCAGTGCTGACAGCAACAGGGGAACGAAAAAGCGAGTCAAACCTGGGTGGGCATGTTTTATAATGAAGTGAAGTAAAGCACAAACACACAGTCGGCTGGAGTACGGCGTGAAGCCATTGGTAGAGTGCTTCGTCAGTCTTACCGAGCCTTTGCCAGGAGCCAGGTTTTCTGTATATCGATTTGATTTAGTGTGTTTACTGGTTGATTGATGTTGTTTGAATATTTTATGAGTTTTCCGGTTGAACGCATGTTTCGTTTTATGTGTGACAATGATGAAAAGCCCTACCGCTTCCCTGTCGGCGTTCGCATCGGTGACGTGTGTTACCGTGTGAGGGGTTGTGAGGGATGCGACTGGTTAAATTGGTTCGTCGCACTCCCGTCGAGTGTGGGTGTATGGAAAGACGAAGTTTGTGGTTGAACGGAGGGACAAGCTCACCGAAGGTGATATCTTAGAATTGCGGTGTACGTTAACGTAACGCACATACGCTTCCCTTGACATTATGAATTGGTGGTGCGTCGAGCGATCGCTTTAATGGTTGCGAATTTACGGAGATGGCTCTACGCTTGTTTCTTCGCACGGGATTGATGGAAGCGTGGCGTGAACATGGTTAAGAAAAACATGATTTCATAATTAGAATTTGTGCTGCGAATTTGTGTTTCTTTTTTTGTTCTTTCACTGAGTACCCTGCAATCGTTTTTACATCGTTTCGCTAACAGGACAAACAAACATTGTGTGCGTGCGTGACGATAATGATACTCAAATACGTGTGATGTAAATAGACGACCAGTAAAAATGAGGGGTTTTTGAATTGAGAGGAAAGTTGGGCAATGTTTATGCAACTCATAGGTTAACAGCAACATTGTCATATAAATTAACCTTTTATGGTAATTATGAAGATGTGTACGCATTTAGAAAAAAGGTCTGCTGCGGGATAAAACCATATTAAAAGCGATCATTCAAGTCATTTAGATTTGTTTGTGCGAAACTCCTGTTGTGATGTGAATTGTAGAAATGAAAAACTCCATTTAAACGACGCGTCAGTGCAGTTTGCGCTTTGTTGTTGCATCTGCACAATGGGCAAAAACTACACAAAGGTTATTGTCGCCAACGGAGAATATGAAACGCCCGATATCGAAACATGACGACCGTGTGCGCGTGTACACGTGTACAATAAGAATAGGAACTGCTGACCGCGATCGGTCAGCAGTAATAAGCTATAGAACCGCGAATAAGCACTATAACAACCACATGTACAATAAGAATAAGAATTGCTGACCGCGATCGGTCAGCAGTAATTAGCTATAAAACCGCGAATTAGTTTTAATAAATTTGTCATTCACAAAAGAGAACGAGTCAGTGTATTATTGCTCTTTAGTCGGCGTGATCTGCGCCTGTCTAAAGAAACACGCCGCGAGGTTAGCTTCGCGCACGTGACANGAGGAATTACGGGGGCGGGGATGTCGCCAACGGAGAATATGAAACGCCCGATATCGAAACATGACGACCGTGTGCGCGTGTACACGTGTACAATAAGAATAGGAACTGCTGACCGCGATCGGTCAGCAGTAATAAGCTATAGAACCGCGAATAAGCACTATAACAACCACATGTACAATAAGAATAAGAATTGCTGACCGCGATCGGTCAGCAGTAATTAGCTATAAAACCGCGAATTAGTTTTAATAAATCTGTCATTCACAAAAGAGAACGAGTCAGTGTATTATTGCTCTTTAGTCGGCGTGATCTGCGCCTGTCTAAAGAAACACGCCGCGAGGTTAGCTTCGCGCACGTGACAGTTATCGTTACAATTTTTAAAATTATACAATATAATTTCATGTCCTTTCAATTCATTTATTGTCCACCTCAAGGGGTTAAAAATATATAACTTAAGACTAAAAAGAAAAAAAACTTAAGACTAAAGTAAACTTACGCTAAACTAATGATTATGAAATAGGAAGGATCCCGCGAGCAGAAATAGGAGACAAATAGTATAGGAAAAGAAAAAAGAAAAAGGGAAACTATAAAGAAGTGGGCAGTTAGAAGGAAACAGAGAGGAGAGCAAAAAGTAAAAAAACGATAAATTGAAGTCAAAATAATTGAATCTCCTTATACAATTAAGCCATGGATCGTTCTGACCATGTAGAGTGTGACGATTTATTATTGCGACGATAATTTATTTATAACCGAGTATGCCCGGGATAAAACAAACTACAAGAAGCAATACGGCTAAATACGGTAATCATGAAATACAAATAAAATAATGTATTCATATTACTGAAGACCTCTTGAGATTTGAGCAAACATGGTTAAAGCAATATTTTAAACACAAATATTTTTCGAGGGATCGCAATCATCTTAACATCAGTAGTGTGTTAGCATTCTTTTAAAGATCTTTTCCTCGACCTTTTTCTCGGAAGCAAAGTCCATCATAACTGGCTATCCTTCCCGGAAGGTGACCAAACCGATTTTTTCCCCCTGTAAAGAGTAGATCTCAACCTGGTACCTTACATAATACGGATCAGGAAAGAAAAAAGTTTAACGTTTTGCAGCGGTTAGCACCGTAAGTAATTAAAGCCTCATTTGTGTTTGTTCGGGGTTTTTTTCATTACTTCATGTATTGCGACTCTTGTAAACATTGTACAAAAGATCCCAAAAATCGGATTTTGTTTGTTTTCTTTTTTTATTGTGATTTTCCACCACTTAACGTCACCTCGATAAATTGCGCTCCCATCGATGACACGCAATCTTGAAAATGTGATGTTTTAAAAGAACGCTTTTATGACTTTCGTTGTTTTGTTTTCCAATTTCCTTTTTCTCGCTTTTCGCACCTCCTTCCATCCCTTCCCAAACGCAATGGTTTGCTTGTTTGCACAATTGCATCACCACCATCGGTAAAACTGTGCCATTTTAGCTTCAGCTTGTTGAAGAACAAGAAGCATCAAAGCTCAGAATCGACAAGCGAAAGCTGTTGAAAAATTGTAATCCGTTATTGTCTTACTCTTTTACTCGTTTCCCTTCTTATTTGAGGGGATTTTGCCTCCCTTTCCTTGAGGCACCTTCAGCATTTCGGGGAAAAGGAATGTTGAATGGGTTCAAGGAGGGTGTAAGGATTAAGAAAACTTTTTACCGTCAGGCGCAAACCCGGAACAAATCGTGAGAAAATAGAGAAAAAAATAGAGAAAGAAGTGATAGCAAAAAAAAGAAGTAAAAGCAAGTAAACGCAAGAGCAAGTCGGAAAAAAGTCCGTTTCCGATCGGTAATGATGAGGGTACCAGGGTGATCCTAACTTTGGCAACTGGTCCAGGGTGTATGTGGCGAAGCGATAAGCGGCAACAGTGTTACGTACCACACGGTTTGAGATCCCGGTTCCCACTAAGCAGCAGTTAAATCGCAACGGGGTAAAGTTCTCACCGTATTTTCCCAGCAACCCCTAACTCCCTCCCTCGGTAGATGGGATTGAGTAGCCCGAGGCGTCCACGAGCCAACCGGTGTACGGTTACGAAGTGGAAAAATCGATGAAATAAAAATTAAACTTTGTTTGCTAGAGCAACATCCATTCCGCTGTAGGATAACAAGATAAAGCTTTTAAACTCTTTCTATTATAAATTATTAGATGTATGTGGTGCTATTTTTCTTTAACAGCGCTTTGTACCTTCCTTGTCTCCGGCGTCAAGGTCGGCTAAGAAGTTGTTTCGGCTGGCAATGACTTTTCCCTCACCTCCCTGTTTTAGCTATGCTTTACCAAGGAACTTTGGAATCGTGAAGAAGGGGTAACACCAAGGGTATAACACAAATGGATCCAACCAGTAGCGAGCATGGATGCTGGATGCATGCTGTACCGTTGGGGTGACGTGGTTCACTGACGTCTTGTGATTGTTGGGGACTGCCACTGCCTCGCCTACCTTCGTACCGATTTGCTAGGTTAATAATGTAAGTCTGGAACCCGAGTAGGACCGTTGCGAAAGTTTCCCAGCGCTTGTACCGGCACCCAGAACATGGCTGCGAACGGTTAGATAGGCGAACCGTACATGAACACGTGCACATCCGAGGGTACGCGTCACGGTATGGGCGATTCAGCCTGTATTCAGATTACATCGCACAGCAAGCAGAAAGCATGTTTCGCTCTCCCATAGGCATCGGGGCAACGGACATCTCGGTGGTGAAGGTTTTTGGTTTTGCCGCCTTTGATAAGGAATGCTCTCGGTCTCTGCCGGAGGGGTGGGGAAGGGTGGTTTGGACATTTTGTGTGGCGCGTACACAGATTTAGAAGTATGCAGCAATAATGTGGGCTTAACAAACAGCTTGCTTGTTACCGCCGAAGGGTGTTACTAGTGTGGAGAGGCTACATCACGATAACGCAATTACCTTTGGTAAAATTGTTTACGATCATCACATTGCCAATGGTTTGCCGAGTTGTGCAGAAAGAAGTGTGTGTGTGTGTGTGAGTCTTGTCAGAATGCAATGTCTTAAATACGGCTTAATATGAGCCGTGGTGGTGAGATTACAGGAAGGGAAAGGCAACAAAAAACACGATGCAATTTCTTATCAGTGTAATATTTGGACATTTGGAGTTTTATCTCCGGTTGTCAACGTGTTCAACATAAATTCATTGGAAAAAATCTAGAACTAAAAATACACCACGCTGCCACGTGGCACCGATCTTCCCATAACAGCTGAGCGGGCATAATTATTCGAAGAGCTTTGTGTAAGGCAATAATTTTTACCGGTGAATAGCGAACTTTTCACACAGCATGCAAAATCATCATTTATGGAATTATCTTTCCACGCTTCTCCGCTTCTCCGCCCTGTTTCCCTCTTGTCTCAATCCGTAAAAGCCCGCGAGGCGGCAAAACTGAACAAATAATGAAAAACCCATAAGATTTGGGCATTCTGAGGGATAGGAGGGGTGAGGAAGAACTGAGTGAAATTAATTTTGAATATTGCGTTTTGCTAGCGGCCATTTTGCTGGTGGCCAAAAACTGGGACCTTCTTTTAATGGCGCGAAAAGCGATGATAACATGGTACCATGGTGTGGATGTTGGATGCCCGAAAGTTGCCTCCGACATTCGCTAATGAAATGTATATTTCCCAGTGACTATCGCACCACAAGGTGCACACTAGAATTTTAGGGAGTTCCGTGTGTTTGTTTGTGTGTCTGTGTGTCTTCAATACAGACACAACAATCGGGGTGGGAAAAGCCGAAATTATCCATTAGCTAATGAGCAATAGCATTTAATACGAGTATATTATACGAATTCCCATCGTGTGTAGGGACACAGATATACCTCGGGTTGCGAGTTTTCCCCGCATCGGATGCGCACAACAGTAAGCACAACAGATTTCTTTTCATCCAACAATCCCCAAAAGTGGTAACACTCTTGATCGTACACTCTTCCATGTTGCTTCATCTCCGAAAGCAAGACCGAAGCCCGCCACACCGTGCACCGGGCAGACAATTGGGCAGATGATGCTAGATGCGTATGTGACATCGGATATAGCAGCAGCACCGGCAGTACAAGAAGACTCGGTTTCTGGCTTGGCAGATTAGAGAACTGATAAAACTATTCTATTAGCTTACGGGCACACATTTGGGGGGGATGTGGCACAAAAGTTGGAGTGCATAAACTCCCGGAAGCTTTTAAAATCACTTTGAAAAGCACTTAAAACTTATGAAATCGACATACCGAAAAAGATGGCAGCAGTACACTGGGAGTTGCCAACGGTTTTTTTTTCTTTTTGGGGGAAGGAGATGAGGCATTTGTGCAACTACTATTCAACGGTATGTGATGTGAGAACACAGTTGCACACCGTATGCAACGGTATGTGAAGACACTCGGTGCGTTCGGTCAGAGAAGAGGTCATTCCCGGGTCGCTTGTACGAGGTCCAGATAAACAGTAAGCGCGCTCGCTTGTGAGATAAAAACAGGAACGAAGGGCAGTGAACTGAGGGATTTCGGGAACAAATTTAAGCAAAACTTTTGCAACCCCTTCATACGCTTGCTGTCGACAGAAAGTGTCCTGTCGGAGCAAAAGAAACGGCATCTTTATCGAAGGGATGGGGAAACATCAAGTTGGAGTACCTTCAAGCCAGCAAGAATTGTCGCCATCCTTCGTCTTCCGGCTCGTTTCACGTGCATCAATGAATGGCACAATAAGCATTTGGCAAATGCTGATGGCGAAACAGCGTGTGAAGGTGGTTCGGTTATCTTTCTCCTTTTCAATTCGGTGTTCCCAGTTTTCATAAATAAGCTTTATCAACACCACGTCGGGGTTTGGGAGCAAGTTTTTATATGGGAGAGGAGGGAGCAACAAAACTTAAAAGGAAAAGCTCATACACACAAGAAAGATAAGTCGCCCTTTATGCCTTCGAGTGCGTCCAGTCGTAACGCATTCGAGTTTTGATAGGAAAATAATGCTTACGATGGCAGGGGATGTTTTTCGAGGAAAATGGAGGCTATCGTTCCCTCTTCTCTCTCTCTATTGAGTAATGAAATGAGTGCAGGGTGGAATAATTATCTCGGCTTAGGTTACTCTCATTACAGTGCCTGGTGTAGAATCGTTTCAGTACTGTTGAATAATGCATGTTTACTTGTTATAGCAGCTTCCTTCATGTCAGGATAACAGCTATTTTGGGGTAAATAGCTTCGAGTGCGAAGTAAGTGTAAGTATTAGAAGTTAAAGACAAAAATAGCTCAATTGATGTTCCAGTTTCGTACGATAATTGGGTCTCTAAATGATGTGACGGTTTGCGAACGAAAATTCCAAACTCGATAACATTTCCTCTTTACTCAGAATGTGTCTGATTGTCTGTTTAAAACTAGGCATTTCGAAGGGGGAAACAATTAGTAAGGATTGTACGCTTACCGCTTGGCAAGCGATTGCTTGTACTGCCATCAACACATTGCTGAGCGTGTAACAACCCAAATCGTAACGCGTCACCTAGTGGCTCAGCCAAACTGACAAGGGATTTTGTAAATTCATCTACAATGCTAATACACCCGCCACATATTCTGCCATCACCACAGCCACGCAACCCAGCACATGGATGAATATCATGTCAGTCGAGAGCGCAAATGTTGCGGTGCTGAAGGTGGATCGTAGTTGGGGAATATACCGCGTCGAACAAACCTTCTTTTCCGCCTTCTCAGCAGTACATCCAGTGCAGCAGCGTTGGTGTCAGTCGGCACCGTTGATGTGTCGTACAACACGGAACNGAGCGCAAATGTTGCGGTGCTGAAGGTGGATCGTAGTTGGGGAATATACCGCGTCGAACAAACCTTCTTTTCCGCCTTCTCAGCAGTACATCCAGTGCAGCAGCGTTGGTGTCAGTCGGCACCGTTGATGTGTCGTACAACACGGAACCGACGGAACCGGCTTGCCACACTGTAATCAGATAAGATGACAACCGAACCGCCTTCAGCGGGACGATCCCCCAGTGCAAAGGGAAAAGTGACGCTGATGATGACTGATATGATTCAACGGATGGTTGCTCGTGAGCCAAACTTGTATCATTTTGCGAAAACACTTATGAAAAACTTGCTGTTGCGTGTGTTGTTTTTTTGTTGTTGCTTTTCCTTTCACTTCTTTTTGTTGTGTTTCGCTTACTTCTTGTCCTGCCGATTTTCAACCATTCGCTTGTACGTCGAGCTGGTTAAGATTTGCAAAGTTAGATAAATTGTTGTGTTTGGTTAAGGGGTACGCAATACGCTTGTGTGTGCGAGCTTTTTTTTCCTCCGCATCCATCTGCGTTGATTAATAGTTATTGGTTTTAGTGTGGCATTGTCGGGAGCTGGGATATTTGATTTACAGCGAGATTTGTGTATCTTGTTAGCAGCTTATAGCGCGGACCGGCAGATCTAGATGGCAGCACATATTTGCATGGATTTTGACAAATTTGTTAGTGCAGCAGTTCACTTCAGCGGATGCTGCTGATGATGCTTTGCCTTTTAGTATTTGTTCAAGTAAAGTGTATTTTCTATGTAAGCACAAAACAAACGCTTAAAACACACACACACACACGCGAACGCGAGCGCGAGTTCCATATATTATCTAATGTAAGCTATTTGTTATCATTCCGTTCTTACTTAGCGTCGTTGAAAGCTCCACACGCTTGGAGGAGAAGGAAGTATTTAAAAGACAGTGGAATCTTACGGCAGCTTTAACATGTAAAGTCCATTAGGCAATGTCGCGCCTATTACGTAGCCCTTTCGTGCGTGGGCGACATATGATAATGCAGATACAACGCCATATAGCAGACGGCCCGTAACTGTTACAAATGGTTTTATTAAGAAGGGTTCATAACTGTTTGGCTTGTAATTTGATAAGGTTTTAGATAGTAAGTACCGTCTTCAAGAATGTGAGTTATAAACGAACTAAAATAATGAATTTATTGAAGGTAACAAAGATAGAATCAAGAGACCTTTTTGAAAATTTTATTTGTTTAAACTGGTACAAACCAGAATAATAAAAAAAGTACAATAAGATCGTCAACTTGTTACAGATGTAAAAAAATATATAAAACAAATAAAAACATATATAATAAAGCATAATAATGTAAAAAACTATCACGATAAAAGTGATGGAGGCGCATGGTGGTTGTTGATGCGATACAGTTTGGTTGAAATTCATAATTGAAATGGACGAGAACTAATAAGAAAATAAGACATAAGACAATTGATATGTTGCAGAACAAACTAAAAAAAGTTTTTAAGAAAAAAATTCAATTTAAACTATATTAATTTTTGTTCTTTTGAATGTTTTAAAACGACTTATTGAAAATAATTTTTAGAGCTTCGTTGTATTGCATTAATTTCTGAAATAATTTCTATAAATTTTACGTCATATTTAAAATACCTTAATTATATTATTATTATTTACTATAAGTTATAACAAGCACCTTCTAAGGTATGTAGGACACAAAGAGTTACGAGACCAAGGCAAACAATGAAATATAAAAAAACATCTTCGGACTGATTCTACGGTATCCATTATGTACTGTTGCGTTGGTGTCCAGATATTACTTGCGAATTCCTAAGTAAGCCTAACGAAAGCACAAAATAGAGCTTGAAGATTGTGATGGTCCTTAAAATCTTTCCTGGCACGTCAGATAAATCCCAAAAACGAATCGCTTTGAAAATGATGAGCTCTTAATCATCTTGAAGAGTGAATCTGCTGTCTAACAACACACCTACATACATAACGAATCACGTCTTTACGTGGATAAAATACTTTGGAAAATTGTGAGGCAAAGCGTGAGAAGTAGAGAAGCGTCTAAATTTTATCTGTTGCACCTGTAAAGAAGAAATTGGTTATTAAAAAGTCAATCATGTCGATAATATAATTTAAAACTTGATAGTAAATTTTTTTTAGTGATTATTAAAACAACAATTTAGACAGAAAATAGTTCTAAACTAACCATACTGCTGTCATTGTTTTTATACCCGAATCAGCATACGCTTCATCTTATCAAAGGAAAGAAACAATTGCCTCCAGCCAAAAACTACGCTATAGAAACTTTGTTGAAATGAAACAAAATGCAACAGTTCTAAACGATGCTTGTGCCTGACTCGAACATAATTGAAGTAGAATCAAATTTTCTAACGTTACCTGTTACCGTGCCTAACCCGTCTATATCGAAAGTTGGATTTTCAACATAGAAATTGTTCCATTTCGCTTTGTGTTTGTTTCACGTGCGTTGGAATAAATTAAACATTTGTTTATATTTTTAAATGACATGTGCTTCATTCGCAACAATAGCTACCAGAGCAATCCGATGCGTTGCGTTTTGCAAAAGAATCAGTCCAAAGTGGAACTGGTAATTGTTATTAAAACGTTATTAAAACATCGTGCACAGAACCACCACACCGTGCCATCTCAACAGTCGCAGTATGATGTCAAACCGGGCCCGTCCGCCTAGTCAATGGCCAGGTGCTGCGCACGATGCGACCGGAAGCAAAAGTTTCAACCACTTGTGAATGCGAAGTGCTTATCTGTCGTGGCGTAAAAGTTTAATTAATTCAAATCTCAAGATGCCCATCCATCGATCGGGGATCCAAGGGACGGAGGTGGAGAAATGGGGGGGGGTGAAGGGAGGGAGCAGAAGAAGAAGTGGAACTGTACCAGCCAAGCAGATGACTAAAGTTTGACTAGTTATTCAGCCATAAGAATGGTGCCGTACCAATAGAAGACGGAAGTCACTAAAGGTAGAGGAGAAAGTTCTTAAACTGATTAAAGCACATGATGGTTTGCTGTTCGGTAGTAATTGGCCACATTGCAATCGGGTTCGAGCCAGTCTAGTTTCAGGTAGGGTTTTTATTTTTTTTTCGATTTAACAGAGTTTTGTGACCAGCCAAGAATCGACCAAAATGACGATGCTTCAGTAGCAGTTCAGTTCGAAATTGCAATGTTAAGAAGTCTATCAAATATAAAACTCACGTAGCGCTTATAAGGTAAATGAAATCATAACGTTATTACCAAATATTGATCTGATTTTAAGGGAATTCGGTTCCGACAAATGGATGTCATAATGATTGGGTCGGTGGATGATTTCTCGAATCGTCAATTGAAACGTTCCGAAAGAATGGGCTTAGAAGCACCTTCTGGAGCCCTCGAGATGGGTTTGATTGTCAGTAGGTGTATTTCTCTGTTGGTTTTTTTTGTTCTTTTTCGTTAGATTACATGCAGAAGAACTGAAGATTGATGTGTTTCCAAGGGTTTTGCTTTGTTGACCATCAAAAAATAAATACAGATGAAGATTACGCATTTTTATGTTTTTACAATCAACATTGAGTTTAAAGTAAATTTAGATACTTTTTGTAAATAGAAAAATATTCAAAATAATGTTTTATTCCAATAAACCCTTCACAAGACAAAAGGCAGAAGAAACAAAATTGATCAAAATTGTATCTTGCTTGGGAAATCTTCCTTCTTTCGGGAAGGAATAATGAAAGTTTTTGTATCCTTTTCACAGGAATTTAAATAAATTTCAACTATGGTGACGCAGCAGTAGACAAAGTTGTCTTTTTTTCTCCATGTTCTTCCTGTGGCCATGTTGAAAATTACACACACACACGTACACCCACTTACTGGGAATGGTCATTCTAAAAATTCATTCCTCGGGAACTTGTCCACCTGCACGTAGATCAGTGGCCTGCAAACAGCAATAGCACTTGTAACGAAACGTTCCACTACTTCTACCTTTCGTTCGGTTACAAAAACAAACCCTCACCTCCAGAACTTCGAAGATGGATCTGAAAGAGTTGTGCAGGAAAAAGCTTTCCTAAACAAACATTTCGATCCATGATGGATTTTTCCACATTCCCATGCTTGTTTTTTTGTACCTTTACTTTCACTGTAGTCAAGGAGGAGGACAAGAAAAACACTTCTGCTGAAGAAAGCACACAAGGGGCGAAAGGTTGTTCCCGGGGCCGAAACATAATAAGGAAGGACAGCACGATGGAATTCATCAATTGAACGGTACATTGAAACGAACAGCGAAACATATGAACCAATTGTGGGTAGAGATAGATTGGTGAAGCGCATCGTACGCTTCCGAGACACGACGTGTATAACTAACCGACGGGAGGCAAAGCATCTTGGGCGAGTAAAAGGTTTTGCAACATGGAAAAAAAACCTCACATATACAACACAGTGAAGCACATTGTTTGATGTTGTTTGGAAGCTATCGGGTTGTTGGAGGTTTTGCTTGATCAGGATTCTTTCGACCGATGAATGGAAACGACGGCTGCTCACGTGGTAAGTGTGACATCTTCACCCCCCCAAAAACTACTGTAGCAACTGTGGAGGGGCTGAATGGCAAGAAGCTTCCGATGGGAATTGAATACCAAATTAGATGCTGTAGAACAAATGGTTCGAGTGTTGTAAATTGAAAGGGGATTTTTGCGGATAGTTCCCAGATGGACCTGTGGGCACGGTGAGCGAAATGAAGAACGAATCAGTAAAAGGTTGGTTTCACGGTTGAGCTGTTTTACATCGCTCCATGGTGTGGTGCCATGTGGAACAAGGTGCTGTGGATGTAGTTCAATAATGTGTCCCAAAAACCGGATACCGTTCAAGGACCTCCCACAATCGCCAAAGAAGAAAGGGATCGAGGGGCTCTGTAGGGACACAAAGAAATAGAAGGAACCAGCAAAAAAAAAACAGAAAAGAACGGAAGCACGTACGCCTCACCTTTAGCAGAATGGGTATGGACAGGAATGGACAGGTAAGTCCAATAAGTCGAAACCTTCTTAAGAAACCGAAACGAAACTTCCCGGCTAAACCAGTTTCAAACCGTTTGACTTGTTGAAGGTTAATTGAGTGAAGAATCCTGGGATAGCAAGATCGCATTGTTCGAAATTTTAATACCACTCGTTTCGGTGTGGTTTTTGGAAATAGTGCCAATGGGTGATGGGTAAAAAAAGAAGGATAGAAATTGAGGAAAAAACTCCTGCAAATTCTTGCACCGATACGACTTCTTGGGCGAATAAATGCAGCATCTTCTTGGGGAAGGGACAAACGTCCCGTTACACCCTTCTAGCCTGTGGATGAAATATTCCGAAGCCATCCAGGAAGCATAATTAATAATACTTTACATCGAGTGCTTCTGTCTTGGGCAGCAGCTTCTCCGGACTGGTGCTTTTGAAGGTGATCACGAAAAAAAAGAAAGGATAATTACCATTCGACAAACGAGAACAGGAGACAGAGAACTGGTGAAGGAAGAAGTCTTTCTAGAGATTTCTTTGATTTTCACAAAGTTTTTTTTTTCCACGCTAAAGTCCTGTAAGGAAGTTGGAAACCCGTTAGCACAAACCATGATCGACTTGCATCGAAGAAGGGCGTTGAATAATTTTTTTTTGTATATCGTAAAGATGCTTCTACGGCTTGTGTGGCATTTCTGTGGCAGTTAACGAAATGGAAATCGATGCTTGTTTTTCAAGCCACACAGTTTTTCGCTTCCCCATTGCACCATACAAGGAAGGGAAAATTATTATAAATTTAGCGAAAATAATTGCTCACGATGTGCTATCGGCTGTGCACGAACGAAGCGAACTCATCGCAACGACTTTACGGAAGAATAACTCGCAAATGATTCACTTCCTNAATGGAAATCGATGCTTGTTTTTCAAGCCGCACAGTTTTTCGCTCCCCCATTGCACCATACAAGGAAGGGAAAATTATTATAAATTTAGCGAAAATAATTGCTCACGATGTGCTATCGGCTGTGCACGAACGAAGCGAACTCATCGCAACGACTTTACGGAAGAATAACTCGCAAATGATTCACTTCCTACCCACTAGCACGTTCACTTCAAAGCAAGCTTGCAGTGTAGTGGAAATAGAGTACCAAACAGTGGAAAGTGGCGAAAAGAAAATGTACACCAAAAGCTTACATTAATGGAAAGTTATCTCATTAATTACACCGTTTTTGTGTTTTTCTTTTCGTCAAGACTTGTGTTTTGTCTTTTCAATTAGCCATATTCTTTTCATGTCACGATGACGACACACTTTTGCTCATTATCATATTTACTAAGATTGTTCCGCTTTTTTTTGCTGAAGGAAATCAGTCGGGAACTCGGGAAGGAATTCGGTTTGGCGGTAAGACACAGGTAAGGAATGTTATTATAACTTTAACGAACATAGATGCTGATGTTGACATGTTTGAAAGCAATTTGTGGGTCTTTCTTTATTTATAATCGAGTTAATAACAGTGAATGGAGGTCACATCAGGTTTTGCTGCTGGCCGCGAGCAAACGATTTAAAATCCCAACTAAGCATGGAGGCAATTCACCGCTGGGATTTATCGTTAACACAAAAGACCTTTTCATTTTGTGTGTGTGTGTGCGTTTTTTTTTGGTTCGGAAATGTTTGGATGAGACGGAAGGATGGGATTACAACAAGGAAAACCGTGCAACAGATTACGGTAAAGGATTTTCCACCAACCCATATCTAACCCGCCCGGCAAAATGCAGGTGTTTTACGTGTTTTATGATATGCAAACGCGATTTGCTGTTTTTTTTTTACAGTGGGTGTGGGTGTGTGTTGTTTATATGTATGTTTTGAGGGGAGTATGGTGGCGAAGGTTGGTTGGGTGCACATTTGTTTTATTGCCCGCATTATTGCCATTTTCGCAAATTCACCTTTCAACGAAACACTTTCCGAGATCGCATTGTAAATCCGTGATAAAAAGTGGGCGAGATAAAAAAAAATGGCCGCGATATGGGAACCGATTCCGGGTGGGTCGACAAATATTTCCGAGGTTTCGAACCCTTACCAATCATTTGTATATCCTGTTCGATATGAGATTCTTTTTTTTTGGGGGGGGGGGGGGAATAATGTAGAGGTGGGGAGGAGAGGGTTTAGCATGTAAAGGAGAGAAAAAAAATACGAAGCATACTTTCGAGTTACATTGGCAGGTTTGTTCACTGTTCACGATATCATGCGCTTGCCATCACACAGATAGGACACTCACCCACTCACCCCCAACCCCATACACCTCGAGATGGAGGTTTTTATCCATAATCCCGCTGACTTTTATGCTACCCCCGATAAGCGATACGAATGGCCACCAGGCCAACAGAAACGGCTAGCCGGCATGATTGCCGTATATGGGCTGCAGCCGCGATGTGCTGCGTTTTCATTTTCCCCGATAACATTTACATTAGATTAAATTCCATTTTATTATAGACTTTGGATTATCGCTTATTCGCATGCGACAGTTCGGCGTGACCGGTGGTGCAACGTTTTTGAAACGCTTTCCCAGGCAATTCCCTGACGGTTCTTGGGTTTTTCGTTTCTGGCAAAATGCGTCTCCTGCTGCAATGCGGTTCGTGCCGTTCCGTGGCATTATGGGAAGCGCATGGAAGGTTAGCCGTTGCATAAGAACCGTCTGCAGAGTGCAGAGTGCAGGAAAATACCATCACAACGTATTGAAGTCGTGCAAAACACCACCAACCATCGGTTAAAGAATGATTCAAAGTGAAACCAAAAAAAGAAAAAGCTTTTCCTTCCGTTTTTCCTCGAAACGGAGTGGTTAAAGCGTCGTGGCTGGAACTATCGCTTGATGGTACGCGGAACCCACGGTTGACAATGGAAAACGCCGTGGAAATCGGTGGAAAAGCTGCACGTTTTTCATTCTATCACGTGCGATGAAGATAGAGGTTTAATTGCTTCCGATGTGGCCCGGGCGCGTTTATTACAAGCAGTCAACCGAGGCGGGCGCTTTACCGCCACCAGCGTGTCGGATTGATCTTGATCTCTAATTGGTCGATATAAAATTGGAATTTATTTCTTATCTAATTGGCCAGTTTTGTTTGAAAATGTGTGTTTCGCGTACTGGTTTTTTTTTCGTATGTCCAGAATGTGGACTCGATTCGCACGATGATGGTCGCTGAGAGTCCTTGCCAGCGATTGGTCACGAATTGGAAGCGAACGGTCTTTTTTTGGTTGGCATTTCCCTCGCGATTTAAGGGTGATTGTTATTGGTAGTTTTTGTTTTTTGCGATGATAATAAACGCTATTTTTTAAATAAAAATAAAACCATTTTTTTACTCCTTGCTATTCGCTTATCGATCGATAGATGGTTACCAATGTAGGGGGGGAATAATAATTTGTTTCACTATACAAAATATAAAATCACACAAAAGGTACATTATTTTGCAAAAGCAAACAAAACAAGAAATTATTCCGGCACAAGCGGCAAAACTTCATTTCGTTAATGGAAGCGTCTTCCCATTTCCGGATTCACCTTTTGTACGCAACAATCGCACGCGCACACAAATGTTTCCGTCAGAGCGGAAAGGAACAAAAGTCGTCGCGACACGCTGGAACTGGAACATGTTTTGCAGGAAGCCTGCAGTTTACATCCGTTATCATTAACCATTGTTTAGTGATGTTACACATGCAATAATTGCCACTACTTTTTTGCAGGAAAGGGTATATACATGAGGGAAGNGGAACAAAAGTCGTCGCGACACGCTGGAACTGGAACATGTTTTGCAGGAAGCCTGCAGTTTACATCCGTTATCATTAACCATTGTTTAGTGATGTTACACATGCAATAATTGCCACTACTTTTTTGCAGGAAAGGGTATATACATGAGGGAAGTCTTACAGATCGGGTAGTGACCTGCTTTTTATTGCACTAGTTTTAAAAATGGCTAGACATCGGGTGTTTTTTGTTTGGAATGGAATTGAAGCATGAGCTCGCCAACGGTAGAAGAAGCAATTTGTTTAATTCGGTGTTTCTATTTTTAAGAGTTCACGTACGTCCATGCATGGTACAAGGAGGGCCTTGTTTGTTTTACCGGGATTTTCTTTTTTTTTGTAGAGTAAGGAACACAAAGCTGATGAGCGTTGCGTGACGAGAAAAATCACTTCTGGTACGTTTAGCAATTGTACAAATCATACGGTTAAGCGGCCAATTTTACCCATGTACCAGTTTACATTCCTCATTATCATTGGTGAAGGTGAAAATTTCATCCAATTTTAACTCCGATTTGGAAAATCGTGTTCGCCTTGACGCTGTGCCCTCTCGAGCACGGTCTTTCGCATGATAAGATGCAATTCTAAGCATTTCAATCATTTGCCCTGGGATCCGGGGACGGCATAGCTGCACAGCACGTCAATCGTGTTTAATCGTAGAGAAATAATTTATTAAATTATGTTTTGCATTGCTACGAGTTGATCTGTTCAAGAGCGGTCGGCACTTGATGGAGCGACGCTTCGTGGCATCGTGCGAAGGACGGTTAATTAGGTAGGATCTCTTACCTCAAAGCCATGTGCCCATTTGGGTTGGTTGTGTGCTGTTGTTGCGAGATGAAAGACAGTGGAGTCCACTTGAGTCCATCCAGTTTGCCCGTCTTGTGGAGCGGTTGTTGGATTTCCTCGCAAATGGCTGGGGGGGAAGGTTGTCTTCCACACTGTCACTGCGGGAAGGTCCCGTCCATCATCCGTAAGTGATCCTTCCTGAGTTGTGGCGGAGCAGTTTTCGAGTGTGCGCTTAAGTGGCTCAAGAAAGCGTGGGAGTAAATGGGGGAGGGGCGGGAGATGTTTGTGGCAAAAGGGTTGTTGGAAAGTGAGTCAGTCAGTCAGTCAAAAACAGTCGCCCGGACGGCGAATGGATTAGCGGAGATGCACAAACGCACAATCGACCAGCTTCAATTAAAACATCACTCAATATGTTCCGACAACTGGCGCCAAAGCCAAGTGAACTTAGCTCGGATGGCAGATCACCGTCAACCGTATTGGCTTCTTGCATCGACGGCTAGATGGCGTCCCCTTCTCCTTGCTCCCTTACGACTTCCCCCCGCCCCCGCCGTCGATGTGGCGGACATCATGCGGCTGTTAAACGGCTTGCGGTACCATTTTGCATCCAAAGCACCATCCCACGAACGATGCAACTACTGGCTGCTGAATTATTTATCACCCCACCCGAGTTCCTGTGTGCCTAACAAAAAAAACGGAAAGGAAGGAACTAACGAGTGAAGCGGCAACCAACCCCGCCCAAATGGTGGCGCATCATAAAAGAACCAACAACAAAAAAAACATAAAAGCTACAACGCACCATCACAGGTATCGGGAACACGTGAGTAACACAATTTGGAGCGTTTGGTTTATGTATCCCTTTTAAAAGGTTCGGAGTTTCTTTTTTTTGTTAGTGTTTGTATGTGTTCGACGTTGTGTTGTGTGTGCTTTTTTTATTCGCTTCGAGCTCAACGTTGTCGTTCACTGTTGCGCACAGAACGCGGGGATCGGGTACGTGTGTGCATTATTATCGTTGGAAATTTAAATATCTCGTCTCGTCTTTTGCTGCATCACCAGCGTGTTGCTGAACAAGCTGGTCTTTTGGGGTTGAAATGGAGGACTACTACTACTACTACGCCGTGGCATAATCGGAGTATGTGCAGTACCATGATCCGACCGTTCGGTCGTTCTGGCACATGTAAGGGAACGTGTGTTCGCTTCTCCATTGCCTCCGGTTTCTAACCCTATCTAGCTAGCTGGTGGAATGTGGTACGGCGCTTGTCATGCTAAACACAACCAGGGGAACTGGTGGACATACACCGAACATACAATGGACCAGAAGAGATAGCAGCAGAACACTTACCGAAACGTACGCGCTTGCTGCAACTGACAGAATGCAAGTCCTGTCAGTCACCCATCATAAGTGGTGGTTCGCTGGTCCACATGTGACCACCGATCCTCTCCCACATCCTGCACTACTTGCATCCGGTTACGCGGAGCTGCTGGAAACCATTGTGCGACCATAGCGACTGCTGCTCCGTACAACCGTTCGTACGGGGTGCTCGAGATGATTTTAACCCACCTTTCGCCTTGAAGTGTCATTTGCAAATAAAAGCAGCAGGTACGGGGCGTTACCTTCGTGTTACGGACGTGTGGAAGTTTGACGCGATGAAGCATTAGAACCTGCAGCACGCGTTCATTGAACGATTGGACGAAGCATCGGACAGAGCATAAAGGTTGTGATTGATGCTACCGTGCCGCTGTCGATATAATAAGCAATTTTAAAACAAGCTAATACTACACTGTTAGCGGGATAAAACTAACAGGAAAAAGGGAACAAAATGTCATTTAAATAAAAAGAAAAAACAGAGGTAAAATAGGCATACGAACAGAATTAAATTCCAATCAAATCAACTCCGATGGAAATCGATCCGACAAGTGGAAACAAAACGATACAATTAACAACTTTACTCCATAAACCAGCCACTAACACACTTCCCATGCTGCTGATGTTGATGGATGTAGAATCTATCTTGAAGGAGCGATTATTTATGTTTTTTCGCTTTGGTGTGTACTTTACACCTCCCAGGACCACATCCGCACCCGGCGAACGTTTCAATCCGAAAAAAAATCCAAACGCTCATTTCCGATCTTGCTTTTCCACAGGTTCCTCCTCCGCGGGGGAAGGAATTTCGACGCATCATCAAAGCGAAATTTGTTTCAAATAAAATCTCGCTCGGTTCATAAAAAGGCGAGTTTTATGTTGCAACAACTGGTAACTTTTTCTTCCTCGTAAACGAACGGAGCCAACAAAAGCGAAAAAGAAATAGAGGGAGAGAGGGAGAGTTTGGTGCAGTTTCGGTGGTTTGTTTTCCCATTTGGGATGTTGTTTTTCACTTGCCTGTTGCCACCGGCCAACGGAGGCCTTTGTTTCTTAGCAGAGTGTGATGCTGTTTTTCCGGCGGGTGGGAAATCAGTATGATTTTTCAACGCGAATTAATGCTATGGAAAACAAAAAAAATACACCAGTTTTCGGATGCGCCGTCGTAATGATTATGATCGTAAATTGAAACCGAGCAGCATGGACGTACCCAGCCCAAAATTCCTAATGTTTGAGAGGTCATAAATTAGTGCCGGAATAGATTAAAACTGAACTACCAGTTAAGGCGAGACGAAAGACAAATAAATAAATGCTCGTCAAATGTGATTGTTATGAGTTTTTGCTGCCCCGCTTGTTGATATCCAAATGGGGCACTCACTTATCCGTGGATCAGTGATTGGAAGAGAACCCATCATCATCATCATCGTCATCTGGTGCTACAGTGTTGTGTTCTGTTTTGATCTACCACGCCGTTACGGATGCAACCGATGTCTGGGGGAGTAATGGAAACGGTTCGGTTGAAGTGCATTAGGGACCTCTCTCTCTCTCTCTCTCTCTCTCTCTCTTTCTTTTCCTCCGAACTACCCAAAACCCCATTACGTCTTTGCGAAGCAAACGAACCATAGGATTGAAATGAAAAGCAACAGGGAAAATAGGAAGCGAAAATGAAGGCCGCTTGACGTAAAACAAAGACCACGGAAAATGGATGGAAACACATCGTTTTCACGGTGGTTTTCCAAACCAGTCATTTTCTAAAGCTGGACCCGGCGCGAAAGGTTGGCCTTCTTCTTCTTCTGCTCGTCTCACTGCCCCGATGATTTATGCTGAGCTGGGTTTAGCCTTTTTTTCCGACCGTCCCTCCCAATCGCTCCATTCCTCGTGGCCTTCAGCGTAACTTCATTTGTTATTTTATTTTCTTAGGGATGAATGGCATGGATGCGATCGGGTCCCCAAAGCTCTTGGTCCCCTCATCCAAGCGGCAAACTCCAAATGTAGGTCGGGTGTTTTGGGAAGGTGGCCGAAGGGCGGGAAGGTTTGTCGGTGTAGTGTTGTTCACGGTTTCACGCGGAATGGCTGTATGGAAAATGGATTTTTCCCTCACTAAAACGTTGTTTTGAATTTGGTTTTCCACTTTTCATGCCCATGCCACACTCACACAAACACACGCATGGCATGTTATCTCAATTGCGTCTTGTTCCTTTGGTTTTTGCTGCTGAGTTTTTGTTGTTGTTGCTGTTGGATAGTCTTTATCGTAACTGTTTGGGTGTTTTAATGGTGTATGCGAGAATGGAGTACCGAGTGGAGTCGGTGTGCGTTCCTGCCGAGCCTGTGCGACGTGTCGCTTGGCCCATCGTGATGATACAGCGCTGCACGGAAATAGACTTTTAATGGATTTAATATCATCATTCCGCTCACGAACGTGTGATTAGAGCAGACACAATCGATCACATTTAGCAGGATTATATTTTCCCTCCTCGGCGAGAGGTTTTCGGCTTGTGGATATGGGGATGGAAGAAAAACCCCGAGCGATTCGTAGTACGTGGTATGCATAGCCCACTGTTGTCAGACACAACCGGTGCCAAACGATGATGACGATAATCTGGCTCGTACTGCCAGATCGGGCGGGTAAGATGCTAGAGACAGGCTGCACAACACAAGCTGATCCCATGTTTGTGTATGGAATGCTTCACTTTTGTTTGAAATGAAACAGAAAACAATCGACCCCGGCTGGAGCAGTGCGGTGGTAAAGATTTATGGTTTTGCGATCCTAATTTAGGTGGAAAGTCATTTTCTTCATTTTTTTCTTTTGCTTTTGTATGGTTGTTTTTGTTTGTTCCACCAGAGGATGACAAATATCGACAGGTTTGGAAGGTGTTAGCTTAATTTATGAATGTACTAGAAGCGTATCTTGAGTAGGAGCCATCGTTATCTGGAGTGTTTTTCTAGAGTGTGAAAGTTAATCTGTTGCCCTGAAGATGTTTGTAAAAATAATTTGAAGTGGAATTAGAGACGATGCTACTGACATTACGTCTGGATGATCTTCGGTATGGTTTTCTAGTACTTAGAAGTGTGTACCTAATTTTATGAGTATGTGTGTGTTTAAATTATTTTAAAGAGTTTGCTTCTAGTCAAGAAGAAGTAATTGGGAATTGTTGGAAAGTGATAATTAGACACTATCACTACAAGTGGTCTTTCATGGAATATAAATAAATGCACACAACACGTTGTAGTATAATTAAATTTGTCTGTATTCTGAAAATGCTTATCGAAATATGTGAATAAGTTATCTACTACACATACAATAACTTCATTGTCTATGTTGTGTCCGGCACTGAATGAGTACTGAGATCTTTATAACTTCGTCTTCTTTGTCTGCTCAGGGTCGAGCACGTCGCCAAGACATGGCCAGGTCGTCAATCCGTTTCCAGGAAACTCGGTCTAGAGCTGCATTCCTCCATCCGCGGCTGCATCCAATCTCCGACAAGTTCGGCTCCACTTTACGTTAACTAAACACGTTAAATTGAAGCAAGACAACGATTTCTCGCTCCGTCTAATTACTGTTGAGTTGTGCTTCCCACACTTTTACTGAAGCTATGCAAAGTAAGTGGAAATTTTGCTTAATCTTTACATCAAAATGATTCAAATCAAATCAATCCAGTTTACATAATAATGTTGGCAATTTTTCTCATGTTTTTTGTTTCTCCTCGCTGGTTTACTTGTAAGTGCCACAATTCGTCTTTGCCAGTGAAATATCCACGATGTCGATGTTGATTGATTGGTTCCATATTTAATAAAGTTATTGCGAAGAATCGTTTCGAAACTGGCATCATTTGATTGGCCAGCCGGGCGGAATGGTTCCAGGTACAACAGTAGTCAACATCGCTGACAACAACAAACCACGGCAGCAATCCCCATTTATGTACCTCATTCATCAGCGTCGGAAGCACTGTGAGACAAATATGCATATAAATGAATAAATTCAGGAAATCAGGAATCAATTGGACGACTGGCTTTCCGTACAGTTGGAGGGGACAATATATACATATAGATATGTTTGTACGTTCGTATACGGGAGCATTTTACTAGCAGCGACGAACGAAACCCCGTCCAAACAGCACAGAGCTGAGACCGGATGAGCCATGAGTAAATCAACACAAATAAGCAATATTGGGTTATCGGGCAAATCCGCTTTACATTCCACCAATAACGTTTGTACCAACCAAAGAAGCAAGTTTCGCGTTCGACGTCGTCAACTACGCAACGAAAGGATGCTTACAACCGTTCCGGAGACGGTTACTAAAGTAAGGGGGCCAAACCAAAAAGAAAAAAATTGACAATTCAACGGTTTCACCAAACGTTGGGTACTGCATTCAGACTGGCAAAAATCGGAAAGTCTTTCACGTTTGGTGAGCGCGGCGTAGCCTTGTGTGTCGTTTCATTCGGGAACTTTTGCAACCCCATGTTGCTTTGCTTGGAAAAGCGGGGGTTTTGGTTGGGTCGGTTTGTGTGAAGAAAAACGGGCAAAATTGAAAACTAACGCTCATCGTTTTGCATATGTACCCGGGAGCTTGGTTCGTCGTTCGTCTTGTACGGTTTGAAGGTTGTTCATGTCAAATCGTTAACCGGATATATACAGGAAAATTGGTTCGCTTTCGGGAGGTTTTGTTCCCTTCTTTTCTCTTTCCGGGGAGCAAAACGAGCGCCAAAGTTTTCCCACTGTAACGCACGTTGTTATTCTTTCTAATCCAATCCAACGCAATCGACTACTGAGCGGGAGAACTGGCAAGTCGAGGAAGGAATGGTGAAGTTGTCTGGGTTTAGGAAGTCGTGGGTTTATTGAACTTTTGATGAGGCCTACTTCGGCTGACACGGTACGGTTCTTTGGTTGTTTGGTCGGAGTGTTTTGTTTGTGACACTTCTTTTGGCATGCGTCCTACTGACGGCTGACGAAGGAACGGGTTCGTTCTAAACGGGTTTGTTGCTTGTAAATACATGAAAATAAAGTTGTACACATTGGTGAAGGAAGAATTTCGATGGGTTTGTTTTGGAATGGCTAGGAATTCAATATTGGCTGTAGGGAGTTGTTATTTATAGGTCGTATTAAAACTATATTTATAAGCTTGGAAAACTGGCGATGCTTATACTCAATTGTACGTGATCTAATAAATATTACGAATGGTGTAACGGTGTTTGGGTTTATATTGATTGGAATAGCATAACTATGACCAACTTACTGGAGTAACTGAATAGTTTTGGGAAAAGGGCATCCAATTGTAAGAACAGATCATCTACATACGCAGAGTAAACATCTCTCAAGATATCTATAGGTACAGGCACCATCTGTGCATCTTAAAAAGCATTAACTTTGGAAAGATTCCATGACTCAGAAATATCCTTGGGAACTGAAAATGCTCTCGAAACCTCGAAAGTCGAGGTTTTATTCTTCAAGATCTATTTTTTAACGGAAAAAGATTGGTAAGAAGTTTTGAAGATTTGTATCATAAGATACACATCTTATGATCAATTTTGATTTTAACTTGATCGACAAAATGACGAGTATTGGACGAAAATATGACGAAGTCCATAACATAAGTCTTTTAGGAATTATGCTCTTTAATTTCCACCCCTCATATCATCAGAATATTCGAGAATCGCGATTGAATTAAAAATTATAATCACCGAAGCTTGCATGGGCGTGTCCTGGAAGTAGAGATTGAAGACATGCAAACCCATCTCCTCGACGAGTACTCTTGATGCTAGAAGAGTAACTACCTAGCCTAGTAGGAACTCATCTATACCCAAATCTGCCACATGTTAAAAATCCCATTGCATAAGCTCCGTTACGGCTCCCAAACGGCAAACGATGTAAATCATTCCGTTTTACAACATTTACTAAGGGTAACGAAGGATTAAGATGCCACACATATTCTACTCCAAATCATAGCACGATCTGTACCCAGCTCCATCAGCAAACACAAACTTGCTTCCTTAATCCATCGTAAGGCAGTCGAAACACCCCAAGTCTCTAGTACACACAAACCGCAGCAAGGTACCGAGCAAGGATAGCCAAGTATGGGGCGCTTATCCCTACGATTCAATCGTTCATGTAAAGTGTAAACACGAGCAAAGCGAAGAAGCAAAGCGATGCCAAATAGCGATGGAAAATGGTCCATGAAAGTACCGCTTTTGCCAGCGATGGCAATTTGGTGTATCTATTCGCGTAATGGTATGGCGTTACCCGGTCCCAAAAAACCCGCGACAGAATTGACCTGCCCCTCGGAACGCGCGTAGAGATGTTAGCGCGAACGATCAAATTATCGTGGTGTAATTGAACGTGATTAATTAAATATGGAAAATAGTGCGTTTGCTCAGTGATGCAATAAATGCAAAATAGCNNNNGAATTGACCTGCCCCTCGGAACGCGCGTAGAGATGTTAGCGCGAACGATCAAATTATCGTGGTGTAATTGAACGTGATTAATTAAATATGGAAAATAGTGCGTTTGCTCAGTGATGCAATAAATGCAAAATAGCTGTAAAAAAAGCTATGGTACCGTAGGTGTATGGGAAGGGAAATTTCATCACCTTTTTTAACGTGAAAAGGACCTAATAAAAAAACAACTCCCCTGCCTGACCGAAACCGAGAGTGGATCCCACCGAAACCAAAACCAATTCGGTGTGTGTTTGTGTGGACCAACCACGGTACGGACCACCGTACTGCACCGTATCGGAAGCTATGCTTTCACTTATGCTCAACGTGGCGAGAAAGTCAATTGTGTGGAAAATCATTACGACGCTCCATAAAGCCGGCCAGTTTCAGTTCGGGGCAGTTGAACCGGTGCGGAAAGATGCTGTATATTAACGCAGCAGTACCAGTATCTTCCTGCCATCGCTATGATAAGCGTACGTTAAGCTTCCCACGTTCTGCCACCGAACCGAGTCGGCTATTTGTTTGAACAATTAAAGTTTTCCAAACATCATCACTTGCTTCGTTCGCTTCGTGTTCGTGTCCGGGCGGTCCCGGCTCAAAAGAAGCTGTCAAGAAAGCTAATTCAATTCGTTCCCTTCCACCACGGGGTTTGGGCCACTTGGGCCGGAAACCGGTCACCACGCGGCAGTCGTTCAATGTTGATGAGCCTTGAAAATTGTCCAGCTCCCCGAAGTTATGAGCTGGGAGTGGCCACCGGTTCTAAATGAAAATGAATGGCGGTCATTAATCACCCCTCCAAATACCCGTGACATTGTGATTATTCATGACAGACGCCTTTCGAAATGTGCTACCTCAACCCGGTTTCGGTGGGTGAATAAATAGATGCACGTACCAGATGCCGTCCAATCATGTTGCGCCTTCCCGCCTCAAACGACTCCAACGAACGGCTGATTCGTTCTTAAGTGTGGTTAGTTTTTCGTACTATCAGCCCGAATGCAGGCCAGCTTCAGGTTGTTAGGAGGACTTTGGACGAAAAACAGAAAACTGGTCACTTGTAAGCCGTGGTCAAGCTGTGTCCCATCATCATGTTTCCATTACGGCGAAGCCCGGAGGCTACCGGGCACCCGGTGAGGTGCATATTCGAATGTGAAGATAGCGTCGATGCTTAGAATATCAAAATCTTGCCCCACTCAAAAGGGTGTGTTTGTGTGTCATGTGTGTATCGTTCGTCAGTTCTTGGATGTTGTTTTACTTCGAAACGCTCCTTCTCCCGGTACCGTTTTCCATCGGGACGATGGCCAGCATCTACAGCACAAGGGGGCGAAAGGGCTGTGTGTGTGACCCATAGTAAAATGGTACACTCGATGCTCGGTTAGGACAATAACAACACTGCTGACGACGTGCTAACATGAGTCATCATCATGCCCCGCTTGACAAGTGTAAATCGACCCCACGAGACCGGACGGAAACGGGAGGGCCGGACGAATCGTTTTCGGCAAGGCAAACAGGGTGAATAACGGGCAAGTTTACTGAAGGATTGACGGCCTCGTGGCGACGGTGCAGTTTTCCCGTGGCAAAAGACAAAACCCCGAGTACCCCTTGAATTCCATTTCCATGAATTGTGGGTGCCGCTGGGGAAGTGCAAGGGAAGCGGATTGGTCACGGAAATTGCAATCACGTACACAAATGGAGTGGTGTGCCGTTTTGTCAATGAGTCACCACCGCCGGTCAAGCCGATGGTGGACTGTTGACGGTTGACCTCCGGATGAGCATGTACGCTGATGGTACAACAGTGGAAATAATGGCCACATAATTTCACTGCGGTTCAACAAAGTGATCTTTTCGGCTGCGAGAGAGGGAAAGAGAGAGAGGGGGACAGAGAGTGAACATCAAATCAGTAGCCTTTTGAAGTGATTGTCACATCGAACCTGAGGCGGCAAACAATGCAACAAGCGCAATTTGTGCAAACGATTTGCATGGTTCATAAAGTTTTCATGACGAGTGATATTATTTATTGGACATACAGTGCCGGACTCGATCGGGTACCAATCAATGCAACGGTATGATTTTGTACGGATGTGAACCATTGATGGGAAATGTAGGGTTGGCGATTGGATCAAGGGAACAAGGTCCCTATGGTGCATACAGATTGATAACAGTTGTTTACTTTGTGCTTAATTGTATTGCACACACAACACGATAAGCACGCTGAGAATAATGTAATACAGAACGTAACTGAAAATAATGAACTAGAGAAGTTCCGATTAAGAAAGGAAAAACGATATATAACAAGAAGTAATTAATACTAACAATTGAAAAGAGTAATCTAAAATACAAAAAGAAGGAAATAACATAATAAAATAGTTAATAAAATAATAAAAGAGATGATTATTCCGGACGGAATGGAAAAATGAGACAAGAACTAAACGAGGAAAGGGTAATATTGAAATAAAAGAAAATAAAAAAAAAAGCATTAAAACTCTTTTGGCATTCGAACAAAGAGCCTTTCTGATCATGCGATTTGTTTTTTTATTCTACATGATTATACTTATATTTTCTTATATTTTTTGTATACGATGGCAGAATGATTAAATTCGCAACTATTTCTACCGGCGCGGTTTGTGTACCGCCTTCGAAAGGGTCACCACATTGTTACCGCCTTTCACTTCACTTTTCCCACGACCGCAACGGACGGTTAAGTGCTGCGTCTACCCAAAAATCCGAACCATTCGCAAGCATGCACAGCATCCGATTGTCGATCTGGCATCGATCAGCACGCGCCTGTCGTGTGGCGGCGCTTGACTCTGTGATCGATCGCAAATCTTTGAACATTTCTCGTGCACGGTAGACACCAGCCACTCACACCAACAACTATCGGTTTATAGTGTGTCGCATACAGTACTCTACCACGAATCACGCATTGACACGCGACTCGTCTAAAATTAGCCCATTTGCTCATGGTGAAAAAGATTCTGATCAACTGTGAGCCACCTTTAACGCTACCAAGGGGTTGCAAGTGCAGCAAATGGGAAAAATGTTTGCTACGAAAAAGCTAGGAGTAGAGATTGAGTCAGCTGGATGCAATGAGAATGTTCGAATGCACGCGGCACCGATAGTCTTCTGACGGAGAGACAATATGCATTTAGCAATAGATCACCGTAATAGCGTATGATGGATTGGAAGAGTAGCGATACAGCCCTTGGCATAAATTATGCAATGTTAGCCAAATGCACTTTTTCTCTACAGGAGCATGCTCAAATTTTGTGGACTGTTTGCCATTAGTTGACGATAATAAATGGAGCATCTATCCAGGTCCGGGAGTGCTCGGGTTTTGTGGTTCGGTATCGCGCTGTCATTGTTGCGGTTTGGCCGGTACATGATGGCGCAAGTAGTTGATGCGCAAATGCTCCCTCTCTTTCACCCATATTCTCACCCGCATTTGGACCTCCAACAACCGGGAGCTAATTATTGGAAAATAGTTGTGGCTAAGCGATAATAATTTCATTACTGGTAGCGTCACGCATATTGACACATTCAATATCGAAATCGGGTGTACAAAAGGGATGCATTTTAACGCAAACCCCACCAGCGTGGAACCATTCGGCGAAGATCTAATTATGTGGCTCCGTCACGGTTGCCACCATTCGGTTTGCTGTCGTCGGTGCATTGTGGGGGAAAAAAACTCCTCGATCCTATCGTAGATCAGGTACGCCACCAGTGTGTTTGGGGTCATCCACGTGGGTGTGTTTGCTGTATTTAGTCAAATAATGCACCTCATATTTCGGCATGCATCGCAAATCATTACCGCATGTCGGCGAAAAAAAAGCCCCACGCCAAAAACCCGTACCGGGTCTAGCTGCATAATGTGATTTATGCGTTCCGGTTTCCAACGGCCATCGGGACTTTGAATATTGAGACGGTTGCGCATCGACACGTTCCCGCAGTACAGCCACAAATCGGCACGCCACGTCTCGTCTCGGTACTCTAATGGAATGGGGTTGCTACTCTATACGTATAAGTAAACCCTGCAGGGAAAGTGTGATGGGGAAGAGAGATGTCATCATTATCATTGTCGGCCATCGGGTGCCGAATGGTAAATTTAAATGGAAATAAATGGCTACCCAATGGAGGATGCAAATATGCACCTCGCCGTGCTTCACGCACACACAAATACACGGGACTCTGTTTGCTTTGTAATCCAGCGGCGACCTCGTGTGCCTGGTTGGTTGGGATAACCGACAGAGAAATGTTAGCAAACGGACCACATGTTTAATTATGGTTGTGATCAATTTGTTCCGGGTGTGTGATGCATTATTGCAAATGGAGGACACAAAAAAATGAACTCACATGTTACCATCTAGTTTACCGTCAAACGATTGAACGTATATTGTACTGTATTTAGACTAATGGAGTGTATCATCTTTCAAAAGGTGACATTGTTTGAGTGTTTAGTACTCAAACTAACATAAATCATACTCGGTTCGTTGAGTAAATATTACACAGCGTTACATCAAATACTATTGGCTAGGTGATGAACAATACCTTGAAGAACCTTTTCTATGTCTCCTTACAGGTGATCAGATCGGAGGTTATGATAATTGTCATAAAACTATTTATTATTATAATTATTTTTTCTCATCTAAATAATTGTGTAGCTCAGTACAGGTTGAGACAAAACTTTATTCATATCTCAATATCAAATATTTATACTCTAATCTATGACTAATTTCCTAATGATCCACTAATCCGAAGCTTTTGGTATAAGTTAACCCAGATCCTGGCAAACACTGATAACGTAGACATTATTGGTTAAAGGATCTATATGAAAGTTTATCTAAGGATTGAGCAGGTAGTGCAACCTTGGCGATTTTTTTTATTTGTGAATAACGGCCTGGCCGTATTGATCCTTGGACATTATTGAAGCCCAACTTGGTTATGCCAATCGTCACGAATAAAAAAATAATAATAATAATCTCCAAGGTTTTCCGCTACCTTGAAGAATATTGTGAGATGTACAGGTAGGATAACACACTTTGGAGATCGTCCAAAACTTCCCCTACATATCTTAAGTTAAAGCATAGAACCGACAACAACATTGATGTTGAGATATGCGCTAGGATTCTGGATGTCAATAGGTCTTGCTAGAGTCTGAGGAAACTCAGACTCACTCAAAACACCAGTCGCTATGATCGAAGCTGAGATTATATAGATCGTTTATAGCTTCAGTACTAACATACGTCTCTGATACATGGACTCGGTCCAAAACTGACGAAACACTCTTAGCCGCATTCGAAAGGAAGAAGCTCAAAAGGATTGTTGCTCCCGTATGCGTGAAAAGACAATGACGAGCTCTCTGAGATGTACTAAGAATTTATAGAAGATGAGTTGTGAAGTCCTTATAGATGTGTCCACCAGAAAGGAATATTGGATTGGCAGACGATGGCACTCCTCTGAGAGCAATTTAGAGGACTCTTCAAACATGGAAAGATTGTAAAGATTGGGTTGTAGCGCCGGATAAGCAGGTGAGAGAGGTGAGTTGAATAAAAAAAGTAAAACTTCAACAAAATACAAGTATAGTAAGGTGAATGTGAGAGATATAATTCAAATAGCTTAATCTTCCTGTAAACTAAGTGCACCATTCGAAACACTATCCAATAACATTTAGATCATAAAACATGTGATACTTAAGCAAGACATAAATAAGACACTAATAAAACCATATCCGCCCTTAAGTACCAGTTTGTTTTTCCGAATGAAGACATTTTTCATACGCACTTCTGAACCCGATTACGGCTGAAGAAAATCAAATGCATAAATAAAAGGCCTATCCTGTGCCCCACCGGAACGGCACTGATTTACACTTACTCACACACGGCCACACGGACACATACAGTGAATCTGATCGTTTGTGCTGTGCCGGTGCCTAGATTTCCACCTCGTGTTGTTCGAGCTGAAGCTTTCAGAACCATAAATAACAAAATCAAATAATATTTACTTGGTGCGTGGTGGTACTGGGGCTGTTGAAATATGCACATTCTATCAGTTCAAATTATGCCGTTGTTAAATTCCATTCGTAACTCCCCACGGTGGTCCATGCGCACACCATCCATCCATCCATCTATCCATCATCCGTGAAGCCGTACGGGGCGCAATGGTACAATAAATTTTGTACAAAATAAAGTATTCACTGCCATTCACGCTGTAAAAGAACCCCATTGTGTGTGTGTGTGAGAGGAGGGAGATTTTTCTTTCCGGAACCTGGGGGTGAGTTTTTGGGTAAAACTTTACTTAGCTCAATAACCTTCTCAACACTGACGCTTTGCCGAATGCCGGTGGATACTTTTCGTTGTTGAAAGGGCTAAGTGGGATGGTTGGGAGGAGGAGAGAAGGAGGACGTTTTCTCACTAGCTTCTCGTATCACCGACAAACCGCACTCCATGATGACAGGTGAAAAGATCGTTTTAACCCTTGGAGTTTGTGCCTGGTGAGTTGGCCCGTCGAAGGATATGAAGCGCTATTGGGAAGGGAATGGGACGGGAGGTTGGAAAAAACCCAACCACCTGGAAAGGTGCGGATGGTTTGAAAGAACAAAAAAAGAAAAGCGAATTCAAACACTTCATACAAATAACGAAAAAAGTAACCAACGTTGGCGTAGTGTAGAAAAACACACCTACCTCATCCTCACTCACGGTGGTGCCACGGTAAGGTAATACTTTTTCACCAAATGAGCATTGCTAAAACAAGCTGGCATAGAAATATGTTTTTAATTAACGGCTTGACTGACAGGGCTACGGTAAATGCCTTGTGTGTCCCGTTTTGCTCGTTCGTTCCTGTGGTTGCGTTTGCTAAGGTCTTCCATCACAACAGGGCAACAGCAACGGCACTAACCGAAACAAAACAAAAAAAATCAAACCCCAAAGAAAAACAAACACAGCTACGTGCCAAAGAAATGGCTATCTACCCATTCTCATCGGAATACCAGATAGGCAGCGCTTTTTTTTCATTCGCATGCGTATCCTTTTTTGTTTTTCTTTTTTGCTGGTGTGCTGCGTCCCGGTAAGGTGTTGGATTTGGGTGAGTGGTGGTTGGACCATTTTTCGCCACCTTCGGACGCGGTTCACTTCCAAGCGCCGGGACACAACAGGCCCGGAACACGGACTTGTTGTTTGATTCGGTGATTTTGACAGCACGACATCCACTAGCAACGACCGGAACTGGGTGTATAAGTTTTTTTTCCTGCCTTGTTGTTTTCATTTCTGGCCGCTTTTTTTTGGTTTGGAAGCTTTCTTCTGCCCGAGAGCTACCGGTTCCTGACCTTGTCCCATAGCAAAGAACGATGTAGCTAATGGGTAGTATGGGAAACAGCGCTACAAGGGTGGACGCTTGCAAGGATACGCAGCATGAATCATGCAACGGTTGACCGACAAAATAAAATTATCATTTTAATTAAAGCGAACGGACACGGCGCGAGTTAACGGGCACAGGCGCGTACCAAAGCGCACGTTGTCGAGACCCCTGCAACCGAACCATGGGGACATCGCAGAAGTACGTGGGCTGTAATCCATTCTTTGCCCTGGATGCAACCCAGGGTCTCGTTGTTATGGTGTCTCTCTCTCGTCGGGAGACGGACCGACACGGTAGGGACGATAAATTATGTTTCACGAGCCGCACACTCTTTAAAGCGTATTCAAAAATGGTCATCATGCATGATGTAGATATTGTTGGCATGGTGATAAATGAACTGTGAATTTCATTATTATTACAGTATCGTTTTATACAGTACCGGCCGCGGGTTGGGACACTGTCACTCGTGACGCTTGCTTGACCGTTTTTCGTTGTTGGCGGGGAGTTGGATCCCTTTTTCGGCTGGCTCTTAATTAGTTTCATGCTGGAAGTGTACGCGCCAAAATGCGCTAAAATGCAATTTTATTTGATGTGAGGTAAGTTGTTGCATGTAAGCTCTACGGTGCTGGGTAATGAATTGTAGTTTGTTATAAAAAGCCATCATTTGTGTTTTATCTTAGTTTAAGTAATATTAGGAGCGTGAAATATTCACATAAAGTCTTTTATTTTGAAGTACTTATTTCCTAATAAGTTGTGTTAGTTATATTTAATAGCTTCAGAAGATTTGATATTAAATATCCAAATTAAAGTTTATCAATTAAAAATAAAAAATTACATAATTTTACATTTTAAATCTACCATCAGTACTGTAATCTATAAGCAACTCCCTTTGATCTCCATCTATTGTTACCTGATATATTTTTATAATCAATAGTCCTATTTAACTAATTTTTCACTGTTTTAAATAAATTATTTTTGGTTTTTAATTTGTTTAAAAATATTTATACTGAATAGATTTGCTTTAAATTCATTCTCCTTATTTCAGCATAAATTAAATGGTATGAGCAAATTTCATGCGAATTTCTAATTACACATAATCATTTATCTAATTGCGCTGTAGTTTAATGAAAAATCATATCAACAGAATGACCACGATTGTAAACCTCTCTTCGCATGCTTTGTAATTATTTTGCAATGCGTTAACCATTACCAGTGAATCGATTGTTTATTTTTGCGAGAAAAAAAACCCCTTTCCATCCCCGTTTCAACTTCCCACTTAGTAATTAATTCAAAACTCTCATTTTATCAACGCTTTCAATGGTGTCATTCATTAAATGGAAACTGTAACTCGGAAAACTCCTGGCTAAAACATAACACAAAACCAAATTAAAAAGACGATACACCAGTGCTGAAAGCAAAACCAACCAATCCCGATGTCGACGAGTTTTGGCTAGCATTACATTAGAGAGCCAGTTTTGATGTTCAAAGCAGGGAAGAAGAAAAAACACCAGAAGCTGAATATCAGAAAGGACACAGAAAAAAATGACATCAGCAACGCTGCGATGTTGGGGATGTTTAGCTTTTTTTTGCTCTTGTTACTTTTCTCACTCTTCATTGTTCTAGAAACGGTTGGATGAAAAGGGTTGACATGTTATTTTGGAATGCTGAGTGATTCATAAGATTCCATCAAAGCGCAACCCTTCTGGGAAAGGGTTCTATCGGGCTTATTAGTTTGGTGGAGTTGAAAAAGAAACATACACACATATATACGCACACATACATAAACCGACACATGTACACATTTACACACGCGGGGCAACACGGTTGTATACGCGGGTCAGACCAATGTACACTTGCACGCTTTAATGCGCATTCCTGTCCACGGTATGACACGGGCAGGAATTTGAATATGTATGACAATGCTTAAACTTTCGTATTTGGTGTTATCTCGAGCTGTGAAAGAAACCACTCCCCCCCCCCCTTGCCACTCGATGTTAGCCACAAAATGGGAACCAAATATTCAACAGTGTCTCGTTACGAATGATTATAAAGTATGTGGATATTGGATCGTTTCGGTGCAACACTGGTAATTGAACTCTCCTATATTTCCACTCCCTTTTAGAAATTGGGTAACGTTGTTGTAAAGCTTGCTATTGAGCACTGAAGGTATTATCAGAATTTGGAAATTGAATTTAATCGCGTGCAGGAAACTGTATCCTTGCAACTGAACCAAAAACATTAGCATTTGAACTAACTGAGCTGTGCTGTGCTGTCTGGTGGTGTTTAATGTCTAGCCAATATGCACAACACATAAAACGCGCTTCGTTCGAGATTAGGTTCCTCGCCTTGAGGTGTGTAAGTGTGATGAGCTGAATCGCACCGTTCGGCTTCGCACCATATAAGGCATTCAGGTAGGAAACAGCTGACCGATTTGGCGGCGCTTGGCACACCACTCATCAATAGCTAGATCTCATTCAATCCATATCGGGCCAGTCTCTGGCACTACGCTGCCACAAGGGGCGAAACACTGCAAAAGGCTTGACGCCTCGAATTCTCTGACAAACACGATCACGTCGAAACGAACACATCGAACACATTGGTTTGATTAGTATGCTATTTTGGTGACGTTTTCATCGGTCTAAACCTCGATTCTTCTCGTGTACCGAACGAGACACACCCCGCCCGGGGGACCGCCATTTGCCATGGGGGGGAGGGGGGGGGGGAAACCCGAACGTGCGCCGTCTTCGGTGCCGAAATCCGATCAAATGGGTGAGCTCTCCTTTTTGGAGCTATTTTTGGGGCGACGTATGGGACGGATGCAAGTGGATGCAGATATTTCGCAAACCAGCACGCACCTACGGAACCTTACCGTTCCGCCATGGTCGCCCGACGACGATACGATTGTTGTTGCGTTTGTCCGATCGACGAGCGATCCTTTAATGGTGATATGGTGATCGATCTTTACTACCGCAGTATATAAGTTGGCACGCGTCAGTTTTGGCTCTCAGTCACCGCCTTGTAGCTGTCGGTTTGTATCGCGTGCAGTATCAGTTCAGTTGAGGTGAGTGTGTCGGGTTATTTTTTTTTTTTGGTAGTGATACGACCGAGTAAAACACGTACCCGTTCTGTCTTCTGTACCTTCAACAGCCAGCCAGTAACAACACTCAAGCCTCAAGATGTGTGACGATGATGCGGGAGCACTAGTCGTGGACAATGGATCCGGAATGTGCAAAGCGGGTTTCGCCGGTGATGATGCGCCACGTGCCGTCTTCCCGTCCATCGTTGGCCGTCCGCGCCACCAGGGTGTGATGGTCGGTATGGGCAACAAGGATGCGTACGTGGGTGATGAGGCACAGTCCAAGCGCGGTATACTGACGCTCAAGTATCCGATCGAGCATGGTATCATTACGAACTGGGACGATATGGAGAAGATCTGGCATCACACCTTCTACAATGAGCTGCGTGTGGCTCCGGAGGAACATCCGGTGCTGCTGACGGAGGCTCCACTCAACCCGAAGTCTAACCGTGAGAAGATGACACAGATCATGTTTGAAACGTTCGCTGCACCGGCCGTCTATGTTGCCATCCAGGCTGTGCTGTCGCTGTACGCATCCGGTCGTACGACGGGTGTGGTACTTGACTCCGGCGATGGTGTATCACATACTGTGCCGATCTATGAAGGATATGCGCTGCCCCATGCCATCCTCCGTATGGATCTGGCCGGTCGCGATCTTACCGACTACCTGATGAAGATCCTGACCGAACGTGGCTACTCGTTCACGACCACGGCCGAGCGGGAGATCGTGCGTGACATTAAGGAGAAGCTGTGCTACGTTGCGTTGGACTTTGAGCAGGAAATGCAGGCCGCTGCCGCTTCTTCCTCGTCCGAGAAGTCGTACGAATTGCCCGACGGACAGGTCATCACCATCGGCAATGAGCGTTTCCGTGCTCCGGAAGCACTGTTCCAGCCGTCCTTCCTCGGCATGGAGTCGACTGGTATTCATGAGACGGTGTACAACTCGATCATGCGATGCGATGTTGACATCCGTAAGGATCTGTACGCTAACAGTGTCCTGTCCGGTGGTACCACCATGTATCCGGGTATGCTTCGTTCATTGGACGATCGTTGCCGAGTGTGTTGTGGAGATGGTTACTCAAACCCGATCTTATCTTGCAGGTATTGCCGATCGTATGCAGAAGGAAATTACCTCGCTTGCACCGTCGACCATCAAGATCAAGATCATTGCCCCGCCGGAACGTAAGTACTCCGTGTGGATCGGTGGTTCCATCCTTGCCTCGCTGTCCACCTTCCAAACGATGTGGATCTCGAAGCACGAGTACGACGAGGGTGGCCCAGGAATTGTGCACCGCAAGTGCTTCTAGGGTGTGCAGGAGTTCCTACACAGAATCAAACCAAAAAACCAAACCAAACCAAAAAAAAAAAATCTCACCAGAATATCCCTCCTATATTCCGCCCGCGGAACGGAATGCTCATGCGGTGTTGTCTCTTTTTCTTTTTACATTACATCGTTATATTTTTTTTAATCTGAAATTGTACCATCTTGGGGAGTAGAGCTAGCGAAGTAAATATATCTTTTTTGATTACATCACGGGTGTTCTGTACGAACGGGGGTGGGCGGACGGTCGGTCGCCATGCTCGATGTTGCGAGATACCCCGAGCGGTATAGTTGCTGAGAAATGATAATATATTGGAACTGCAGGGTATGTAAATTATATCACCACCGGGGACAAACTCGTTTGTCTCTAGACGTTCGAGAAACGGGCGATTTTTTGTTTGAAGAAGTAGGTACACTCGCGTACTTTTGCGATAAGCTTCCTTTCGGTAAGACGATATGAACTCACCGTACTTCAACAATTGTTTCTTTTTCATCCATATGCAATAGCTGCTGGCATGAGCAGGAACAGCATGTTCGTGTAACTATTTCATTTTTTTTTGCTACTCATCAATGAAAATTGATTCTTCTCCCGTTGGAAAACCGTTCGTCGAAACAATAGCACGTGAAAGTGTCTCGAGGAACGAAAACCTTCGACCAAGTTCGAGCATGTCTTCGATGAGTTCTCGTTTGCACCGAATAATGCTAATTTCATGTAGATGACTTTCTACCCGACAATGCGACTGTATGCTGTGTGCTTATGTGTGTAAAGGGCCATGGTACTGTGTCGTACGCCATTTCGCATTTTGTGCACTTGTTTTCTTTATTCTTAGCCACGCAGACGTATTCCTGTGTACACATTTGTTTTCCCTAATTCCACTACACTACTGAGGGCAACGGAAATTGGCGAATGAAAACAAGCGATACCTTTTTCAGGAGCGACATCTCATCACGGCAGGAACGGTGGAATTTTTACTGTCCCGCTTTGCTATAAGACATTTTCTGCTTGTTTTGTGCGTGGCATTAGCTGTGCTGCTGCTGCTGCTGCTACTACATTTATAGAAACGCATTCGCATTTGATGAAAGCATCGGTGGTACAGTTCAATGGTGAATGCACTCAGCTACGGTGTGTGGCTGATGCTGCTGATAGAGGGTATTATAATGATGGGGTTTTGTTCTGGATTTGTAACAGGCACGCCGTAGCTGGTGTGACAGTGCGCCACGAAACGGAGATCGTTAAACGGAAGGTTGAAAAGTCAATGTTAAATCATTCGGGTGCAAAAGTTTTCAATCGTCAGTGTGCGAGTGAAGTTGGGGGTTTTGAGCATTCCTAACATTTTAATCAAACAAATCAAAAAACACCGTCCGTGGAGGGAGACAGTTCTGGAGCCATTGCACTGTTTGGGCAAAAGTTTCTAAATGCAGAGCAAACCGAGATCACACCATTCAACTCTAAGTGAACCGTCTGTAAAACCCATCAAAATGGCAGTTAGTTTCAAACATTCAGACAACAATCCGCAAGCAGATATGAAAGTGATTGAACCGCACGGAATGAATGGCGCATTTGGTTGTACATAAAGAAAAATTGTGCTGATTTAAACTCAACCCGCGTAGAATTGCAATGTGTTTTTTTTTGTTGTTGTCTCTTCGTTCCTTCGTTTTGCTAAGCACCTAGCTTCACCAGCACCATTCATCGCAAACATCGAACAAAACTTTAAATCCAATATCGGTTTGTCAGTTCTGATTTACGTTTTTTTTTATCCAAAAACCCATCAATTCGTGGCCACATGGTAAAGCCGCGTGTCAGCCACGATTGTCAAAAAATAAAATAATTTTGCCTTTTTAAACGACTTTTCCACACCCATCCTCACGGGAGAGGTTAGCGTTTTTTTTTGTTACTTTGGAGGTGCTTCACTTGAGTGGTGCTTATCTCTTAGTGAGCGAACGAACTTCAGCTTCGATCAACAAAACCGTAATCCCTTCCCAACGCAATCTGAAGCGACTCCCCGTCGGTTCCGACGGGTAATAAGAAAAAGTGAACCCATTTAGCTTTATTGTCCTTGGGTGAGCATGCTCGGCGTTACTGTTTGGGCACTCATATGCTCTTAGGAAATCTGTGCCATAACACTGAAGACGATTATAATGAAACTAAGACGACGGTCGCAAATATTACTGTGCATGGTATGTGAAACGGAGGAAAAAAAAGAGCCAAATTGGAATATGGCAGGATTACATCGTTCAACCACAGAAAAAAAGCTTGTGAAGAGTGTCTTGGTTTGCTGGTAACTAAACAGAATTATCCATTAATACAAAGACTCTCGATTAAAATTATTATTTAATATAAGTCTGGAATAAGACTCAGTTTTTTTTATATCCTAATTTAGTCTTTAATGCACTCACTTTCAAATGATAAATTTATATCTCTTTTTATCAAAGATATAAATTCCAACCGCTGGCGATGGTCATGAATAAATAAAACAATAAAAATGATCATGAATCTTGCAAATAAATCATATTACTGTACGCTTTTTTTACGCTCTTCAGCATGCTAAAAACAAATACTGTCTGCAGTTTTCAACCCAACTCCAATCAACGAATGCATTTTTTATCATCATATCTTTCCATTGCTACACTCCCTGGCTTCATTATGGCACGTTGGCAATTGCAATCCAACCTTCATCAAGGCTATTTGGTTTGGTACGGTGTGCCAAAAATGCGCTTCCCTTCGGATGGAAATGGTATCGGCGAAGTAGGAGCGGTAGTAACAGTGTTGGTTTTGGTTGCCTCATCGGATTCACCACAACGGAAATGGGACTGTCCTTCATCATTTACTTGGGATGCGCGTGAAACGAAAATAAAAGACATTCTAAGAATCCGCCATCTCTCCTCACCAACTCCATCAACCGTAAAGCACATTGCTTAATCAATGAACTTGTGCTTGAATTATGCAAACCCCCAAAGGACCTCCCGAGGAACGGGGGCGGGAGAGGCAAACGATAAGAGTGGCCTGAACAATTTTGGGGCATGTTGTTTTTTTGTTGTTGTTCGTTGTTGTCTGTTTGTTTTGCAACCATTTTCCACCACCGAAAGACACTTAAGGTTGGGTGGGCAATTTCGGCAGAGGTGCTGAACGAAAGTCGGTAATACGGGTTGAATTAAACTTTAACAATTTTCCCTCCTTTAGTGCGCGTCCACTTTGTGCTGTGTTCGGCACGAGGTGGAGTTTATTTTTAACCAGCAAATAGTGACTAATACATTGAGACCCCGAAGCAAGCTAGCATGAAATCAGTTTAGCAAATGTTACTACAACTTTCAATATTTTGTTTCTGATTTCTCAAGGCTATTTGCAAACGGATGATGAAAAGCACGGTGTAAATACGGACTCGGTGGAGACTGGTTTTTATTTATCCGAAGCATCCGAAAACGGAACAAATTCTTGCAACATTCATAAATCATGGCTCGCCGTAACAACGTGTTGCTTAGCGTAATTTATCATAATTAGACTTTTGCTTTATTTGTGCCTTTGAAGGAAGTAAGAAATGAAATTAACTCTCCACCGTAGTAAGGAGTGGATTATTCAAAACTGAAGTTTGTTTGTTGGTTTTACGAAAAGCTACTTTGAAGTTTGATACATTCTCAGGGAAGTAGGACATGAGAATACTTAAAGTTCACGGCTGTACTTGAAAAAAGGAAGCTTCCATAATATTGGCGTATTTAAGACTCCCTTTCAACAAGAGCTTCTCTTCATGATGTATATGATGAAAATAGATTAGCGTTAATTCCAGTACCAATCCACACATTTAACACGCGAGCTTTAAATGATGCAACTAAAGCCCCAACAAAACGAGTCCAGTCGCTCAATAATGTGCATTCCGCAAAATCATTAGTGCAACGATGGACAGCATCGCTTCAGCTGACAAATGCATTTTCAACCGAACGGACCAAACCTCCACCAGGAACATCATTTGCCTATTGTGCATGTCCTTCAACTCGGCCCAAGCCCGAGTACTGTGCGGAAAAACGGTGAGGACATCGCGGCAATAACAGCACCAGACTGATGACGCATCGCTGCTGACCTTGTTTACGCTGGCAGCCGTGTTTTAATTCAGATTGAAANTCATTAGTGCAACGATGGACAGCATCGCTTCAGCTGACAAATGCATTTTCTACCGAACGGACCAAACCTCCACCAGGAACATCATTTGCCTATTGTGCATGTCCTTCAACTCGGCCCAAGCCCGAGTACTGTGCGGAAAAACGGTGAGGACATCGCGGCAATAACAGCACCAGACTGATGACGCATCGCTGCTGACCTTGTTTACGCTGGCAGCCGTGTTTTAATTCAGATTGAAACTAATGTTAAATTGCTTAAATAAAACAACCGGAAAACATAATCTGCTCATTAGGAGCGACGCCTGTGACAGTTTGCAAATGAGCTTGGCTTGGGTAGGAAAAACCACTCATTTTGTTACGCTTTTCCTGCTGTACAAAAGGAATGCCGGTGGTGGTGCCGGTTAGGAGGTAAAAAGGGGAAAGGAAGTAGTGTGTTCTTGAAAAAGCAAGGGGAAGTTCCGGCCATCATCGGATACCGGTTCGGTGCAAAACGGAAAAATGGAAATGTGTCAGTCAGAAGAAACGAGCGATGCGGTTGGGAAGAGCATCAGCATAAACCCACTCTTTATGGTACACTACGCTTACCATTTTTCTCAATTTCGCAAACATTCAAAGCTGAAAGGCAGCTCAATTATCGTTGGCGTTGGCATAGAGCGTTCGGGTGCCGCTCTATACAGTTTCCGTGGCTTACGCTACTTCCGCGTGCTGCTGCTGCTGCAAGCACGTCTCCACGCATCCGAGCAAGTGCGTCCGAGTGCCGAAGACCCCCGGTTGTTGGGAGTTTCCTATATCCACGCTATAGTTCCTACCCGGCTTACGCGCCTGACAAGATAGCGAACTGACATTGGCTGTGTCGCCGTGGTATGGCTGGCATACCAGCATTCTAGCCCTCTCATGTTCCCGGCATCATCTCAGCCGACATTTGGCTTAGCCGACCGTGGTGGATTGTGACTGGAGTTTTTTCTCCCTCTTTCTCTCTCTATTTCTGTTCCTGCTAGATACTTAGAGGGAGCCAGAAATGGGGTAAAACAAGACAGCAAGTGTGGAAGAGAAAATCATGCAAGACGCAAAGCACAAAGCTCGTACAAGGAATATCCCTAAAATAGATTTTCTCCAAACTAGTCGAGTTGTTGGGCGACTTAAGCGTTGAGAGTGGAGCTGTGTGCTGGTGGAAAGCTTTTCGGCCATCGTCGTCGAGCTTTAGCCGTAAAGAATATTTTCCCCTTGCCTGCCTGCCCCGATGGTGGATGGAAAAATCTTTTGCATAATGCAAAATAAACAGACATTCTTTATGAGCAGCTGTTAGTGCCCGGCAAAACAGTGGCAAAACAGCATTCCCGGAGTGGTGAGTGTGTCGCGTAAAAAGGNAAGCACAAAGCTCGTACAAGGAATATCCCTAAAATAGATTTTCTCCAAACTAGTCGAGTTGTTGGGCAACTTAAGCGTTGAGAGTGGAGCTGTGTGCTGGTGGAAAGCTTTTCGGCCATCGTCGTCGAGCTTTAGCCGTAAAGAATATTTTCCCCTTGCCTGCCTGCCCCGATGGTGGATGGAAAAATCTTTTGCATAATGCAAAATAAACAGACATTCTTTATGAGCAGCTGTTAGTGCCCGGCAAAACAGTGGCAAAACAGCATTCCCGGAGTGATGAGTGTGTCGCGTAAAAAGGGTTTTTTTTTTCGCCTAGCGCGAGTTTTGCATCCAACTGACCTGATGGTTACTAGTTCCCGGCGGGGGGAACAGAATAATAAGAGCTCCAATGAAGAGTTCTGGATTTGGTTGTATCCTACTCCGGTTCTTACCTCTACCCCCAGCCTGCAGGCGATGGTAGAAGATTCAATCGAGGAACGTAATTTGTTGGTTGACTTTTTGGAGCACTGCGGAAGTATGCAACCTCGCGGTAAGCGGACACAACAAGACACGTTTGTAGCAGAGTTGGTTAAAAATTCTTAAAACATAATCACCTCACTGTGGAACGGGGTTTGTCGGTGTGTTGTTGTCGGGTGTTGGATTGGGGTCTAAAGACATGCCTTTTTGGGGAAGATAATGCTCCAACAGGCACCCAACAGCACCTCACACAAAAACAACAGATTAGTGCTGGACGAAAGTTTCCGAAACAGTGGCAGAACAATACGCTTGCCTAAACTTTTCCGTGCCACTGTAAATGTAAACAAATTTGTTGTGTTTTTTTTGTTTACAATTCGAATAGGGTTGGGAATAGCTGCTCCGGGTTGCACGATAAAAAGGATGAAAAATGAATGATGTTATTGTAAAGTAAAAAAGATTTTGCACATTTTTTTTGCTTCGCTAGCGAAGTTTCTCTGGATGGTAATGCTGTAAGACGTTTCGTTTTGGTTGTGCATAAGTTTGGAAATAATTCATAGTATAAAACCGCTAAACTGTTGATAAAACCTTTTGCGTTTTGATTAGAATGGAGAGCTGAAGTTAATTATTGAAAGGATTCAAATTTCCGACCTTTGAAAAGTTCAGCCACTAGTGACTTTTGTGCTTATCCGAAAAAAATTAAACTATGCTAATTATTCAATAAGTCATTATTAAACAGATTTTATAAGAATTATACAGTGGTGGTGAAAATACGGGATCCATAATTTTCTAAAAAAAGGTTTAGCAGATAAGAGTATACAAAATAGTTTAAATTATTTATTGTTTTGGAGTATTGATAAGAAACTTGAACTTTATGTACTTTACATCTTAAATATATATTTAAATATTACAGAAAGAAGGTAGAAATTACATTTCTTATTCTTTAAAATAACAACTTGCCATAGCGCAATCATTTATGCTTCTGTTATCATAAACATTGAACTGAAGCCAGGAAAATTGCATCAAACATTCACGCCGTTCGCTTTCACCCGGACTCGTTTGTTTGGCTTCGGCAA
>CM028125.1:31604507-31647478 GCA_016254315.1 Anopheles parensis
GAAGTATGCAACCTCGCGGTAAGCGGACACAACAAGACACGTTTGTAGCAGAGTTGGTTAAAAATTCTTAAAACATAATCACCTCACTGTGGAACGGGGTTTGTCGGTGTGTTGTTGACATGCCTTTTTGGGGAAGATAATGCCCTAACAGGCACCCAACAGCACCTCACACAAAAACAACAGATTAGTGCTGGACGAAAGTTTCCGAAACAGTGGCAGAACAATACGCTTGCCTAAACTTTTCCGTGCCACTGTAAATGTAAACAAATTTTGTTGTGTTTTTTTTTGTTAACGATTCGAATAGGGTTGGGAATAGCTGCTCCGGGTTGTACGATAAAAAGGATGAAAAATGAATGATGTTATTGTAAAGTAAAAAAGATTTTGCACATTTTTTTTGCTTCGCTAGCGAAGTTTCTCTGGATGGTAATGCTGTAAGACGTCTCGTTTTGGTTGTGCATAAGTTTGGAAATAATTCATAGTATAAAACCGCTAAACTGTTGATAAAACCTTTTGCGTTTTGATTAGAATGGAGAGCTGAAGTTAATTATTGAAAGCATTAAAATTTCCGACCTTTGAAAAGTTCAGCCACTAGTGACTTTTGTGCTTATTCGAAAAAAATTAAATTGTGCTAATTATTCAATAAGTGATTATTAAAAAGATTTTATAAGAATTAACCAGTGGTGATGAAAATACGGGATCCATAATTTTCTAATAAAAGCTTTAGCAGATAAGAGTATACAAAATAGTTTCAATTGTTTATTGTTTTGAAGTATTGATAACAAACTTGAACTTTATGTACTTTACATCTTAAATATATATTTAAATATTACAGAAAGAAGGAAGAAATTTCATTTCTTATTCTTTAAAATAACAACTTCCCATAGCGCAATCATTTATGCTTCTGTTATCATAAACATTGAACTGAAGCCAGGAAAATTGCATCAAACATTCACGCCGTTCGCTTTCACCCGGACTCGTTTGTTTGGCTTCGGCAAAAGCTCACATCACCATTGAGGGACCTTGAAAGAGAGAGAAAAAAAAGGAAAGGCACGCACCCAATATTTGGACTTTGTAAACTTTTTTGCCGTAAAACGCAATCAACCAACCAACCATCGTTCGTTCGATGTTTTTCGCTTGAGGAAAATGGAAAACGCCTGCCAACCATGTTCTATATTTGTTTCGTAACATGCTTCACCAGGCGAAGATACGCCTGCGTCTTCCAAACGGCTAAACGGAAGCACTGATCTTGGCGCGTGATTTAATTCGAACACATTGAATGAAAATTTAATATTTTAATTCACACACAAATAAAATACAATGACCGTAGCAAACGTGTTGTGCACACGGTATGACAGCGATATGTCCACGATTCGGCAGTCCGCTGACCGTTTTGTGCTGAAGCGAGCGAAACGGTTTTTGCATAATCCATCGCGTGTTTTTTCCTCCCTATTTCGGAGGTCAACAATAAGGCGCTACTGAAATGAATTTCCGAACGAAATTGTGTTATTGAACACAAAGAATGGAGGCGAGCTTAGCCTTGCAATGTGTACATAATTCAATAGGCAAAACTTTGTGACAACTGGATGAGTGCAGCTCATGGTGCAAAAGTTCACATTTCTAATTGCCCCACAAAATGTTTTGACACGATACACATCAGTATCATTTTAGCTATCTAAAACATACATTCCATTCATGTGGTCGATTTTTTTTGTCGCTCGTTGAACAAACAAAAACTGCAGCTTTATCGATTTACAACGGCAACAGATGTAACGGCGTGTTTGAAAAGGGGTGTGAACAAATCATTTACATGCAAAACCTCTGACAAATGACCAACGTTGACTAATCATCACCGTGCAAACTTAGCATAATGGTGCATTAATGTTCAATTAATTTGACGTACTTACCGCAAATTATTACTTAATTGCCTGATTGCATATTCATCAACAAAGCGGAGGCGAGGTGCAGCGTGCTGTGGCCTCTAATTAGCGCAAAAGGTAGGCAAAACCGAACGGCCCAAACCTAATCATTTGATCAGTTTTGCAGCATCCTGTGGTGCATGCGATCGGATCGGTGGATGGGAGTGGGAAAGCTTTTTTATTCAACACTGAAATTTAAAAAAATATCTTTAAATAGAACTCAGGAATGCGGTGTGCCAATTTTATAAGCTTGATCTTTTTAATTGACTAAGTGTTGACTAATTCTAAGTGTTACTGTTCGGGGGGAAAAAAAGTTTATATTCATTCGCATGCCTCCGCCAAACATAAACAGCAGGAAAGAATTCATCATCCAACAATCGACCGTGAAATGCCGTAATATCGTTACTGAATGTTTTATGAGCCTGTTTACGAGCTCAGTAAAAATACCTTGGCCCGGGCAGTTTGTGTCATCATTGATAAGTTTTAATGGGCCATCGGTAGGCCTCTTGACCGCGCACAGGTTTTTTTTTGTGGAATAAACCTCGAAGCATCCTCACTGCTCCGGTGCCGGAACACAGCGACGACGGTAGATAAAGTTTGGCGAAACTTATCGACTCGGCCCGGGGTTTTGGTTCGTAGCACGTAGCCCGATAGTGTTTGCAGTTCGGCCCACTTTGATGTTGGGAGGATGGGGCACAACATGTAACGGAACTTAAAGCGGATTAATTAAGTTCTCCAAAACCGCTTACGAAAAGGAAAACATTCTCCCGGCATTTACATTTAACAGGGCCTGGTTTTGTTGGCTTTGATCCGGGCGAGATAATGTGACGGTGAAGGGTGGTGGAAGGATTTTTTTTTGTGCTTCATATATTTACTAGTCTCTACAGTTTGCCTAACGATGGAGACGAAAACTTAAACTAGGATGGGCCCGTACAGTGATCTGGCGCTTGCATGAAGTTTTTGATAAGACCTAGAGCGTTTTGCTTTATGTACCTCTGGGGAAGTGGTTTAGTGCTAAAGTTAATAGCACTATCGTTAAAGTTCTTTTCGAGTCAATTTCTCGTGCGATTGCCTTTGCGGTTGTCCGGGCTGGACTTTGCAGGATTGATTTTATGGCTTTTACGATAGGCTTCGGTTTGAAATTGAAGCAGTATTTAGGTGAAATATGTTTAAGTGCATCATTGACCATGAAATGAACTAAATTCTTCGAATTGCAAATCTGGATATCGTTCAAAAGGCTAGCGAGTCAGCTCTAATGCTTGTCTTCTAATATTGCATCATTGCAAAGGTTGGCAGTTACCTGGTCGCTGAAGGTTCTGAGATTCTGAGGACAATATCTTTTAAGTTGAAGTCAATATACTTGAATTAGGGATTTTTGGAAACATGGCAACATAGTTGCCTCTTCGTGAGAATATGGAAGGCATCATGTCCATCACATCCTTCAAAGTTTTCTCGCAGAGGTACTCAAGATACGTCGATCGTCTAAGAGATACTAAGGTGCTTAAGATATGGGTTAAATGGGTTAAGAATGGGTTGCTCTGAAAGCTAGAGAAAAAGATGATGAAAAGTGAGGAGCTGAAGAAAATAATTCATGTGTATACGTCGGTCAGAAATAAACTGAACTTTTACCTTTTACCTGAACTTTACCTGAGCTTACTGTTATTGGGGCATTATTACGAGGATTCTACCGCCTGAGGCCTTACTGAGATACGCCAGAATTGCAAGACCTGTTAGATCGCATACACATTAACATTACACCTAGAACGTTGCGAAATTGCCGACTACTTTTTACCGACATTACCGGTCTGGCCAGACAAGGATAACGAGCATAACGACCCGATGACCGCGGTGGCACTTAAATTCAACCTTAGCTAAGACGATTTTGACGAGGACCTTTCAAGAAACTTAATCCAAGACGACTCTCTACCGCATGTAATTGTACTCTTCAGGTTAATATGTAAGCCAAGTGATAAGGCCAGTCTGTATCGCAAATCGCTTGAAATACATTTACGAATACAAATTATGGATTGATTTTAATTTTAATTTCTAAAAAGGCCGCAAAAATTAATTGAATGGCGAGGGTTCTCGACCGTGAGGGGTTTAGAGTACTTCAGCAGTTGAAGATCTTGAAGCTTAGGTTGTAGTGCCGAATAAGTAAGTTAGTAATTATTTGTAAAGCGAGTTAATACTTTTGGCGACGATTGAATTGATCGTGTGAAAAGGCCATGATCTACTATGACATTACGTCAGAGAGAGGACAGAGGAAAGAGTGAACCCAGTCCTACATATTTATTCCCAAGATACAGGGAAGCGCCAATTATCCGGGTACCTTTTATCCGGCTGTCCCATTATCCGTGCAGCAAGGAATTGACAGTCCCGAAGGAGGATTGACATATGATATACAAAACCAATGATGGCAACAAATAAAAGCTTCAATAGGAAATGATATAATTTGCTCATATTTGAAAAAAAAAACATATTTATTTTGCAAAGTGTAAATAACAAAATTAACATCTAGTTTTATGAAAAAAGTGTACCCGTTACAAACTAAACACTAATATTTATCAATAAAAAGAGTTGTGCGTATTATCCGTGATATTTGCTTATCCGGCAAGGATTGATATCCGGCTCGGATAACCGGCGCTCCACATACTCCCGTATGTCCAAAAAACTGTTTAAAATCAAAACAAAGTATTGTTCAAGATTGAGAATAATCAGATTTAACAAACAAATTGTACTGGGAAATGTGAGTAACTCTTGTTTTTTTAGTGTTCTGGCCAACAATGTCAACAGTAACATTTGAAATGATAAATCTACCTTTTTCCTCCGCTACGCAGAAGCGCCAACATTCCATCTTTGTCAGGATAAATGCAACGTAATAGACTCACAAGATGGACAACACAACCAACACCGAACCATGAATGCAAAGTCGATGCATTAATGCTACTTTAGTTGAAAGCCGTTACGGGTTTAAAGCAAAAAAAAAAGTCATTTGATTTTTTTTGCTCCTATTTCCCTATGTACTTTGTGTTATGCCCCACTAGGTTGGGCCGTGGAACACATCCTCGCTTGGCTCGGCGATCCAAGTAGCTCCCGAACCCGAAAACCAATGGATGTGACGACGTTCGGACGATGCCTTACGGCTTTCTGCAAATGCAAAAAGCTCATTCTTCATCCGGGACCACGAGTGTTCGTTCGTGTTCGCTGGTCGCTCGGTTCCAGACAATCGCCGTACCACGACGTAGCAAAGCGGCATAACGTGATTTTAGTTATAATGGAATTATTTCGTGAAGATTATGCAAATCTGCTCAAATGCTCTTTGCGGCTGTCTTCGGCAGCGATGCAGCCATTGTCGGAACGGGAACATACACCGGTCCTGGTGCAGCTCGGTTGAAGGGAATGGCGATTATGTTTTAATGAGGCAGAAAGCAGTCGGTCACCGTAGTAAGTTTAAGGCTTTGTGTAGTGTTTGTTTCACGGAAGGACTTGCAAAACCGAGCGGTTCGCAAGTAGCAAGCATTATCCAAATTGATAGTGCTGCTTGGGAATGAATGGAAAATGGTATTGTAATACAATTGCCTTCAGGAATGTTCAACTACGCTGTACAATACACGGACCGGTGGGCACGATTTGACACGACCCAGACATTCAAGGTTTGATTACACTTCAAAAGCGTTCATCAAGAGCTTCAAGTGAGATACAGAAATTTACACGCAGACCTGTAAAAAAAACCGCTCACCCCAAGCAACAAAACCAAAAATCGAATTCCAATCCGTCATATCCAACATCAAACATTATGTTAACCTGGCTGGCCGGATTATTTGTTGCCATTCGGTATAAATTAAATTAAAAATGCAACATTGATGAAATCAACAGCAAACTGATGGTTTGGCTACTGTTTGCTTTAGCGATGGCTCATCATCCAGCTGAGGTTTCGTTGCAGAACGTCCTTCCGCAATGTGTCCCTTCCGCTGGGTGTTTTTTTTTGTTGCTTTGTTTTCATCCAATCTTCTGTCCCGAATCCGGACACACCTGAATAAATACAAAATTATTTAACAATCGTTTATTAATTCCCATATCATTGGTACCGTTTTCGATTGGTAGGTAACCCCGTTGCCATTGGTTTTTGGTACCACAAGCCGCACACACTGCAACAACATTCGGAACCACATCACGCGATGACCACCGGTGTACATCATTATTGATCGCCGTCATGCTTACCGTTTGCAAGCCACTTTCATTGCTATTTCGATTTTGGGGTGAATAAATTCAAACCACCCCAATGCTGCCTCCCACCCCGTTTGGTGGGGTGCCATTTGCTCTAGCATTTTTGGGGGGAAGGAAAGATGACCTCCAAATGCAGTTGCATTTCCGGAATGCACTCGAACACCAACCAAGGGTAGATGGCAAAGCAAAACGATAGGATAATTTGGTGCTTCGATAATAAATAACCGCACCGCTCCGATGACGACCGGTCGGACGTCGGCGGTCCACGGTGTGTGTTGGGTGCATTTGAATAAATATTTGTGTGTTGCGAGAGTGTCTGCGAGGCGGTAGTGGTTCGTACATTTCGGGAAGTGGAATAATATGGGTTGAATGAGCTTGCAGTACGGTTAACCGAGAATTAATAAACATTGACCACAATGCGTGGTCACGAGAACGTATCGATACCCGCTGCATTTCATTGCGTTTTAATGAGCTATCTTCCGGTGTGAGTGTTGCATCGGTTGCACACGAAACGATCGCTTCAGCAGCAATCATTTTGATATTATTTTAGTTCGCTGCTATGGAGCTTACAACCTTTTATGGGTTGAGGCAATGAGGTTTGCTCAATTGTACCATGCCGCGGATGGGAATGAAGAAAGGTTGTGCTGAAGCACTTCAATCGGCACTGGTACACGATGACCTTGAACCATCTTTTGTGTTGGTTGGTTTTCTATTTCGAAATTTTCATTTTCCCACACCCACACTATCGCATAACGCTTCAATCGAAAGAGATTAGAGTTTGCCAGTCTATTAATATTCATTTTAAAATCTTATCACTCCTCGGAGGCCACAGCACAATCAACCGGCGGGTTTGTAGCACATCTTGCCTGTGCGAATGGGTATACACCTTCATGAACTTAATCTTTCCCACAGGTATCTTTATAGCTCACCGATAAATCGCCAGAACCAGAACGTCGGTTTTTCCACCGTAGACGGAATACGCTGGGAGGAAGTGATTAGTGTGCACGGTTGGGCGAATCTGGTAATTTATCGTTCTGTCTAAATTTTCCCAACAACATTATACTGCCGGGAAAAGAAAACAAACGTCTTTTCCCCACGCTTATATACGAATCTCTCAATAGCTTACGATGACACAAAAATACGCACCGAAACGATGGAAAATTGTGAAGCTGTATATAGACGAAAAAAGGCGAATGTTTCGATTTTCTAAATGGTTGATATAGTCCATTATGGAGGGTAAATCGAATTTTCCATTGGTGAATAAAAAAATGGCTTAATATTTCCCTGAAGGAGCGCACCACCATGGACGACAGGTATATTTGATCTGGGAAATAGCCATGTTTCTCTTGTAAAAACTTATTTTAATTATGCAAGCAGGAACAATTTACAATTTAGATCAATTTAGAAGGTTGAAATTTTTGAGTACAGTGGTTAATGTATTGATTATTTATCGCTTATTTAATGAAAAAAATTCGGAAGACTTCATCGAAAAATAAAATTAACATATAGCAGCTGGTGTGCTATTCTCGATTATAATGTATGTAAATTTTAATTGACAAAGCTTTTTTTTCAATGTATTGCGAGAAAAACCGCTTTCTGATCTGAATGTCTGGGAAGCTTTCGGAAAATCGAAAAAAAGCGAGTAGCAAGAGCAGCATCTGTGAACAATTAAACGAGTGCAAAATATATGTTACAAGGGATCATTCAATTATTACGTAACGATGATAGGGAGGGAGATAGTTACTGCCAGCGTTACGTTCTGGAACATATGGTTCAGTTTTGTCTTACGTACGATCCCGTAACATTACAAAAAATGCTTCTTCTATCGTTGATAAAGGATGCTTGAAAAATCATAACTGTCATGTAGTAATTATGTAGTTTATCAGTTAATTTTTACTAACTAAATCAAAATAATTAAAGAGGCTAAAACAGTCACACAGTAAATAACTGCAAAAAAACCTTGAATGTGAGTAGAATTTGTTCGTTATTTTGTGATTTGTGAGCACTTATAACTGGACATATTCGTCAACGTAAATTTAATTCAAAAAATATTTTGATGGATGGCCAAGAAATGGGGGAAGTTGTTACGTGGTTAATAGAGGGAGGATGCTTCAAATAACTTTTTGTTACTATCCCTTTTTTAGAGGGTAAAAATCAAAATTTCTCTTTTACGTAATGCTTGAATGATCCCTAAGGTACATCCTTTTTTTCATATTCAATTGCATTTCACCAAGCGAAGCTACCAAATGTACACAGAGTCACTAGTGAAACTTTTTTAATAAGTTTATCAACAATGTTTATCGTATAGCAACACGATAAGTGCAAAACTTTTTGTCAAAGATCGTTACGACCCATATGGCTGGTTGCCATTTAAACAACAACCAGCGTACAGGAGTAAACATTCCTTGTACGCTTAACAGACAATCACAACAAACCGATCAAACGTTTGGAAAAATCCATTAAGTAGCATATTTTGCTGGAATGTACTTTCATTTTATTTTGACTGAGAAAACTCCTTGTCCATTTGATTTTCTCCGCTCGGAACGTATTGAAAACTACTTTAAAGTTTTGTGGTAAGGAATGTTGCTGCAGTTTAACTGCAACATGTTAGTGGAAGTAAGTTATGTCGCAATTTGTAAATAGTTTCATACTGATGCGTGAAAAAAAAGTTTCCCAAAATCCCAAAATCCCAAGATCCCAAAAGAGTTTGTTCATTAAAACAACATCTGGTGTACAGTTTTCTAATATTGAAGTGAAGTAGGAAGCTCACGTAACTGGAATTAATATTTTTTTTCAAATTTGTACGAACTACCTTTTTTTTCACCGAAAAATATTGCTCGAATTCAAAACCAACTGACAAGAACGGAGTAATTTAAATGGCCCTCTTTAAACATGGGCCCAATCGTACAGGTTTCCCATGGCATTATCTCGAGTTCATCTTTCATTCACCTTCCTAATTCTAGCAATGTTCTGTGTGTGTGTGTTTAGCCCTGTTTGGCAGGTGTATCGGGCAGCCCTAGCTACAGGTCCGTACCGACACTTCCGTGCATGGGCGAGCGTTTAGCTGACACATGTAAATAGCTGCTGACAGGAGTTAATTAACCATTCTTCGGCTGAACGGAGGGCGTTAGTTCGGACGCCACGTCATGTCCGTTTGCTGATTGTTTCGTGAAGCGGTTTTGCAGCACAACCTGGGTGCAAATAAACGGTTCCCTCAACCAAAGATGATGCCAATCTCGTCCTCCTGCCCAACCCACAACACGCTGGTAGAATAAACATTTGGCACGAAAATTTTCCCACTGTCACGGGGAGGTGTGGAAATTTGTATGCAAATAAGAAAAGTGGTCCGTTCATCCGTCTGTGTCCGTCTGTCCCGGACCTGATGCCGTTGATGTCGTACGTCCAGTTTTGCCGGGTGTCCCGATGCCCGAGATTAAATCCTTGCCACCGTTTCACGCAACCATTCATGTGTCCATGGTCCGAAGGGGGAGTTTAGAAGCTGCCACGTTTTGCACCCGTGTTCGAATGTTGAGAGTCGCGAACCCTAACCACCGGCCACTGGGATATGCTTTCTGGCAAAGGATAACTGCTTTCAGTTAATTAAAATAGAGCAAACAATTAGGTTTAATTATCAGTGTGAAGGTGAGCGCCCGCTGAGGCTAAGTTGTGCACACATTGTATGCATACAAATGCCAATAGGCGCCTTGGTGTATGTGTGTGTTGGTGTATTTTCCGTATTCCGTTCGAGTGGGCTATCGCGGAATTTTCATGCCTTGAAGCGCCAACACTCGAACCGACCAGCCACACCGGGAGCGTTGCTCATGCTATTCTAGTCATGCTCAGTTGAACTGATTAAATTGGTTGCAATAATTAAAACAACACACACACACACACCCATCCACACGTACACGATCGCGTAAATGGTTAAGAGATAGGAATTTTCATTCGGTTACCACGGCAAAACGGAAATGTAGCCATCAGGTTTCCGTTTTAACATATTTCACACGACGTTATGTGCAGTTGTCCCATCTTACCGGGATCTGTCTATTTTTAAACCAAAACCAAATCGAATTCTGTTCCTATTTCTTGCGTATATTTAATCTTTAATTTAACAAAACGCCTCACTGCTTTGCTTAATGCTTAATGGTCACGAAAGGAAGGAAATGAAAGTTAATTTAATTCAACTAGCGCAACCACTTCAAATGTGGAACGGAATTAACGAAATTTGTTAACAAGCAAATAAAATCGTACAAAATGGTGGGTGGCCCGTGATTACTGCTAGGAGCGCATTTAAAAGCAACTCCAACTACGGTTTTAATTCCGCACAGAAAACAAGGAAAAAAAAACACCGATTCGGACCTTATAAATTGGTGTGTTTGTGTTCGACCGGTGGTGTGTGTTTGCTAGAGCCTAAGAAGGAAAGAAAGCTAGAATGAAACGCTTCCAATCCTAACGAATGCGTGGAAAATTAATGAAACAAAACGAATCCCGGTGTAAGTGCTCGAAACGTGCAACGAGGTTACTTACACACATAGCCAAACAAAATGTGCCCGGAAAAGAAAAGCTCTCGTAGAATTCACCATGTAATGTTTTGTATTTTATTAGTCTTTTTGCGCATGGCTAGTTAAGGGAACAAAGTTAGCTACGGAGAGTAGAACTGTTTTTTCTCCTTATTCTTCTCTACACCTTCACGCGCTCTACTGTTTTGTTCCGTCTATTTTCACTATTTTCATTTGCAGCATCTCCAGTAGAATCGGACGGTTTTTTTTGGGTGGAAAACATCTGTAGCCCTAACCCCCCATCGCAACCCCCTTGGTTGCAAGCGACTAATCCCAGCTTAGTCTTAGAGCAGTGTGCTTGTGGAAGGATTTTTCGGTGGTGATTGCGCTTGTTTAGTGACCAATTTGTTTTGTAGATTATTATAATGAACTCCCCTGTACCGGGTACGGAACCCCGGCAAGACGGGGCGGTTGTTGATGGGGGACGGCCAACCCAGTACCAGTAGTCTTGAAGCGTGTAATTTAATCTTACATTCAGCTGGTAATTCTTATGCGAAGAGCGAGTTGTGGTCAGCGTTTGCATCCTTTCTGCCAACACCTGGTACCTGGCCAACTTGGCCAAAAACCCGGAGAGGAGGTGGTGGTTTAATCCTTTTCTTTCCATCTCTTTTTTTTTCGCTCTTCGTTTGTGGGTTGTAGAATTGCTTTTAATTTTCAAAACAACTTGAGAATATTTCCATCGCTCTGGTGTGGTTTTGATGATGGTTGTACATTTAGCTCCTAATTTATTCCAATTCACGATTCGACCACAAGCACAATTTGCGATGCGAGGTTATGATCCTCTGGAGTGGGAGGGACTGGGATGCCCGGGTTGTGATTTGAGTCCTTTTTTTCTTCCAACCTATGTTAGTTCGTACTAGCAGTTTAATTATCAATGAATTTTTACAACCATTTAAATCTTGCTGAAACAAGAGAGAAAGAGAGAGAAAGAGAGAAATAAAGGGAGTATGTAACCACGTTCGCAAATGTTGCAGATTTTCCTGCCGAAAACTTTCAGCTAATTGTGGCGGAATCGAGGCGGAATGTCTGATAAGAACCAACCTATATGGTGCTTACGGTGGCAAACTTGTACACGCCAACAGTCTTTTTTCCGGAGTTACAGTGGCTGTTTGAAAAGTAGCTCTATTGCATGTGAAGTTATTCCCTTCACGGTACCTGTATTATGTGGTGCAAAACTGTGGATAGAACACGGTTGCACTCCAACGTTGCGCTGCGCCGGTAAAATGAAGGTGATTATTCATACCGGTTGCTTTCGGCCTGGGTGATAATTTATTCATCCCCATCTCGAGACGACGGAACCGTTTACTCATTTTACGCTTCCCCGCATGCACAAACGGTGCTAGTGATGGAAAGTTTGCCCACGCCGACGACGGTGGAGCTGTTCCGACGGGGGGTGGCCGGTTGCAGCGATTCAAATCATTGCAATGTAGCGCCATCATCATCCACGGATGTTTTCTTTCAAGTGCAGTGTTATGCTACCGGGATGAAGATCTTTCACCGAGGATAAAAAAAATCCCGAAGCTTCTTGTCTCGCTTTCGCTATTTCGTCAGCAGCACCAAATCATACATCGCACCACTGCACTGTGCAATGTTTCATTCAATCGTGCGGATTGATTTTTCACGATCATGCACGAAAACATCGCTTTTCTATTTGCTAGCATTTCGAGTGGTTTCCCAACATCGTTATCGCCGCACTAGCCAGGAAATATCTTCAGTGGGTTTTTTGCGGTCGTTCCGCAGGATGGTGAGAGTGCGTATGGTTTCTTCTTTTTTTATGCTTTTCTTTTGCACTGCCTTTGGGAAATATGTGGTTTTCCGTTTGCAATTTTCCACGGCAACAAACACTTGCAATTCGAGTGGTTGGATGATGTTACTGATGCGTTTTCTGGCGAGTGTGTTGTATCATCGAATGAAGAACAGATTAAACGAAATGCAGCGTTCGTTGGTTGTTGGGAACTTTATCAGGCCGTAGGGAGAATAGGAATGAGAATTCTTTCTTTTAAAATACAAAAAAATTTAAAAGTATTTTGCCTTTATCAAAAAACTTGATATTTCAGAAAAAATGATAGTAAAAGTCGATGGAATACTAAGAACTTTCTTTTCCAGATTGAATCGCCTTCAATGTAGAAGCCTCAAAATTTGATTCAATCTCAAGTCTTAATTTGTTGCCTTCCCCTATACGGTTTGATTCTGATATCTTGTCTGACAGATTTTTTTGCACCATTCAACTTTTTTGTAATAAGTTTCTTTTTCGAGAATATCTGTGCGAGATACAACGATGTACGTGCGTTCAAATTATAAACCTTGGAGCGTCGAGAATTCAACGCATTGATTGCGTATTATTGCATTGCATCCGGTGGCTTCGCTTCGGTGCAAATCGTTCCCAGTGTGCTGCCTTTGCTTCGCTACGTTCGAAAGAATGTGTCCCAAAGAACGGATCTTGTGGCTTGGTGATGAATAACAGCTTCGTTGTGGCCACCAACCACAACGCTATCAGGAGCAAACCGAGGAGGCCCTAGTGTTGCTACCTTACTTAGTCCGTAGCACATTGCTGTCTGTGCTGTGTAGTGTGGAGCCGATTTGGGCCTTAAAACACATGTCTCCATATTCTCTTCCTCTAGAGCGTTGCAAATTTCGTTCCCAACTTCACCGTCGAGGATTGCCTTTTTGTGCTGGGAAGCGTTTTTAGTTCTGTGGATTTGGGGATGCTTTCGGTACGGTGCAACTTGTCTGATGTGTTGTGCCATTGATCAGTGGCACGAAGCAGCTCGATGAAACCAAAATCTGTGCCCCCAAAATGGCTGACCGTGGGTATGGATGCGGAGTGTCGATGTATATCCTCGGGAGGCACACGTGGTAGCTGACATTGGCTCATTGATGTGGTATCAGAAGTTTACCTTACGATGAGAATCTTCCGGTCGTACATGTGTTCTGCATCGCACGCTACCTACCAGTCATGGCAAACATGCGAAATTCTTACCCTGCCGTACGTTGTTTGGTACATTTGGTGAAGGTTTTTTTTTTTTGTTGGTATTTGGTGCGTTTGGATTCCTTTTTATATGAACCAATATTTTGTTTTTCTTCTCTACTTTCTACACCATTCCGAGTGCGTTCCAGCTGGAACACACTTTAAGCTGTGCTGTTCGTTTGATGTGTGTCCAATAACATTTGAAGTTGAAATTCCTTATCATAGCATGGTGCCGGAGTGCTGGTACGGTTGAATGATGAAAGCGTGTCATCGTCGATGTAGCCAACTGCTACTTTGTTGCTGCTTCTCAGCAGAAGCAATAAGCTTAAGTCAACAAAGCTAAACAGCAGGACAAGCAAAAGGAGGAAAGCGGAGTAATGGTAATAGAAGGTGCAAGGTACCTGACGCTGGAAATATGTATGCAGTCTGTGGTTTACCTTTGTTTTGCTTTGTTTTCACAACTGCTTAGAGATCGCCGTAATATGTGCCGTTAACTCTTGTGGTCGTATCGGGTAAACATCTGGTCGATACTGCAACAGATTTTGTGCGTACAGTGTCAGTTAGTTAGAGGAAGTTCCGTTTTGCAAGTGATAATGATTGAGGCAGACATGAGTACAATACACTAGTGTTGTTCTTAATGAATGTGAATGTGAAGAGTCATTGAAATCATGGGTCGACTCCCAAAAGATTCATTCCTTCCCCTAGATTACGGAATTTTCATAATTATGTATATGAATCCTCAAAGATTTATGAATCCTAATTGAACCAGAACCATTAAGGAATTATGATTATACGAATTGTTTATGTGGTTGGATTTATAAAAAAGGCGTTCCAACTGGGGCCGCGACTCAGCGATTATTCAGCTACAGGTACATTAACTCAAACAAGGACTAAAATTGCTAACCAAGATTTCTTGCTGGTCACAAGAAAACATAATCGAAGTACTGCAAGCATGCAATTTTGTACACAGATTGAGCTGAATTTTTGTTTTCTAACATTTTTTTCCTGTGTGGCACTCCAACCTCAAGAGGTCTTGGACACCCATTTCCGACTTTCTTTCGATTCGGATGGTATTTGATATCCGTTCCATTTGTATTAGGCCTAGGCTGCTTCTTGATAAAAGATCGGGATGTGGATTTCCTTTCTTCAACTGTAAGACAAGTAAACATGAACAGTTTTATGTTAAGCTAATATTCAAATTGATATAACAAAGCAAATTTATTTTGATTATTAATCCTTGAAATTAACCACACAAACTACACCGTGGTCTTGTCTTAGCTCTGTTGCTTGTCTATTATGTAACAGTGCGGTGCCCCTTGGCAAGGAATTCATTAGTATAGGAAAATTGTTCTGCTTCGGTAACGGATCTTACACTGCCCTAAAATTACCTCGAGGCACGGGTCATCTGTAGGACCGAAACACGCTGGGTTTAATATTTATGGCACATATTCCGTCCGTATCGATTCCTCGCATTGGCCGTAACTGGGGTTTACGTCCACTGTACAACCTGACCGGAATGATCGACTTTAGCGGCACATTTGTTTGGTGGAAAGGTTAACCGAAAGCTAGAAATGTGGCATCGGTCGGTACAAAACAAATGGTCGTAATTCTTCTCCGGGTTTGCTGCTGGCAAATGTTGAATGCCTTCCGTGCACCCTCGACGTGCCACCTACAGACCCTTTTGCTAGGTTTGATGAAGCAAACCCAAAACAAAAAAACCAACAACTCACACACAATGCCNGTCGTAATTCTTCTCCGGGTTTGCTGCTGGCAAATGTTGAATGCCTTCCGTGCACCCTCGACGTGCCACCTACAGACCCTTTTGCTAGGTTTGATGAAGCAAACCCAAAACAAAAAAACCAACAACTCACACACAATGCCTGAAGGTTCGTTCTTGGGTTTCGTTCCAGTGTCAGCAGGTTTGGTTGATCGATCCTTTGGCCGGTTACAGCGGACAGGGATGCGGGCACATTTATCAAAACAAACAAACACATTCAACGGACGCACCACGCATACGCAAAGACACACGTGGTACTTTCATGGCGCAACATAAGGAAAGGGAATGCCCGAATGCCTAATGCGTACGTACGTGTCGTTTTGTGTGCCGAGGAAGCGAGGAGTGTTGGATAACGCATTGGACCGCTCCTGCATGACTTTCGGATCAAAACAAGCCATTTTAAGGGAATTGATTGTTGAAGCATAATGAAGAAGGTATATCGATGTACTCGAAACGATCGCCGTGGATGGTGATGCAAAGCATTCCAGGACTGTTAGAGGACTGGATGCTGATCGAACCGTATTGGTGCGTTGACACTGATCGATTGTTATGAAGATGTTGGGAATGTTGTGAACAGACCTAGAAGTGCTAACATAGAAGCATAGAGTTTAGCATAAGGGGACAGTTCATGGCGAGAAGCTAGAAATATAAATTATTTGGAAAATTAAGCATTTCGAGCTCGTTTCGATGCTGTTTAGAGCTGGCAGTGAATCACTTGGAGAAGTTTGTTACATTCCATTTTCATCGGCAATTTTACGCATCAACAAACAAATTAAAGGCGGATTTGGAATAGAATTGAATTTCACGACCTGTCACACGATCTGATAGATTAGGTAGAAAAGAAGGATCACTCTGCACGCAACATCCGATACCAAAGATGCGTTTCCTCTCCCCTCAAGAAATCAATTATCCACTTAATCTCCTTCTTCTTTCAAACGGTGGCAGGGACAGCTGACCGGAGGGGATGTGCCATTATCGTATCATAAACCTTTCTAATGTGCTCATCGTATTTCGGTACGGGTTACGGTGCTAATAGCCCAACACTTAGTTGCTTTTGTCAGTGTGTAACGGAAATCGGTTGAAACCATTTAGTGCAAAAGGGATGGTCCGGGTTCGTAATCGAAACCAACAGCAACAACGAAAGGCGTTTCTTTCGAATGCACACAAACGAATGACCAACGCGACAATCGTAACAATGAGTGTAGTGTGACCAAACAATGGTCACCGCCGAAAAAGTGCTTCGGGGTGTCCCGTCGCGTCTAGCCGACCGGTATGAATAATCATGATGTCATGGTCGTTTAGGGGTGTGATTAATAATCATGATTCATGGGGAAGTTTATCGAATAGTTTCTAGGGAGGGCTTTTTTTCCCCCTGTTTTTTTCTTCTGTGCTATGGTACCTCGGTTCGTTTCGAATGTTCCCGGGGTGTAGAGTACAGCATGTGGACGGACTAGCAGTAAGGGACAATAGCAAACGGGCATTCGAAACCGAAGGGATCGAATTTGGGCACGTTCTAATCCAAAACATTTATTATAGCACCAGTGTGGAGACAAAAGTGTTTCGATTTGGAGTGTTAGGTGGGATAAATTTGTGTGGGCTATTGGTTAGGGCGACTACGCCAGAAGCATGTTCGAACGTAGATCGAACGTAGCCGATAAAGGCGAAACGAACTCATCTCACCTTCTACCGGACAAGGTACACACTACTACACACCATTCTGCACCGGCCACGGGGAAAAAGATCCTCCCGAAAGACACCTTTTTTTGGCCCCGTAAAGGAACGTGTCACGCAGGCACGCACGCGAAAAGTGTGTTTCTTGCTGTGTGTTCTGCTGTGCTTCCGGGCGTTTTTCGATGAAAAATATCCCGCACACAAAGTGTCGGTGCTGCTAACGCCTACCAATACCGGGGTACCGTTTATCGGACTGGATCGATCCACAAAATCCACACCCAAATGATTTCCCGCAACCGTCCTAGAAAGATACGAGACAAGTTTACGCTAATGGAAAATGGTCGAATCGTGGACGTGTTTCTATTCTCCCGCCGTTGTATTCCGGTTGGAAGCTATGCATCTAATTTGATGAGTGTGCGTCTGATAAGACAAGCCCACACCACACGACTAATTCCAATTCAGTCCTACCACACGTTGACGGTATTATCCTCCCCGGTAGGTAGCTCGCATCGGAATCGTAGGTTCTAGGGATTGAAAAGTTATTAGCACAGGAGTCGCGCGCGCGCTCCCACGTGTGATGATGAACCAGTACACATCCCTCAAGCAGGTCCGCGAAGTTCCATGTTTGCGGACTGGCCCATTGTCGAACTGCCGGAGGGTTGGGACACTAACCGACAAGTGGCAGTGGTGGTGGTCTGTTTTGAACACTAATTGGATTTCAGCTGCTGTACAACCCAATCTGTCCGCACGTTGTCACGTAGTGGTGTAATTTGCGACAGATGTTGATAATGATTGAACAGTGATTAAGAAACGATGTGTTGCCGATGGCTTGCGCTTGTGTATCGGACAGACAGTGGCTAGTGTGTGCCGTAACCTTTACAGCTATTTTGAGGCAAGCATTATGCGTTATGGGTTGAGGATCACTTATGCTGGATGTAATTAATTATCAGTCGCAATTAAAGGTTTTACCCAGAAAGGTAAATCGTGCAGGGAAACGGAAAGATTAAAGGATTTCTGGAAAGTTCTGGATATTAGTAAAATCTATCAGGAGGAGTTGAATAGGTTTTGAAGAATTACACTATATAGATAAATATAATAATATTTTGAATTTATTACTCTTATGAGTTACTCGTTTTCAGGTCCCTTCCTAATATTATGATTGTAACATTAAAATATTTAGATTACATCAAACAATTTCAATACTGAGCTATATTCACTCAACGGCCCGTGGCTCAAATAAACTGAGATGATTAAGACATATTAAATTTCAAATATTATTGAAATATATCAAATAAATTTCCAATATAACCAGTTTTGGACATTTGAAGAAGGGTTCTCAACTTTAATACCCGTTGGCAGAATTTTTAATGTCTAGGTGATTAAATACTTGAACTTGATATGAATCAATTTGTTCTGTTGTCAATACATGTAGTCACTGTATGAACGGCGTACAGAACGGTAATATATCACTTTAAATATCTGAGTAAATCGAGAAACTCAACATCTTGGGAAGATGGGTTATATGGCAAAATTGAGCGGAGAATCATTGCACAGCCAGCGTCTGTTCTCCAGGTTAGGGGCGCCTGGATGTCCCTTCTGTCCTGAACGGGACTTTAAATAGCTAGGTTCCGTAGGTTCTCTAGCGTCTAGACGACGAGATTGGGGGTTAAGACGTAGGACGAGACAGGGGGTTGAGGGAGATGCCTTGCAAGCCACCCTCTATACAAATACAAGGGAAAGTAAAAAAATCCAGGACTTTGCTAACGGAGGACGTCAATTCACTCGCCATTCTCGAACGGCGAGTTCTAAGGACTATCTCTGACGGTGTGTGCAAGCAGGGCGTGTGGAGAAGGAGAATGAACCTCGAGAAAGATCAGCCGTTTGGCGGTCCAGATAACCTGACGGTCGTCAAAGCCGGGAGGATACTATGACTGGGGCACGTGACGAAGATATCGGACTCTTGTCCCACCCGCGAGGACGTGTTCGGCACAAGACGTAGAGGAGGACAGTGAGCTCGGTGGCTCGATCAGGTGGAGTCGAAACTGTCGGATATCGGATGCAACCGTGGATGGAGGACTGCAGCAATGAACCGAATTTCCTGGAAACAATTTGACGACCAGGCCATGTCTTCGCGACGCGCTCGACCCATACGTTTTGCAAACAAATGGTGGTTGATTTAGATTCGGTCCTTATTTAAATTTTTTGCGTTTAAAAAAAAGTGTTTTTCTACAATTAACTTTAGGTAGTTTTGTCTTCTCACGTTTTAAAGTTTAAAATAAAATTTAAAATTAAGATCATGGTACCTTATTCAAAAAGGGGTTTTCAGCCATTTGAATCAAAGAGAGCTAGTTACTTAGTACCAGAAGTTGTAAACAACTAATGCAGTAAATCATGAGGAAAGAATGGCCTCCGTACCTTACGATCTACAAAAATTACAACTAAAGTAACCTCGAGAAAACCATGATCATTTCTAACTGCTCCGATTGTGATTGTTTATTTCTATGGCAAGTTAACTTCTTTAACTGATCTCGATAACGCGTCTAACTATTTTATGAAGTTCAATTCCGTTTCAGTTCATCCTTGGGATATTGCATAAATGATTCATATTCTTCAAACTCCTAATTCTTCAAACTCCTCCCTAATTAAAAAAAATTAAAATGAAACAGTAACTGTTAGAAGTTTCGTATAATCTAACTATGCTTCTGAGATCAACTAGGTATCAGTAACACTAAACATCATATCCTGTTTAAACTTAATTTCATGAACAACACTTTTAAAACACGCCCGTACAAAACATACAAGACAACAGTTCTGTTCGAATTGATTTTTACTTATCTCTTCACATTCATTAGAGTCACTGCAAGTGTTAATCATTTAATAAAACATCCTTCCGCTCCTGCAGCAAACACTTCTAATGTTGCTTATTGTTTTTGCTTCTCCACTTTCGAAAGCATCATTCCAGCTAGTCTCATTAAGATTTATGACCTTCCCATAATTAAGGTCTTAACACAAAAATTTTCATTCTTTCTCCCGGCTTCGCTTCGTCGCCCCTGAACGGTTAGTGGTCAAAGGTTGGCCATGGCTAACTAAAATTACAACTAAAACCTACGGTGTGGTGGTACCGCCATCACCACCCCAAAAGAGCAGAAAAACAGCTTCATCATCGCCATGGAAACGATAGTGTGCCACAAATAGTTTTCTCACCACTTGCCACCGATGCTTCGTGACAGCGGCCCATGACAACGCTGCTGACAATTTTACACATTTCCCGTATGCCAGCCGGAGGAAAAACCCGCATTATTTTCGAGCGTGTCATGTTTTCAAAACGGGGCTCACCGTAACGAAGTGCGTCGTAATGACGGATGACTTAGTTAAAACCGAAACACTTTCCGAGACCTTGTTGGTTCATTTCGCCGTAGGTTTACACTGCCACTGTCGGAGGGTTTTCCGTTGTGGTTGTCTGTTTTTGTGCTTTTTTGTGTGCGTTTCATTTCGTTGCGCTTCTATCGCACTTGATTCCCTTATCTGTCCTAATGTGTTGTTTTTACGATACCATTGGATACCCCTATTGTTTGCCGGAAACTGCCGAAAAACTCCACTTACAAAACATGCCATTTCATCGAATGGGTGCTGCGGAAACCGATTGCCGGTGTGAGACGTTTAAATTTTCACATCCTTGACCACAGAGCCTTACACGCTAGCAAAAAAAAAAAAAATACCGTAAAGCCCGTAAAACGTGTCACGAGGAATTCGAAGTCTCATATTTCGTACCTCCGCACTCCTGTTTAGCGCTAAAACCCACGTGTGTTCTGTGCGAATAATATTGTGCCGCGCATGAGTAGTAACTATGGCGCGCAATCCAACGAAACGAAATTATGTTAATTTCTTTGTAAGGTTCATGAGAATATGTTAATTGGAATTGAATTAGGGGCAATATTTGCTTTTTGAAAAACAGGACCACCGAGTATGAGCATGGCCTAGTACGGGCTAGGGAGGCAAAGGGTGGGAGGAGGGGATTTGTTTTTCCTGCATTGCTGAAAATTGCGTACCGCGTGAATTTCGGCAATATTTGGCAATGCTCAGCAAAAAAAAAAAGCGAGCGTACCACGAGCTTGGGTTTTGCTTGGGGTTTTTCGCTGCTCGCGAACTAGTACGCCGCCCGGTGTACGATTTCACCAGATCGGCCCCAATCGAGGCTTCATTCGACTGGTGTGTGTGTGTGGTTCTGATGATCCAGTTGACCACTTTTGATGTTAGTTTCCGTTACCTATGCAAATCGATTTATTTTTTAATTACCATTCGGACGCTCGGGCGCTAATTTAGGCTATCTGCTGGCAAAATCGCGTAACCTAGCAGGCCACTTTACGCTTTCAGTTTTTGGGGCGCACCAAACACTGGTATTAAAATTAACATTTAAATTACATCCAAACCTGGATGCTGCAGTGCGTGATTGGACCATTCACGAAGTGTGTGGTATGTGTGTGTGTGTGTGTGGTGGATAAAATATTTGTTGGTAGAATATGATGACCTAAAGCGAAGTTCGACTTTGATTGGAATGACCTCAATTAAATTCCTGGACATCAGTGTAATGACAGCATGAAAGCTTTCGCCCCCCAAAAAAAATGTTCCAGCTGCAGCATCATTCCCATTTTCCTCATTCCTTTCTGGTTGCTAATTCCTCATCAAGTTGGGGAGCTTTTTAACGTGAAAAGTGCGCCTTCTTCAGGAGTTTTCAACACCCTTCCCGCTTGCAGCGTGTAAGATGCCTTTTCAAGTACCATTTTGTCTTCCCATTTACTATGAAAAATGATACTGGCGCCTGTTTGGTCTATGCGCGAACTTTTGCCCGGAATTAGTGTAAAATCTTGCAGGGGATAGACAGAAAAAAATGCTGCAAAAGAACAGGAAAAAAGTGTTTTTGAAAAAATAAAAAAAAATCCCCCCGGTAGCCTAATAGCACCGAACGAACGAAGTTGGTCAACTGCCGGGGACATGCCAGGAGCAAATTATGACGATCGAATTTCGATACAAAAAGGGCGGTCGTGATGTTGGCCGCACGGCAAACGAAGTAATTGAATTTATGAAACTTTCGGCAAGTATCATTTTTCTTTTATCGCTCGAATTGAATTAAATTTTATGGCTTTTCACCGACCGAACTGAACGTCGGGGCTCAAAACATGGCGCCACACCATGCCGCACAACAATGCAAACTCTCACACACATACATGTAAGGGAAAAGGACGAAGTTGCAGCAGCCAAGCACTGGAAACTGGCTTCGACCAACTTTATTTATTGGTTGTAATCGATGTTTCTTTGTTTGAGAATCATTTTGTAGCGAATTATTATTTACGATGTACAACCCAACCTCGGTGGGCCCTTTAGTATTGCACCGGTGAGTTGGTGAGACTTTGAGCCCAAAAACCTTCAGGTATCTCTTAAGGTAAACCCTTGAGGGCAACTCAAGAATGTATCGCAAATGGAGGCAAATTACCGACGGCAGATCTCATGCATATGCACCAGCATGGAGTGTTTTAATCCGACAGTGCCCAGACAGTAGTGTCCCAGGATGAGGTACTTAAAACCGTGGCAACTAATCACTTTGGAGCCAATTTCATTAGCCATCCCGTGTGAAGTGAAGGTACGGTACGCGCCAAACATCGCAAACAGGATAAGCTGCAGAAGGGAATTAGGAAGTCACTGAACCAAGGAAAACCTTGCAAATGCTTCGGATGTAGGGTGTTGGGTGTAAAATTCGCGCTGTTTATTTTTTTCTTTCCTTACATCACTACCCATCTTTAGACCCTGTCTAATCCACAAGCAAGCACACGTACATATACACACACATAAGACACTTTCGTCTGGGAAATATGGTGTACACCATATTGGTCGGACGATGCCAAAGCGTTTTTTTTGGGGGGAGTTCTTGTCCGAACGTTTTGCTAATTATGATGTACGAGGTTCTTCTTCACGTCAGCAACAACGTAGCAGATGGTACAGTAACACTAGGTGAACCTTAAGCTTTCACTCAAATAATGAATAACCTTTCGCTACAGTGCGCAACTTGCCCAACGCGTGGAAAACGGGTCTTCTGTTGGAAAGATGTTTCATTAAATCGCTGCGTAACGTATTCCGGGGCTTTCTAAATTAAAGTGTTTTATAGGCAATTTTATTAACCTTCTTTTTTTGCCATTTTAAAGCTATCTTAGCTTGAGCACAAAATGCTTCACACGTTTCATCTTCAAGTATAGAACAAAACGACTAAAAGCAGATGCATTACATCGATTAGTCGATAACTTCTATTGCACACTTGTGCTTAGCTTGGAATTGGGTACCAGATTACCGGTTATGGTGCACTTTCCCCACACACACACGAACAAAAAAAGTGGAATAAAAGCTCTCAGTAGCTCTTCGCATTGATGGGAAACAATTTGGAAACACGAACCCGATCCGGCCAACCGATCCATGTCGACCGGTGCACGCTACGCTATGGAAATGTTCGGAAAACAAACAATTGGAAAAGTTTTCTCATAGGAACTTCATCAGCAAATGCCAGGAACTAGCTCCGTTTTCGGACGATTCGGACGTGTGCTTCATGGTGAGTCGTGAGCTAGAAGGAGAGTCACTACGAGCAGTGGCGATTTTCGTCACAACAACCAAAAACATTATTGGAGGGAGAGTGGAACTCCAGAAGCTAAACACCCTCCGTCCGGTGAGATGCTGGCTGGAGTGCTGCTGCTCAGTGATCGGATGAAGGTTTTTTGTTTTCTTCCGATCATGTTACATGTTTTGGGGGTAGGGGGAGCCTTTTGTGGAGGAACATAGAAAGGAGAACAGTTGAACCGTTTTTGTGATGGAAAAGTTGTAGACCGAAGTTAACATCACGTCAGACAGGACAGTTTTGCTAAACGTTCCACGATAACACTTTGTGCGGATGAACTAGTTGGGAATGTGTTTAAATTAATTGCTAACTAATAGCATCACTACCGGTTGGAGGTGGCTACAAAAAATGAGCTATAAATTACAATTACAAGTTCAATATTAGTGAGAAAAATTGGCGCACCTTGTTTGAAAGATAAATCACACACTTTATCCAACTAATTTACATTCTTTTTCAAATGCTGCTATCGCGATACAACATACAAACAAACGATTGGAGCAGCTTTTTCCAGCGCAAGCTGTCAACGTATTTCCTTCAAACTTCAAAACGACTTTCACACCAATCGAATGGTGGAAAATTCGCGCACACAAACACACATGGGAAAAGGGTTTTTTTCCTCTTGGCCAGAAAACGATAATGCCATCGTACCGATGACACCACCATGAAAAGCGGCAGTTTTCTCTTGGCGCGTTGAAGAAATCTGTCGATTTGTCCGTACCTCCGTCAACTCCCTCCAATCCGCCCCCATCCCCAGGAAAAAAACGTTTCTTACATTCTCAAAACCCGTCAGTCACAGTCTCCCCGTTTGTTTGCAGCAGCTCGTTGAAGGATTTAAAAGGAAAACTTCGTGAAAACGGATTTATCTGTCATGCTCGTCGTGCCGTCGTAGTTTTCAACCTACCATTCGAGCCCGGCTGCCTCGATCTACGTACATACACACCCGAACCAAACGCACCATTCGCTACCGGTTCTGGTGCATATACATACATCCATTCGATATGAAAAATAATGCAACCCAAGTGAAGCAGAATAATTTGAATTTAGATTGGATTCCATTCCATCCTTTTGTGTGCGTGCAGGTGTGTGTGTGTGTGCGTGTTCTTACCATCCATACACACACAGACACACACAAATATATTTTCTTCTTATGCACCCATCATCATATTTCTTGGCAAGTACGGATGGAATGGAAGTTGGGAAGTTGTTTCTTGAGGTGCATGGTGACGCCGATGCAAGGATAACGGCACATCGTCAATAGACAAACATACAACCGATGACGAAGGAAACGGCATGAACGGGGATCCGGGACCGCAAAAGGTGGAAAGGTGCCAGCAGACCAAACAAAAATAATGCTACCATTTTTCTCATCTTTTCGACGATGATTCTGACAATCGGTTATCCATAACTTTTATCAAGACCCAAATTTCCAAACGTACTGCTGTCCCCCCATCACCCATCCGTTCATGTCCCGGCCAGGATCTTGATATTGTTTGTTTGCCGAGTCACATCCTTCCTTTTGGACGTGGATGAAACGTTGACTTTGGGTATGAAATTTTCCTCAGCAGCACACATCGTTCGTGTCGGATACAAACGCTCGAAAATCGTACGATCGTATGTACTACACCTGATCTCTTGCAGGAGCCCTAACAATGGGTCGGTTGTAACTTTGAAGATAGGTACAGAATATGGAATAGTGGTTTTAACGGGGAAAATCCCGTTCTAAAGCAAATATTTTCTACACTAAACTTACTCACGAAAGATGGGTTTATGTGCAAAAAAAAAACACGAAATGTTCGAATTAGTACGAAGCTAGTGCTTCTGTTAAATAATCCAACATCAAAAAGGGTGTGCATAAAATATATGCTTCCCACAGCATATTCCCCAGTTCTGGCGCGGCTCGGAACGGAAAGCAATCGTAATTTGATTTCGTTGTGGAAAATCAAATTACAAACACACGTATATACCTGCTAAATGGTGTTACATCGAAGGAGTTTTTGTGGTTTCTTCAAACATTGAAAGGGTAAGAAATGGGGAATTTTAGGAGACAACATGTTGTTGGTAGTAACATTCGTACTTTGACTTAAAATAGCAGCATTTTTTGCTCTCCACCTTTGTCAACGACCTTTGGCGTTGAAATAAATTTGAGCATTCGGATCAGTTAAGGAATTTCCAACAAGATACCAACTTCAATTCGTAGAATTTTACATCAAAATTGCTCGATATGCTTTGCATTAGAAATATTTTCTAATTTTTCTCACACCTTCTGGCACACAAATAAATGCAAAGCACAAACATCAGTGAGGCCATTTTAAATTGTGTGAGTGAGAAAAAGTACGGTTCATCCCATTCACCCGAAGGCGGAAGCCGATGCGGACGTTGGAACATCTTTGCAAAAACAAAATAGTTTTATAAATTGCATTTCATCTGCACGTTAGTTAGAGATCCTGTCCGGTTATGATACATGCACCTATTGTGCACTTTTTTCTTCTTCTGTGTGTGTGTTTGTGTTCCCGCGTCACTGCAGATATGCCATGGCTGGGTGGAAATCGGTTTTCCCGTGTGCGCTGTTGCTTTTATTTTGCAGCCATTTTCATTCGGCATGAAATGGAATTAGAGCTGACGAAATGAAATGGTTCGGGGGTGTTTAGAGATGCACCAGAAAAATGGGTAGCAGTGGGTGGGTGTGGGTGTCCATTGTGCAAGGATCCGTGCATTGGCGCTTTGTGTTCGTCCTTGTTGAGTGGGTGGTAAGGAGTAACGGGAGAAAGGGAGAAAGAGAGAGAGAGAGAGAGGGGTGGTTAGTCAGTGAATGACAGGGGCGCGTAGTGGCTGACATACAATATTTGCTGTCAACATTTTATGACATTCTGCGCTAGTAGATTAAGCTCCGTTATTGTATTAGCATCGAAGCGAAAGGACATCGGCAATGTGGTGTGAGGGATGTCGGAAGCTGCGATGGTAGGTGCCAGGGTTTTATTGAAGAATACATAAAACTTTAGCTTTTGCTGCATCACAGCTTATGGTTGCGTATTTTAGCTGGTGTTAGTTTCACTCGTTAGTGTTGCAAGCAGATCAACGTTTTTCTGTTTTGTTTTTGTTTCACTGTTGATTTTGTGTTAAAGGAAGTGTTGGAAATTTATACTCTCCCAACAAGAAAAAAAACCTCGATTTATTTCACCCACTTTTACCACTGTTTCTATACACAGATATTCAATAATCTACAGGCAAGCACGGCGTTGGAAAAGATATTGACTACATGAACAAATATTTTGCAATAAAATATAATTGTTTACCGTCCGCGTTCGTAGTGTGTTTCGTTCGGTTCGGTTTGATTGCGAGTTTCCACAGCAAACACAATCGCGCAAAAGGCGTATGAACAGCTTTACGATTACGATGTGGCAGAATGGTACTTTTACATTATTGCTTGCCCGATGATTGCGACGAAAGTTTTTTTTTCTTTCCTTTTTCTCGTAGCACAACCATCAAGTGAGGTGCTTGTTAAAGAAACAAAATAAAGGTCAAAAAACTAAACTACAGCTAATGCATCGTTATGTTGGGTATAAGGGGGGTGGCCTACAATGGGGTGAGGGGTGGTAGAGGGTGCTCACACGACCGGACACGCCGAACCGCCAATCCAAAACGGTGGAAAACAAATCTGTAAACAGAAGCAATGGACCGAACACGCGCTAGCTCTAGCAAACAGACTGTTCGAGATTTTTATGATCTTTCGTTAGAAACACGTCTCGCTCGCTTGCTGTTGCCTTGTTTTTTTTTCTTTTTTTTGTTTCAATTCCTCCCTAATGGCCCAAAGACATATCAATAGCATTGTCTAGAGCCCGAACAAATCCACCCTCCAGTGGAATAGGTGTGGAATTACGTGTGTTTGTGGGTGAGCAGGAAAAGCAAGGAAAATCGTATCGTAGTTCCCAAAATAATTCATCCCCAAAATCGCGTGTAACGTGGGAGGCTTCGATTGGTGCGATCAATAAAATGCATCATAAATTAAAGCAGTTTACATAAAATCGAGCTAACAAGAGCTGCTGGATTTTGTTTCTTTTGCTTTTATTCCTGAACATCTTCATACGTTTCTGGAGGTGAATTGAACATGCTGTGGCGTTGGTTTTTGGAAAACCGATCCGTTGCGATAGAGACTTCCAGTGGCATTAGCATAAGTAATCTGAATCGTACATTTGCTCGGGGTTGTAATGGTGTGTAATCAAGTCGAAACAGTGAACCGAAATATGATGCCGTAAAAATATTACTACATGACAGGCACATGTTCACTCGATGGGGTTAACGGTCACAATGTGGAGCAGTTAGTTTAGGGCATGAAGGAATCAATATTGATTTAAAAATGGAATCATTCATATAAGCCTTTAGCTAATAGAAAAATAAATTTAAAAATAAATTCTTAGGACATTTTTGATGCTATGATTTTGATAATTAATTAAACTTAAATAATAATCTATAAATACCTTAATAAAACTTTCAATAAAATAACTTCTAGTTTGTTCTCATTGTCTTCTTCTTCTGCAGACAGTGTTTTTTCTTCTATCAAGCAAAGTAAAAATAATCTTAGAGTCTTGACTGCTACTTCTACTTGTAAAGTCGATTAGTTAGTCTATTTTCATGTTTCATTCTCTTGTGTTTACTATTTCTTCTATTATTCTCTGTTAACGAATTGTAAAATCGATTAGTTAGTCTATTTTCATGTTTCATTCTCTTGTGTTTACTATTTCTTCTATTATTCTCTGTTAAATCTAGGATGCTTTTTGTTTTTGGCTTATTTTAGCACTGTTTTGTATTCTTTTTAAAACTTATAATTATTCTAGCTTTCTTAATTATAGACTAAGATTCTAATTGATGATTCTTACTTTAATTTGAATTTTTCTCTCGTCTATTTTTTACAACATTTAAACATTTCAGGCGATATGGATCAATAATCGCGGAGTGATTATAATAAGCAATGGGAAAGAGAGACGGACAAGATTTGATCCCAGATAGTATTTAGTAGTAATCATCATTTCAAAGGTTTTTGGTCTTCAGAACAATTTTCTGAGTGATAGGACATAATTAATAATCTAATAAAAACTGATAAGTTTTTTTTTATTAATTTAGTTTTTGGTACAAAGCTCTTAATGGCTCGACCTGTTTTAAGGTTATTTCCATTTGGTATAACTTAATTTGGAGAATTGACAACGTACTGTTGTGTGTGTCCTTTCGCCCTGTCGCTATGATTCTCGACTGCTACACATACGTTAATGGGACCAGTCCGTCAGTACTGATCAACTTTATCCTCAACTTGTTTATCGACTTGTCCGACAACTTGTCCTTCTACTTGTCTATAATTTCTGTACTATGAATTCCAAATTTTACAAAACGTAAAATAACAGAAAAATTAAGCAGAACATAATAAATAAAACAGAAATATAAGTAACAAACAAAACGAACCCTCATGGTAGTGTTTCTTCGCGCTCGTGAACGTGACAACACTTCAAGCATATAATTAATTTAATCATTTAACAAAATGCACCATCAACCCTTCGCGTTGATTGTATCTTCTTTCATTATCATTCTGCCGTTGTTTCTGCCGAGACCATCTCCACACCGATTCCCACAGGCATGCATTTCGGAGGCAATATTTCACGATGCCTTTCGTTCGTCAACGCATCATTTGTATTATTTTTCATGTACGCAGTTTCCTCCTGATGCCCATGATAGGCGGTTTTTTTTCCTGTTCCCTTGCGATGCACAGATGATGTCAGCTCGTTCCACTGCGCGAGGTAGTTGGCTGGTGACAATAAAATCTTTTATGGAGCAAAACCGAATCCCCGAAAAATCATAAACAAAACACCATCAGCACAGTTGTTTCGAGGGTGGGTTATCATTGCCCTCCGGGTCCCATCGCATGGCTCTTCAGGGAGAGCGTAGAGTGCGTGCGTTCTGCCACAAAGGAGCGTAGGAGAATAGCAAAGCAGAACTAGCGGAACCGGCAGAAAGATACAGAAACGTTTCCGCGAAATGGAACTGTTTGGTGGAAAAATGACTGTCACTTGGAGGATCGTTCCGTAGGGCGATCGTTCCGAGCTCCCACCACCTAAAGCCCGTTGCTTCGTCGGTACGAATCGTTTGAAGTTCANTGACATATTTTGTTATGTTTTCTTTCGCTGTGAGTGTACGTTCGTCACCCATTCCGATTCTCATCCGGATTCGAAAAAGCAAAACAACAACGAGAAAAAAAACTTCATTTGCGTCCGTTTTTTATAAGTGTTTTCTGGAGCCCTTTTGCGGGTGAATATTTTTTTTGAATTCTTTTCTAGTGGTTATTTTTTTTTTGCTCTGTTTGTTTACCGACATCTGGTGGCAGCCCACCATGTGACGGGTTACAGCATCAAAGGAGTAAAAAAAGCGATGCTAATGGAATTGTGTTTCATTTTTTTTTCTCTCCCTCTCTCTCCCTCGGGCATCAGCACCATCGGCACCATGTGTTTGGTCCTAGACCTGAAAAAGGGAAACGCTTCATGAAACTTGAGATCGTACCGTGGCGCTACGGACCCGCACTGGCGATGCATCGCGCCTATCACTTCCAACCCTGTTTTCCGGTCCCTGGACATCGAGGACAAAAAAAAAGCCCATCCATTATAAAGCCAATGAGTCATTACGGATTTAATAAAACAGAATCTTGATTGCTATTTTGGGGTGGCAACAAACCTGGGAGGGTGAACACTGTTTGTCTGCGGGACGCTTGGACTACACGTGATTGTAGCATTGTATGTGACAGCATCGTAAGGCGCGACTGATATGTCCCCCTTGCTTGCTTTTTTGTTGGAGGGTCACACATTGAAACATGTGCTTTAATGAGACAAGTGACAGGTTTTGTATGGGAACGTTTGGAAGTGGAGCTGTGTGAGAAATAGAACGAAGTGATGTTCATACATTTGGGGAAAGTTTTTTTCCCGATGCGTATTGAGAATTAAACGCTTATTGTTTTTATTGAGATATAGAAGATTGGAAATTGTTTTTCCAATTTCCAGATATTGAAGATTAGTTGATAGTTATGAAACTCTTACTGGAAGTTTGAATTGTTTGAACTTCGTCCCTTCATCTCAGTTTAGGCCACACCAAGACTTTTATAGACTGATACACCTGGTGTCATTCTAATTGCATGACCCACACACCGGAGTCTGGAGAGTTTAATTACTGCTCATTGTATCGGCTCCTGCATTGTCCGTTCACACAAACGAGGCTTGGAATTTATAAGATCTCAGAGACATGTTTGCAAGTTGCAACTATGAAAGTTTTATCTAATCCCAGCTACGACCATCGCATTCGAGATCTTTTGAATAAAAAAGTTTCCTCCGACTATAGCCAATACTCCAGCTTTGCTGAGAGGCACACGGAGGGTTGGAGTATATCTTTATTTTTATCGATTTTCATAAACGATTCTGATGATTCTAGTACTACGTAACGCAAAACTTGATAAATTTAGACACCCTCCCTTTCCGTTGTAAGAAAACGTAACGCTGGAAGCATCTCGCTCTGTTATTTAAGTCATCATCTTCTGTTTTAAATGATCCCTATCCCTTTCTCTCTCTCTCACCGGCCATTTCTGGCTTGCTAGACTTATTTTTACCACTCAACTGAATAGTCAGTCCTTGATACGGTGGACTGGTATGGATGGGATTTGATACCCAGTCCTGTCGTGTGGAACCGGACCCGCTAAACTTTTAAATGATCAAGTCGCCCTTAAAGCAATTTACATCCCTAAATTATCCTACGTTACTTGCATTAATTTATTTTCTGTACATGTTGTGAGCACCGGATCAACAATGTTAGTACATGTTTTGAAAGGTTATTTTTCCAGCTTTTTGTGAAAAATGGAGGGAACCTACAAGTGCTCTTAAAAAATATAAAAATCAAAATACATTAAATTTCGTATTTTTCCCTTATCATTGGCAACCATGACAAGAGCTTCCAGACGACAAAATAAATGTATTTCGTGATCTAAAATGCGTGGAAAATAATTACGATTTTTAAAGAATCTCTCCTTCCAGTCTTACGAAACAGTTGCATGATTTCTAATTGATTTTTATTTGTTTGGTTGTGAACAAGTCTCCTTATGTTTTTTTCTCCTTATGTTTTTTTTTATAGTTCATGATTGCTCCTCATATTTTGTTGTATTACTTTGTATATTTATTTTTTTAATAATATTGTAATAACTTCACAATAATGCAAACAACATATTGTTTTCTTTCTACTTTGTTAGACATGCACTACGCCTCAAAGTAAAACAACGCCACTTCCTAAAACCTAGAAGCTGTTGGGGATGAAGTGTCATCACTTTCCGCGACATCTGTAATCAAATGCGGACCCTTTCGCCTGCAGACAAATCGAATGAATTATTCAATCCAATTGATAGCTCCGCAGCTTAAACCGATTGCATAAACCATATTTGCGCCAGGCGATCGAGCACGGTGCACATTGGCAAAAAACAATCAATCAATATTGCAGCTCCGTTTTGCAGGCAGATGACGGCGACGGCGACGACGACGCGGAATGGACGGATCGATGTGAATATTATTTTTTCATTTCCGGAGAAAAACTTCTCAGCATACACCACCAACAGCATCGTCCTTCCTTTGGTGGAAGGAGGTTTGCGATGGGGGACACGGGCGACGTGAGTCGATCACAATTTAAGCGAAGCGTTTGAATATTTATCTCGGTTTGTTTCACTACGAAGGGAAAACACTTTTGGCTTCGGGTGCAAGCCGTTTCGCTTGGCAGCGTGAAGAGTGAAGCCTCAGCAATAATTTCCTGCCCGTTTATTCTTGTACTTTGTACTGCGACGAAAGCGCGATGGTCCCCAGATGGTAACGGGTGGAATTGTTTTTGTGTGCCAGTTTTGTCATCCTTCTCGGGATGCTGTTTTGGTGCTGAATGGGGGAGAGATGTTTGAGGCTTTGATCGGGTGACAGTTGAGGCGTCAGAAGGCACGATCGATGAACACTTGTCAACAGTGCGACAAGGAAACTTTTGTGTTTTTTTTTCAGAGCCAATCTTCGAATGCACGAGAATCGGGCAGAGAAGAAATGTATAAATGTTTCCAATAGTTTTCCCTTTGACAAATGTAAACGTAACAAATGTTCGCAAGTGTATCGAGATGGTAGTAAAAGCGGGAAGGTATTCAATCGTTCGATGCAATTGAAAGGAAGCAATCGTTTCAGGATTTTACTTCCACTGTTCCGATACAAACGGTTTGAAGGTATTAAAGAGAGAAAGATAGAGATTTTCCTCACCGCTTAGCTCAAACCTTCCCAAAACCAAGTCTCTGCCGAAGTCGTATTATCCCTCCGCATACCACCGGTCACACAAGACCGGCAGATGAGGTGAAAATAGGGAGGAAAGCCATAAAAATTTATCATATTTATTGTTTCGCTCCGTCTACGTCCCTTCAACCCGCCTTCTCCCCCACTTTATCGTCCTTTTGTGTGGTACATGTTTCATCGGCACTCGATGGAAAAATGGTGGAGCGTTGGAGTTCCCAAGCGCAGTCGAGCGGTAAGACCTCGGTTGAGACACTCTCGAGTCACCCCGTGGGACATGATAAACGGTTGCGCTGAAATTACTCTCGGAAGGATGTTGACGCTTGACAATTTTTCAAGTTCGCAGCACTCGTGCCACCGCCCGTGTAAGATACCAACGACAAGAGGCTGTGTAAACCAAAACGAACGTAAAGACCGAACGCAACCGGTAGGACGGAAATTAACAACGACAGCGACAGCGTTCATCCAATACAGGTTGGAAGTTGGCAATGTGGGCTGGTACGCCCATTCGCGAATGCCAATGTGAGAGATTCGACCCAAAAGGCACATGGTACGTTATGAATTTCCTCACCGGTTTGGCCGATGTCTTCCGTTCCTTTTGCTTCGATCCGAACATCTAAACAGTAGTTTGTCTGTTTTTTTCCACTATATCTGCGCTCCTTTTGATGTTTTGCGGCCCGCTCGATGGTTCAGTTTAAAATAGTTTTGCTGCACGGCCTAAACGGCCAGAGCAGCGAAAGTTAATCAGCGCGTATAATTAAGCGCCCAAAAATGGATGGGAATTAGAATTCGCCGAAAAGCGTGAATCCCTTTCGGGGAGTTGTGCAGTCACTGGGGCATGATTTTAAAATGCGAAAGAACGTACACGTGGGTGGCTAATGGCAGAAGGCGTTTTGAAAGAAAATCCCTTTAAAAGGGGGCGCCTAACGCCGACAGGTGGTTATAATATTTTTAGTGCAAATTAAAACCAATTTTCCGCGTTTGAAGAAAGCATTGGAAGATATTCGATTTATTATGTGACCTATTTATATGATTTTTTGTGTTAATGAATCGCTCAAAATGCAACAATCAATTTCACCTGCAATAATGCACTCCGGGCCCAGGGAAACAGTTCAATGTTGTGCCCTTTTTTGTTTTTTGCTTCCCGGAAGAAGTTGAAAGTTGCGGCAAAAATTAAGCTAAAATCTGTTTGTTTATAATTTCGCATTTGTTTCGCAGACATTGCCTGGAATGCCTGAAAGAGTGGATTAAATTTTTTGCTCATGGCAAAAAAAAGCAATCGGTGCATATAATTGAAATCAGTGCCATTATCGAAAACCATTTCCAGCACTTTATACCACGAGAGCCGATTTTCGGGCTTTTCCCGAATCGAAACTCATTAATGGATTTTTGAAGCTCAATAAAAATGGCGCCCATTTCGATTGATTCTTGGTTTGGAACTGCCTGTTGAAAGGGATGTTAGTTGATGCTGATGTTCATGTGAATGAATTGTGTTTTAAATAAAATAGAAATAATGGATCAATTTCGACTCAAGCTACATCTGCAGCGCCAAAGGTATGTAACTGATGGTGAGTAAAAGCGAAACGTCGACAGCATTGTTTAATTATCAGCTGCCATTTTGCTGTTTGTAGCGTTAACGTTAGCTGGTGGTTTCGTTACAACCGTTCGCACACCCATACACACCGGTTTCAGGGTTTTGTTGGTACTGCACGATAGGAAACTAACCATTGGGCAGCCTTCCGTTAAACCACTGTAATTAGTCGCATCCAGCAAAACGGGACAGTTGTGCGGAAGTTTATCTATCTAAGGTTGTGTCAGCACTTCAGCATTGACCGGAAAGCACAAAACCGGGACTGATGCACTGATCTAACAGGGACTAAATCTGCATCGTCTGTATGCGAATAATGTTTTATCGAAGCGTTACAGGGGGCGTACCGTAATTCAATCGAAACCCATCTTGAGCGGAACTCATGGAGCCGAGGTCGGGATCCGATCGCATTCGATTCTCGTTCAAGGGTGTGTTGATGTGTGTGTGTGCGTAGTGCAACAGTGTAAAGTCGGTGAAGAAGCTAATTAGTTTCGATTTGTTGATCAACTGCTCCATTTTGCACAATCGTCAATCGTCGATGATTTTCCACCTGCTGCTTTTCCACTGACCACACTGGATGGATGGTGTTGGCGATAAGTGAAAACTACAATCACATCTTATTCGCATTGTCTTGCGAGGCATCTTGTCATCAAGGTTTTCCTTCTTGGGTTGTTCAAATAGTGAGGTTAAAGATAAAGAATTTATCTAATAATAATTTTTTTCACATATCATTTCATTTGCTTCACACTATCTGTCACATGCATTTGTCTCCCGTTTTTTTATATGTTTCAATAAAACCATCTAGCTTAAGCTGATGTGACAGTAATCTAAAATTTACCGCCCTTTGCACAATAAAATAGATTATTTACACCAGTGCCAATGTTTCGTACCGTTTCAGTCGATACGCGCAATACAAATATCCCCGGCATTCATCGGTACAAACGTTGACCTCGTCGAGTGAGCGATAATCCCCGATCACATGGCCGGAAGTGCTCAACCATTTGCCATTTGACCAGCACCATTCGGTACCGTTTCCGCTCTGTGTATGGTGCACCATGCAGGGAGGAGGTGGTAGGAAAGTCGGAGGTGGAAGAGCGTGAAGGAGAGTGGCAACATCGCTTGGCCACTCTAGCAAAAAAAAAGAAGGAAATGGGAAAATCGCCGGCCAAACGGAGTAGAAATGAAACGGCTACTGTCACACTGATTATAATGTGAAACGTGACTTTTCCGATGATGCGCTTTTGTTACAACGTTCTGCACACGACGATTGCTTCGCATCCTTTGAGCTCTATGTGAGACGGTGAGAAGCAGTGACGGGAGAAGACAGGCGCTCTTTAAACGCTCCCGGGCGCTCGAGTACCGATGAAACTGCTTGTTTGTGACGCTCGAGCCTTTCGACTTTTCCTTGGCTTAGCACTCGTCCGTTCAGCTTGTTTTTATTTTCCTCAATGTCTTCCCATCTAGACGGGCGCTATTAATTTACTCCGGCAGTGCAACGGCAAAAGGCAGGCCCAGCTGACAAGCGTCCCGCGCCGGTCGATGGGATTTGAAGGCTTATCTTTATCTTTTGCACACTTGCCTTTCTAGTTCGATGCCGTTTTGGCGTTTGCCATAGCGGAAGTCGATCCCAGTCCCAGGTTATGCAGGATATGCAGTTTGGAGGCAGCCTGGTCGATGGCTTGGATAGGGTGGAATGAGCACAAAAAAACGGAGAGAGTTTCCCAGACTGAAGTATAAATTTTTCCAACGCCGACACTTGTGCTGATCCTGGCTGGATCATTATCATGTAAACATTCAACGACAATGGCCGACGTGGTTGCATAGCGAAGACGCACCGGATGCTCTACAGCAGTAGCCCAAACGATGGTAAAGTGAGTTGTTGTTTTTCGATCTTTATAGAATCGTTTTCTTTTCACTTGTTCGTGTGTGTGTTTTGTGCTTTTGTGCTATTTACATGGACTTGAGCAGTAGGAAGGAAGTTTTTCCGCTTAACTCATCAGATTGCAATGTTTGGCTTTATTTAATGAGATTTTCTGAGAAGCTATAAGTTGAATGTAATTACGAGCTGGAGTTCGTCGGCTTTAAGTAAAATAATTTAAAGTGATTAAAGTTTTATATCAATAGTTTTACAGGAGAAATTATTACAGTGTGTAGCATATGTTAAAGCTCAGTAGTGTTTTAAAGCTAGAAAGAAAATTCGGGAAAATCGACACAAATTTTGCATTTCGTAATATTCCAAAAGCGTTGAATCTGAATTTTTATTTTTTAAACAAAATTATTTAGAAGTAGCTAGTTTATAGTTGGTGTTAATTTAGTTTAATTTTCTTATACGATTTAATACTAGAACTACCAAACATTTTAAGTAGATTTTATTGTTTATTGGACATTGTACTACCGAATGTATATGTAAAACGTATGTTTCAATTACCATAACACTGTTGAATCCCAAAAAAAATGTGATTAAAATCAAACTTCCCACTTAAAATGATTGGTCCGGTAGTTCTAGTGTTAAATATTTAAAATGGTAGAAATTGGGACGAAGAATTACTCGTCTTAATAATAAATAATAATAAATAAATGAATTAATAATAAATGTTGTTTTTTTTTCATTGGGAAAATTATAAAATGGGGGGAAAATTATAAAAGTTCCATTAAACGACACTTTAAAAAATTAAAATATTTTGTATCATTAACAAAAAAAAACTCCCAAAACTAGAATATGTTTAAATATTGACATCGCATGCTTTCTCCAGTGCAAAAATAACAAACATAACATAACCCATTTGCCTGCGTCAACAAATGTAAGCGTTTTGCTTTTAATTTAATTGTGCTTTCACCCCAGCGCATCCCGGTAACGCTTTAATCGGCTGCATTTTCAACGGGTTCCCCCCATTTCCTGGGTATGTTGTGAGTATTTTGGGCCAGCTTTTTCAACCACCCGTCAGCCAAACCGCTTTGCCGCGTTTGGCAGGATGGTAAATGTGAGCATTCGCTTAGATAAAGTGCAATTCATTGCGTTGTGCGGTAAATTAAATTTCATCGACCATAAATTGCCTCACCGTTTATGTAGTTTGAAAACGGAGCTTTGTGCTTTGCTGGATGGGACCGGGGGGTCGGTAGGAAGATTGGAACAAGGGGACACGTGTGGATGTAGAGCGAAAAAATAGTGATCCAAACCGATGATAGGGTGGTAAAAACTGGATCGCCAAATCGATGCACGATGTGGGAAAATCGCGTGGAAAGTTGAGCACAATGTGGCCCACCGGTAAGTTTTTGATGTAACCTCCACGGGTGCTTTCGATCCAATCGCTCCAATACACGGTTGTTTGGGGGAGTGAAAACTAGAAGCAGGGGGAAAAAAGTCTCTCCCTTCTGCATATATGTGGCCACATTAAGGTGGATATCTTCTTTGCACTGTCGAACACAAATCGTTGTTCTCACGCTTTTCGAGCAGTGGTCTGATAGTGGGCGATCGTTGCCGATTGCTGACACGGGTGGAAAATCTATCCTCGCACCGAAACGTGGCACACTAATCGTACCGCAAAAATGTATGAGTTCGCACAAATTTTCCACGGGCAAAAACCTCCCAGACGAATGGACGATCAGCTAGCCGTCTAACCTCCGTGTAGGTTATGATGATGTTGATCTCGATGACGATGACGAGAGGTCGTTTGTTTATCGCTATCGCATCGACGTTTATTGGGGTTTGAGTTACAAAAAAAAATCATGAAAAAACTATTCAACACGCATCAACTAAGCCAATGAATTCGCCGAAACAAAAAAAAAACCCATGCGAGGTAGAAATTTTGGAGCTTGCGAAGCAAAACCGTACACGTTCCAGGCAGAAAATGCTTCCAGTTCAGCACGTTTCCGCTCGCTCGGGTTTCGTTTGCGGCTAGGAGATTAATAGCTAAGGATAATTGAATTCTTTTCCAGCCAAATTTGCCGATGCAATCCATGGCACCGATGGTGCGATGGTTGTTGGTGTCGATTTGAAACAGAGGGTGCATTTATATATAAAAAAAACCCCATTTCACAGTGAGCAAGTTTCTCGCATGCAAGTGCGCTAGCTAGGAAAATTTATTGATCTTGTTCCGAAAAGGTTTTATTGCCTCGATTTGCCCGACACCCGACAGCCAATGACTGAAAAGGATGCACCGGATGCGATTGAGATCGTTCGGTTGTAACGGTTTTGCAATTCAAACAGTGTTCGGGTGGGGGAAAAAAAGTGGAAACCATTGGGAAGAGATTAAGATTCGTTTAGTGCTGACGCTTATCACCCCTCTTTTTTTTTAGTTTGATAATTTATGCAAAAATAAAAGACTGAAGGTCATTCGGTGTCACTGTTCGTTTGAAATAAATGCTGTTGAAAAAGAAAGGAACAAATGCATTATTGCATTCGTGATGGAATGTGCAATGAAATGTGGTGGATTTTTTTTTTTTTAAATAAAATTCCAATCTTCTTTTCGTTTTGAAAACCGAGTTTAAAAAATATTTAAAATAAAAAATGTAATAAATAAAAACGGAAAATCCTTTTTTTACTAAGTAAAATATAACACATCAATCAAGACAAAACCCATTAGCTGCCGGACCCGGGTACCAATTTCGGTTTGGAATTGTCTAACCGTGACGGTGGGGAAAATTTAACAAGTATGCAAATGAGTACCGCATTAGACGTATCAAACACGATTGCCCTCCCACGCCGAACCCCTTAAAACTGACAGTGTCTCTCGTTTGAAGACATCATCCTAGTCGGTGTTTTATTTTCTCCAGGCCACAGGGTCTTCGATTTTAGCAGGTTACGCTTTTTTGTGTGTGTCCCTCCTTCATTTTTTTGTCGTTGCTTTTTGCTAAGGTTCAATGAATAATTTTCTCCACTTTGCAATTCATTACACTTCATGAATCGTAAGTAATGCTCATTACCATGTAGAGTAAGTTGTGTTCCAATTGGTAAACGAGTGATATTGTAACCGATTCCAATTGGCAGCTGCCGTGGGGAGTGGGTGGATGGTGTTGTAAAAAAAGAAGAAATAATCAATTTGAATTTGATTACAGTTCTCCACCCCACCCCCGATGTTGCCGGTGCGAATGAATTTGTTTAGCTGCTGTTTTTCTTTACAGGTACAGACAGTCGGCATAATCTTTGGTGAAGCATAAAAGAATCAGTGTAGGTTTCGGTAAAGACACCACGACCTTTACCGAATTGTACGGCCTGACTGTGGGAGGAATTTGGTTGTGAACGCTTCACTTAGCAATGGAATGTTTTGATCGATCAAAAGAAAAAAATGGATAATATTTGCTTGTTTAATTGTAAGTGAAACTTGACCAAAAAAACTGCAGCTCAAAATTTTAGGTTAATTAATAAGTTTTAAACATATTTTTTACTGTACCAAATAATGGCTATCGTTCGAGAGTTCTAATTCAAAACAAAACACAATCCTTCCCAACATGCTCACAAATGTGTTCTCACGCTGGCGTGACGATCGTTGAGCAGACTCGTTCATTTTATGCTCTACGATTCGGTTTTATGCTCTTTATGTAGCTGCAGTTGCGTGAGAGCTGAGCGTGAATGTTTGGCATGCTCCCGACTAAGTGACAGGCTGCATTTATTCATTCAACAAATTCACCTCCAAGCGCACTGTGTCTTGAGTGATGGACGTAACCAAAAGATGTTTGTTGCTTAAAAACGGGTTTAAAAATAAAAATCAATCATGTATTAACTCCACTCATGCATTAACGCAATCATGCATTAACTGAATTAAAAATTAATAATTTTTAAAAACAAAAGAAAATCCCTAAAACAGATACTTATTACACTCGATTACTGGAAAATGTTCTCTCAAGAACTTAAACATAACGTTGAGACATGGTGGTTTTCCAACTTATAGAAATTTCAACACTTCTGGAAAAGGCGAAATCGCACAAATCTATTCCAATGAGATTCTGAATCAATAATTGAACAAATTTTACTGGGTTGAGCTACGTTAATCTTTTTTCATCATTTCTAACGTCTTTGAGCTATTCGTAGTAATTTTAATTAACTGTGATTATTTTATGAAAGTCTGTATATTTTTTAAACTATTTTGTTTTTAAAAGTCATAATTAAAATACAACAAGAATTGCTTAAAAAACAATTAAACTTAAAAATCAAAACGGTAAAGAATATAAACTAGTTTTGCAATAATTATATAAAGAAAGTTAAAAGGTTTAAGAAACAATGAAAAACTGTTAATACAATAAAACAAAATTGAAATTGAAGAAAATGTGCAAAACAAAAGAAACAAGTTAGGAGATGTTTTCGACAAGCAGGAATTTCGGGAAGGAGAAATTTCGTTCTTCAATTATACTTTACAGTGTACGCAGCTCCGTTTGGTTCATTCGCAACCAACCGTGCACCGATGCAACTTCAACGCACGTTATGGCTATAGGGCACTCACGAGAGAACCTACCCTAATCGTGAACATTCGCTTCCCGCACTTCCGATTTAATATGTTTTCGTCAAAAAAACAAAAATCCATCTCACACAACATAGGTGTGCCACTCCCAAAAAAGGAACACTTTTCCAAATGCTCACACACCGCACTCGGAAAAGCGGAGGGGAAAATGCCGGCATTCTCTGGCAAAGGATTTTTCGGTCGCCCACAACGCCAGCCGGTGAGAGAGAGAGAGTTAGAGAGGAAGGCACAGAGAGAATTCTTCACCGTGCGTTATTAGCTCGCAAGCTCTCTCACGCACGATGCAGCCTCGTTGTCGGCAGCAACAAACAAAATCGAGCGTCTCGATGTTTGCGTGTGCCCTACCCGAAGACGCGACCTCTCGTTTTTCATTCAGTTTTTGTTCGAGTTCTGTCCATGGTACGTCGTGCCGTGCGTGCGTGCACATCGAACCTGGAAGCTGTTCCGTATCGGTCGAATGGAATTGTCACTGTACACGTGAAACTTACCCGATCATCCGCGTGCGGTAGGTGGATACAGCGGGCGGTGTGTGATGGTACGTGAGATGTGAGGATGCTTCTTATCATAGAAGTGGTGCCCTTCTTGGGCGGTGTTATAGTGTGGGAAAAACAAAATTAAAGCTGATAAATGAAGCTGCTCGTTTGGTGGCGTGGTGCGTTTTTTGGCGGGTGCATGAACTGAGAATGAGAAGAGAAAGGAAGAAATTAAGTTTTTTTTTATTTGTGGTGAATCATGTGCCTGTGTGTTCAAATAACCTTATCGCAGTGTTAAAAAGGATGAAGCTTATCTGTCGTCACTGAGTCAATCGTTTTGTGATCCAGTGCAATGGGAAAACCCTCCAATAAGAAAAAAAATTATGAGCAAAACCGAATGTTTAAACAAAACACCTAACGAGGCACGGGAAGGATGCACGGATCACGCTATCATACTTAGTGCATGCGTACGTGATATTTCATCTCGGTCGATGAGTGCTGTGACAGCAGAAAGGGAAAGAAAGCAAACAAAAAAAAGCAAGTGAAAACGAATCATAGAATCACACGGGCGCCCAGTCACCGAGCCACACATACCGAAAGTGGCCTGTCAACGTGCTATCATCATTATTTCGCAGCTCTCACATTTGCTGGTTTTGTTTAGTTTTGTATCCCGGCGTATTCGTACGTTATCGTACGGCAGGTTCCAAAGCATGCTGGCTGGTTCTGCCTGCCCATCGGTAACCCCACCAACATGCACACCCTCTCTCCCCGTTAACAGTGTGTCCTGATGCTACTACCCGTGAAAAGAAAAAAAAAACGATGTGCGTATGATTTGTTGTTTTTCTCCTAATGTGCCTCAAGCGACTGCGTGCTGCGTATGATCTCTGAACGGGCCCTGTGCGTGTTCCTGTGTATGGAGATGTGTTTTTTGTGTTTGTGAGTAAAATTCTGTGATGTTTCTACCATCACACCACCAGCTAGAAGGTGGAAATATACAACAAATGGAATAAAAATACAAAATAAAAAAATACCCGAAACGATAATTTGGCCATTTCGGCCCCCAACAAAACCCTCGCGAGCTGCGTGAGTGCCGGGATGACTCAATTGTGAAACGCGGAATGTTTTATTTATGTGTCAGTGCAATACATCATAACAAAAGCACCAGCTTCATCAGCCGTGACCATTTCCACCGTGTTCGTTTGGTGAATGAATGAAAATTGCCAGCAAGAAGAGAAGAATTATACCGTTTTTTCTTGCCCGATTTGCCTTTAAATGCCACGCACTAACCAGTGATCATCATCGTCATCATAAAGCGAAATGGTCACGGGGACTCGTGACTCATGGAAGGGAAAAGCG
>CM028125.1:31647792-31675072 GCA_016254315.1 Anopheles parensis
AAAAAAAAACAAACTATTTCATCAACAGGACGCGCACCGGATGATGGAACGTCTTGAGAACTCTTGTAGTCCTAGAAAGAGGGAAGCGAAAACTCGGTACACGTACAGCGATAAACTAGGACATGTGGGCGGGAAAGTCTCCCCAACCCCTCCGAGGCCTTTGTTTTTATGTTGGTGTGTGTGTGTGCGAGAATGTATTAAAAGAAATGGTTGCTTTTGTTGCCTTCCGGATGAATGTCACACGAGCGCATAAAACACATCGACCATAAGAGGAAGAAGGCGTCCAGAAGCCATATTGATATGTGACCATGTCCATCCTTAACTTCGGTTTGCTGGCAGATTATTTCCGACACACAACTATTCGGTACAATCTGGTGCAAAGCGTTGGTCGCTTGCTTTTTTTTTTTTTGAACTTGACCTCGGTTGTGTATGCGAGTGGGTGTACCATTAATGTCTTCCATTTCGCTGAACTCACGCAGCACAAAAAAAAACAGTGAAAAAAAAAATAAAAGCTAATGAAGGAAAAACAAAAGCCTCACCGCCATGGCATGATCGGTTCGGGACACTTTTTCTTCAAGCATAGTTCCGACATTTTCGGGCTTGACGTTGCAATTTTTCCGCACATGTACGCACCAAAACTCAATCTAATTTCTTTTATATACTGTCTGTTTTTTGCTGTCTCTTTTTCCTTTTTCTTTTCTCTTCACCTCGATCGGGTTTCTCGTGTGGAGTTCGATCATTGGACGATTTGGTTCGAATTTTACTATCGCTTAAATTGTACGGGTTTTTTGCTTGATTCACCACGCACCCAGTAGAAGAAAAAAATCGCTTTCACATCCTAAAAAGACCATCCAAAGCAGCATCTTTGCCTTTTGCGGTTAGCCGTCGGCCATGTGTTCCGGAATGCTTTGCTTTGCGAATAGCCGGCGTGCCGGGATTAGATTTCGGCCCGCTCAGGTGAATGCTGGCCTTTTTTTTCGTATGCGCAGCAAGTGCTGTACTGTATTCTGCCAAAAACTGCTGGCGCCAGCATGGTTTTAGCGTGGACTGAATCCACACGGTTTTACGACGCTTTGCCATTTAGTGTCGGTATGCTGCGTGTAATGGTAGATCGCATGTGTTTGTTTTTGTATGTGTGTGTGTGGGAATAGTTTTTCGTGTAGGGGCAAATATCAATTCGTTCAGAAATAGCCAACCATCATAAAGGATAATGCTGGCACTTGGCAATGTTAGCAAAACGTTAGTTAAATATTGCAAACGATTAAAGATACATTCATACAAGTTATGGCCACAAAATGGTGCGCAATTGAATTTGGTTGGTAAACAAAAGTTATAAAAATGTTAAGCTGGTGTTAAAATTATATTATTTGACTTTTAAGGAAGGCTACAAATTGTGAATTAAACAACAACAAAAAACATATAAAAAAGAGGAGAAAAACCAAGCTTCGATTAAATATTAATAAAAAAATGTGTTTTATTCGATATTCCTAGAAAGATTTATTCTGTTATCGGATTAATTGTGCAACAGAATAATATCTTTTATCTGATGTGTGCTGTATTAAATATTGACAGGCAATTATAAAACACAAATATTGGTTGTGCCTGCGATGGAGTGATTAAACGTTATTTAAATTAAAATTTTCCAGGTGTTTTTCCAAAAAAACAAGTTCAACATAAAAAAAAACAAAAAAAATAGTGAATGTGTAAACGAGTGTATAAATTAAGCAATCGGAAGAAAAAAAAGTGCAACAAAAGTAGTAAAACATAATATGGCCAACGGTGCAACAGTGTCGATCGAGGCCACCGGATAACGATCGATTCCATGCCATGGTAATGGTAACCCCGTCACAATGTGCAATCAACTGCATTAGCCACATATGTTACGCAACAGACGATAACTTTTGCGCTAGTGGATTAAAAAAAGAAGCAAGAATAAAAAAAATCCAAACGAATCTATCTTGCAACTGACACAATCGTAATTTGACGTACGAGTCCCGGGTTTTTTTTTATTTCGGAATCGGAAGTGAAGTCTGTGTTGCACAGCAAGGCAAGCATCCGTGGCAAATACGCCGGGGTGGAGGCCAAACGAAGGCGAAAAATGCATCGGAAGAGTTCACAATCAGCTGTAGAAGTGGTTGAGTGCCAGCCGTAAGCTTATCCATGCGATGGAAAACTTCCACCCGGCGGGTGGAATGATACACCGGAAATAGGTAAATATTTGATTTATGATCATTTCCTTGGCATCATTGTGCCACCGGCATAAGGTGGGGGAGGACTAGCAAAAATGGCACTTTGCTTTTCTGTTGTCGGTGAACTTTCACACACACAAATATAGATATGAGAAAAAAATGGAAATGCAGCAAAAAAAAAAGGACAGGAAAATCTTCCACACACTCACATATTCCGTCCTTCCTTGCCTCGAGGCTTGAGTTCTGGACTACTCGTCGATTTGTCCACGGTTTGGTTTTAGTCCACCAAATGAATGGTCCATATGTACGTAAGAGATGAACGCTTGAGGGATGAGAAAAACCGTCCCATCGGAAAATGGGGCCGGCCAGGTACTGGGGGTGGGGGGGGAGAAAAAAAGAGAATGGAAAATTTTCCTCCGAGCGCTACAGATTTAACGATGAAATATTTGTTTTTCACTGCTAAATCAACCGATAGCTTCATCTCCGGCGCTCCGGACTTTTGATGATTTATTGCTAGCAAAGGTTACGATATGGAGCTTTGTTTGTGTGTGTTTGTGTTTTCCTGTTTTGTTTTCCTTTTATTTGACTACCAGCGGAGGTCGGGGGCGTGTTGGACCTTCACTTCGAACACCGTACCCCGGGCTGAAGTGGGTTGTCACACGGGGTGGAACCGATCGGTTGATAGTTTTTCATCCATTTTGCTTTTTACACTGGCAAACCAACGCATTTGTTGCTGGACAAATTTTTGTCCTCTAAATTCCACCCTGATCGCTCCGGTCTGGTCCGGAATACGGAGGGGGTGTCACCAAGGACGAGTGTGGAAATGAAAATAGAAAAAAAAACATTTGCTAGAAGTTTATTTGATCGAGTGGATAAAGTTTTTTTTTACACACACACATGCAGGAAAAAAGAGAGAGGGTAAATAAATGAATAAAAAAATCAATACACCTCAGCTCGCGGGGTGAAGAATTTCAATTTTGTGTCATAAATCAATCGAAAGAGTAAGGCAGATAGGTGGTTATTGGATCATAATGTTTTTGCACTCTTGACAGTATTGGAGATATATGTAGGGAATTTAAAGAAAGAAATTGAAAATAGATTCAATTTTTCAAAGAACAAAATAACAGTAAAAACAGTTTTTAAGTAGTAAATGTAATATTTTACTTTATTGTTTAATATCTCCTTATTTTCATCCCTTAATTTACTGGAAAAACAAACACAAATATTAGTCAACCTGTCAACCCACGTACGTAGAAACGATTGATGGCCAATATTTGTAATCAACATGTTGAGTTTGTTCCATCGCTAACGGGAACAAACCGTCTCAAGCCTTCCCTTCAAATTTATAACAACCATTACTCTAAGCCGGTTATTGCTTTACGAGTAGGTTGGCTACACATTTTACACCACGCTAAGTACATACGGTATCGGTGGAACAGATTTGTGACGGAACATGCTCGAGTTGTTTTTGGGGTGCGCCAGGATGTGCGTCACACCGTCGAAAGGCTTGTTTGATCCATTTATCATACCGGGAAGCTTTTTTGGCCTGTGGTGGGGGAGGTAAAATTGATGTCAACGAAAGGCGCATCCCTGTCGAAAGTGGTACCAAGTGTCGGTAGCTGTCAGCCACATTTACATCCAATCGATGTTACCCGCCCGATGTCCTAGTCCCGGAAAACCGCTCCTGTGTGTGTGTGTGGACGTTTCGCTCCATGGCGTGTTGGTGACAAACACAAAATCCCTACCCCATTTTCCATTTCCCAACGTAGGCTTTGCGAAGGCGGCGAAAAATTTCTTCGGTCCCATGTGTGTTTTTGAGGGTGGGAGGGGTAGACTTTATCGTTTTGGCGGTCGGTTATACTTTCTGCTAAGGATGGTTTTGTGCCGAAAAGGTAAATAAATGAAGCATCGGTCTGGATCATGAATATTACCATTTTGTCATCGAATTTTCCGAGGCTCTAGCAAGATTGGATGGCGGTTTTCGGGCTCATGTGTGTGGTTTTCGCTCCTTGCTTATTTTACGCACACAAGGATAGTTTCGATCAGGAAAAGCGTTTCAGGAAAAATGGATCATTTTTCATAATTGAGATAAAATGTAAATTTTTTGTACGAATCGTTTTTCAAAACATTGACGTGTGAAATAAACTTGGAGAAAGAAAAAATCTATACATATATCATACAATTCTGGGAAATATTTTTGTTTCTCCGAATGATTTATACTTAGCATCTTGTTGCAGTCCTAAAAAAATTATATGAAATATTACATTTTCATAACCCTCGGTATGATTTCAATTACCGAAGCCACAATCTATCCAATGCTGCCATTCAACCGTGCACCAACCACACACACGGAGACACAATAAAAATCTTGACTCCTTCGGTTAGGCTGCCATTGTTTCAATACCGTAGCCAGACACTCATGTTTGCCAATTTATCCGTCTACCGGNCGAAACCACAATCGATCCAATGATGCCATTCAACCGTGCACCAACCACACACACGGAGACACAATAAAAATCTTGACTCCTTCGGTTAGGCTGCCATTGTTTCAATACCGTAGCCAGACACTCATGTTTGCCAATTTATCCGTCTACCGGTTATAGTCGCCTTAACTCAAGCATGCTCAAAAACCTGGCAGCGATGTAATATCGGTATCCGGGCACATTTCCCGCATCGTCCTGACAGGCGAGACGTTGTGACTGTTCGTGCGAAAATCGCAAAACCATTGTGTCAGATCGGCCAGACGGTTTTACGCTAGCGCGGGTGATTTAATAACAGCCTCGTGCCGTAACAAAAGCTCGGTGAATTGTTGACTGAGCGTCTGTAATGTGTCCACACGCCCCCACCGCAGTATCAGTTCCGTCTTGTGTAAGAGCATGTTTCTTCTTCCGGTGGAGATTTTCCTCCGATGGAGACTGGTTGGTAGGAAATTAATTTGATTTAAAAGTTACACTCTCTCCACCGGTCCAAAAACCAATCGCTGTGGGTAAGCGATGGCGCATCTAATGAAAGAAGCATGGAGCATAAAAAAAAACAATAAGACTGACAGTACAAGATGGCTGCTGAGTGGGGAACTCGAATGAGAAATGCAAACGTACGGTCGGAAGCCGTCGGCTCGTTCCGGAGTGGCAATAGTTTAGCAAAGGAAACTGACACTCGATGGGTTGTCAATAATGTCACCGTTTCGAGAAAGTTTGAAGTTAAAGCCAATTTCATCGCTTCAGCTTCAAGAAGATCATGGACGTGCAGTCAGAGCTTTTGAAGAGTAGGACTTTTGTGGTCGTTCAATGAGGGTGGTTTATTGTGATTGATACGTTGTTATGGAGTGGCTTTTAATAATGTCGAATGTTCATGCTTTTCCAGAAGCTCGAACACTGTTGTCTAGCCCTTGAAAGTGGGGTTTGAAAATGGTATTGAAATGTTGAGTGATGGTAATTATGTAAGAAATAGATTCTAATCACTCTTCAAAGGCGATTAACCGCATTGTTTCGTGCTCAAAAGTTGAAGCATTTTGCTGGAGAGGGAACACAATTACAGCTACAACTATTTATAAGGTGAATTTTGAGCGTCAAAACAATCTCCATCAGATATTTATCCAGGCCACTGTAAGCTGATAGCGCTGATTTACCACCCGCGCTCTAATAGACCCGTGATAAGCGAATCTGTTTGATGATTCAAACAAAAGACGCTCACCGATTCAATGTGATCCGCAACCGAAATCATCGAACACAAAACATCAAACGCTCTTGTCCCTTGCGTCGGTACAGCATGCGATGGCTACAGCAGAATGTAATCAGATTCTTTTCACCGAGGGCTTACTTTTCACCCCTAAAAAAGTTCTATTTTTGCTGTGGGCGGTGAAGGTTTGCTTAACAAGGTGAAGCAGTTCAGCTGGTTGAAGCTGATGGGGATATTTTTGTTTGTGCCATCTTCTGCCATCCTTCGAGTTTTGTTTGGTCGTGCCAATGTCGAACTGTCACCGAGCCGGAACGTCCACCAGTTGACTGAGCTTAAAATTGGTTTCGATTGTTGGTATGGTACCAGCGCCAGCTTGGGACCTTTCTCGAGGGATACGGCACTATTCAGCTTCAGCCCGTCCGATTGGGTAGAACCCGAACGTTACGGGATTCTTTTTCCCACCGAGTTGACCCATCACGGTACAGCGACACGGTGGTGTGACTGTGCACTTTGTGGCACTAATCCGTGCGCCGGGTTGGAAAGGAACAGTGCCGAAGCGAGTGGAAGTTGCTGCGAGCGTTCCAAGTTCCAAGACGAGGCGAAGCAAAATCACCCCAAAAAGGGGAGGAGGGATAAATTGAATTACCGAAATGAACCATCAAACGGCTGGACTGGCTAGAGTTGGCCAAAGTACCGAAAAGAAAACTTTTCTGTTCCATTAGATTAAACTTGAAAGTGAACTTAATTATCGTTTCAGCTAATTCGGTCGAACCATAGCGAATCGAACGTGAAAGTACTGCGGCGATAGTGAACCGAGTGAGCCGATAATGAGCCAACTGGTTGACGCGGCTAGTGCTCTAGTGGTGGTCCAGTGTGGGTGTGATACCACCAGCGCACCAAGCGAGCTTTTTACTTGCTGTTATCTATGTTTGTGCAAAATAGAAGAAAAACATCGATAGCGGCAAAGAGCAGGCCACAGCTGTTTCTGTTGAAAGGTGGAGATGTTTTAAGCAGTTGATTAAATCAGAGACAATGATTAAAACGGGACGAGACAATGGTAAAGAACAGCTAAAACACAAAAGCTAGGTGTGGAATATGTTCTGAGACAAGTGGCTGCACTAGGTTGAGTTACTCAGTTTACCGAAGTAGATATTTGATTTCAATTTACCAATTTCAGTTGGTTTTAAATAAAGAAACTTGATTCATTTATCGGAATCGATTACTCAGTAAAACAGATATTTGATAACACTTGCGAAAGTTCAGACCATCTTTCAAGTGGTTTTACTTGACTTGTAATAAATGCTTGTAGTTCGCTGGCTTGTCATTAGAATGATACCAGACAATCAGTCCGTAAAGTAGGGTTCTTCTTGGACATCTTCACGGACATAGAAAATAAGACTCAAATTCAGTAGCTTTTAAGTAGTTAAATCTATAAAAGATTTTTTTTTAATGTAAAAAAATAAATCTATCTACAAGGAGGAAATGGCTTGTGAAAAATGTACACTTCTGCCTTTCAATGCAGGCTGACAATGCGCCTAAATGCCGTAATAATGAAATATAAATATGTTAAAAAATTATTTTTAAATTTTTTTTTTTCTTAGAACGGCCATGTTGCATTGCTTTACTAATAAATATTATTACTTAGATTGGAGCGGACCGGTAGTGTATGTGAAAAACAGTGCCGGTTCCACACAAATGGAACGAATATCAAATCTCATCCAGAGCGTCTCCCCGTAGTAAGGACTGACTATCCGGGTATGTGGTAAAAATAAGTCTAGTAAGTCAGATATGGCCAACACAACCTCTAAGGCCTTTAAGCCAAGAAGAGAGAGAGACAGAGAGAGCAGGAGAGAATAAATATTATTATGAAGTAAATATAGTTCTCTACCTGACTGAAATTCCTAATTCAATTTGTTTAGAACCTTCAAAAAAAATAAAAAAAAACATTTTATTCCCGCCAACTTTCTTTCCTGGTATATATCTTTACGTTTGTTGTCGAAAAGGCACAAATCCAATCCAATTGGAGCTAATATTTCAACAATACCCACGGTACAATTTCAGTTTGTTTATTGTCCTAACCGAACAAAAAAAATCCAACAAAGGAAGAAAAAGTAATCTCACAGTTTATTACCACACCAATATGGTCACGTTACTACTACACCGCAGCCTTCGATCATAGCCAATAAATGCGTTTTATCGCGGTCTTCGGTTAATAATAACTTTCTTCCAGCCGGACCAGCCGGAACGACCGCGTGGTACGCGGGAAGGCATTCGTTCGTACAGATAAAGGGCAATTTATTCACCGTAGGTGCCATTTTTTGTTATACGCCTGACCGTGCGGTACCTAAGCTACGCGTACTTGCGTACATGCCCGGAAGCTGCAAAAAAAAAGACAATCCGCGAATCAGCGCACACACACAAACCACAAAACACCGAGAGCAAGGAAACGGATCCGATAACAAGGTATCCGCCTGCCAACCGCCAAACCATTTCGAACCACACTTCGAAGGTATAATCGCTCCATTATTATTTCGATGCACAGAATACGGAATCAATAATCAACATATGGCGTAACGCGCAGTGAACCAAAACTCCAAAAACCAGCACCAACCAGGTCGGAGGTCGATCACGGACGTGAATATCACGCACGCACGATACTGCCTCCTGACGCCCCCCCGGGGAAAAAAGGGCTCCCCGACTTTTCCAGCAGGCTCCAACCACCACCAACGGTGGAAGCGGACAGGGGCAGCGACGTGGACATCCATGGTGGCGTAAATTTACGAACACTCGGTTGGTGGTGTCCTCCTTTTACGGTGCCATTTGTGGGCATTTGGCTCCGTATTCAAGCCGCGTTGCAGTAACAATTTTCCGGCCAAGAAGCGCTGCCAAAAGCGTTTTGGTGGCTTTCCCAATCAAACATGGGGATGGGTGACTGTGTGCGTGTGAGAGTAAAGGCAAACAGGTTTGGGGAATGGGAAATAAGGAAAGCGGAAGAAACAAAAAAGGAGGGAAGGGAAATATTAATAACGACAACGCAACCCGAAAAACGATGGTAACGCCAGAAGGATGCTTAGCATGTGCACGTACGCGTGTGCGCATACGATGTGTTTGTGTGAAATTCGGCAGTTTAAAGCGTACATGCGTGTGGTGTTTTCTGGCCGTGTGTTGTTGTGGCCGTGTGCGGATGAGTTCCCCGAGGGCACGTTTGGATCCGTTCCGGTCGATTTGCTCGAGATTGGTTTGGATGTTTAGCGTTCTGGCAGAAAACCTCCCCACCCAAAAGGCCCGTTTGGGTAACGTTGACGCTTGACGCAGGGTTTAGAAACAACGTGCGTGTGTGTATGTGGGTTTGTGTCAATATGTGTGTTCATATGTGGCTTATTGAGGCGTCTTTCGACGGTTAACCATTTAAGGGAGCTCTAGCGCCTCGTCGCAAATACCCACAAAAACCACAATCTACCCATCATTTTGCACTGAAATATATCATTTCATGGGTACGCCATGGTTTTGTGTATATTCTCTATGTGCGTGTGTGTATGTGTTTTTGGGGGTTTCTTAAACCATTGTGGCGCAAGGATTATGCTTTCCTTTTAATCCTCTTCCTTATATTCCACATTATCTCACCAACCCAGTGCTGTACGGCTAACATTTGGTTTGATTCACCCGGCGCAGCTGTTTTGTCCCTTGGGACTCACTCAGGTACGACGGTACGCATACCACCGTAAGCGTAAAAGGTTCGGAATCGTTCGGCTGAACGATTTCCATCACAGAAAGAAAATGGTTTCCTGTGTGGGTAAAGCAAACCGGCAGGGAACATGATAACGATGGTGATCGGTGAATAAATAATAAAATTTCAGCCACGGCGTAAAGAGGGAAAAATTTATAGCTTCGGGTGTGTTAATAAACATAAACACGATCGTATGCGAATATATAAGCATAAATCGAGAAGTCCCCGTTGCGTAACGTGAGAAGCCGTTACGTCTGAGTTCCCCTCGCCCTTTCCACCCCAGGGGGCGCTACGATGCGTTTGAAGATGGTTTTAGAGCCGCGAAGGCTTTGAAGCACGATGGTGCTTGATGGTTTTTGCCGAACCCAAAAAAAGTCTGGCTTAAATGGGGGGATGTTGTGAGTGATTGAATTGTAAACGATGGTTTCGTTCGGGTTTTGTATTGTTGGGAGTGGGTGTGTTGTTAAAAAAAAAAGAAGGTAAACCGTATGGCAATGGGACTGGGAGAAAAGTTTGTCTGCTGCCACACATAACATACGAGCCACACAATGAAACCTTCACACCAACAACATGGACTAGAACTCCTTTTTGGAATTGCTATCGGTACGGTCTGATAAGGGAAGAATAAAAATAAAAAAAGAGGCCCACCAGAATTTTGTGTGATTTTACTTCCCTCGAGGCCATCCTAACAGGACAATTTTGATGAACGAACACGGTGAGATTCGATCCAATGTTGCCGGTGAGCTCGTCGCTTTCGATGTTTGTCATTCGTTCTTTTTTTTGTCGGAATTATTTTTATGTTTCTCCTAGCCTTTTGCGTTGAACGATGGAGATCGATTTTAAGGAGGGGTATGTTATGCACGATGCTGAATTATTGGTGTGGATGGTGGATTTTGCAGTTAAATATCAATCAATACTGAAACGGTTTTGCGATCAATAATGAAAATGGTGTCGTTTTGCATGATGGAAGATGCATAATGTGTGTGATAAATCAGCATCAAAACTAAGTTAAATGTGAATCAAATTGTATAAAAATCGTTCTTAAAATAATTACAATTCTATAAACCAATATACTGATGTTTTGCCCACTATTTTACAAAACACTAGGCGCCTCCATTAAGTATAAATGTTCTACAAATTACCCCTCAATATAAATAGGTAGATGTTGTTTATTCATTTTACCTAAAATCTCTCGCTTCATGGTTTCCAAAAGCAATATTAAACTATCTCCCATCAACATGGCTTGTCTACAAAGACAATTCTACAATCGAGTGTACTGATGTTTTGCTCACTATTTTACAAAACACTAGGCGCCTCCATAAAGTATAAAAGTTCTACAAATTATCTCTCGATATAAATAGGTACCTGTTGTTTATTAATTTTATTTAGAATCTCTCACTTCACGTTTTCCAAAAGCAATATTAAACTATATCCCATCAACATGAAAGGCTTGTCTACAAAGACAATTCTACAATCGAGTGTACTGATGTTTTGCTCACTATTTTACAAAACACTAGGCGCCTCCCTTAAGTATAAATGTGCTACAAATTATCTCTCAATATAAATAGGTACGTGTTGTTTATAAATTTTACCTAGAACCTCTCGCTCCACCTTTTTCAAAAGCAATATTAAACTATCTCCTATCAACATGAAAGGCTTGTAAACAAGTTAAGCTCGAGTTTTCCATCACACCCTTGTACCACGGCGATGCTGAGCAACGCTCGTTATCTAAGTCAACGTAATCTCAATTGAAAACAGAACATACCATGATTAAACAGCAATAAGGAACGTTTGCCCTGACATTCTATACTGCTCTCTCGGTTGATAAATACATTCGTCTGTAATCATCGTCATTCATCATCCGGTCTCATCAGCAAGGGGCGTGTAATATTATCGCAATAGGTAACGTACTTCAAACAGTCTCGGTGCTGTGCGGCTAAAGGCGCACTGCGTCAATGATGAACTTTAAATTTGCTGCCAGAAGAAGAAGAAGCATTTTTCCACGAACCCGAAACCCGTTCATCTGCAAAATAACCTGCGTGTGGGTCGGTTCTCGGTCGGCCTACCGGTTTAGAAAGGTGATTAGGTGCGTTTGTTTGTGAGATCAGAACCGTACCGAAAAGTAAGAAAACTGAGCAGAAGAGAAACAAGTAGGAAGAACATATTTTGTATGGAATTCTTGCTAAAGGACGATTCCAATTGAACGAGCTAACTTTAATTAGCGATACCGAAGATTTCGCTTCGGGCAAGATATTTCTTCCTTACCAGTAACGACAGTAACGATTTGTATCTCCCGCTTCTTCAGTGAAGCTCCCAACAATTTGCTGCTGTTGTAAGGGTTTTTGGTGCGGGATTGTTGTTGTGCGGGTGCGAGTTTGTGGTTTTGATTATTAGCTAACACCAGCTACTTGTGCTANAGATATTTCTTCCTTACCAGTAACGACAGTAACGATTTGTATCTCCCGCTTCTTCAGTGAAGCTCCCAACAATTTGCTGCTGTTGTAAGGGTTTTTGGTGCGGGATTGTTGTTGTGCGGGTGCGAGTTTGTGGTTTTGATTATTAGCTAACACCAGCTACTTGTGCTAATGGAACCGGCATGATTACGGTTATTACCGCGCTCGGGTTTTTAGGGGGGGGATGATTCCTATAGACGAAGAAGTGTGTCTCTGTGTGTGCGATTGTAGACGAGTATTTTCTAACTCATTGTGTTGGCGTGGATTTTGCTGCGGTTAAGTCACACCGTGAAATAGATAACACGTTGAAAATAATACACGATCGCATGTCTTCATGTTAACCAGCTATCAGTAACACAACGAAAGATCTGTGCAAGCAATGAATGGTTGGATCATTTGCAAAAAAAAAAACATGGAATCAAAACAAAATAATTACGCAATTATGAAATTGTTCAATAACAGTTTGTTTGAACATAGTTCCTGCCAATGAGAACTCGTCCAGAGCAGTACTAGCAAACTTGTTTAAATGAACAATCTACATGTGTTTCTCAATTCAGCAGAATTCCATTGCATGGTTGAACGTTTCATTGAAGCTCGAGATAGTTAATTAAGATAACGAGATATATTGTGTAACTTTCATAAGCCATCGTGAAGAATGCTTCCATTGGAACTTGCAATTCTAAGCATTGAGTGCCATGCGACTTAGTAAGCATATTTAAGTTCTCAACAAAAATGTTCGTTTTGCATGCTTTAAGGTCCGTTTTACCTTATACGGGAGAGATTGATCCATATATGTATATCCACACAGGGGGCAGCAACGAAGAAATGATGGGATAAAAACAGTTTTTAGTTAAGATTGTTAAATAAAGTTTTTCTTGATGCGTTCGGAGAGACTTTTTTATATTTTGTGGAATAACTTCAAAACTAAGACAAACCGGGACAGAAATAATTATGTTTAAAAATTGAAAATTCTTTAAGTTCAATTTAACTATGAAACATTTAAATGGGATTATAAAAATAAATGTAAGAAATGTTAAAACTTGACGAAAACAATTATACATGTTATCGGCTTTTGTTACAACTTGTGACATCGGCTTTTTCTATTTTTGCCCTAAATGAGTGTTGGATATTAATATTTTGACTTTTACCTACGGTTTCCTGATTTTTTCCGCAAAAATAAACAATTTCCACCATCTCCAAGTTTCGAGATGATTTTTTCTACAGTTTCATCCCGATCAGTGCCCATTGTAAGGATGTGACGAAAATTAAACCATTTGTTAGTACTCGCAAAACATTTTAATTATAAATAATCGTTGATAACCATACACCAAAGTGATATCGTAACAGCCTTTGAAAGAAAAACTAGCTAATTGATGGAAATTTCTTTCCACAATCACATAAGAAAAAAAGAAGCATTGAAGTAAATTGTAACAAAAATAATTCACCCGAGAGAACGAATAATTTATATGCCTTATTGGTAAACAATCACAGGAAAACCAAAAATGAATTTTAGAGGCATGAGGAGAAATATATAAATATTTTAAATAAGATATACCTACTTAAAAAACGAATCGAAATCATCGGTGCAGTATCATTTTTAGTTCACATTAAATATGCAAGTTAGCGAAAACTCATCCATTGCATCCAAAGGTAACAGCAAAGGTTTTGTTTTCATATTAAAGAAAATATTAAAGGAAAGCGAAGAATGGCTTCAACATGGCTTATACATATATGTGAAGAAAAGCAAATAGCTTAAGATCCTTTCATAGTGGCCTGGAATGCTTAACGTTCGGTGAATGTATTTTTTTTTTTTTTGCATTTTCTTCTGTCCGTCACCTAAGCTATTTCCAAGCCGGTCCGTTACATCGCAAGTAACCAGATATCCAGATAAACTCCGTACTGAGTTTTTTACGGCAAAATGAATGTGAAAAAGTTCGTGTTGACTGGACTGGCACTCTTATTTTAAAATTCTTGGCTGCTCTTTCTCCGGAGGGGGTCTGTTACACTCTTGACTCCCTCCTTTGTGCAGTCTTTTTGCTGTTTTTGGTTGATGTTGTTGTTGCTTTCCCCTCGCTTTTTGCACGATGACGCTGCTCTGCATAAACCATCGTTCCAACAGCTATCGTTCTTTTAATAGCTGGGAAAATTCATTCCAGTGCAGTGCATCGAGATGGGTTTGAGTTTTCCGTTGGCTGCCACATTGTACCCACATCCAGTACANATGTTGTTGTTGCTTTCCCCTCGCTTTTTGCACGATGACGCTGCTCTGCATAAACCATCGTTCCAACAGCTATCGTTCTTTTAATAGCTGGGAAAATTCATTCCAGTGCAGTGCATCGAGATGGGTTTGAGTTTTCCGTTGGCTGCCACATTGTACCCACATCCAGTACATGGCGCTTTGTTTGAGTGTGTGTGTTTATGTGTGCAGGGTTCGGTTGTGCATGGTTGTGATGCACAACCATGCTAGGGTATTTTGTCTGGTTTTGGCTTGCCGTCCGCAATCGGCGGTTGTGGTAAATTTTCTAGCACGAAAGGCGTTCCGGTGGACAGCTGAGAGCAAAACCGACAGAATAACAGTGCCCAAATGACAAAAACATGAGCCAAAATCGTGCTTCCAGTGCGCGATGAGGTTTGTTGGAATAATGTTTACTATGAATATGATTTATGATTATTGTTGTTTAAGGAAAAGCCGAGAAAAAATTGAGCATGCAAAACACGATATTTGGTCAAGGGATAAGGAATTAAAAACGAATACTTATGTTAAAGAAGCGATTTTTTTAACGAGGTTTGAGTGAAAATAGTGGTATTGTGTCTATCAATTAATGCGTTTACGATTAAATCAATTGTTTGACGTAATTATTTTAAATTTTATTGATATTGTTTGAATGGCTGTTTAAAAAGCCTAACTCATTTTAATTTATTTAAACCCTTATGGCATTATATAGCAGAACATAATAATAATATTACATGTCGATAGAGGTCCAATAGTCAAAATACAAATAGGATAAACTGAGAACTGCAGTTGTTTATTACAGCTATACTCTCGCCTTCTATTTCATGATATCGCAATATCGCATTTGGTGTAATAATATTCCATCCAAAGAACATTTCTGGAGAGTAAATTGTATTCTAAAGTATATTTGAAACCAAAACATTCTGAACGAGCATACGTCAGTGTTTAAACCACGTTATTCCCAACAATAAGTATGGGGTGAGATGTAAAGAATTGCCAAAGAGATTTCTTTACTTTGATTAACTTTTATTCCGTGGATGAAATTAAGATCCCTTATCCAGAAATTAAAGGAAGGAACCCATTCACTCCAACAGAATCAATACTCAATTTCAGACCAGGAAAACAATGAATAGAAGGACAATTTACGTTTGTGTATTAACGATCATGACTCTTTACTCGCGAGGAATAACAACGATCCTAATCGTAATTAACACGAAAAAAAAACTTTGATGTCGAATCTTAACTCGTTGGGTATGCCAAGACCGGAAATTTTCCCTTCAACTTTGCTTGAACAGGCAAACAAACTTAGAGTTTGAGCTCTGATGTTTAAAAAGTTATTTTTTTCTTCATGTTACCCAGCATACATACTATTTTTTCTGACCTTTCGCAGCCAGTTTTTTGACCGAATGCTGTCTGCCGCGGTTTCGATTTCTGGGCAATACATCAAAATTTTGGAAAATTCAATGCACAACAATATTTGTTCTATGAAGTATAAGTTCTCTTAAGTACAATAATATCCACAAGTTTCCAAATTATATTTTTTACACAAAAAAAGGTTGTTGTGGATCCACCATGCAAATTCACTCTAGTTCACACAAGTTTCATAATTCACTCTTCATCCAACGTGATGTAGCTGTTGCGATCGTTCAAAACCCGTACAGTTGGGCAAATCCCTTCCATATCCTTACTTTTGTGCCCATTCCACACCTTATCCACACCGACCGTACGCTCTATATTAATGGGCATTATGTGTGGCGGATCGTTTCGAAATCCGTCAGCGCAAAACAGCCCCGATAGGGCGTTTCGCGTTTCGCAGCAGGAAATTGAAATTTCGATTAAAAGCAAGATTTCAGTAGAAAATTCAATTAGCACTAGCGGCCAATAGGGTGGGTCCCCAGTACGGCGGGGGTGGAAAATATCATCCAGAACATCATTCACCGGCCTCTCCCGATCGCAATATGCTGGTGTTTGACGGCGTCTAAAAAGTTGGTGTTTTCTCGACGCTTTTCTAATTTCCACCTTCACGTCCGGGCAGAAAAGTTCACTTTCCTTTCACACCCTTCGTAAATTGATAAGGTGGGAGTGTGTGTGTGCGTGTGTGCTTATCAAATGAGAATTTTCATCTCGCTTTTTCTCGCGATGGGCAAGACATCATACACGGCCGTCGGATGTCGGATGAAGTTTGAGCGTAAAAGTTCACGTGCACACATCGTCACACATTCAGCGGGCGCTGGAAAAAGCGTATAAATTGCATGAGATGATGCAGCTTCACAGTGGATCTTCGTGGCAGGCGGAAATTTGCAAAACGCCACCACCGGATCGGTTCCACGATCGTCGCGACGATAAAACAAGTGTATTGAGCGCAGGACATTCCTTGTGGAAGCGTGTGATACCGTTGCTATAATCGCTTTTTTATATGCTCATCCTGGTTGCGGGAGCTGAACATGCTGAACCGGGCTACGGCTGCTTCCAGAGATGAAGTTGACATCCGTCAAAGCGGGACCGAGCATTCGAACGGCGCCAGTTGGTTGAAGGTTGAATGAAGTTTAACTCATCGGGCAAACATATGTTCGGTGCAGCGAGCAAACACAGCCACACGTAGCCCGGGTATCGGGCACGTTATACATAAGTGTACAGCGACGACGATGATGATGACGATGGGACGAACAAGATCGGCATCGAGGGGAAACATGACTGGCACGGTCAATGTGGCGTATCCGGTTATGGAACCATTCGTGTGCGGTTAATTTGAAAAGTAGTTTTGCAAGTTTCGTTTCGCTTTTGGCCCACCTCAGTACCGAACCTGATCCGGGGGTTTGCGAACGATGGTTAGGAACATGATCCGCTGCGGTCTACCTTTCAGTATGCCCAGGGGTAGATGGCTGGATGGATCGGTAATGGAAAAAATAAACATTCGGTTAGCAACATTTGTTGTTCCCGCACGGTATCATGTGCGATGTTTTTGATGAGCAGGGTATAGAAATTGTTTAATGTTTGGTTTCCCGTTCAACAACTACGGTAAACATCGGTGATACCTAATGTGCGTTTGATTGAAGTTTCGATAGTGTGTGAATGAAGAATAACTTCATACAACTGCTATTAACAAGAAAATTTTTGAAAAACGTTTATTAATAAATGAATTGAATGGGGAACTTCATGAAACATTAATACCCGTAAAACCGAAGGATCTTTTCAAACTGAATCGTTCGGTTGTGTGAGGAGCTTTAGACGTTGTACCTTGTACATTTAATGTTTGCCAACGCTTTACCACTAGAATCGCGTTGTGTGATTGTTCCATTTTTGCAGTCATTTACACAGTGATTTGCTTTGCTTTGAATGCCTTCACAAAGCCAATTCCAAAAGAGAGCTCTTTGTTAGCTTGTTTTACAGACAAAAATTTCCATCTCCATCCCAACCGATTCCTGTTGACTTTAGACGTACCAAAAACTAACGAAAGTTAAATTGGGGTTCATGTTTGGAGTTTTTTTTCAGCAACAATTTCATCCAATAAGGTCAACGGATGTATTCGAACAGGAATTTTTGGGGGAGATGGAACATTCGAACATGTAATATAAGCCTCATACAGCTCTTCCAAGTATCATATGGTTGCACTCATCAAGTGTTTCCTTTTTTGCTGAACCAACAGCATGTCCGCACAACATATGGTATGCTTCGAGAGCCAGTCCTGTCATTCATTGGTTTGGCAGAAACACACACACAAAATCAGCTTTCCTGAGAATGTCAATCAAACATCGAGTTCCATCAAATGGCAGGATGAATTCTCATTACTTGGAAATCGATTGAAATGTGGATGGATTAAAATGATTTCGTATCATAAAACTTCAATCTTTTCTCATCTTCAGTGTTTTGAGCTTTTTTGGGGGGCATGAACCAAGGGCCTGGAATTTATGAAACAAAAACACAAAGAAAAATCATTATTTTCCTCCTTCCCATAGTTTGAAACTCACTGGCCAATGGTGAGGTAAAATTACCAACAATATGAAAATTCAATCGACTGTTGATATACCAGCTTCGTCCAGGCATTTGGAGCTTCATTATAAAGCAATTGTTTCGATCGTCCGTTTCGCACATGAAGCGTCCGGTTATTAAACACGTTTAGTGGCCCGGATGTTCGGTTAAAAACCTCGAAACAAAAGCATGTGTTATCGTTCATAAAGGAATTCACCTGCCAGCGCACTACATCGATCGCTGGAGTACGGGTGATGTAGTAAGAAAGAAAATGTAATTTATTTCTCATCGCCATTAGAAACTTAATTTCATCCGTTGATTGTCCGACGGGGTTAAACACCGGTTAACAAAATGGAACATTTTAAACTGTTGCCTTTTTCATGTTGTGCAGCTTGTGATGAAGCTTCGATGGGAGTTTTCTTAAACGAACATTGTTTTTTTTTCTATGCTAAATTGGAGTTATGTTCGGGCTAACAAAATGGTTGAATATACAAAATGATTGATTTTTTTACATTGAATATCTTCTATTAAAAAATAATTCAACAAAAATAAATCAATTTCTTTAAAAAAAACTGCGATAAAATAATTGAAAAAAAGGGGGAAAATCCATGGGTATTTTCCACCACCCCCGCGACACAATGTAAGCTAAACTGGCTGTCGAACGGTAAAGCTTTTCATTCCGTTTCTGCAGCATAATTTTTCACACGATCAAAATGGCAGCAGCAAATTTTCCACCCCATAGATACCTGTCACAGTGCATTCACGTTTACCTTTCGACCTCATTTCCGGGAAGGTCTTGCGATTCCACGGTACCGTACTGCACGGTACGTCAATGAGCAGTTTGAACAGTTTCCACCATCTCCGGTGCGGTGCGAAGGAAAAACCTCCGTTTAGACGTCTGGGTAAGGTATTGGGACAGTTCCGTCCTGGTTCTTCCACCTTTCACCGCATCTTGAGTTTTTGTCCACTGTTCCAATGCTTAACGAACTGAACGAACTGTTGATGGTGTTGGTGCACGGAAATCAACACAACGTTGTTATATGCGCATGTGTGCGCGTTCGCTTTATCTGTTTGCCATTTAACAAAGAAGTGAGACATACAAAAAAAAACATTGCTTGTGGAAATGATTGGATATATGATATTGGCAATGAATACGGTAAGTCTGTAGGGGCAGTAGGACGTAGCGTTTTTGGGTAATAACACAAAAAAGGGAAAACCTCTGAATTTGGTTTGGTTTTCCACATTGTGAACGTGTCTCGTGGCCCATTTTGTGGTGACCGCCCCCCGGTTTTGCTAGTTCACCTTCCACCTCAATTGACGATGGAACGATAATTTGTACGCAACAGAAAGGGTCAAATAAATACGTATAGCAGGATAATAATGTTGCGCTTAGCGTGCTTGATTATGATGATTATTTTTATACACTGCCAAATACCAAACGCCAAACTCCACACCTTTGGCAGGCACACTATATTATTATGTCCTTTAGTGTCCCTCCGCTGAACCGCCCACACTGTTTTGATGGGTTTGGCGTTCGTTGTGCAAAATAATACCTACCCAGTATCGTTTATTTACGCTTTCCGTCGAGAAAAGAGAGATAGTGAAAGGGAAAGGCAAAATGTAGCAACAGTCGCGATAATAGCCACCCGATGCCCACACACAGATCGGTGTTTAGATCGGGGTCGGTGCCACACCCCAACCCCAAGGGTGGTGGAGGGAATAAACAATAGGGCACGAAGGCTTATTTGATTATAATTATGGCAGTGCAAATAAAGATTGATTGAATGATTAATTGTGTTTGTATAGCTTGCGCTTGGTGCGCAACCTAAACCCCGGGAAGCTCCAATTGTAGGTCTATTGGTGCCCGGTAAAAGAATTGACTTCCTTTTGGGGCCCAGCCCAGCCCACTCTTCCTGATCCGATAGATTAGTCTTACCGAAAATGGATCCACTTTCCGGTCAAATGAAACCTCGTTTGCTTAGCGTGTATTTTGCTAATTTTGAAGGCAGCAATAAGGAATAAGCGAGGGAAGAGATCTTTAAGGTTCGTGGAAGAATCAAAAGTTGTTCCTAGGGTATTATCAGTTTTTTTTTGTTCGCTGATGTTCAGCTTGATTGGTTTTTGCAAAAAGTATTAGCAACACCTCAGTGCGTCAACCCGAACGTAGGAAATCGGGTCATTGAAGCTTGCGAAGTGTCTTGAATCATTAGCTTAATTGGTTATAATTATTCGTGCCGCCGACGGCTGCCGGTGGTCGCTCAATTAAGTGTCGTACTTCAAACACGCCTTTGAAACGGTGGTAGGGATTTTGCGGGAAAACTGCGACTGGTTCATTATGGTTTAGGATTATTTGTGCATGCTAGAGCAGTAGTACAATAAACATAAAATCGCTTGTATTGTAAACCATCCCACCAGAGCATTTTACCTGTAATTCTTTCGACACGTTTCTGGTGAGGGTTTTTTTTTTATTTAAGTAAAATCAACATCAAGGTAGCAACGAAAAAGAGCGGAATTGTGTAGGAAATACACATTTAAAATATGTTGTCACTCAAGGTGTGGCCAACAGCTTCATCTCATCGTGGATAATGTGGACTCGTGGACTATGGAGTTGCTATTTATAGCTATTTTTGTGTGTGTGCGGACATGACGCTACCGGTCATGTCCATCTTTTTTCTTTTTCCCCTCTTGGGCTGATCGCTTCCATATACATTTTTCCACCGATTCGGGTGCGTGCGTGTTTGATCGTGGAGGAAAACATTTTTCCGTATCACTTTCAGGGTGGCATTTATAAAACGGGAAGAAGGCAAAAGTGTAAGTGATCTATTTTTCGATTATTTTCTAGCTCGTCCATCAGGTAAATTAAAAACGAGATTCAAGAAATACCTTCAAGGAATTTAGAGCGAAATCATTTATGTGGTGTATAAGAACCACTCAAGTAAATTTATTGACAATTAGAAATTCGTAAGATATTTTTTCCTCATAATTCCCCTGGAGTTTCTCCTAACTGGAGCCATTAAAAATTTCCTGATATTGAAACTCCAAAATTTAGAAAATAGAATTCTTAAACACGGAAAAACACGTTAATAGACAATGCAAACAATTTCCAGGTGTGAAAAGAAAATCAAATCTCAATTGCTATCCTTCGTTCCGGTTGCATCGGTTGCATTCTTGCGCTTTTCTGTGCAAACAAAGCAACAAACAAAAAACCCATAACATTGAATGTATTCTACTCGATTTAATTTTATTTGTATTTTCGATTTCAAAAACCAAAAACGAAAAGCAAAAAATCTGTATTCCGATCTCATGCACCAGAAACAGCACCAAATGGAACGGACATTTTAATCTATTTAGAAGTTCTTTTCGCAAAACACTTCAAACCTTCGTGTTTTCTTTCCACTAACTTTACCTTAGGTATGTGAGGGTGTGTTTGTGTTCGTTTGTGTTAAGTTTTTCTTTTGCTTTGTTTATTAAATTTCGGCTAAAATAATCAAATTTTCAATCTCTTCAAGCTTTGTCCCAATTTGGGGAGACTGACGATAAAAGGGTTCCGCAGTTCTTCTGTGTGTGTGTGTGTGGGTATGTGACTGGCTGAGAACAAAACGGAAAAACAGAGGCTTGTTCGTAGACGGACGTTTTTTTTTTCGTTGTTATTGTGATCGAGCTATACCAAAGTTGGCAACATCGTTGGCCAGTTGACAAACAAACAGGATAACAAGGAACGATCATTTTACGTTTTCCGATGTGAAACGGGATTTAATTTGAATCCCTGCGGTAGGAAAAGCGTTTTCATCTCGGGTGCGGTTGTTGCATTCGTTTCGTGATTTCTTTCCATGAACACGACTGCTTGCCGGGGTACGAAAAAAGGGCCGTACGAAACAGGAAACCCTTCGATGTGTGTGTGTGTGTGTGAGCGTGGTTTGAGAAATGTATCCATCCTCAAGCTGGAGAGGGCTCCAACACACCGTGGGCCCCCATTCATACTGTGGCCAGCAGGAAAACCCGGCAGGATATTGGAACTCCAACGGGCTCCACAAAACGTGCAGCTTTCCGTTAGGTGGGTAAAAAAAACGCTACATCGTATCCACTTTTCTTTACGGCTGTTGTGCGAAACCTGTGCTACGGTTCCATCGTGTACGAGAGATGCTAAACATCCGGTGAACAGAACAATCAAAGCGAAAGAAAAGCGCCCGGTCGTAGGAATATACACATTGTTTGATATCCCGGTCCCGTTCCAGTCCAGTACGTGCGGAGTGGTACATATTTTGTGGCACATTTTCCCTGCAATGGGGTTTTTGGGGCGAAGAAGCGAACTGCTTTTGGGAGATCCGTGCATCTTCGGGCGGGCAGCGATACCGAGCGAGCCCTGACGTTGACCACAGCGGCGAAAGGATGGAAAAACCAAGTTTTAAAATTCATCCTACGTCCGAAAATGACGGTATGGATGTACCGCCGTACGGGAAAATAAAGGGGCCGATTCGAATGGCGAATGCATCCCAAGCAAAAGGGGATGTAAAGACGTGTCCAAGGTTTTAACGCCCAAGCAAAAGCCATAAAGCCATTCAGCAAAGAAAAACTTTCGAACAGCACGACTTTGACAATCGTTTGTCGGAATGAAAAAAGTTGAGTAAGCAAACGGCGATGATGTTGCTGCTGCCACAATCGAAATGATGTTTTTTTTCTCTCTTGCTAGAAATGCATTTTTATTTTACAGGTATTCTTTGAAATGAGAAAATTCTTTATATATGTTTCAAAGCACGACACGATGGAAACTGTTTGCCAAAGCTCTGTCGAATTGAATGTTTTGATTTCCGATTGCTAAGGTTCTTTTAGTTCGATTCGAATCGCAAAAATATTCGAATCGAATATCCGAGACAATTTTAAATAACTAATAGTTAAAAATTTATAAATTAAAACGAAAAGTATGCAATAAACCATTCAAAAATAAATAAAAAGAACAAGCAAGTAATAAAAGACATAAAAAACATAACATAAAAACATAAACAACATAAAAGAAAGAAACACCAAGAAGGAATTAGTAAAAGAAGGTTGCAAAAAAGGAAACAACAAAACAAAGGCGGAAAATTTCGGCCAGAACAAAAAAATGTAATCAAAAATGAGTAGTAAAATAAAATGAAAAAATGACGAACGAAAGGTAAAACAGATACAGGAGAATATATAAAATAAAGTTGATAATAGAGTTGCAAATTATGACTTTGAAATGAAAAAAAATCGTTTAAACAGTAAACTGTTCTAAGTAAGTTATTTTATTGTGCTGGTGATATCATTAAAAATAAAAAAACTGTATTGAAAATATGGATCCGAGATAGAAGCGAATATCAAATGTAATTTATGAAGTATATTAAACAAACTATTTTGTATGAAACGTTACTCAAAATTAACAACGAAACAACAAAATTTTACACTTGTAAATTCCTTTCAATAAAGAATTGGAACGAGTTCAGGAAACTAAACGAGTTATTTTTCCAAAAAACAAAAAATCGGTATGTAACTTCACTTGATTACTTCGTACAGCCAGACACTTTTTATTAACACTGCAATATTAAAAAGTTTCCCCAAAAAAAAAATAACAAAACTTCTATGCATTGGTTCGCATTTTTGGAATCTCCACAAAGATTGTGCTTCACCATTTTTTGGAAAAAGAATTTCCCCCCACCTCAAAAAATCATTCGTTTCAGGGCTGCATGACCATTTTGCACTCGACGCACATTAGCAGCCGCCTTGCGAGCACCGTTTCGGCATTGGATGGTGCCACACTTTCTAGCTCGTGGCCGGTTCCAGCTCCGGTGTCCTTTTTTTTGCCCGCAGAATGTGCAATTCGTTCACCGAAGTTGGGGAAGTTTTTAATTTATAAGAGAATGACGATTCGACCGCCAAACTATTTGTGCTATTTGTGCGCACCGAACCGGTAGTACGACACATTAATGGAAAAATAGCGATGCTCGTGTGCGGTGCGGTGCACAAATATAAATTGAAAGTGAACGAAAAAACCTTCAGCGAATCTTTTGCAAATAAACTGTGGCATAGCGTGGATTCCAAACGAGGAGAGAGAGACAGAGAGAGAGAGTAAAAAATCATTCACAAAAAGAATACGGCTTTTAAACCATCCGATGATTTCCGCACCACAAACGCCAAGGATAGTTCTACTCGGAAGTGGCAGTTTGGCAATGAGATGACTTAGTTCGTGGGCACAAGGGCAGTCCAGTGTGTGTGAGCTTCTCCACAGGGCAAAAAAAAAGAAATAAACGGCCCCCATTATTTTCGCAAGGACAGCGGTCAAATCTGCGCCCAAGGAATGTTGGGCATGGGGTAGCCCGATGGTTTATTTGTTTGTCTATTTTTTTTTTGTTTTGGGGCTAGAAATTTTCTTTCACATTTAATCGCGGTGGAAAAGCAATGAAGCATTTTCCTTCTTTGCGCAAAACCCCTGCACGCGTCCCGTGAGCGTGTGTAATTCCATTCGGTATTCGGTACGCCTAGTTCGTGGTGAAAAAGTGAAAGAAAATGGCATCGAAAAATAAAAATAAGCGTGTGATGTGTTTCGGCGTTCAAACATTCGGCCGGGGGAAAAGCGNCCCCTGCACGCGTCCCGTGAGCGTGTGTAATTCCATTCGGTATTCGGTACGCCTAGTTCGTGGTGAAAAAGTGAAAGAAAATGGCATCGAAAAATAAAAATAAGCGTGTGATGTGTTTCGGCGTTCAAACATTCGGCAGGGGGAAAAGCGCCTTCGGTCGTTTGGAAAAACATGCCGTAAAGAATCAAAGCGGCTGCGGGAAGGAAAGTTGAACGAAAATAATGTTATAACTACGCGTGTGCCACTGCCGCTAACCTCGATTTTGTGAGGGTTTGGGGTCGGGGCTGCTAAAAATAAGCACCACTCATTTTCGACACTGGCCACTACTGGTGCTGCTACTGGTGATGGTTTGGGGCGTTGGGTTGCTCTAAAATTTCGGACAGTCCGGACCATCGTCGTCTGAACCTTGGTGCCGGTATTTTTGGGGCAGAGGGTTACCTTTTGAATTCTGACCGTAGAAGTCGCTGGTCGCTTTCTCCACACCCTTCTCTCGTCATGTTCACCAGAACCAAAAGAAGGAGATGGTATTGCGAAAGAGAATAGTCCGACTTTTTCCCTGTAAACCCGTGCGCCCGTGTGACAACACGCACACACTGCTTGGTACTGATGATCATCACCACGCTCAACCTGCCTCTACCCCCTTCGGCCTCCTCTTTACTATACATACCAACGGGGGACAACGTACATGGATTGAAAAATTTATCGCCTTTCTTTCTGCTTTTCATAACCAAAAGAAAAAGGGACCGAAAGTAGAGGAAAATGGGCCCATTTATGACGGTCGTCAGTTTGAGAAGAGATCGCATTACGTAGGATGAAAGTGTTGCTGGTGGTGGTGGTTTAGACGGATGTTTGGGGTATGGACCGGAGAGCCGGTGATGTCTCATTTAGTGTGTCATTTTATGAAGACCGTCCGATGCATGGTCGGCATCCGAAAATGTTTACATTGCGTTCGTTTAGGATTGAATGAATGCTTCCATTTTTTTTATAGAAAATCCCTTTTTGCCGCATATTTGGACAGACACGGCTCATAATTCGTACATTCATGGTTGGCTTTCCTTTTTTTATGAGACATTAAAGATTTACATTGTCTGGAACTATTCATGGCAGCTTTTCGGGTGGAATTTTTCTTTGGTATGAAATGTATCCATGGCAGTAAATAATGTTTTTTTTTGTAATGCAAATGAAGTTGAATTTTTTTTTGTAATTCAAGTTATATAATTCAATTATTAACCATTATTTAATTAAAAAATTTGTAGTTCACTTTTAAGAAGTGTACAGTGTACTCGCCTTACTTTGCATATCTCTAGACTTATTTTTACCACGTAGCCGGAAACTCGGTCCTTGCTAAGGAAATACGGTCCGGATGGGATTTGATCTCAGCTCAACTTTCGCTCTCCTGCTCTCCTAAGTCAGATCAGAGTTTTATACAAAATGGATCATCTTCTAGTCCTATCCTTACCAAAAAATCCCTTCAAACCTTGTTTTAATGCACCATCTTGTACGTCACAGACTTCTCATCAGTGCCAGTAGAATCCTTCTAATTTAACATTTTGTATGTATGTCGACTATCTTTGACAATAAGTTTGAAGAATTTGCTTTAACTTCGAAACTGTTTTGCAAAATATTAATCAGCATTTTGTTATAAAAATATCTATTAATACATAACTGCTTAACATTGAGGAAATTTGTAGTGAAAGTATTAATTAAAATTTTCAAACAAAAATAGAAGTAATTTAGAGAATTTGGGCACATTAGAAAATTTAAACAAAAATTAATTTGTTCAAAACTAATGTGAGAAAATTTCAGTAAATGGTGGTAGCGAACTTAATTTTTTTTCACTTTTTTCACTTTCACTTTTTCAAATTCCATCTGGGCCGTCCCCCGTAGCAAGGACTGACTATCCGGCTACGTGGTAAAAATAAGTCTAGTAAGCCAGAAATGGCCGGCGTGACCTATAAGGTCGTCAAAGCCAACAAGAGAGAGAGAGAGAGATCTGGATAAGTCGTCCCAATAACTTATCAAGTATATTTCCGTTTCAATTCGTCCATGTGATATTTTATGATAATATTTCCTGTAATTAATTATTTAATTCCTGTAACCATTTAAATATTAACGAATCATAAATTGCCATTTTGCAATTCGATATTCTTCAAATACTAAAACTTAAAATTCCAATGAAGTTGATAAACATATTAAATCATAGCTGGAAGTTTTAGTAAAAGGAATTGTTACCATATTCCGGGTTTTCCCTCTCTTTGGTCTTTTGTCTTGCAGTTCAGTACAATTAACCTAACAAAAACGACCATTTTCTGAAACAGCTTCATTGATATTTTACTTCTAAATTATCATAATGTAAACTTAAAACCTCACAGTTACCTTAGTTGCTCTTTCCTTTAAGAGTTACACCGAACAGCAAGAAAAGACTGTGCACTATAAAG
>CM028125.1:31675081-31724237 GCA_016254315.1 Anopheles parensis
CTGAAACAGCTTCATTGATATTTTACTTCTAAATTATCATAATGTAAACTTAAAACCTCACAGTTACCTTAGTTGCTCTTTCCTTTAAGAGTTACACCGAACAGCAAGTAAAAGACTGTGCACTATAAAGCCATTATTAATTTACATGCTACGTACGCAATATCAACACTCAATTACCTTGCCATTCTTCTCATGGGCAGACATGCGGACGGTAGTTTCCGCGTTACCATCCCAATCTAATGGAATATGCACCATTATGCTTTCACATTACCGCTGCATACAATCGGTAGGAAATGTAATTACGAATCCCGGTGGACGTTCTGTTGGACCGGGGCATGATCGCGTAGCTACTCAGCATCCATTCCCGTTTCCTCGCTGGAATGGTCTTACCTTTTTTTTTCACCTCTTCCACACGCTCGCTATCGGGTAAACCGGGTCGTGGCACATTTGTGCGACCGTGCAACCAATTCTGCCACAAGACACAAGCATATCCGGTTATCTAAATTTTATCCTTTTCCCGTATACTCTTCATACAACTCGTGACCAGCGAACCGTTTCCGAAGGGTGGGGTAGGTGGGATGGAGTGAAAAAAAGGAGGACGGATCAGCTCCACCGCTTCTGAGATTCATAGACTCCCGTAGCAAAACCCGTTAGCCGAATGACGGCATCGGTCGGTTGCGGTGTCGTGTCGTCGGTTACGCTTACTGACTTCGCGACGTGAAAATCTCGCTCGCACTTTCGCTTACGCTTTCCGAGTGGCGTACCAGCAGACGTACCGGTATGAGCGGGGGGGGTTGAATTTATTCGTCTCCTGTTTCTAATAATTCCTCATTTTCATATGGTACTCGAGCAACGAGCGGTTTCCGCATTCGACATTTTCCTCGAACGACCATTCCGATTCGTTTGGCTTGAGAGGGCTGGAATTGCGTACTGTGGACGGTAGAGCGAAGCGCACTCCACCACACACCACGTGGTGAAAAGGGGCCACGTGAATTCACCAAGCTGGTGACGCTGTGTGTCTGTGTGGATGGAAGGCAACAGAGATCCCAACTTGGTCGGTGTCCTCGCCGTTGGCAGAAACGCCAGTTTTTGAATAATTTCCGCAGCATTCATTTCCTTCCTGTTTTCATAACCGTCGCTTGCCAGTTTCCCGGACGCCGGTTGCCGGAATCGGTCCCTACCATTCCGTGCGCCAGTTCTTTTTCCTCTCCGGCATTGCCTTCTACCGGCGTACCGGCTGGCCAACGACGCGCTGGTGTTTCCGTAATATTTTCACCAACCACCAACCTGATCTACTTCGCCCTCCTCGGGCCCTTTTTGCCATGCTTCTTCAAGCAGTGCTTTTTGCATTTGCAAAGATTCTTCTTTTTCTTCTCATAAATGTTAGATTAGTACATGGCACGGTGGTTCCGGGAATGGTTCCTGCGAAACATTACGTAACGCTGACTAACACACCATCATTCAGCATACTCCTTTCCCTCCGCCGACCGCCATTCCACTGGCCGGTTCCATTTTCCCTCACGTTCCCCGTTCGGTAAGAAGTCACATTATTGCCCGGCAAAAAGGGGAATGTGACTCAATGTGACGAAGGATCCAGCATGGTAACGCTACGGACAAACTGCGACCATTTTCCCCAAAAAAAATCCCACTGGCAATGGTACTTCACAATCGGTCGTTCGGATAGAATCGGGACGGCTTAAGCAACCCACCACTCTCTAGCTACCAGCAAAACCGGAAGGACGATGAAGCTGGAAAACAAAGAGAAAATGAAGTGAAAGAAGAAGAAGAAGAAGAAGAAAATGGAGAGCAAAAAAAGAGGAACATGAACACCACGGAACAGAACGAACGGGCGGGCGCCCGGGCGCCAAAAAGGAAATGAGATGGAAATAACCAATTATTCTGTCTTGTTGAACGTGTCCCTTCGCTGTCCGGAACGGTACTGGATGGGTGTGTTTTTTTTTGTTTTTACTTCTCTTGTCTCCGTGCTGTTTGGGGGGGAAGGTTTATATATTTCTCTCCCGGTCCCACCATCAGATCGTCGCTTTGTTCTACCACCAACCTTTATAGCATGTCGCTATAGCCCTTAACTAGTACTGACGTGTGGCTAACTCGTACTCGGCACAAAGCGTCCCCCAATAATGGTCGCGATGGCCAGCAAACTAAAGAAGAGAAGCAGTAGCACAACAAAATGAAACCAGACCACTCACTTGTGTCACCGTATACTGCGGGACACAACACTTGTGAGTACATTTTTATTAATTGTAACTTTCGGACAACACCCGCCCCGGAACTTCCCAAGGCCTCCCTCCCCAGTTTTCGCACAACTATTTCGTCAGTCACTTATTTCAGCTCATTATTCTCTGCCTCATATCTTAATCGGATGTAGGCCAATGACACAACGGCTCATGACGGCGTCATCGGGGTGTGTTTTGGAATTGGAGTGAATTTTTTTTTGTTGATGATATCATGCTTGACCATTGCCAATGGCTTTTGCTGAATGTTTGTGGTGGGTCGGTAACATTCTAACACTTCCCTTTTTCTTCTCCACATAGCTTGGGTGTCAAATGGGATGCTAACACGGTACCCGGCACTGGTCCACTGGTGGATTGTTGGAACGTGGATTTAGCTGGAACATAAAANACAACTATTTCGTCAGTCACTTATTTCAGCTCATTATTCTCTGCCTCATATCTTAATCGGGGTGTGTTTTGGAATTGGAGAGAATTTTTGTTGTTGATGATATCATGCTTGACCATTGCCAATGGCTTTTGCTGAATGTTTGTGGTGGGTCGGTAACATTCTAACACTTCCCTTTTTCTTCTCCACATAGCTTGGGTGTCAAATGGGATGCTAACACGGTACCCGGCACTGGTCCACTGGTGGATTGTTGGAACGTGGATTTAGCTGGAACATAAAAAGCCAGCATATCGTGTGTAGTCGGTGTCTGTAGATCTTTCTGGGAAGATGGCAATTCGAGTCCCTCCTTCCTGTCTGAAGGCAATGTACGAGAGTGCTCTGTCATGATGAATTGCTGGGAATCTTTCACACGCGTACCATTCCAGAGCAGAAAGCGGATAGTTTCGTCCTTGATGGTAAAATTTTGTTCCACAATTGCGTGCGTCACTGTGGTTGGTGTTAACGCGGGGAGGAAAGGTTACACAAAACTTTCCCTATTGCTAAAACGTGGGTTTTTGAAGTTAACTTGCACGACCTGCACTGTTTAAATGGGGATCTTTTTTATACCAAAACTTCAGCTGGAGTGGAACGGGTTTTGTCCGACAAGCAGGAAGCTCTTCAAAAAAATATCCAATCGAAATGAGTCAGCAGGCTGGGACATTGTGCCGAGCCCCAGACACAGAAGGAAAAGTGTCAATCGAAGTGTCAATTAGTGTGAAGAAAAAAGATTGATGGGGATGACGATCGGAACTGGTTTGCCGGTTTTCTGGGGTGAGAAGATGAAAAGAACGAAGGTGAAAGAATGGACAGCATGAAGTGTCCTCTTGGGTTGGAGATTAAAAAGACAATAACGAACGACAGACAATGACTTGAAATGAAAATTGTAAAAAAGGATGCGTGCGTCATGGACGAAAAAGCGTTTTTACAAGAAGAAAAAAAGGCATCATTTTCATCCGTTCCATAAAACTCGTTATTACTGTTGGAACAAATGATCTTTTAACTTGGGAACTAAAGATACAACCGATCGAACACAAAAAGGCATATTGATTGAATGCGTTAGAAATGTGTCTATACTTTCCGTAGCAAATTTTCTCTGATGCGGAAACGTTTTAACTTTTATTCAATCACCTTTTTTGGCAAACTGGTACGTGTCCTGTCCAAGAAATTAATGTCCATCTCCTACCCCATTTTTCTTGCGTTCGCGTAATGTAATAAGCATCAAATGTTCCCGCGCAGCAAATCAGCCAACAAAAAGCGCAAAACCAAAATCACATCCCGAATTAGACATGCGGGACTCGTTCCGGAAGGAATCAACCAATTTGCGGGTCACATTTACCCGGCTAACTGTGAAAGTCTTCTCGTTTCTTGTTGGTGTGTATGATTTTTTTTTATTTTTTTTGTGGTCGTACACGCGGGGAAATGTTTTTTTTCTGATCAAACTACCGAGGTGCCCCAATCATAATGGCCGATTTGAGGTGTGCCGTAGGAGCTGTGGGAAAAAACAAAGATAAACCCGAGGTCACGTTAACGATCGACAGGCACGCATGCCACATTTACCCTTCGCTGGTGCAGTGTTTGTTGAAGGACGCATGTGAATATAAATAAATTACATATTCGCTCAACAAACAAAACAACAAAAAACGAAACGATGAACAAAACTTTCCCAAGACAACGAACGGCCAAATGTTCCGGTAAGAATCACTGTCATTTGTATACCCGCCTTGGGGAATTATCGTTCTCGATGGGTTCGGTACAGTACTTCACACATATGACTGTACGTCAGGGTGGAAAAAAAGCTTCCTTACGCCACCGTTCATAAAACAACTTTCCCTCGCTATGGACCGATTGCAATGATTTTTCGACCACCCAACAGCGAGAGAGCGAGCTTTCGATTTCCAATCCACCAGCGCAGAAAGCGCAGAAAAGAACAATCCGGAAGCCGTAGATTTAATTTTCTCTTTCAACCGTACTCGGGACCTGCTTTCCGCGGTGCTGGCNTTCGCTGGTGCAGTGTTTGTTGAAGGACGCATGTGAATATAAATAAATTACATATTCGCTCAACAAACAAAACAACAAAAAACGAAACGATGAACAAAACTTTCCCAAGACAACGAACGGCCAAATGTTCCGGTAAGAATCACTGTCATTTGTATACCCGCCTTGGGGAATTATCGTTCTCGATGGGTTCGGTACAGTACTTCACACATATGAATGTGCGCGATGTTGGAAAAAAAAGCTTCCTTACGCCACCGTTCATAAAACAACTTTCCCTCGCTATGGACCGATTGCAATGATTTTTCGACCACCCAACAGCGAGAGAGCGAGCTTTCGATTTCCAATCCACCAGCGCAGAAAGCGCAGAAAAGAACAATCCGGAAGCCGTAGATTTAATTTTCTCTTTCAACCGTACTCGGGACCTGCTTTCCGCGGTGCTGGCTGGGGCTGGTTCGAACTTTCCAAGTCAGCCCGTGCCAACGTACGCCAGTTTGCTAAGGGGTGATGAACCGAAACGACCGAAGTAGGCTTTATGGGGTCCCGTCGCGTTTACTGCTTAGTATTTTTATTTTCCGCGCATTTGGCGTGGCGCTCCCTCTAAGCGGAATGATCCCTCTTATCAATGTGAACGCACTCCGGGGGCGTTTCCGCTGAAGATTGTAGAAGCCCATAGAATCTCGTCGCTTTTCCCCCTCAGACTCATTTCTCCCCCCAACCCGATTTTCATCGTCCCATATGTGTGGAAAGCATCATGAACTGGAGGAAATTTCGCAAAATCCATACTACTACGGATGTGTGTGTGTGTGTTTGCTTCCGGGTGATCGTCTCTTGCCACTCATGCCGGCTGCTATGGTCGATGAATCTGAAAAATCTGCTGCACGGTGTACAGTGTGCACAGTAGGGAACGGAACGGGTCTTTATTGGTTTTAGCGCAAAACGGTAACTTGTGCTTTTTTTTGCTTTGCTTTACTTTTTGCTGCTTTGCTTGCCTCATTGCCATCCACCGGGCTGTCGTCGTCATAGGAGGTCGTTAAGGATGCGAGGGTATATCCGGATCCGGTATACGAAGAGAGAAAGCGAAACAGAGATGGGCAGAGAGAAAAAAAGGAAGCTTTCGCTATATTGCTCTACTGGGGGATCAACAAAAAAAAACGCAGACAAACACACACACACAAGAGAGTCGAGGCTGGAGATTGGCGGCTAAACTTTGCTTCTTGCTATATTCATAGAAGCGTCCTGCCCTCTCCCCGCCACACCTGCCCCCCGCGTTGATGGTGGATGGTGGTGATTGAGCTGAAGAATGAACAAAGAACAATTTTCACCAATTTAACGAAGCTCTTGAGTCAGGTCTGTGTATCTTTTGGGTGGGCAGTGGATTACCGTATGATATCAGACTTTACGTACGGCTGCCAACTGGCAATCATAACCTCACCGTTTCAGAAATGAAAGAAAAAAGGTTTAGCAAAATGGAAGGAAGAAAAAGAAACACAAAAATACCAACCATCTGTACAACGTTTGAACATATGAGAAGAAAAATATGATTCAGTATCGACTACGTGCAGTAGAGAATGCTGTGTGTGCGTGTGTCTGTGTTTGAGCATTATTTGTGTTTTCACTGAAGCTTTCAAAACGGATTCTTGACTTCGTAATAAAGCAGTGAAAGCGAATATCAAATGCGACACACAGGTTACGCGTTTATTCAACTCAAGCCTTACATTATGCCCGTATTTTCTTGTGTCTTGTTGACAGATTTCTTTTTAAAGGCAAGTATCGTGTTTATGAGCATAATATGGTGACAACATGTTGGTGGCTTTTAACAACGACGTTCCTCCTTTGTGTGTTCACGTATTTTTTAAACATTTGTTCATATTTTGTTAATGACAATTACTTGCTAATTGCGGAAATTGAAGGAAGAAGTTCAATGGTAGAGTATTCTCAACGTTTTACCAGGAAGTTAAAGTCTTCCTGTATATCCAATTATATGACTAAGAAGAGATGTCAACCATTCCAAGATTGTTGTAATACTACGATCGATACCATAGTTCTGAGAACACCTCAACTCGAGGAACTTCTCCAATAATTTCTAAATTCGGCCAGCTCAATATTCTGAGATAGGCCAGATCTCGCCCTAACTTGAGTCAGTGAAAATTGCTGGAAGTATTTAAATAGGATAAGGAATCTAAATGGACTGGAAAACGTTAGCCTGATACCGATGAGACGAAAAACATCTCAAGTAACAATAGAATTACAATTAACATCATCGACGGACTGGGTTTCTAAAACTTATTGGATGAAATTTGATGTATTAGGATCTTCTGGATGATTCAACCGAATCATGGAGCCTTCTCAGGATAAGATATTACCCCGGAGTTAGGTTAGGTCATTCTCAGGAAATGATCAACCCACTGGAACCCTTCAATATGATGTTAAATGATGAGTTAACTCCACTTAACATGAGTCTAGCATACACTCATTGGAGGTAGAACAATTGAGATTCTAATTTTGATCCAATCTGATACAGCTTTTAATGATAATTTCTCACAATCTATTTGAAGTGAGTAATCTCCTCAGGACATGGAAACAATTCTTCCTCCCGAGATTACAATACATCACCAAGAATTTATGGTCTAACACGTTTTATGATGCACGTGCAGAACCTCTGGGTTAGAGATGTCTATTCTGTTTATTCATTTCACCTCACTCAAGGTAGTCATCCTAACTACGAGATCATGACAGAATAGGAGTTTACTATATCCTGCTACACAAATTCTTCAATTTCTTACAACAATAAAACTCACTTTTGAATGTTATTCTACGGAAAAGATAAAAATTTCAATGCACTTTTCAACAGTTTTATTTAACAACCTCCATTAAAGGCACGAAAGTGGGAGTTCCCCCGAAAACCCCGAGAGCAAACATACAACTGTTGAAAGCTTCCCAATTCATGTTTCCCTGCTTAAACGACACAAAAGCGAAACAGAGGGTGATACTTTCGTTCAACTATGCAGCGAAAATTAGCTTCCAAAAGCTTCCCCGGCTCATTCATGACTTGGACAACTTTTACCAGTGAACAACCGTAACTATACAAATGAAAAGTTATCCAGCATAAATGTATGCTTGAATACATGCCCGAATGCAAACCCGAAATGAAACTCGAGACCAGCGTTGATAAGGTATAGTAAGGGAGTTTCAATCATTTCGGTTTGGCCACTGCAGAACGTAACGGGTCGTGCCTCTAATTGAAAGGTTACTCAAATCAAAGTTCAAAGTTGGATGGTCCGGAAACATTTTTATGCTTACCCCAGCACATACCCAGCAAATACCTTCAGTCTTCAAGCGAATGCAGCATCTTATGGGAAATTCCGAACCCCATTTCACTGGACGCTGGTTGTTCAAATCTTTCCCATTATAGTGCCCCGGGAGCCAAAGCTGTGTGTGAGCTCTATTGAATGAAGATTTGAACTTTTTGGCTTCTGTTTAATCTTATTACCCCCCCTCTTTTTTATGTGTAGCTGATGCAGGTATGCTAGCAACATGCTACCACACTTAGAATATGCATTTAATTTCTCGTGTGTGAGTGTCCTGAGCCACCAACCAAGTGCCTTTTTCGAACGATTCCCACTGGAATACTGCTTTCATCTCGGTAAATTGTTTATACCACCGGTTCCGATTCCTTCGAAAATGGAATCGGATGCAGTAAGAAAGATACAGCTACAGGTGAAACAGTAACACTAGAACACTGTAAACCTTTCGTTCGAACGTACCGGGGTGGAGAATATTTTCCTGTTGTGGTACAATCAGAGCAAGAAGCAGTAGAGCAAAGGATGAAGGAGCTTTCGATGGAAAAAGGATATTGCGAATCATATAAGGTACTGTCGTTACATCGAGCAATGCTGAAGGCGAAAAACCACATCCACCTTCCATTTTTTTGTGTGAGCGACAGGACGATGTGGTGCCCGGTTGTGGTTTGGGGTTTGACGAGAATTTGAGTTTTCTCTGGCGTTCGGTGGTTTGCCCTAAATCTTGTGCATGTGCATATTAAAACAAGAACTGTTACTCACCGGTAACATTCCGCTTCTTGTGGTTTTTGTGTTTCGTTTCTTGTAAATCAAACATTGACAGTTGTAAAGCTTCTTCTGTTGTTCAAACGGTTGTCGGAAGTGTTATATCGAAAGGTTCATAACTTTGAAGCTTTTGCTGGGAATTGCATAACTTTACTGAGTGAACAAAGTATTGACATAAAACCATACTTACCTAATGTTTACTTTTGATTACAAATTTTATTGCATTTCTTAACATACTTTAATTCCTTACCTTAGCCTCTATAACAGACCCCAAAACAATACTTCCATCAGCAAACTTCATCAACTGGTTTTAGTTTGCAGTTTTGCGAAAACCGAGCCAATTTCGCTTTCCAAGTCTTTCCCACACCAAACCACATCTTCACCGGATATGATCTGTTTAATATTGCACACAGATTCCTGCAGTGCAAGAGAGTGTTGGGGGGGAGACTCTTGATTTCGTGCTCGTTTGCACCTTCATGTACATATGTGTGTCTGTCTTTTAAGCTGCACCATCCAATGCATCGGGCGGTAGTATGCATGTTGTTGCAGTTTCGTTGCATCCATTACCGTATAGATAATGTGGACGATAACACGTGGCACTGGAGGTGTTTTTGGAGAAATGGGAAAAGGAAGTACTAGAACTACTTTATACTGCTTTACGGTTCCAGCTTAAACCATGGTAGTGAGATGCTTCTTCTAACTGAGGAGCTTTCTGTGAAGCATATTTTTTCGCTCCACTTTTACTAAAGGGTAGATTAGGGAGTTATTCGTTAGTATGCGAACGAGAATAATTCCGTGAAAAAGGATGCAAAAGAAATACATGATCCTTTCTACAGGTGGTTTCTCTTTCCTCATACGTTTTTATCAGCCTGTATGCATCAAACCATTACATTCCATTTGGTAAATTAATGTGAATAATAAACCTCAACACAAAACGGTACGGAGATTAATAAAGGAAAATGTTACCTTTGCAGGGGTATGGAAATAAGAGCAAGAAAGGTACCATTTCTACACACATTGTGTGCACCTCTTCGTGATCGTACTCATCGTTGTTGGAGTTTGCTATCGAGGAGTTGATATTGTTCCCCTTCCCGGATCACCGGATGCATTTTGTTTCTGAGACGAAAACGAGTGTGTGCGTCATCACCACCATATGATAAATAGAGCGGATAGATATGGTAACGATGGGACACAAGTTGTTTTGTGTTCGTCCAGGTGTTTCAGTTGAAAATTATTACCAAGTGACAAATTGTGCTACCATTATCGCGCGGAGCGACCACCCCGCTGGACAACCGGCCGTGTGGACCGTGCGCTTGCTGACCGAACCTGTACGCCACCCGGTTCCCGGTCATTTGTCATAATGCGTCCGATGTTATCACGTTCAACATCACTTTCCTTAAATCACTACTAATTTCATTAGAGCTTCCAATCGCATCCATCGTCCGCCGGCGGGCGTTTTGTGTCCCGTGGTCTTTGCTCGTATCTTGTCCCGATGGGTCTCGTGACGTGATGGCTGACGATAGGCGAGTATCAACCGGAATTGTGTCTGGATCCACCATTGGCTACACCGGGTGACACAGGCACGGTTACTGTGTGTGCGCAAGCCAGGTCGCTTGCCCGGCATGATTTATGATTATTTCCAACGGTAGTGGCAAAAAGCTAGCGGGCTGCTGGTTTTGCTACTTCTGTTCCACCAACAACAAGACCCAAAAGCAAAAGAGAAAAAAAACAACCCATCGGGCGGCCAGATCTTGAGTTCATGTGGCCTTATGGACGTCATCATCTGTAATGATGGTAGCGCCTCGGGTCGTCCTTTCAGCCGAATGTCAGTGTCATATCATGGCTGATTCATATCACGGAAAGTTGTTCATTTTTTGTATTTTCTTCTTCTAGTCTCTTGTACAGCCTCTTGCTGTGTTGCCGTTGGTTCGTCTTTCGCCCGGTCGCGATGTTTCCTTTTCTTTACCTTTTACATCCTACAAGGATGCGTGAGAACGGGGGAAACTACGGGGGGGGGGGGGGGGGGGGGGGGGGGGGGGGGGGGGGGGGGGGGGGGGGGGGGGGGGGGGAGGGTAGATGGAGGGTCAAATTCTGGACTGTCAATGGTGGCCGATAGCTGCCAGCTGCCGATCTTTGTTTGTTTTTCCGACTCCTTACACTCTCGAGATCACAGCAAATATCGTTCGGCCAGACTTTTGCCCATCTTCAAGAAGCACATCCAAAGCACACAAACAGCGACAAAACACACACGCACACACTTCAAACGGCACGTGCACAACAGGAGATACTGCGGTGACGCAAGATTGATGCCAGAGTGTTCAGTTCAGATTACATTACGGTTCGGTTTTATCTTGTGGTGACCGTAGAACGGAGGAAAAACTTGCGTCTGGTGTGAAGGAAGCAAGTACGTCACCGACGAGACCCTTGTACCTGTGACCAAATTGTAAATTCAACCATTCACTTGTGCGAATTTCCAGTTTTCCACTGTGAAACGATGAAGAATATTGAACCAAAATTGGTTCTCTCGCTTTCTCTTTCTCTCCCTGTCTCTCTCTCTTCCTCTATCTCTCTCTCTTTCTCTTGCGAATCTTTGATGCCAGTTAAAACTTTTGCCGTGTGTTTCCACCGGAACCGAAGAAGGTGGATCGATCGAGTGGAGCTTGTTTTCCTTGCGCTCACTTAAGCAACAAATGCGTTCCTTGCTTCGTCCTGCCGTTTCGGAAAAAACACAGGGTAACAAACAATAATTGGCCATCGTAAAATCATCTCGAGCAGCTTTATTTTCAATTTCCGTTCCCAGCGAAACGAATGGCTGGTTGTTTTGATGCTGCAATTATTTCTGCACGCGATCGTTCGTTAGATAGCAGTCAATTAGGAGAAGGAGTTCTATTCGGAATCGGAATCGCGTTGCTATGGATGGTGAATACATTTCACAATAGACTGGGCACATTTTGCAAGATTTTATTGAATAATGGAACCGATTGATATAATTGCTACATAATGATGCTATTTGCTATTTGTTAAGATTTATTTTTTGTCTCTCTTTTTTACAGGTAACTTTATTAAGCAGTCTGGATCTGGCTTACGAGAAATGAGGCTGAAAAGTACTTTGTAAACATTTGATAAGTATGTAAAAAATATTATCTTTTATATGATAACATAATAAATTTTTTTTTTTTTTTTTTTTTTTTGCTCGGTTAGAACGGCCTGGCCGTATCAAGACTTATTTTACCACGTAGCAGTCAATCCATGCTACGGGGGGACGGTCCGGATGGGATTTGAACCCGGTCCGGCCGTGTGGACAGGCGCCGTTTTTCACATGCACCACCGGGCCGCCCCAACATAATAAATTAATTATGAGTTTTTTTTTTCGTAGTGCACCTCCTCCCTATTTTATTCTCATATAATTTATTTTTAATATTCACGTTTTACTTTAATAAATATTAATAGTACAAGTGCACTTTATAAAAGTGTAGTGTATGATCATTTGTTATCATATAAATTGTTGTCACCATTAAGGAGCGCAATGTTAGGGGGTTGATCAATTAAAAACAATTTCACGCCTACCGAACAGTACGCATTGTAGTGCCTTGTTGGTGCTACCATTTTGGAATCCCATACCCCCGGCACACCGGTGTACAAAGGGTGAACACGGGCGGGTGATTTATCGTTCGTAACCGTATCCCCTTCACACAATCACCCAGCAACAACAAGTTGTTTCAGTCGCCGTTTTGTTTGCTTTTATTTGCTGTTTGGTTCACACAGTTGGAAAACTGTTTTTTTTTTGCCAATGCATATATATCCATAGATTTATTGGAACGATTCGATCGAAAGATTCTACCAGGCCGTTTAAACCCTAACAAAACACCACCACTGTAGCGCAACTGGTGAAATGGGTGAACAAAACAACGCGTTTTCCATTCGGCATCAATTTTTATTGTCCACCAAGTTCTGTCAACAGCGATAAAACCACTCCGGGGATGTTGTTAAAAATGCTCACTGCCAGAATGCAGCTCTCATGGAGCTTTTCGAGGTCAAATGAAATTGGGGATGACATAAAATTTCACCCCGCAGGGCAAAAATGCAAAAAAGGGTGTGAGAAAAAATAAATAAATAAAGTAAAACAGTGGCACCGGGTCGTAGGCGAAACCGCAGTCACAATTTTACATCGCCCGAGTGGATATTTGACTCGTGGCTTTTCGTAGAAAAAAAAATGCAGCTAACACAACCTGACACGGATACATCTGCTAACCCTCCGCCAAGCCGGGGTGTAATAGTGCAGGTGGCGATGCAATTTCATTTGAAATGTATCATTTTATAATAAACCTATCGAAATGGAAATGGAAGTTTTGTGCTTTTTTTTGTTGTTTCCCCGAAGTAGAGTGAAGTTTGCGAAACGATTTTCATGTCTTTTTTGGAATGTCGGCCAACTGGAAATAGTTTTTAGAATGCTACTAAATTGTAAAATTTATTTTAAAAAACTATTTCAAATTAAAAGAAAATAAAGCTACAATGAATCAGTCTTTTGGTTTTTCTTAAAATAAAAACTAATAAAATTCTCTCGGCACAAAAAAGCCGCCACTTATTTTCTCCACCTTCAATAAAGTATAATTGCTAACTTGTGGGGTTTTGACCACCACCACGGATGCTGGTATTAAATTGCAGAGCAAGTTTTCATTTCAAACTTTCCCCACTCAGCCTCGGAATCTTGAACAAAGTTGCTGCGAACGGTTTTTCATGCCATTTATTGCCACCTTGAAACGTGAAAGAGTACTGCAGAAAAAGCAATGTAACCTTTATTATAGGCACCTTAATGGGGGCGGTTTTTTTTTGTCTAAATGCTAGACAAGGGTAAGTGAATTATTTCAATCTGTACAGACAACCCTCTGCAATGCAATTTTAACTAAAGCAAATGCTTTTATTATTTGTTCTCTCTTTTTTTCGGAAAATGAACTTCTTAAGATATCCACTCTCCAGATGGAATAATTTCATTATGAATTTAAAATGTGCGTATTTGAACGTTTCTCTTTAAATAATCAAATAAATGAAAGAACCCAAGTGGACAACAAATGACTTTTAACAAAATTGGCTGACATTCGTTACATTTTTTAATGTTGGCACATGCTCTAGTCTCTTTATTCGAAGAAAAAAGTCAAACATCACCTTAGGTCACATGATGCTGTGCAATGGTTATCCTTACTGTGGACACTAAAGGATGATGGTGCTATGTATGGATACATCCATATGGAGCCGTTTTTATCTGCACAGGACATGACAATCGGAAGCAATCGGGACCTTATGATCCTGTAGCTTAGTCTTGTTTTATTGCCCAAGGCAATGGGAATTTTAACGTTTAAGAGCTCAAAAAAATGCTTCAAAATATGATTATTATTATGTTTGATTTTCGTGATAAATTGAACATTAATATAGGTGGATTGAAAAATACAAAAAGGGTAATAATAAAGGGTTTTATCAAAATGAATAACTTTCTCAGACAAAGCTCGAAACAAAATGGTTCCCTCTACTTTATTCCCGGTTTGCACAACGATACAAAGCGAGTTCACGACGAGTTGATTCTCTTGCGGCTCGGCTGTTATTGCTACTACCACTTTGACCGACACGGAAACCACTTGCAAACCTGCATGTCTCGAGGGGACATCACTAGGTATGCCTTTTGTCCCTTTCAGTTGATATTTTATTTCCTGTCCCCAAACCAACCCATGGACATTTCGTTCGTTCACTCCTTATACGAGTGTGTTTCGCTTCGAGCATCATCCGCCCCGAGGAGACATTTTGGTATCGTTCTTCGTCACGTTCACGTTGATTTTTCGCTGGCCACTTTCAACCACCATCGAGTTATGTGTTAGGGAGTTAGAGGGGAGGTGGAGGTCACCCACCCAAGGCGGAGGGAGGGAGTTGTGCAAAAAAGAGTATGTCTTCTAGCCGTGTTCAAATGACAACAGGAACATTTCAGACACGAAGAGATACCACCAACCCGGGCAAGATGCTCTCGGCACAAGGATGCTCTTGAAACTGCTGATTCTACCGCCTACTAACCAAAGGAAGACGAATCCCAATTCCTTTATGGAATCATCGCCGTAGATGCAAGCACACTTCGAATTGCACGAATTGTAGTACTTTAATCCTCGGTGTTCATAACAGCGTTGGACAGGCGGTAGCAAAAGGGCGAATGAATCGAAAAGGATTACCCCCCGAACGGGGTGTGGAAGGAAAGAGGTTAAAGTGCTTCCAGTGCTGCCTTTGGTGCACACTTGCATCATTATACAACAACCCTGGAAGGAAGAAACACTTTAAATCTACCGAGAAAAGTAGGATTACTACCAAAAGTGTTTGTTACTCTTGTTCACCTTGTTTTTGGAACCGAAGTTGATTGATGTTGCTGCCCGGTTGTGCAGAATGTTATTAGAAACCTGTTGGTGCTGTTGGGTTTCCGGCATTCATAAATTTCTTCCCCATTCCGATAGGGAGCGTATGTTTGGAGTGTAAACATCCGATGTTGTCACAACAGCATTCTACCAAACTCATCCTTTCTTCTCCCAAAATTGCGGGATACGCCGATATGATGATGTCTTATTGTGTAGCCTAAACCAAACAACAAAATATTAAGTGTGAAAATTGTACGTACATGTGATGGGCAATGTTGACACAAGAATCTTCTCACTGGGATTTACTCTCACCTGGAATGGATTGGGCTCCATAGAAAGGATTATGCAAATTGTCTTTTAATAAATAAATTTCATTTCCCCTTACCAAAAACCTATCGGCCTGTGCCTCTACTCTGGTCTGGTCACATATCTATCTCCACACCGTTACAATACGCTGGGGTTTTTCGTGGCAAAGCCATTGCAGAAAGTCCTTCACTTTCCGGGTGATTTAGTTAAAATTAATTGAAAATCCTTCCACTACAAACCGATGCACAGATAAAAGGATTCGTTAGTAGAAACATTGACAGGATTTTTCTTTTTTTATATATACTGTCCTCTTAGTATGTGTGTGCTACATCTCAAATGGCATGGCAGAAATCTCTGGAAAGCAGCATGAAATTAGTTCGTACTAGTAAGCCTTACTAGGCCGCAAACGTGCATTTGCAAGGGTTTAGGTCAGCATTTCACTTGGCATGTCTGGTCGATACATCCCCGGCACGTAATCATAATCAGATTTGTAGACTTTATGAAAGACATAAACGAGCCACAAAGCGTCATGCGTCTTCCGGTGCACGAATACACTCGAGAATATCGACATGCTGCTGACGTTACCGACCGATTTGTAATTGGCGCAACCTTTTTCCTCAGCCAACCGTTATGCAGTTAAGCATTATTCTAATGCGGGTTCTTTGCTTTGAACTTTTTTGCCTGCCCGGTTACGTGTATACATACATACAGCCACCGTTTTGCTTAGCCTAGCATCTGGAATGCATTGAAGGCATAGCGAACTCGTATCGAAAACTTTCTCCTTTCCACATTGGATGGAAATTTGGGCTTTGCTGCTACATATCTTTACGAAATTATATGTCTAAGCCGATAAAAACACTAGCCGTTGATTGGAAACAGGACAAACTACTTAGTGTTTGCCGGGGGTCCGACCACCGATTATGGTTGCGCCTATAATATGTTTTCCTTTGTGCCGGAAGCGGATCGATCGTTATCCTGTGATTGAAATCTTGACAGTACAGTTTTTATCCACCCGAAGGCGTCTGGTGGCGTGTCCGGTGTGCGAGACGAACCAAAAAAAAAAACGAAGAAAAGCGGAATATATTAAATCCTCCATGATAATGAAAATGTTCCGGGCATATGAAGCTTGGATACATTCAATAATGTGATTTTCGCATTCCGATCGATCCGGAACCCCAACCCCCAATAGCCCGGCATGACTAATCCAATGGGATTGCGAGCTGGTCGTCGAATGAAGATCCGAAGCTTCCGATAGGCTCGCACACACACACACACCCACACGTGTTTAGATACTGGCAAAGGGATGTAGACTTTATGCTCAAAACTTGCATGACCGTACGCTATCCGCTGGACCGGATGTATGGAAAGGAAGAAGACTCGATTGGCCAGTCTGTGATGCGAGCGAGTGTCTGTTCGGTCTTGCAGAAATTCGATAGTCACAGTGTCGACTTTGGACCGCACGGAAAGGGGCGGGGTCTGTTGGGACGAAAAGTTTTGAGCTTGCTCAAGCACCCAGATATCCTGCCTCCATGCTTGTGATTGTGCCACGTCCCGCCAGAGAGCACAGAGTTTCTGATTATTTCCGCCTATCGATCGGATCAATTCCCGGACTAAAGAAACCCGGAAGTGACGCTAGAGTAGTCGATGACAGCAGACGCCTTGCTGTTAGGGCTTCACGTCCAACGATGGTTTTGAACGATGGACATGCGTTTGGGAGGGCGAGAAGACGTTCAGCTCCATTCACACGAAAGACCGACCGGGACTTCGACTTCTTAGTCCGGCATCCCATCCCACTCTCGGACTCTCGGGTAAGCCAAAAACCTATACGTGGGGAAAGTATTTATACGGAGAAGATAATTCAATTTCAAAACTTAATTTATCTAACAACCACCAGTCGGCGATGTCGTCGTCATCATCGCCGACGCTACTGGGACGTACCGTAGTCGGCCGGGGTCAGCAGTAGAAGCAACCGGACTTGAAGGACTTGAAGCAGAGGACAAACTGGTGGCGAACTAGCTTTTTGGGGATGCTTCTCAAACGGGCATTTCTCCGCATAGGCCACCAATTTACGGACCAGGGGACATCCATTGACACACTAATCTTCTAAATCGTAGAGCCGCGCGCCATTGCTCCCTGCGCCGTAACCAATGCACATATACAGAGAAGTGGATTTTTTCTTTCTATTCTTTATATACAATACCAGTGTGTGGTCATCTTTGTAGCCACTTTCAAGTGAAACCATTTGTTTTCTATTACCGTCCGGTAATAGAGACACTGGGTGTGCGACGGCCAAATGACGAACAGTCAGTTCAGTGGCGAGTGCATTTGGAGGCAAGGCTAAATTGGGTGCTTCTAATGAATAGAGTGCCAAAATGCCCTCGGGCGATCGGGTAATCTACTCCAATCGACAATCTGGGACTTTGCGTCGAACAGGACGATTTGTTTGCAGGTGTTCGAATGGGTGTATAATAGATGAGATAGAGATGGTGTGTGTTTATGTGTCTGTATGTGTGAACTAAAATGAGATGATTTGACGTATTAATTCGGTTCTATTATCAATAAGGATAATAGGTACTCGAACTTTGATTAGTTTCGGGTATGCATTCCAAAATTACGGCAGAGTTATTTCGCAGAGGATGAAAATATTTTATCAACAATCAACTAGAGTTTGGAAAAGTTTTTCAATTGATTAAAAGTACACACGTGGATACAAATCAGCAAGGACAGTAATTTTTACATGAGGAGTACCTCAATTTTTAAAGTTTCATAACGCTCATAATTAATTTCCTCCGGTGCTTCCCAAACAAGCGACTTTTTTGCCCACCCCCGTTTTTCATTGAAACTATTTTTGGATCTGATAAGCGATGGGGGAGTTTTATCGTAGCAAAACATTTTCGTTCCACAGCCCCTTTTTGTTGTTGTCTTATTTTTCGTTCCCCAACACGAATACTAACTGAACTTCAGGAAATTGTACAGTAAACGAGCACGATGGTGTAATTTAATTGTCGTTACGGGCAGCGCAGCACCAGAGTTGCTTATTGAAGAATGTTTTTTTAAATTATCCACGGGGACTAGTTTCAGGGTTGGTGTGTAAAACTTTGGAACTACTCACCTATACGGTACAAGGGCATTACGATAGCTCCAAGGAGTGGACAAAGTTTTGTTGAGGTTTTTTTTGTTCTTTCCCAGAAATATTCAATAATTGAACAAAAGGTGAATTTGTTAATGTACATATAGTCTTGTAAATATTTGATTTCTGTTGCTTGTACCGCTTTTGATGTGAAGTTCAATCGATGGGTAATTTTAATACAATACAATTAATACATATTTTCGTTTAATCATCTCTTTATGCTTTAACCAAGCAAAGCACAATATGATTGATCGCTTGAAGGGCAATCCTGTTTTTTAATAGTTTGTTTTATCACGTTTTTGTGGCAGCTAATATAATCACCTCACCAGCCTGATAGCATTGCACCTTTAATTGATTGTTCAAATAAATTCCATAACGAATGAAACATTTCCGTGACAGGTCGCTTCATTGAATATCTACGCCTTTCAAACTTGATGGACCATCCCCCACGTTTGACGTTAATGGACGATATTAAGCCACATTTAATACCGGTCTGTGGTACATACGAAATTGAATGGCAGATATTTATTTGATGCGATACGGCACACCGCGAAGAATAAACGTGTCACTATGGAAGAAATTCAATTAGTTTTAATACACCAACCGTCGGGGTAGGTGAAAATGTTTCGTTCCGGTCGTCACGGTACTGGTCATACAGCCTGGTACAGGATACCCCAGGTACGGTGCAATCGAAGGTGCGACTTCCCCCTTCAACCAGCCGAATAATAATCCATTCGAGGCACGAATCAACGGGAACAGTTTTCGTTTCGATTTATAGTTCTTCCCGTTCCCGTCCCAAAAACCCGCGTTCGTAGCATGGATCGATGGCCTTGTGTTCTCAAGCACCCTTTTAGTCCGTGGTATCGCTGACGGTGCGCGTGAGGTCTTAAAGGCCTGAAATTGATGCCGGAAATGAAGTAGCTGTCAGTGTTTCTATAGTGGCATTCGAGCATCACCTGGGCTGACGGTGTTCTCGCGATGAAGCCTGGATAGGGCCCTGTAGAACAAAGACACCTGGGGGTGGGTGCGGGTGTTTGTTTCCATTCCCCTTTTCCCGGGAGTTCAAAGTTGTCCACATGTCAAACGCCAAAACCGGGTGCGGCTATTGAGTGGAACGTGAAAATGCGTTGATATACACTCGTGCCGATCCGGTGCAGTGCCAGGACCTGGACAAGAAAACCGATTCAGTGTTAGCTTGTGAACAACGGACATACGATAAGCAGTCGTTGAGTCGTATGGTGAGCGTATGTTTTTTTTTCCTTTTTTTGGAGGATAATTTTCCAACAGAACAATCGACCCAATCGATCTACAATCATCGAGGCTCGAGACTTCATCAGCATCATCCGGTGAAGGTGCGAGGTGGGTTCCTTGGCCATCGGACCTGGTAACTGAACGAATCTGATTTACAACGCCAGTCTCGTCCGATGGCAATTTATCAGAGGCTTTGAGGCTGCCGGCGAACGGTGCGTGACACTGTTCCGACTGACTGATGACGGTGATGACGACGTGCTACATACTTCCATACTTTCATGCGAAAACCAAAGATCGATTTGCCGATTTTAGGTCGTCCAATGTGTGAAGCAACACGGCCGCTTGAAGAACGAACCCGAGATGCCTTTAGCGACAGGGACTGAGGGATGGACGCGTCATGAAACTTCTTGACACTTTGACGATAAATAATAAATCGCCAGCGATGGCTAGCAAAAGCGTGGTAGGCTCATCATTGACGCATTGTGCAAGTATGTACAACGTTGCCTTCCATCAACACCACGTCCTCGACGATGTTTCCATCCGACCCCCGGCAAAAAGGGATTCCTTTCCGTTTTCCCCATACGCGCCCTTTTCCACCATAGGATCGCTTTCAAAGTGATAGACAAACGATAGAAAGCAATCACGATCACGATAATGACGCGTAATGATATAATATGAAAACGTAATTACGTCAAATCTGTCAATTTATTTTGATTAATGCGAGTTTCTTCGGCTGGTGGTAGAATTTGCATTTCAGGGTATCATTCACGCACACAAATGTTGTTTCAATTGATGCGTGTTTGTGTGTTATTTTGCGATGTGTAATATTTTGTTCATTTTGTAGGATTTGTGTTCTTTCTTCGTTTCGTTTAAATTCTAATTTATCTTTTCTTTTGTTTGATATGGTGTTATTGATTTTTATATTCACTTGTTGCTAAAATGTTTCATTATTATTTTTATGTATAGTTTCATTTATTTTTAAAATTTAATTCTTATTGTATATGTGTTAACCGTATTGTTTCTCTAGGTGCAACAAACCAATTCATTCATTTTTCTTGTCCAATAATTAAAATTGTCAGACACACTACGAATGCACCCAGTATCCGATGGGGTTAAGTTGTATCCTGTTCTACATCAAATTCTCCTCCAGCAGTCTCTGCTCTCTGCACACTCTGTGGTCTACAAAAAAAAAGAAGTCCATAGGATTGCCATGAATCCATGAATCCCTCGCAATGTCTGATCCCACAAAACGGTGCTTGGTGCGGTTACAGCAGGGCAACAAGTCCCTGAAGCAATTTCTGTTCCGTTTCAAATTCAATTTTTAATTAAAATTAGAACACGGGTTATGCTGCTACCAGTTGCAAAACGTTGCAACCAAACCATACCACCAGCAGTAGCCCTCACCAGTGCATGAGTCAGTAAGGAAGCGTATGCGCTTCTGCTTTCTTTTTTTGTTCAAATGATTCTCCACTTCGCGCTCGCCTGTCAGAGAGCCGGGTGAATAATATTTCCCTTGTGTTAACTCGAGAGGTTCACGGGCTGATCTTGCTGCTGATGATAGTTGACCAGAGCAATTGGAGTGCTACATCTGCCCTACGGCGGGACATGCAGTTATGAATGGGGTAGCCATAATTATGGGCCTCAATCTTTTATGAAGATTTTTTTCACCAGTTTTATGCTGTCGAGTTCAGGCGTGATGCTGGGGTGAACGGGCCTATGCAGCTCGGTGCATCATATCTGTCAGGTATTATCAAGGGCAAATGTGTTAGTGGCAGATTGGGAAGGTTTTTAATTTTCCTAACACCACTTCTGGTTGTTAGACGATTGTCTTTTTTATTAAATTGCATCATTTTAATTTGGATTGTTTTAAGATAGATTAATGAAGAGTATTAAATAGTTAAATGTCTGATTTGTATGTCATATTGACTAGGCATTCAGTATGCTATATTTATAGCATAATAATATGAAATGGAGTATAAGAATATTTTACCAAAAAAAATTAAAGCGAAAATATGTTTTTTTCAATTTATTGGAATAATGTAGGTGAAGAAAAATCTGTTATCCCATTCGGTGTTGGTATTGAATTGATGATTGATTGGCATGTATTACGAATTATGTTAAGCCGTGAATGATTGACAATAAGCGTGGGGAAACTTTAATTAGTATAATTTGTTATTTAACGTTGAACATTGCTGACAGATTTTTTTCAATTCCTCAATTCATCGATTATAAAATTTAATTATAAAAATACAAGTTTGAATCGTTTGGCCTGGTAAAATTAAATCATAATTAAATGTTACCAATTAAATAGCAAAAATTTGAACCAACCACCAAGTTTATGAAACTGTCTGAACTTCCAACAGCAAGCCATTGGTTAAGGGTAAAACTATTGACGTATGAATGACAGGCATTACGCTCTGCTGGTGACATTAATGAAGGTTTACACAAAACGCTACCAGCTGATGGAAAGCATTTCATTGGATTTCAATTTAGGTATTTAATTAATATACCCAGACCTGGACAGGCATTTAAGGTGTGCTATTATGGATGAGAAATTTGATTGTGATGAAAGTATGTTCATCCTTCAAAATTGAAACACATTATGGATGAAGCATGGTTTTTCGCAACGAAACAATTCACTATAAAAAAAGATTGATCTATAAAGAAATGGAAATCGTTTCGTAGAAATAAAACCAATCAACAAGTCCATAATAATGTTTCTCAACCATAAACTTTACATCGTAGGGCGGATGAAAAACTCTTAATAAAAATAAGTTTTTTTCCCCTTTTCATAAACCACACGAAAACAATATGTCGATTGGTTGTGCTGTACCCATCCCCATACATACAGATGCATAAACAATGACAAAATTGAAACAAAAAGTAATTAACGTCCGTGGCCGGAAACTCATGATGCGCCGGCCGAATGTTGCGGTGCGTTCATGAATGTTTATTACATTTTATGAACCCGAACCATATGGCCATCAGATGGTGCACCGGAGATGCGCTCCCTGCTATTCGCGGTATTCTATTCTAGCAGCATTTAACTGGAATATTTCTCTCGCTTCTATTGCCTTTTTATTCACGATGGCCAGATCGAGGTCATCGAACGTTTGAGAAAGAAGGCAGAAGAGTCAACGATTCGACTAATAACACTTCTTGCCGCCATGTGCCACAGAAACCCCCTCGGCTGGAGGCTAAGGACAAACGAGACAAAGCGATGGCGTCCGTGCACATCATCAGTGGCCGGGTTGGTTATTGCCAAGCGCGCAAGTGTATCCATCATCGTGCACTCGCTGATCAATTCTCACGATGATCCATTACGTCGCGGATTGGATTTCCTGCGCGTGCATTCGGTCCGGCTGGTGGAAAATTGTCTTCCCCCGGTGGGTACATCTTTTATGATGCTGAAGGGGGAAAATTGGGTGAGCGGACGTAACAAAACAGATACACAGTATGAAATAGGATTATTTACTATCCGTCCGAACCTTACCCGAGTAATCTTGTTTTGTGGCTAAAGGATCAGCCATTGGCCCGGTGGATTGGATGGATAAAGAAAGACGAAACAACGACACAAAAAACACAGACAGGGACGTTATTTGATATTTATCCGCGACATAACCACATTCGAGACATTGGTGAGGGGGGGTGTTGTATCCTGCCAACCCAGCTCCTGAGGGTCTATCGGCCCACTTTAACAACGCGTCTGAGCCCGATCGATGAAACCCGGTCAATGTCACGTGGTTTGCAGAAGGTACAAAATGTATCAAAATAACGTTATGCAATACGACTGTTCCGCACGGGTTTTGCGATAGCATCAATCTTAATAAAAGTAAGAAGCATCACGCCCCAAAAACCGATTGGCTCGTGCTAAATGATTGCTGATGCAACTGATGAATCCAAACACCAACCATCAGCTCCTCATGGTTCATGTTTGGTTCCCTCTTTCCCCGTTCGCTCTTCGTTGGTGTGAATAAATGTGTTTAATTAATTTTTATTTATCATCAACACTTGCGACTGAGTGCATTGTGCCTGGGACCGGGGGGGTTCCAAGCGTATGCAAATAGCAAATGACATCTGACGGATTCATGGCTGCAACAGTATCATCAGTTGACCGGTCGAATCGACAGTTCAATTGAATCGTTCCTATTGTATGTGTCTGTGTCTGTGGGGGTTGAATCCCGTTGGTTTAAGGGTGGCAGATCGTAGCTGCAGGTGTCAGTGATACTAAGCGAGCTACTTAAGACACACAGCACCACCGAAACCCTTTGAAACCAGGGCAGTGCAAACGATGATGGCTGATGATTGGTAAAATATTGTTTTGACACATTGCGCACACGCACACGCGGGGCATACATTTACGGTCCCACAAATACATTAATCACAATTTATGCTGCATGGTGCGCTAACTGGCAGCACGAGTAGAGGGACAGTTCGGTCTCACTAACGCAATTATTGTTCGCACATATAGAATCCGTCTACCCTCCCAGTTGGCAGACCGTTCAATAATTAAGCCATGAAGCTTCCCGGAACCCGGGCGAAAGGCCGGCTTCTTACTGATGGCAAAAGGCGTTTCATTAGTGGCAGAATGTGCTGTCAGCTTTGGTGTGAAAAGCTTCTGCTGTTGGAGATGATGTTACGGAGGGGTAGGTGTCAACTGTTTTAGCTGTTCATAAATGAGTAGATGAAGTATGTGGTTTTAATTAAATTCTCAGAATTTAGGAAGAAACGAACAAGAGGGAATAAAAAATGCATGTAAAGGCCCACATAACGAGAAACTACTTTTAATGAGTTTAACGGAAATATTTCTCATAAAGCGTTACATCTCACATAACGAACATTTTGAGTTTCAGAAACACTTTCTGATTTTGCTGCTCGATGATAAAGTCGAAATATTGAAGAATCTTGGACTGGATATAGAAAGTTCAGAAGCCGCTCAGTTCCATGTCACTAGAGAATTAACTTTCATTGAACTTGTGATGTTGGTCAATCGTTTAGGATTGGCAATGGAGAACAATAATATTGGAGAACTTCTAACGGAGCACATGTAAGATCCAAATTCAATATCCCAAAGATTTTAGTACTTGAGTTACTGATGCCAAAGAAAAGGTTTCTGCAACAAAAGATAAAACAACTCTTCAATTTTCCTTTACTTCTGAACGGCCTGATCAAGACTTATTTTACCACGTAGCAGAATAGTCAGAGTCCTTGCTACGAGGAACACGGTGCGGATGGGATTTGATCCCCAGTCCTGCCGTGTGGACCGGCGCCGTTTATTACATACACCACCGGGCCGTCCCAACATCTCTTCAATTAAGCAAGGACTTAAATATGAAGACGCTGAAAATTGATTCTCTGAAATGTTCTTTGAATATTGATTATTTATAATGAAAATATTCTGAATAAATGAAATAAATTAGACAAATTTTATATTTGAACTTTATCTAAATGAAATGTATTAGACCCTTTCACTCAGATATGATTTATAACTACTGTTCGTGTTCTCATTTTTTTTAATTTCAAAGATTTTTTAATTTTTTATTTCTATTTTAAAATTGTTTATAACCACAATATCAAAACATAAACATTTTCTCTCAAAGGGCATTGCCCTCCTGCAGCGATATGTATAGATGAATGAGCCGTCTTTTGCTAACATGAGCAATCTTAAAACTTCCTTCATTTTGCGCTTACGCAACCTGTCGGTCCAACATAAATCCGCTGCATCCGCAACGGCAAGTGCAGCAGTGCAGCTCGATAGTTTACTGCGCTCGAATGTACAAGAAATCGTCAATTTCACCGTACGGTTGTCGCTTAATCCACGCCATAACTGCATATCAAACCGCCCCAGCTAACCCAGCTGCCAGTGTGTGCGTGCGTGTGTCGCGATATTACGGCTGTGAAGCTTGCTGCGGCATCATTTGTCATGGTGCATGCAAAATCACCCCTCTTTCGCGCACCATCGGATGGATGAAAATTTGCGGTGTATTTCCTTATTGCTTTTCAAATGGCTCAAAGGCTACCGTCGATCATTCCGGTGTCATTGAAACGATAAGCCCCACCTTACGCTGACAGCAGCAGGAGTAAGGAGGATCCCTTGACGAGAAGGGGGGGGCGCTCGGTGTGGGAAAGTGACGATGGATTGGCATTAAGGAAAGATCCGGTGTGTGTGTGTCCGTCCTGCACAGTGCACGTGTGAGTGCATTTGCCCGGACTGCAGCTACCAGACCGGTGCAGTCGCGTACGGCATTCGGTCGGGTCCACTCTTGGACAGGAATAAATCGTTCTGCTACACTTGCTTGCATGTCACAGACTGTTTACGATCGGATCAACGCTATTTGCTAATTAAGAACTCGCTTCCGCTACGGGTAGGGAGTCGTGCGCTAAATTATGCCGAGTGGAGTGAGACTCAAGTGGACGCGTACCGTTTCAAGATAAGCCTCAAGTTGTTGAAGGAACATAAATAAACACCTTTGACATAGAGTAATGAAATTTTTTTTTAAGTGAACAATTATTCTGAATTTACAAAGCAATACATTTTTAAAGTTTATTTATACTCTCATTGAATTAAAAAAAAAACCTAATGGAAAAAAGGTCCCACATCGTATTTTGGCATTTTCTACAGGTTTAGACCGATCAATGCCAATTAAAATCCGACAGCAATACAAATTGTACCGTGCAACAAATCTTACCATTCAACCCTTACCTCACAATCAGCTCCTCACAATGGGGCTATTGTTCAGATTACGATTCCCGCTTTATCCCGCACATAAATTTAGCCTCCCAGCAAAAAAAGCATAACAAAAAAACAACAAAACACCCCCCAAAGCTATGAAAACAACATAACAGAAAACGAAGTGAAAAGTCGCATTAACTCTTCTAGTCAAATTAACTTTCGGTTGTACTGCACCGAAAGACAAACAAAAAAGGGGCAAGTTCCTTCCCTCCGAAAGCTTCATCAACCGGCAATGAGCCTTTGATTACAATTTTTCCAATCAGATTGAAAACCGGTTGAAAGTTCTAGGTTTTAGAAAAGGGTGGGAAAAAGGGAAAGAAAGATCCAAACATTTGAAAGTAAAATCCAACAAAAAAAACGTCCAAGGAGAACAAGAAATTACCTGCACAAGAAATGGGTAACTGCGCTACCCTCTGCCCCATAAACCATCCTTCCCAAAGATGGTAGAATTACTGCTCCGAAGCAAAGTTTCATAGCCATTTGCCGTTGCGCTAATCAGTGTTGACTTCTGTCAGAGTTGGGTGAAATAAGAGATGAAATAAATTCACAAAAACCTTCGAAATTGTGAAGGCCTTTACAAACGGGGAAAGTAAATTGAATACAAAAAAGCACGACAAGAAGAACAAACAACGGCACCAGAAACAAGAATTACAAGCTTTTACAAGGTGGAGAAAATTGCAAAACGAAAAAGGGTTTGCTGTAATTAATCTGGCTGACGTGCAGCGATGGCCACGAAACGATACCTGTGAAAGGAAGTCATTTGAGCAATTGGAATTTGCCGGTTTGCCGAAAGTTCAGCTACCGATGATAGGTCGTATTGTTTTTCGCAGGTCGTGCGATACTGCAGCGGGAGGGAGGCAAATTTTAATTATATGCCTTGATTCGGTTCAATTGATCTTGACGCGCTACTGTCAGAGCTGTAGGTAATGGAAGTCAATGAAATTTTATGTCAAATAGTGACTGTCATTACAGAACTTTGGTTAAGAACTTAATATACAGTTAGTTATTTATTTGTCTAAATAGTACGTATATTGCCTTACCTCAAAGTTTTATACTTCAAAACACCATTGACCTTAACGTGCACACGATCGTGCTTACATTGACAGTGGCGAAATGTAATATATCCCCAATTACGCACGCTACGGGTGTAAGGCTGCCGATTGAATGTGGCCATTCCGGTAATGTAACGATCGGCAATTTGTTCCAATACCACCCAAAAAACGGTAATGACGTAGCACTTTCCCGTGGCACCAATCCCGAAATGTCACGTTCGCAACTTTGTTTGGCCGTGCCTATGACGCACAGTATTTGCTTACGAAATGATGAAAACAACCTTTTCGCAATCCGCCAACCACCACCCGAACCCCCCCAAAAAAAAGGGTCGGCAACGTGAGGCTTCCTTCAATGAAGCTGATCAACATTCAGAACAAAAACCGATCGTTATCCTCCCGAAAACGCAACCGGCTGGTGTTTCCGGCCGAATTTCACCCAATCGATATGAGACCCGTTCCCAAAAACAAGGACCCCGGCTGTGGGAACTCGCAAAGCGGAGGATATAAGTTTCCAAGAAAATGATACTGCCTGATATTGGTGTAAGATAGCGAGCTGGGAGAATTGATCCCGGATGTCAAAGATGCCGTACGAAGAAATGGGACAGAGAGGCAAAAATGGCAACAACCAAAAAAAAACGAAAGATGAAATGCTTTGCTGCCGGGAGCTACGCTACTTCCGCAAATCGGAACCTAAAGTTGAAGAAACAAATAGCTTCCGCTAGCGTTCGATGCTCTTCATCTCGTCAAAAGGGGACGATAAAAATTTCTCTTCTGTATTCTTTTGTCTATCCGTTGCTCGGTTTTTAGCGGCTGGACCCGTACTTGCTACAAGCTAGCAAAAATATGATGTTTTATGTGTATGCTTTTTGTTTTACTTCTCCCTGTTCTCTCTGTACGAAAAGTAGGTCAAAACGGTATGAGGGGGTTTGAGATATGGTGCAAAAGGTTTTGTCCGCCCGTCCCGGTATGGCTTATGATCGTCCAGTTTTGCACCGAAACCTAGACTAGCGTAGCACTAACACTGCACCGTAATGGGATGAGGCATCCTGGCGCCAGCGAAATGGGGACAAAATGTTAAATGAATCAAATTTACACCAATTATGCGACCATCATCATTCGTCATCCGTCGCCGAGCGGTTGATGGGAGCTGGCTCCAGAAGTGAAAACCCGGTGGCAAACATTGAGCAGCGACCCGAACATAACCGGGGTGGCTTAAATGGAGCTAGGGGGAGTTTGATTGCTGATTTTTTTGTTGTTGTTGCTGTTGTTGTTGAAGAAGAATATTAAATTAACGTTTTTGAAAGAAGTTAAATTTAATTTATTTTATACTTTGTTGGGCGCATTCAAATGTAGAAGAGGAAAAAAGTGTTGCATTATCAAATAACATAATACGCTGAGATGAATTCAACTCTTGCATGCATAATTGGCGCAGTATAGTGCCGCAAAGGTCTAGTCTACTGAACGAACGGTCTGGAATTTATTCTCCATTTTGGATGGATTCACTATTGGGCCTTAATAATTGTAGCCGCTGATAATTTAGCCATTAACTCACATGAAACTACTGAGTAAAACCACTAGTAACCGGCATTTCTCATACTCGTAATGGTATCAATAATTGTAATGATTATTTATTCAATAATGTCACGATGGACAAACGAACGCTGGAGGATAAACATTCAGCCTGCCCGGCATGAATGTGTCGTAGACATCATTTAAGTTACGGCACATATCCAGTAATGGCTCTGAAGATCCAAAAGTAGTGCGTTGATCATCCCCAGCTAGCAAGGGACTCGCGTGCAAGGGAGGCATGGGTAGGGACGAATAGAATGATTGCCGAGAGTAGCGCAAAAGGCTCATCGTGGCCATTTATAAGTCCCATCACGAAAAATCTTCCGTAAAGGTGTTCAACAACCTTTCATAGAGGAACGCTAGTCCAAACAGTAAACACCTGTTCCGATTTTCGATTCGGCAATTCCAGGACCTTGGAGTGAGTCATTTACGTGAAATTTCTAGTCCCATTAATTAAATTCAAAACAGTGTCAAGTACATGCCACTTCCTCTGAAATAAATCTTTGGTCAGATCTTGTGTATTTAGACATGTCTTTTTTCGTAACTTACAAACAATTTGAAAAAGAGATTTCCTCTATTTGACTGTCTTTACTATTTCCTCAACAAAAATTAAGATTTTATTAACTTGTCCAGCGCCACATCCCAATCTTCACGGTCTTCTCCAGATGCAGAAGTCGTCTAAACCCATTAGGATTGAGTGCCGGGGTCTTAAAATCCATTGAACCGGCCTTTTTGGAGGACCAATAAACGCTATCACTCCATCTCATTTTGGGGCTACCAAATCATGTGGACGACCTAAAAGGACTGGGTCTTCCTGTGCCATTCGCATGACATGATTAACCCACAGGAGACTATCGTGTGTAATTTGCTGTACAAAAGTATCAACGTACTATCGTACAACTCATAGTGTTCGTCATTGTAGCACCTTCTTCAATGTCCGTCCATACTTAAGGAGCCAAAAATCCTTCTGAACATCCTCATCTCAAACGCTGCCAACTTGGTTTTTAAACTTTTTGGACAAAGCCTATGTCTCAGAGGCGTATGTGAGTACTTCCATGTAATCATCCGTCACGTCAGGAGAGTTTGAGTGGAGAAATTTCCTCAGACTATGGAAAGAGCGTTTGGCAGCCTTCACCATACTGTGTACATTAATTTTCTTTTCAAAAATTTATTTTATAATCAAAAATATTTCATTGTAGAAGCAAACATCGATAGTGTTCAAATAATCATTTAAATATGCTTGACAAAGTTTTGTGCATTCCTAAAACAACACCCAAACTACCCCAATAGTAAACCCCATTAGGAGCTAGCAATAGGCAATGTAACGAAGAAAAAAAGGGAAATTGATTTGTCACGCTCAAAACAAAAAGACGCGATGAAACGATGTTTTGCTAGTAATCCCCATATTATCCTACCGTGAGAACCATCAGCTGCTGCACACTAACAACAGTTTAGTGTAGAACAGAAAAAACAGAGTTTGCTGTACACCGATTCTGTTGTCAGTATCAACCTTCACACAATTTAAAAGCACTCCTGCTGATGCCGCGTGAACTAAAACGGCCCCCGCAAACACTTAATACACGTTAGTTCTAGATGCCAATCATCAACGAGTCCGGGAAGGGTAAACCCAGGGCCGTTTAATTTGTTTCTGATGAATGTGTTGGTAAACAAGCAGGGAGCATTTTATCCGCAAGCTGATCTAGCTAATGATGGAAATCATGTTGTTTTTGCGTCCTTTGTAAACCCTGCCGATACGCGGTTCCACAACCCTTTTAACCTGTGTCGCGTGACAAACGTACCAGAATCGTGATTGTAACCCATTTGCTGGATTTTCCCCCCTTCTTTCCTAAGGTCACACAGGTTGCATACCCCCGTAACAACCCTCGTGGGTGACTAATCATCAGTCACCATCTAACCGTCAAACTGTCGTTCAGTTCTCCCTTCATACACACTAATGATTTCCTTTCCGTTTCTCTTTTCAGTTTTCGGTGGGCGATTGCCCTCTGTTAATCGTTTCAGAACATGAGTCACCCGGGTGCGGCATGAGCCACGGATTCCGAGGATTCCAACTGCGAGTCTGCGAAACTGATCGGTGGAACTGTTGGAAAGCTCCGATTTAAAAAAAAATGCTCCAAGAATTCCAATTAAAACACACTCGGAATGGTAAATTCGATGAACGATCGTAGTGCTTACTGGTCGGGTGTTTGTGTACCGGGAGAAAACATTAGCTAAATCGTTTTATGACTTCAAAATCAACAAAATCGTGTGCGCGTGTAATGCTATCCCGACTGTACCTTAATTAACGTGAATGTGTTTCCGCACCACCCTGTAAGCGAGAAACGTTGCGCATCTCATCAGTCCCAAGGGAATAAGGGAAACGCGTGTGCGTGTATTCCGTCGATCGTCGGCACCTCTTTTGTCTTTCTGTACACACGCTACGAAATGCACCCGGCAGCTGTTCCATTTTTATGGTTCACGACATCGTACCGCGATCACCGTTCCCGCTTCCGTCGCCGGTCCGATCGTCTGTTTCCGTGCTGCGTTCGGCGATAAGTGTGCGATCGTGCGTTGCGTTAGATGCGCTGCAAAACCGAAACAAAGTGACGCATGGTGATGGTTTAAGGCTAAAAATGCATTCGTTCCAGCTTGGCGACAGAAGCATCGTCCCGGGGGGATTTAGCTTGTTAGTGCGAATGGGGAACTGGGTTCAAACATAAATAAAACGCAAAACGCATAATCAAAAGGATCCACCAACGGAAAGGAAATAAATCTCACCACAACCATGTGTGTGTGTGTGTGGCGCGGGAAAAGTGTACGTGTGCGTGTGGGTGAATGAAAATGATTTTCCGTGTAGTGCGTGTGCGTGAATTTTGTCCCTCAACCTAGGCACGTAAACCTATTGAGGCCGAAGGGCGAGAATAAAGTGGAAAAAATAGTTCAAAATTTCGAAAGATCAAAGTGTGGTGAAAAAAAAAAAGTTGTGTTTTCCCGATTCTCCCTTTACCGGGTGTGACAAGGGTTTGGCATTAAGTGATTTCCCACCTTCCCGCTAGCTTTATTCTGTATTCTGTGCCATCCTCTGTGAGGTGAAACGAAGCATCGTATATTGAAGAAAAAGGAAGAAAAAAAAGATGTCCCCAACGAATCGGGATGCAACGGGCGGCTCGTTAAAATCCGATCCATCACGGTTAAAGATGTATCGATGTCACAATCGGCTCGATTTACAGCAGCAGCATCACAAATGCAAAAGCTACCGAAGAACGTTATGGACCGGTAGCTCCGGTCAAATCACCGTTAAGTGTGTGCCACCCGTAGGCCACCGCTGTTGTGAACCCTTGGCGCCGGATATGGAGTCTTCCAGTGGTAGTGACGGTTGCCGGCGGCTGCCGGTGCAATCCGATCCGGTGCAGCCACCGTACACTAGCACCCGAAGTGGCCGTCCCACCGCCGGCCATTGCCGACCGGGACGACGCATCTCGCAGCAGCTGTTCTGGACTGCCGTCCTGCTTCTGTGCGCTGGCTTCTGTACAAAGACCGGATGTGACGATACGGAGCAGTTCCAGAAAAACAGTGAGTATAGTTGGGTCGCTTATTTTTGAGGGGGGTGGGGCTGTATCTAGGGAGTTGTGAGGGTTCTCCGGTCACATGAGATCGATTGCAACCATAGCTACGCGCGCATCATCCCGATCCAGTGGGATGGGGAGTTGGCAAAGATATTTGAGGAATTTCAATGTCTTTCAATGACAACCCTACAACGGAGAGCAGCGAGAGGGGTGAGGGGGAATCGAAATGGTATTTCGATATAATCGGAAAATTGGATCCCTTGTCGGCCCCAAGCGGACCCATTTCCTAGGAAGAAAAAAACTCCAAAAGGCGAATGCGTCTGCGAGTGGAGTCGAGTGAGTAGGATTTATGGGTTCGATTTAAATGCACCCAATACCAGCCTCCACTGGCAAAGGAATGTGAAACGCATGACTGTCTCTGTGTGTGTGCGTTTTTTTTCTTTCTGCTTCTACGCATTACAAACATTCCCAATATGTTAGGGAAAATGTTAAACCAAATACGTGTGTTCCCCAAATTGTCCCCCCATCCTCCAAAAAAGGGACACATCGCGCGTATCTTGATCGAGCGACGAGTGAAATGTGATGATCTATATCGAAAAACATTCCGCAAGCGTTCAATTAAATTTGGAACTCGCACAAGAACGAAAACGAGCACAATATCCAGTTGCAAATGGGACTTTCGTTTTTCTCGTTTGACATTGGGCTTGATGACATTTTTTTTTGCTGAGAGGAAACTCATCAGAGCAGGATGAATATTGGCAGAAGGGTGCCCCGGAGGCATTTGCGATGGGCTGGTAGTAAATGAATTCTGCACCGTCTGTCACACGGGGCACCGACATGTGCCAATGGCGCAGTCATCATTTGATTGATTTGACTGCCATTGATTTCGTTTACCCGCCGGCCTGGTGGACCTATCGGAAAAGTCGGAAGCTTTTCGTTTCGTATTTATGCCCGGTTGCCTTTCCCTTTCCTTACCCTCAACCTTGAAAAGCACTTTGGCTTTTTCCCCGAATCAATTTGGCTCCAGGCGGGAGCTGCTACAATAGATGTGCATGAGGTTTCGCAAAACTTCACTCCCGGTAATGATGGAAATGTGAGTTTGGTTGGGCAAAAAAAAAGCAAGAAAACAAATGGGCTTTACAGGGTTCCTACCATGGACCACTCGTCTACAAAAAAACCCGGTACATTACGTTGCATTATGTCGACCGTACGCTAATGTTGGTACGATAATAATGTGCCTTTGCTGTGGTGCCTTCGCTTATTCTCTGCTCAATGTCATTTTTCAAAACCTCCACACAAAGGCCCCGGTGCAAGTGCTTCCTTAGGCAAAAGGGGTTTTTTTGTTGTTAAGGAAGGCACAAAAGAATGTGGGCCGGNTTGCTGAAAGGAAACTCATCAGAGCAGGATGAATATTGGCAGAAGGGTGCCCCGGAGGCATTTGGGATGGGCTGGTAGTAAATGAATTCTGCACCGTCTGTCACACGGAGCACCGACATGTGCCAATGGCGCAGTCATCATTTGATTGATTTGACTGCCATTGATTTCGTTTACCCGCCGGCCTGGTGGACCTATCGGAAAAGTCGGAAGCTTTTCGTTTCGTATTTATGCCCGGTTGCCTTTCTCTTTCCTTACCCTCAACCTTGAAAAGCACTTTGGCTTTTTCCCCGAATCAATTTGGCTCCAGGCGGGAGCTGCTACAATAGATGTGCATGAGGTTTCGCAAAACTTCACTCCCGGTAATGATGAAAATGTGAGTTTGGTTGGGCAAAAAAAAAAGCAAGAAAACAAATGGGCTTTACAGGGTTCCTGCCAGGGACTACTCGTTTACAAAAAAAAACCCGGTACATTACGTTGCATTATGTCGACCGTACGCTAATGTTGGTACGATAATAATGTGCCTTTGCTGTGGTGCCTTCGCTTATTCTCTGCTCAATGTCATTTTTCAAAACCTCCACACAAAGGCCCCGGTGCAAGTGCTTCCTTAGGCAAAAGGGGTTTTTTTGTTGTTAAGGAAGGCACAAAAGAATGTGGGCCGGAAGAATTTGGCCATTTTTCGGATTCAACTTCGATAATGAGCATTTCCTTTTTGCATTGAAAGCCATCGTTACACATGGCGGAGATGTACGTGTGTACGGTTGTACTACGAATATGATATCTTACTCACAACATGACAGCTGTCAAACACAGCGAACAGTAGTGACAGGTGGCTATGGAAATGTCCAAACAATTGGTAAATCATTCGGGCAGTGCACCTGGAAGGTTGGTGGGAGTTTCTTCCAATCGGCGGAAAGTTAGTACCTACTGGGTGAGATGCGGGGAAAATAGGAGAAGAAATCATAAATATGTAAATGTTCCAAACAGGACACATACACATATGTATACGAACAGCTTGTGTTCGATTGGGCCAGTTTATGATTGGAGTATCTCAGCGCTTGCCCACATCAACGGTAGTGAGCATAAATCTTTCTTGATGCTATTTCTGTACCAACTTCCACAACAATTTAATGAGTTTTCGGCATTCGCTCCCGGACGGTTCTGTGGCATGTGTATGCGTATATCTCGCATGTAGTGCTGCGAGTCGCCGTACTCCACCACACGGCAAGCAACCCACTGTTCCACGTTTCGCGATACCTTACGCACATTGCGCTACGTGTTTTTTTCTCTTGCAAAATGCTCTTCAGGATCTTCACATTTAGCGTTGTTTTTGAACTTCTCAAGAAGCAAGCAAGCCGATGTAAATAGTAAATCTTCACAAGCAAGAAGAAAAACCTCCTCCCCACCGGGGGGTGTGGGGCAACCGTAACTAACCGGCGGGTACCGTGCGCGACCGCACCGGGCAGAAACTTTATGATTTATGCCAACATATGCCGGGAGAGCGTGCAAAATCTTAACATTGAAATATTTTGCCGCTTCCCGAAACGTGAAGCACCACGGTACCGAGTGTTTCACGGCAAAAAAGCTGGCTCGTGCCCGGCCTTTGATGATTTCGTTTCCCGTTTTGTGCGGGATGTTTCAGGGGGAAAATTCCTGGGACAGCTGCTTACTACGGTCGAGCGGGTTTTCGGCTGAGCAGGGGACGGCGCATTTTAAAGGAAGGGAAATGGGGGAGGAGGAAAGTTAAACATTGCTCGCAACGAAAAATGGGGCCAACAATCTAACCAGTTGGCATGTGTATATGTGCCAAGTGACACTGTGGACAAGAGGGGCCCTACAGAGTAGTGGCCGTTTTTTGATGTCTGTCGCACGACACACAAATGTCGAGATCTGCACCAGTGTAGGTGCTGACATTATAGCGAGAAGTTGGCATGAAGATGTGAAAGATGTTGTCGGTGCTCTACTACCTCGTACGATCGTGAAAAGGTTGAAGTAAAGGCGGTACGATTTAGTTTGAAGGCCGACATTAAACACGTTCCAGGGAATGTCCACAAAATGTCCTCAAAATGCTGCATTCAAACAGTGAAAGGTTGGGCTTTGCATTTCCAAATTTCCTCATAGGATTCCCGTTAGGATTCCCCTAACGAGGCAGTTCATTTAAAAGCTAGTGCAGTTTATAGATCATCCTTCTCAATGTCGTAAAAACCACAGCCGATTTGAAGTTTGGACGAGGCTTTTTGCAAAAAACAAAAACCCATATCGGGCCCCTATCATAAACATAGTCCTCCATTTAAAGTGATTGGTTTTTTGGGGCAGGGCAAAACTTTCCACCGTTACGCGCGTTACGTTCGGGCATCCATCTTTTAAAACGACCGCCCTTTTACCCACAAAATGGACAGTTACCACCGTTCGAAGAAGCTGTTGCTTACTGCTGCGTAAAACTTTACCCTTTGGGTAGCGTCAGTTACCACGACCACGAGATGTGTTGCAGAACAAAAAAGCAAAAAAAAAAAGTAAGTAAGCAACATTTTGGGCCGCTTGGTCGTGAATCGTCAACAAAAACCAGATTTTCACGAAAGCTTTCCTCTCTCTCGGATGGTGGGAAATTTGTTGATCAATCTCTGACATGATGTAGAAGGGAGCGGAAGTGGTGGCAAATGTAAGTGAGGAAAGGGAATTTGGGTGGTACAAAAGTTTCCCAATGGAAAGGGGCACCAGCGAAGAAGCAAGAGTTTTGTGTCCCGGTATGGAAAAAAGCCACAGAACAGCTAGCTTAAATAATGAATGTTGCCATCGGGTTTGGTTGGCTGGCGTGACGATACCGGGGGATCCCGGTTTCGCGAGTTTATATTTTCACTCTGGGTATTTCTTTTTTCCCTTCTTTCTGCAACCACCCAAAAAGCTTTTGTGTGCTCCCTGTGCTCCCTGTGTGCAGTTGCCATGCGAACATGTTGGTCGATTCGGTGGTTTTGGCGAGTGGTTTTCGTTGGTTGTTTAGTCGGAGGAGTTGGTTACGGGATGCTGAAAGAGGATCGTTTTCGGTTGTTGCAAGAAGGGTTGTTGCTGTTTTTTTTGTTGGCTTTGTTTGTTGATGCTTACAATACCAGCAGCTTTCCCCGCCAAAAAAAAAACCCCGAAACCATGGGCACCACCGTGAAGGTTTATCGTATCGCCCCTGGTTTGCCCTGATACAGTGTGGCAAGCTGAAACTCATCGCTCGTGCATGAACTATGAATATCGCATTATGTTGTGCTGTCGTGAATTATGACACGAGCCTCATAATAATATTTCGCTTCACCGGCCCAGATGGTCCGGTAGAGGGTGGCGGAGTTCTGGATTATGTTTCCAACACGATCATGATTCTGCCATTTTTACCTGTGTGTTCTTGCATCGAGGGGGTAAACAAGGCTTATTGAGCTTTCGGACAAACAACTTTTTTAGGATTGAAAGAGTTTTGTATAATATTTTTGAACGAGTAAAATGCTATAAATTTAAGCATTTTCTACACAAATGAAAACTGTTCACTGGGATACCTCTTAACCTCTAACCGGAAGGGTGAAATAAATAAATTTAAAAGCATTTAGCTAGAAGATGAATTCTTTATAAATTATGCACACAAAAATACAACCCGACTCTGTGGGCTGCGTGCTCAGAACACAGGCAAAAGGATGTATTTAACTGCAGAACAAATTCACTCAGTGTCATTCAAGCTGGTAGCCATCGCAAATTTATGGCCAGGATTCGAAATTTAGATCGTCCATTATAGGCACGTTTGCATCTCTGGGTCCCCTGGCGCAAAGCCTACCCCCTTCTTCCCTACCTTCTCTCCTTCTTCCCGCCCGACATGAGGATAAGATAGGCCAGCAGTTAAGTAGGTCGTACGTTACTGCTTCACTAACTTCATTTGAATATAATAAAAATCTACGGCCCGCTCAATGTTTGACTGACTGTTCTTTCCCCACTGCTGGCTGGCGAATCCTTTTTGCAAAAGTCGACTTTGCTCTGAAAACATAAATCTACGAACCGGGAGGGGTCGATTTTCTCCCATCCAACGGTTCTTCCGGGATTACGCTTGCATTATTTCCCACTTCCCAGCCCGTGCAATGCAATGCACTCAACCATTCTTTGTGGCAGATAATAGTGGCCCCAGTGTGCTTTCAAAAAATACCGACACCGAGTGGTTGCCTGCTGCTAGTGGTAGCATTATCATTTCTACCGACAGTCGGTAGTTCGCATTGAAGCTGGCGACCGACTCTCTCTCGGTCACCATTCGTTCGGTACGAAGGTCTGGGGAGGATCGTCGAGCTGTGACGCGGGTATCACGCTCTCGTTTAGGGGGGGAAAAAGCTTTAGTGATATTTGCCAGCTGCAAATCAATACACACTGTGTCATGGTGGTGGGTTAGTTTATTATGAAATAGTGTGGCTATTGGGATTGCGCCTGTGTGATGCACCTAAAACGCTTCGGCGCCTAGCCNTCGCGGGTATCACGCTCTCGTTTAGGGGGGGAAAAGCTTTAGTGATATTTGCCAGCTGCAAATCAATACACACTGTGTCATGGTGGTGGGTTAGTTTATTATGAAATAGTGTGGCTATTGGGATTGCGCCTGTGTGATGCACCTAAAACGCTTCGGCGGCTAGCCGGAAATGGGAAATGGCACATATTTTAGTGATGCTTAGCAGCACACTCCAATTCACCTCCCAGTTCCAGGATCAACCTCTCTCGGTGTGCCTTCCCTGTCACGACCATTAAGCTCGGGTGTGCCAATTGTGATCTATGCATGTTTTGTTTCAGCTTCAGCTAACTGCAATTGAAGCCGGCCTTCCGATGCATGGCTGTATCGGGCAAATGGGAGGATCATAAATTTCCATCATGGCTTCATTTGTGCTAGATAAAAATATGCTTTTGCGAGATATAGTTTGTACAAAAAGGGGGAGGCTATTATGTATATTGAAATGTTTTTTGTTTTCCTCTCATTTAAGAAGCTTTTCCACAAAATGCCTGCAGTAATATCTCTTGTCGATGAAACAATAAAACTCAACATCAATTTCAATTCAACCTGCTTTTTGCGTGTATGTTCGTTTTGAAAAGATAAACTCCCTTTTTAGACATTGGAAACCATTGTAAGCTATTTAAATTTTGTAATTGAATATTTAACCAAATGGTAAAGTCGGTTTTGTTGCTGTTCAAAAGTTCCACGAACTCAATCGGCATTATTATGTTCGATGTAATCCTCTGTTATAACATCAGGACACAAAACGTTCCATTCATCGGATCATATTACAAAGCGCCATAAAAAAGAATAAATGGGGAGGAAGTTTTTTTGCATACAACAAAGTTATCTCCTTTGCACCGTAACCCAATGTTTGTTGTTACCGTGCGATTCCAGTCGGTTTCGGAACTATTTCACTTTGCAAACAATGATTGCTAATGACTGGTAAAGCGGATTCCGATGCATATCATGCATTTCCGATTGAAAAAGTTGACTATTTCCGGGCCCCATAATTCCTTGGATGTGTTGCAAGCTTGGTAACAGCCTGCCTGAAACAATTGCCATTGTTATTGTATACGTTCGACCGGAAAAGCTTACATTTGCCCCTCTTGCGTCATGGCAGGACACAGACAAAACCCTCCCCCTCGCAAAAAGGTGAACAGGGGGTTGATACTAGAAGCCCGAGCGGTTAACGAGCCCTAGCACACTGTGCACACATCCCGACAGCATAAATTAGTTATGAGTTCAACCCCGAAAACCTCAGGTGCCGCACGGTTGTGATGCTGCGGTCAGCCGTACCGGCACCTTCTAAGCACGGTGTAAGTTCCGAACTTCATGACTTATGCAAAGCAATTCTTGCGCTTTGTCAAGCATTGTATTGGCTTCGTCTCGTTACGCATTGTTTTTTTTTTCTTCTTCCTGATGCCCGGTAAAGATCCTGGACGCTTGGCCACGTCAATCCATTAGCTTTCATTAGGTTGGCCTAATTGTCACGATTCGCTTGCTTTATTTAAGGGGAAAACATGAGGAAACGGGGTGTGTGTGTGTGGATGGAGTTTGGAAAAACTTCTGCCTACGCTGGACAATGACCTGCACGCTGGCTAACTTGGAATTGGTTGGTTGATGTGAGCTCAGCAACACACTTGTGATGTGATGTGCTTTCCATGAAGTATAGCTTGCCGACATTGACCAAGAACAAGAACAAGATGGATAGAAAAGAGAAGCGAAAAAACATACATAAAAAAGACTTCAAAACTCACCCCAGGAAAAGCATTGACGCACCAGGGCCCTTATATTCCACAACTGGTGCAAAAGTTGTTTGCATTATGCAAACTAATTTTACGCTCAACTGGCAAAGAACACACGCTTGTGAGAGTAGCTGCCCAAATTACAAAAAAGATGGAACCAGGCCGGATCAAACACCGTTTGATCCAGTTAAAGCTGCTGTGCTCCTTGTTGTGCAAAGGACTTGCCCACTAACACAAAAAGCTCTTTTTTAAAAAAGCTCCATCTGGATCCTTAATATGAGCCAAAGTTCAACGTTGTTGGCGATACTCAACTGTGATAAGAGAGTGTGAGGACTCTGAACCAAACCAAAATAAAAAAAAACGAATAGGCACCAAATTGTGTTGGGCAGAAATGGATTAAATAAATTCTGCCAAAAAACACACACACAAACACGTATCAGCCTTTCGAATTGGAAACCGTAGTTGGGCAGTGATCCGAAATAATGGAGTCTGAACTGGTAAGACACGATCGTTTCATGGTTTTGCACATAACACACACAGCCTTTCTCTCACTCTCATCCTCCCTCTTCCTGTCTCTCTCTGTCTCAAATACCCCTTTTACGAAGCCAGTGCTCCTCTGTTTGGAAAAGGTTGAATTTTTCCCTAGCCAAAATAAACCAAAACTTTGATCTCCATCTCCGTAACCATAATTAAATATACTTCTACTGTAAGGAAAACCATTTGCCCTGTGCACCGGAACGGTATCGGCCCTACTGCAAGGACGATGTGTGTCCACAGACACGGGAACGAGTGTTTGCGCAGATGTACATTTGCTGGAGTGAAATGGTTTTGAAGGCATTTTAATTACTCTGGCCCTGGTTGTATGAACTGCGCATCGTACTTTTTGGGGGCATCTCTTTGTGTACCAAGTGTTCACGGTGTGCGAAATAGTTTGAGGTAAAAATAAATTTATCCAACAGAAAGTTTTCCAGGGAAACTTTCGGTTGCAAGATTTTCGTACTCCAAGGTAATCCACTTTTGGGCATGCGGCGGAGGAAGTCACTTTGGAAAAACCGATTTCTCCCTCTCTCTCTCGTGTGGTATCAAAAAGCCCACAATGTGATAAATCTCGATTCACGTACGATTGATGTGCGGGAATGCTGATGCAAACAGTCGACGTCCTCCGGACATTGGAAGACCCATGTGGGACAGTTTATTTTCTTTAATTTAATTGATTTGTGCATTTATTTTCACTATCCGAACCATGGCATCGGCAAATGCGGCAAATTGAGATTGCTTACCATTGCGCCCTTTGTGAGAGTTGCCTTCTATTTCGCTTACGGACAGATGTTGTCATTAGTGCAGATTCTACCAATTAGTGAGCAAATCTACATCTTCAAAAGGATCGTCTGTGTGGCTGGCTGTGTGTCGAGATTCAAAACCTGGATTCTCTTATTGCATTAAGAGAGTGTCCATGGTATGTGGATTGATACCAACGAGCAGGATTAGCGCACTGAAAGGTACGGAATTGCACTGATATTACAAGCACCGAATGGGCGCTCCGGATATGAAAGTTCCCAGTAGCTCTGGCTTCTGGCTGAAGTGACATTTTGTCATCTTATACCCTGTCTGCTGGTGTATGATGTCTCTAGCACGCTCATTATATGTATCATCGTCATCATCGTCATCGTCGTCGTGTGGCCGAAAGGCTTCTTCTCCGACTCCCGTCTGTCACGTCAACTACAGCAGCAGCAACTTTTCAGTGCTATTAACATGATCAAAATGAAACCCGTAGCTATTGTTTTTGTCTCCTGCCCTATACTGTCCCTGCTTTATCCTGCCTTCATCTGTCAGTCAGCCCATCTTACCCAACGCCACCCCGTTGAAGATTGTCATGGAACTTTTGTGTGCGTCGGGCCCACCCTCAGCTTAGTTTGCAGCATTCATCGGCTCATCATAAGGAACACATTATCTACGCTTTTCCTTCCACCTTTGCTTTTGCCATGGATTTGCCATTCCTCCCAATAGCGCCCATATTCAACGATCCAATGGGGACAATGTTGTGTGCTGAACCTGTGAAACCCTGGGCTGCAATTACATTCAGCAGTTTTGTGTGTGTGAGGGTCTCCGTCTCGTGGGCTTTGAAATCATGGTCCACCGGGTTTCATGTTGGGTGGCTTGATATCCTTGAAAGCACGAAGTACACAACCACTCACTTTCATCAAGAGCACACACACGCAAGCACGTGGAAAGTGTGACTTTGTACCGGGGATGTATTTCCGGTGACCGATACACAAGCTGGCGAATAGGGGGCTACTACTCGAGAACCAACTCGTGCTTCTTAGCACCTTAGCAGCAAGGGGCAACCATTTTGCCCATGACGCGACCAGGCTCATCGTCATACGGGGACCGATGGCTGTAGTGTTGCCGTGTTGCTAAGCGGCTAAATGAAGGAAAGAAACGAAAAGTATGGAAACTCGGTACATCATAAGTACCTCACATGCAACACTCCATTAACAGTACGTTCCAGCACATCCCACCGGCATCTGGTTTCTGCACACACACACACAGTGCGCCCTCTACCACACCAAGACACGGGAAGGTAACATCACTTTTGCAGCAATTTTTTACTACGCTTAACGAGCCTCTAACGCAACCCTGAACGGTGGCAGGTGGCCGATGTGAAACGTGTTGAAGGCTGTTCCACCTACGACGACGGAACGTGCAGAAAGGCAAAACGACAAAAAACAAAACAAGAAAGCAAAGCAAAAAAAAAGAGAAGAAAAAATACAGAACAAAAAAAACGTTCGAAAGGAATGAGGAAAAGATTTTGGGGGGGGAAAGCGTTGTAGGGAGAAAAAAAACGCTAGCACATAAACTAAATTGTTTGTGAAAATTACACGACCGTTTTGTTTAGCTTCACTTTTTACTTTTTGCTCTGTGTGTGTTTTTTTCTTCTTTTCCACGTTGCTTCACCATTATCAACGTTGGAGATTCGTTTTAAGGGGGGGAAAGGGAGGGGAAGAGGTGAAAAGAGCTTCTATACATTTATCCACCCAAGAATGGGCATCTTTTCGGTATGAAAATGTCGTCGCCTTCCAAGGAAATTCGTAGCGACCTGAAGCGGGAAAATGAAACTAAACATTCTAGTTAGGCAAGCGCAAATATTTCCACCCAGCCAAGGTCTGAATGCGAAAATGTACCTTCGGGAGGGAGAAAAGCAACAAACATAAACACATACACATACAACAACCGACCACAAACGAGCAGAAAAGGAAAGTGTGTTCCTGTTAAAATAACCCTTGGCCTGACGCGACGCGTCTTGGTACGTTTCTGCAACGCGGGAAACATTTGCAGCAAAGCAACGAAAAGCGGAACATCTTGAAGCTAAAAACCGTTCGGGTCAAAGAAAACTCCCATAACCGGTACCCTACCCCAGGAAGCAAGAAGGAAAAATAGAAAAAATGCGCAGGAAAATCTGCTTACCCTGTAGCGTTTTTATCATCATCTTCGTCGTCCGAAGCGAGAGGATTTTTGTGTTCCGCTTTTTGTTTCACTTGCGAATCCTTTTCCGGACGAATGGCTGTGTCTGTGTGCTTCAAACTTCAAACGTGCTCGCAGTGCGTTCGGTGCCAGTTTCACGCGAAATGTTGTCAAAATTTGAAATGGGCTTGAGAAACCTTTTTTTTGTGTTTTGGAAAATCATTTCCATATAACGCATGGTGTAGGACCGTATGCAGCGCGTACACATTCTGTCTCGCGCAAGAAGGAAAGAGGAAAGTTTTGCTTTCGACATGAAAAGGTGGTTCAAACCGGGGAACGAAAATCTTCAAGAAGGTAAAGAATTCGAATGTAACAAACTGGGCAAACTTCTCGGTTACAACATTCCGCCTTTCTGTAAGGAGATTTGTTCCGCGGCGATGCTTCCTTTCGGATGAAGTTTCGAGACACGCAGCCGAGAATGTGGTCAAAACCCGTAAACGTGCACGTGAAGGGTGATGTTTTACTGCAGAATAAAAAAAATCGAGCCCGAGATGGATTTTCAAACGTTCATTCTCTCGCCATACCGTGATGGGATGGGATTTTCCAGGAAATGGTTGCGAACGCGAATTTCAACATCATTTTCTGTTGGAAAATTATGCTCACCCGCGTATAGCCACGAACCATCGAGCGAGCTATGGAGTGAAGGGTGAGAATGGGTTGGGTGTGTGGGCTAGGGAAAAGTTTGCAGTTTTGCATCAAACCGCACACGCCCAGCAGTGGCCCGGAGCGCTATAAAATCGCAGCTGTAACGCTAGCGATGGATTTCCTTCCACGATGGACGGTAACGGTGGAAATCTTTGGTCTTTGGCCGGCTAACCGCTAACGATGGGTTTTGAATCGTTGTCTTTGCAAAACCTTTCAGTTCGGTCGTTCGGTCGGTTGGGTTGGTTCGTGATCGGATAAGTTAAGCGTGCATTTGGAGCCACATTCATGCAACGTGTGGTTTGCAGCAAAATGCATCATCATTTTATATGCGGCTGTGAGCTGCATTCGTATGCTGGAATGCCAATGGTGTATGGATGGTTTATTGGGAAAATGTGTTGCTTATTTACAGAAATGGATGTGGAGTGGAGCTTTGCTTTTCAAAAGTGTAAAATAATTTATTTACACTGTAAAATTGTAACATCTTTAATGGTATTCAATCGGGATCTGATATCTTTCTAATGACATGACTAACGTATCGGAAATTTGTGAGTTGAGGTCAATAGACATTTCACTTTAACATAACCATAGGTCGTTAACCATAGGTCCAACCCTTGAGTACTGCCGGACCCTTGAGTTATACCGATTAAAACCAACTCCAGGAAATTACTTTCCGAATAATTCTTCAATAAGATCAGTCACTAAGAGATATATGTATAGGCACTACATCTTATGCTAATGAGACTTCAGTTTCTTTGGTAATGTACTGCTAGCAGGTGTACTTCAGAGGAGTATAAAGGTCGATACAGTTTGTTGCTGAGAGCTCGAACCTCAGTATCTTCACCCTCGACGCGATTATGTCGCTGCTGCAGATGAATAATTATAATTTTGATCGAAAGTTTGTTCGATATTCGTTACAGTAACTTCTGCATTAACTTGTTCAATGATAAATTGCAGCGAAACGTAGACACTCGAAGAAGACGTGCGTCGGTATCTCTCGCACATTCAGATATTGCGACTCCTTGATGAGCTTCATGTCTCGCGAGCAGCTCTGGCTTAAGCCTGAATCTAGAATCCTGGAACTATAGAAATTATTCTGAGCTTCGTATGAGAAGAAAAAAGGAGTCTATCTTCCTGACGTAGATACTAAGTGATATCAATGAGTCTTGAGAAGCTACTATCGACCTTGGTCTAGTACATGTTGAAAATGATCTTGAAAAACTTGGTTAATATTGCAAGGATTCGTAGTTGTTCATTCAATGCTTCTTCACATAGAACTTCCAACGACTTCAAGAGTTTAGTTAATATGGCCAATATATTTCACTCCCATTTTCCTCTTATCAAACTCTTTTCACACCCATCCACATCAAAATCCACTTTTATTATTAAGAAAAACCTCAAAACTCAACCTCAAAATTCTACTAAATCCAGCGTACCAATAGCTGCAATAGAACAGAATTTGAATTAAATTTTCGATTTCATCTTCCAATTCCGGCATTTCTTCTCCAATAACGCTAGCCTTCACACCACCAATAACAACCATTGACCTTCTGACGGGGCGTGAAAAACCGTGTGGAAAAGTGTCAAGTACGCTGTACCATCCAACGGTCTTACTGACAGTGGACAACCACCATCCAATGGGGCTTTTTTGGGGACCAGCTACTGCGTCTTCCAGATTTTATGACCATTCTTAGAAACCCAAGCACAAGTCATCTTCAACCATGAGCACCATCCCGGGGTCGGCTGACGTGATGGCAAAAGTAAAACAAAGAATTTTCCATCGCACAGCAAACCCATCTCGTGTGGGGAGTTTCTTACCAACCAGCAGCAGCAGCAGCAGCACCACCACCATTATCTACTGACAGGACGGTCACCTCGAACCTCGTAACCACCGTCCTGAGGTCAGGAGTTAGGATGTGGCTTCAATTCGTCGAATTCTCCCATCCCTGCTCCCTGCTAGAATATGAGTTGGCGAAAACTCATTGCAAAAGCTATAATTGAACTTATAAAACCTCACCCATTACGGACGTGCCAGTGGACTGAAGTGGATGCTGCTACCGCTTCGTTCCTTCGTAATACGGGCGAAACCGTGCTGCCGGGCTGCCTTTAAGAATGTGGATTCTTCGGGAACCCACATTTTAATGGCGAGATGTTACGGGATGGGAGATTTTCCATCGATCGAGGGATGCTGCTTATGGTATAGCTACTTGAGGTTTGGGGCCGTTGAACAGGGTGGAGGACCGTTGCCGATGTAAGCATTTTCGAGTGATTTTAATTGACTCCTCCACAACTGGGGTATCTGGTGTGGAGTTTTATGAACTCTTGAGCGGTTGCTCTGCGTTTCGGTCGCGGTAAACAGCAGCAGCAGGCAGCAGGCAGCAGCAGCGAGAGCTGTTTATTTAAATTTACACCCACCGGCATACACAACAAGCACCGTATCGGGCGTTTTTGTTGTGATAAAAGTACAATCTTTTAATAAGAGCATTGCCTCGGGAGTAGCGTTATTTATTGTTTCTGCTACGCTCACCATCCCTATGATAACGGTGGGGCCGTTTGCTTCTGCAAACCGGGCAATGAAGCAGTGGCATACCACGAGATATTTCGGTGTAGGTGTAGCGCCACGTTGACGTTTTCTGGTAACTTTTTCCCGACAACATCTTGTTGTGAAACCTTGAAAGATTCCGCTACCTGATTGTGTGTATCTTAACCGACGCTTGGTTGCAAAAGTTCACCAGCACAATCGCTCCGTGCGCGAGATAGTGCACCCATTGATGGTTGTATAAAACAGCTCATAACGCCTCGGAAACAGCTTCCCTTCAGGCAACTTTTGAGTTGATCTCGATAAAGAGGAATTACACGGTAGCCCTCTTTTGTTCCAATGGAAGCAAAAAAAAACATCAAAAAGTGACCAGTGATGCTGTAAATCACTGTTTCTACCATTGCGGTGTGGTTGGTGCGTAAAAATGTATTAAAAAAAATAATTACACCATTCCGTTGTGGGAGAACCGTTGGTATGGCAATTCGCAATGACCACAGAAGGGATCATTTTTACGATTTTCAGGAGTTGAGGGAAGGTTCTCGTTTTTGGCGGGTGGTTTTTTTTGTTCCCGTCTTCTTCTATTATGCGTGATGGCAAAACCACAGCAAAAGTTTTCAACAGCATAGAAGTAAAGAGAACAGAAAAAACCTTCAACCTACTACTGTGTTTGGGTACTGTGGTGTCAATTGTGAGTCAAAAGTTTTTCCACACCGCAGTAGATATATACACCGGAACGCGGGATGTTAATTAAACGCGGACGTGATTTGACCGACTTGTTTTTGCTGAAGTGAGCTACCACAGGGTGTTATAATAATTATAAATGCTGTTTGTGTTTTACTGTTTGTTTTTTTCTGCTCCTTTTTGGTTTCGTTTTTACTTCATCCGACCAAACAGTACTGTTTCGCTGTGGCTACATAAACATGCCATCGAATTAGTAATGGACTGCTTGTTATCGAGCTTTGCAGGTGGCTGGGTGAAGGAGTTTGTTATTCCAGTGGCAGATTGAATGTGAAACTGTAACCCGATGGGAGATGAATTCTATCTATAATACTACCATTTTTTCCACTTATTAGATAACAACATACACACAATTTATTATTTTAATAGTTACTTAAATAAATGTACATAAATAAGAATTAAGAATAGATATTTTTTTTCTACATATTAATCTTAATATTTACAAAGAAACGCCGAGCTGTGGATATCAATTGCACGCGATCCTAAGTTATTTTTTCAATTCGTCAACCTGTTTGGTGTTTCGGTATCAACTGCTGCGCATTTCATATTCGTTTTCACGATTCTATAAAATTGGCCTACCGCACCCTATCATTGGCGTTTCCCTTTGAAAATATGTACCATTTTCGAAATTCCTTTTCTTTTATTTATTTTATTTCTTTTTATTGAACTTTATTATGTTGCTTAAAATTTATTACTACGTGTTATACTTTGTTATATTTTAATATACAATTTATTGTGCTTGAAATTATTCCCATAAACTGCAATAATAGTAGCAAACGGGACCCGTTTTTACTTTGTGCAGCATATGCTTGACTCAGTAACACTAACAACACTTCCTTCAAAATTCTATACACAGCATACAAAACTTTCCCCCTCTTTCGAGAAAGGATGCGGAAAAATAGATCTTTTTTCTTCCCTTCATTTCCTGGACATGGAAAATAGGAAAGTATAGCTAAACTTTCCCCAACAGCAACACACAATAGACGTCGCTGACGCTCGTTAAACTTTTACTTGGCAACGCGGAAAACCGCGCCCAACGATGAAAAAGGAAGCGGATAAGTTTATTTTCAAGCTCATCTACCAGGGAAAAGCTGTTGTGTATAAAAAAACCAAACAAACTAGATGAAACAACTAAACAGGTTTGGCAGTTAATACGCGTTCCTTAGCGTTCCTATTTTGATGGAAACACTGCCTTGCTTATCTTCATGTTGATCTTGATCTTTTGGGACATTATTGTAATGTAAAAATGTATGAACGATAAAACAAAAGCTTAAATGTTGTACCATTATCTCTCTATAAACTTAACACTTTCGATAAAACACAGCAAACACCCACACGGACAAACTTCCGTTGCAATCGGTGCTACAAACAAAGCA
>CM028125.1:31724246-31805985 GCA_016254315.1 Anopheles parensis
AATCTCGAAACGCAACGAAACAATCAACAGGGATGTTGTGTCGTCGTTTCGAATCTTTGCGTAAGAGTGTAAACTACGTGATGAGGATTTGGAAACGTGTCCAACCCAACACCTACACATTTTTTTCCCCAACGCTGAAATCCTTTACACGGTACAGTGCACGTAGCACCCAGGACGACCCACAGGACGACCCACACCACCCAGGTTGGAAAGTGGGGAAAATTTGTTCACAAAACTTTCAACACCCCTGTTTTGAATTGCAAGCGAGTGTGAGCGGCTGTGTGTGTTTGGGATTTTGTGAACGTGGCAAGAAAAATGTGGCCCCACAACACACAACAAGATGGTGAATCGGGGGATGGGATGGGTGCAGCTTTTCGGATACAAACATGATTTGTTCGGAATGACAAAGCTTTTCTTCATTTTTGCTTTTCTTTAACGTTCGTGCTGTCTGTTCCGTAGCCGGAATGCATCGTTGCATACACGACACCCGGCTCGAGTGGCAACAGCGGCGAAGGGATGAAGCTGCACATGTTGATCTTGCTAGTTATTAGTTTGCCCTAGGGTTGGTGTTAACGAGTTTGCTGAAAAGTTTAGCATGAACAGAATTATTCGCTACTTTACTATGGACCTTCCTCCCTCCCCACGCCGGAAGGATACTTTGGGGGATGTTCGAAACCAGCCCAGCGCATTTGAATATGCGCAGGAAATTGTCGAGTGCAATTGAAAGAAGTTGCACTATAAGCCTTGTTTCAGGTGGGAGTGTTTTTTTCCCTCTTCTTCCCTTTTGTTCGAAGTACTCGCGTTTAATGTTCGCCCAAGGTAAAAATAATTGTGTGGCTCGTTTTGTAGTTTTACTAACAGTGCAACAGTTTTAAAAAAAGCCCTGTCAAACAGGTATGAGTGTTTTTTATTGTATCGTTATAAATTTCGTGTACATTAAACAAAAATTTGGTAACGGTTGGGCACTGCGTCTACACTTCCACGGCCATCTGTTACACAAAAGTTGAGCTGATAAACGATTAAACTTTACCTACCTCGCACCACTTGAATGAGTTGCTTGAGTTTAATTTTTTTTTGCGCTTTAACCAGTTCATATTTCATTAAACATATTAAATTATGAATAGTGAATGCTATGAGATACTTTTGAAAACTCTTATGTTATTATAAATAATGTATAAAATACAATAAAGCACTGTTCATTAAGAATTTGGTCATATAAAAACATAGCTAGTAATATATTGAACGATTTAATGTTTTTTTTTTGTTGATTTTAGTGGTGATTTCAATTGCTTTTAATGATGAAAGTGCAGTGCAAACCATTGATTTGGGACATTCTCTTGGTAAATCAAACGATAGTCCCAACAAAATAGGTTTAAGGCAAGCTTGCCAAAGTCCAGAATAATATCCCCAACAAATTCAAATACATTTAAGATCATTTCCAACTGTGAGTTCAAAACACGGCTTTTGATAAGACCATTAACCCAAGAATTTGAAAACAACAATGTCTGGAAAATTGCATTAGGCCTTTGATGAATCCAGTCCAATTCTAACAATGTACTGACCAGACTTGGAAAGCTTCTTGTTTTTTCTGTTTAAGAACTGGTCCTGTCGTGTGGAACTGGCGTCGTTTATCACATATAATACGAGGCCGAACCCAATAACAATCATTTGATTTGATGAAAATAATACCTTTAATATTTCATTAAACAAACATAAAAGCTGTCAGTCGAATAGACTGATATTTTAACACATTTAAGCAAGTTTTTATGTTGGTAATTTTTAGATAATTTTTAGATCCTTTTTAGTTTAGTTACTTTTACTTTTTGAATCCTTATTATCTTTCATGTCCTTTTGCTTTTTTTATATTGTTTTAAAGATCATTCATGCCATGTTTTAGTATACTAAAATTAAACCCCGTTTTGATACAAATACTTAATGCTTCAAATTTTCATTGAACAGATAATTGATCTCTTTCATTCAAATTACTTATATGTGTATTGCATTTTATTCCCCTGGGAATAAACATATGTTCATCGCTACTTTAAGCTGTACTACGTGGAAATTTTAAAAATAAAACCACCGCCCGTTTGAACTTCGAACTCACCGTACAACTAGTTTCCTTTTGGGGGCATGATACGGCCGGCAGCTTCATGCGACATCTGAACGACCGTAAACATTCAAAACGATTCAACAACGAGAAAAAAACTCCCGTATACTCGCATAACCCCATAAACAACACTAGTCGAGTGAAACGAGTTTCTGCCTCCCGGGCTTCCCGGGGAAAAATATGGTTGCTGTTTGTCGTCTATGTTGCTGCAAACGTAAAATATGCAACGGAACCAGAGCGCAGCAAAAACCGGTCGCAGGAAGCAGAACATTAAACGTGTATTTATAGACGTCACAAATGTCTCGCTGGCCTTACATACCGGTGCATACGACACACACACACGTTTTCGATGCCATTACTATATTAGCTTCATTCTCTACCATCACCCATCGTCTACTAGCTGACTGTTTTGTGCCTGGCAAAAATTGTCATTGCCCCGTGGCGTATGGCCGACGACGCCGACCGATCGCATGCATGAGGAAATGCCATCATACCGAGAACGAGCGTAACTCCCGCGAAGAGCGATTGGAGCCAGGGCTTTACGTTGATTTTTAATGGGAACTCTTGTTTTGTAATAAGAAAGCAATCGTGTAGTTGGAATTTTAATTTCCGAAAGAAGTTGGAATAAATTATATTTCTTCAGTTTCCTTGAAGACTGCATATTCTCAATCTCAATATCTTGGAATGAGACGCACACGTGAGGGATTTCTTGGGTTTTTATTTGGAGTTCAGTTCAGCCAAAGATCCTAAGGTTATTCTGAAGGCTAAAATTTTCATCCACTCGAAAATCTTAAGATCTCGATAAAATATTTAAAATAATCTTCACGTTAGCTTCGTCCTCCTCAGGCCCATGCAAAGCGGGCAAAACCTGGGAAATCATCCTCTTTACAGTATCATTCGTTGTTTCACAAAATGATATATCACATACAAAGAATAAGCAGCATTGACTCTGATAGCCTTAAAGCGTCAAAAATATTTATCTGGGAAACTTAGTCTGTATCATGAACAGAGACTCTCTTATCTAACTCACCTATCTTAAAAATCGAATCCCACAGCGACGTAAGTACCAATACGAAGTATATCTTCACTTTAACAACTACACAAACACATAACTGGCGAGTGCACTCGAATGGAACGCTCAAGTATGTCAAAGTCTAGCACGATTACTTCGCACAACTAGCCTAATGACTCCCTTGTGGCTGTGAACATAACATGGTCCAGTTCCAGGCGAAAACGCAGCAATGACCAAACCACATCCGTTTACATCCCAGGGCCTGTACCCGAGGGAAGTTTCGATTGATACGATAGAAACACGTCCTGGATGGGCTAATAGCCGATCAAACCATCGTTTGTGGAAGTACACTATCGCAGGCACGTTGTGAACATGATAAAACTTTAATCATGTCGAAAATCAGCAAACTTGTGTGCAATATTTATAAGATCAAAGAACATTAAATTAACGATGTANACCATTGATTTGGGACATTCTCTTGGTAAATCAAACGATAGTCCCAACAAAATAGGTTTAAGGCAAGCTTGCCAAAGTCCAGAATAATATCCCCAACAAATTCAAATACATTTAAGATCATTTCCAACTGTGAGTTCAAAACACGGCTTTTGATAAGACCATTAACCCAAGAATTTGAAAACAACCATGTCTGGAAAATTGCATTAGGCCTTTGATGAATCCAGTCCAGTTCTAACAATGTACTGACCAGACTTGGAAAGCTGTCACTGCATTAGGGGAGAATTAAACAGGTAAATCAACAATGAAGGGTATATCATCAGTAAGAATTAGGTTAAGACTGGAAAAAATGCTGCTGCTGTCAAATGAATCCTTCATGCAGAAGCTGATAGACGGCATTTAAAGAAAGACCCCCCATTCATCCGTACATCACTGTTTTATTTTTTAAATTATTTTTTTATTTAAATAACGCCCTGTTTTTGCTTTTTAAGAACTGGTCCTGTCGTGTGGAACTGGCACCGTTTATCACATATAACACGAGGCCGAACCCAATAACAATCATTTGATTTGATGAAAATAATACCTTTGATTTTTCATTAAACAAACATAAAAGCTGTCAGTTGATTGGACTGATATTTTAACACATTTGAGCAAGTTTTTATGTTGGTAATTTTTAGATAATTTTTAGATCCTTTTTAGTTTAGTTACTTTTACTTTTTGAATCCTTATTATCTTTCATGTCCTTTTGCTTTTTTTATATTGTTTTAAAGATCATTCATGCCATGTTTTAGTATACTAAAATTAAACCCCGTTTTGATATACTTTATGCTTCAAATTTTCATTGAACAGATAATTGATCTGTTTCATTCAAATTACTTATATGTGTATTGCACTTTATTCCCCTGGGAATAAACATATGTTCATCGCTACTTTAAGCTGTTCTACGTGGAAATTTTAAAAATAAAACCACCGCCCGTTTGAACTTCGAACTCACCGTACAACTAGTTTCCTTTTGGGGGCATGATACGGCCGGCAGCTTCATGCGACATTTGAACGACTGAAACATTCAAAACGATTCAACAACGAGAAAAAAACTCCCGTATACTCGCATAACCCCATAAACAACACTAGTCGAGTGAAACGAGTTTCTGCCTCCCGGGCTTCCCGGGGAAAAATATGGTTGCTGTTTGTCGTCTATGTTGCTGCAAACGTAAAATATGCAACGGAACCAGAGCGCAGCAAAAACCGGTCGCAGGAAGCAGAACATTAAACGTGTATTTATAGACGTCACAAATGTCTCGCTGGCCTTACATACCGGTGCATACGACACACACACACGTTTTCGATGCCATTACTATATTAGCTTCATTCTCTGCCATCACCCATCGTCTACTAGCTGACTGTTTTGTGCCTGGCAAAAATTGTCATTGCCCCGTGGCGTATGGCTGACGACGCCGACCGATCGCATGGATGAGGAAATGCCATCATACCGAGAACGAGCGTAACTCCCGCGAAGAGCGATTGGAGCCAGGGCTTTACGTTGATTTTTAATGGGAACTCTTGTTTTGTAGTAAGAAAGCAATCGTGTAGTTGGAATTTTAATTTCCGAAAGAAGTTGGAATAAATTATATTTCTTCAGTTTCCTTGAAGACTGCATATACTCAATCTCAATATCTTGGAATGAGACGCACACGTGAGGGATTTCTTGGGTTTTTATTTGGAGTTCAGTTCAGCCAAAGATCCTAAGGTTATTCTGAAGGCTAAAATTTTCATCCACTCGAAAATCTTAAGATCTCGATAAAATATTTAAAATAATCTTCACGATAGCTTCGTCCTCCTCAGGCCCATGCAAAGCGGGCAAAACCTGGGAAATCATCCTCTTTATAGTATCATTCCTTGTTTCACAAAATTAAATATCAAATACAAAGAATAAGCAGCATTGACTCTGATAGCCTTAAAGCGTCAAAAATATTTATCTGGGAAACTTAGTCTGTATCATGAACAGAGACTCTCTTATCTTACTCACCTATCTTAAAAATCGAATCCCACAGCGACCTAAGTACCAATACGAAGTATATCTTCACTTTAACAACTACACAAACACATAACTGGTGAGTGCACTCGAATGGAACGCTCAAGTATGTCAACGTCTAGCACGATTACTTCGCACAACTAGCCTAATGACTCCCTTGTGGCTGTGAACGTAACATGGTCCAGTTCCAGGCGAAAACGCAGCAATGACCAAACCACATCCGTTTACATCCCAGGGCCTGTACCCGAGGGAAGTTTCGATTGATACGATAGAAACACGTCCTGGATGGGCTAATAGCCGATCAAACCATCGTTTGTGGAAGTACACTATCGCAGGCACGTTGTGAACATGATAAAACTTTAATCATGTCGAAAATCAGCAAACTTGTGTGCAATATTTATAAGATCAAAGAACATTAAATTAACGATGTACGGATGACGGAATGGGAGGGAAAAACCGCTGGTGCACAAGGTGAAGAGAGGTGAGTTTTGCTGCAATAAGCTACAGAACAAGCGTCACAACCATGCTGTGGTACTTTACCATCATGCCACCAGTAATCAATTGCATCAATGAAGAATTCATCGTTTGTGTTTTAAGCACCGCTCGTAAAACTGGACCAAATCGCTTCCCATCCCCAGCATTCGGGCACGGGATAAGCACCACTGTTTGCCGTACCGAAATTTTATTGCATTTCGTGTGGCAATAGTTTTAAGCAGTGTAACGTCCATCACACTTCTTCGGCGTCCCAACCACGGTGGAGCAAAACTTTAATGAGCGAATGCCGCCACAGTGACGCGTCTCCCCCCGCAGGAGTGTGGCTTTTTGAGGACCGTTGCCCCGATTACTTCCCAAACCTGTCTACAGATCTGGGCTTCGGGTTCGACGGAGAAAAAGTTCAACACATTTACGAGGCACCTTACCCATTCGCCAACCAGAAAAACACACGTTCGGATGTGCTTGTGTTTCCGCTTTAATCGATCCTTTATGTGCTTCATTCTCGTGCCGGCAGCCGGCAACCTCAAATCTCATTAAAGGGCCGGTAAACTTTTGCGTAAATAAATAAAGTTGGTTTTGGGTTTTTTGGCCGGTGGTGAAAAACCAACGCTTTTCGTTGCCAGAAAGTGTAGAAGTGTGTTGCATAAAATAAATTACTTCTCTTCTGCGTGTTGTCGGACATTGTCGTACACTGTCGGAACGGAAAGCACATTTTATATAAATTTTTGGAATTAACTTTTAAATTGGATAAATATTCCAAGAGTTCTTGAGATAAAATTTTTGGAATTTCTCAAAGACTCTCCAGCGATCTTTTCCCAAGGAAAAAAGTATCACAAATCAGTTACGGTTTTATGCGAACAACTCCAACTTTGATTTCATTTTACTTGCAATTATGCAATTATTTCCAACACACAGAAAAAATAATCATCTGCAAAATATTGAAGTAATGATAATGGAACCAGATATAACTAAAGTGCTGATCTCCCTCCCCAAACAACGTCCCTTATTTAGCCCCACCTTTCCCCGCGGTGATATGAGTCATAAAAAATGTTTTATTTAATTGCAATGCGATGCCGTCACGCGGCAATTTCAAATATGTGGCGCCCTTGAGCTAGCCCGCTGAAGGCTGACGGTTGGTACCAAATATCAGACCACAGCATCCACAACAGTACGAACACAAGCACTAAATGCCATCCAAATTATACCACAATTTTACCAAGATCGCAGATGCAGATGAGCGAAAAAAAAAGAAAACCAGCAACGAACATTGGCATTCAAGGAATAAAACGTTTTTCACATTTTTCCAACACTTCGGTGTGCTGCAAAATGGGAATGGTACGAAAGCAAAGCGTTGGTGATAATGGTGCCTCATCCCAGTTTTGGTGAAATGGCAGGGTGGTTGAAATGAGCACGAGAAAAAAAAATAAATAAAAATAAAATACCCACCCCCCCGAGCCACAAGACAAAAAAAACCACTATCCGTGGAAAGGCTTTCCTATTGCGGGCAAAGGAAACGCACCCGTAGCCTCGGGACGAACGGCAGGCAAACCACTCCACGGATGCCAACTATCTCATCACACTATCGGTAACTATTTACATAATAAGAGCTTCGAATCAGCATGAGCCGGCAAAGAATACGTCTATGCAAATTGAATTAGTTTCGATGCTATAATATGGCACCCCTGGCGGTATAGGGCCTGGGCTGAATTCCTGAAAAGGCTCTCTGGTGCTACGTGTGTGAGGAAAAGATTGGCAAAAGCAGTGCTCCGGTGCTGTGGACTAGGACCACCACACACATGAGAAAAGCGGAACGATGGATGGATGGTTTGTGCTGGCATCTGTTGGCAGCGCGTGTTGGAAAGACGCAAACTGTACCCGTGTCGGCCTTCTTTTCTTCTACGGTTTGCCTTGAACGTGTCAACGGTAAAACTAGAATGGTTTGCTAGTGAAGCAAAGAGAAAAAAAACGTGAAGGCCATTTCCTTAACCACGAGCATGTCAGATGGCATGACGGTATAGGCGGGGGGCTTTTTCCGGATACCTACGCGAAGAAAATTGCGGTTGGGAGTTTTTGGAACGTTACCCTCAACGGGTAGCAAGATGAAAGATGAAGCCGGTGATACACTTGCACGCCAGAGCGTTTTAGCAGCGTCTGTGTGAAGAATGGAAGCATGAATGCATTTGCTTAAAAAAGTCACGTCTTCTACTATCGAGGCGAACACCAATGCAATAGCAGGAAAAAAAAAGTCCCGCCCGGAAGAAACGCACAGGCCGAGAAGCATAAAGAAAATAGCAAATTTAGCCAAGCCAGCAACAGGAAGTAGCGTCACACCGGAAGCAGAAGCAGAAGCATCACAAAAAAATGCGAAAAAATAATAACACAAGAAACGAGGGAAAGAGAGTTTCGGAGAGTTTCATTTAGTTTCATTTTTTTATTTCTCGCATTTTTTTTGGTGTTGTTTCCTTCATCACCAAACGCTTCATTCAGTGGCGAAAGCGTTGTGGTTAAGGAGAAGAAAAAAGGTGTTGCCTCCATGCCGACAGAGAGCTTGTCCTCCGCAGCCCAGGTTCTTTCGGGCGATTCTTCGCGTCCAGCAAGCAGCAAACGAGAAGCCTCGAACGGAACTGAGTTGCTTAATTTTTCGCCCGCTTCAGATTCCTCTAGGATCCATCCGTGTCTTTTTTTTACATCCTTTTTTCGGCCTGCTGTTTCATTGACTAACGTGTGTGTGAGTGTGTGTGTGTGTTAAAGAACGGCAAGTGCACGTGATTTGTGTCGAACGAAGCTAGTGGGTGGTGGCATTTTAGTACTGTGAAGTGAAAAGTTGGAATAATTAGCATAGCGGTGCTTGTAAGTAGCTCAGCGAAATGAGAAATAGGTTAATTTTTAGCACGCACTAGAATGTGCAGGATGGGTACTTTCAATTTGAGAATTTTTTCTTGTTTTTTTTTCTCAAAGTGCAGCAAAGCGGCGCCGTGCTGAGGGCGCCCTGTGTTGCGATTTGCAGAGCAATTTTACGAAAGTAAAGCTTTTCAGTAATTACTCTACGCAAATGTACTTGAAGTTTCGGTGGGGTTTTTTTTTGTTGCTGATGATTGCAATTGAAACAATTTTTTTTGTAGTAAAAACTGCATGAAGAATTCATGGAAAAAAACTTTTTTATAGCTAATTTCTGTTTGATTGTTTGCCACACTACGTTTATAATAGTTTTTGAAATGTCCAATCATAAGTTGGTTTACAATCAAATGCTGTATTTTAAATATATTTGAGAAATGAAAATAAAATGTTAAAAAGTACATTTAAACATGAATTACAGAGGAACGCCGATTATCCGTGCTCATCGAGACTCATCCCTTGCCGGATAAGCTAATATCACGGATAATAGACAAAACTCTTTTTATTGATAAATTTAAGTGTTTAGTATGTAATGGGTGAACTTTTTTTCTAAAGCTAAATGTTAATTTTCTTATTTGCATTTTGGAAAAAAAATGTTGTGTTTGGTCGAACTGGAGTAAATAGTATCATTGCCTTATCATTGGATAATGGAACAGCCGGATAAAAGGTACCAGGATAATCCAGGAAACTCAGTCAGCAATCTTACGCTTAGCCGTTATTTTTCTAAGTTTTATAATACAGCTTTGTACCGCGGTTTTTGCAATAAAATAGCAAATTAAATATTACGTAGCATTGTTAAAAACGTTTTAGTTTTTTTAATAAACCTTTGTATTGCCGATGAAAAACGATCATTTTCCACAAAATGAAAATTGAAAACTGTATACTTAGCATATTAATGCTTATATGAGACTGGTTAAATCATACTTATATGTATATGCAAAATATGTATGCAAAAGAATAAAAAAATCACCAGAAAATGGCTTAAAGAAATTAGGTTTGTCTTAAATGTTTTACGTACGTAATAAGAATAACTTTATTTTCTATTTTTAAAAACTTTTGGAAAACATTGTAATAACATTTAATGTACCCCATTCATTCGCTGGGAGCCTCGTGATGGTTAAATTCACCCTTAAAGTAGTTAAGAAAAGACATCCATAATGTAATATTGGCTTTCGAGAGCAACGAGTTTACGCAAAACACTTAGAAAATCTTCTTTTCCCAGGAAAAAGGATATTTACGCTAAACACTTACAAAATCTTCTTTTCACAGGAAAAGGGATATTTATTGTTTGATAACGTCTCGGTTTACGTGAAATAGCAACCCCCAAAAACCATCACCAAAGGTTTTAAATTGTGCCCTTTCAGAGCTGCTTTCACACAAAACTCACAATCCAAAGCCAATTACGCATTAGAAGTGTTTAAAATTGATGAACTAAAAACCACCTGGCTGATGGGAGGGTGCTTTCGAACAACATGCTGTTGTTTTTTTTTTCGTTTGTTGTTTGACGCAATTTCTTCTAGCTGTTATTTGTTACGCAAAACCCGTTTCAGCGCGAGCACACACTTTTTTTTATCAATCCCGTTGATACGCGTTGAGTTTTTGAATCTTCTTGTCTATCTATAAGCTTAACGGGAGATTCGTTACTGACGAAAACTCGTTTTTCAACCCCCTTCCACCCCCACCCCCCGGTTTCCACGGGGTCAAAAAAGCGCTGGAAGTTGAGTTTTACTTTTCCACCGTACCATGCGCCCTACGTCGCAGGCCAATCGTGGGAGCGAAACACTGCCAGGCGGTGATGGTGGTGTAATTTCAACCGACAGCTGCTGCCTGATTCGATTTCGCAAAAAGTTCGTTGAACATTGTGCCACGGGCATCACACAACTCGCTGATCCCTCGCGTCCTCCCTGGGCTCACTGGGCGCGATTGTCCGGCGCACTTAAACATCGTTATCCTGCCGATGGTAAGAGCGAATAAAACGCGCCCGAATACGGTAGAAGTGGACCTTCGTCAAACAAAATTGACAAGTCATTTAAATTGGTATCACCGGTGTGGAAATGTTCTTGTCAAAAGTTGAAGGATTTTCGCTTGTGAGGGTTGGGAGAACCACCAGCGAGGATCATCAGATGGGCCGCGGTAATGGGGGACCTATGAATTTTGATGCATTCACTTGCTGAGCGGGCGTGCTGACTGAGGGCGTGCTTAGGGCGCATAAAATGAAGCAAATAAATTCATGGCCTTATCATGGCACGTTGAACTGTTGTTGGATAATTATAAATAGCTTCGAGGAAAGCAGCTGTTAGATGGATCACTTTGCACGGTTCGGTGACGAAGCTATTTCTTCGAACGGCGTCCAGTTCCAGCGAATCGAAATTTGCATAGAAAGTTTCCGATTGAATAAATCTTTTAGGCAAAAATTAAGCTATTTTTTTCTTCCTACTACAACATCATTTAATGCCCCATCGTTGGCACCATTTTCCAACCATGAACTCATCGAACAGTTAAATGGAGCCGATGTTTCCCGGTGTGTTTCTAATTTTAGTTGGTAAAAACGCAGTAAAGAACGTATTTCCTCACATGTCAGCAGATGCAGATGGAGTAGAATGGAGAAGAAAAAATATACATCCATAGCGTGATCTATCTGCTAAAAGGTTGAAATGGGTAGATGTGTGGTTTTTCTCGCGCTCATTCTCGATAACTGTGTTCTACGGAAGCGAACTAATTACGGTGTGGCGCATCACGCCCAACTGCCAAGGACAGAAGGGATCCCTCTTCGGGCAGGCCACGCGCGTAAACTAGTTTGCTTAATTGATCTGAAAAAATAAATATTCCGCATTGCCGGAGCTGCTGTTCGTGACATGGAGAAAAAAGTCATCACAGTGGGTGGGCATGTTCGAAGGGAATGTCGACCTTGTCGTCAGCTATCCCTGTGGAAATGTTCCGTTTGAAAGGTAGAATTATATTTTGACTAAAAGAAGAGCAATTCTACACTAAATTTGCTTTAAATTATGCATCAACTCTAAGACCACGAAAAATATGTCTAAAGATGTCGGTTTTCTAACCGAGTATGCCCGGGATAAGGCAAAGAACAAGGAGGAAATGCCTTGTGATAATAATGATAATTGTACTGCTACAGCTCCAGAGGCTGACAATACGGCCGAAGCCGTAATCATGAATTATAAATAAATAAAAATAAGATGTAAAGCAATACGGCCAGGCCGTTCTTTATGAATAAAAAAAAAAGATGTAGGTTTTCTATAAATATCATTTAATGATGAGTTTGTTGAAGGTGCACGGTTTTCGAAGGTATAATTGACATGTTGATCGGTATGTTGGTTTGTTTGAGCACATTATTAATTCTTTCAACTCAATTTTAAAATAGATGGCGTTGACTTATCGGTCGATATGGCCCCTGAAGGCCCTAAGCAGAATAGCTTTTAAGGGCACCTATCTATACAAAACTGCTGAAAATGTTATAACCTAAAACTAATGTGTTGTGGTTTACTTACCCGGGTAAACAATAGTTTGCACACAGGACACTTTACTTTCGTAAACCGCAGGAATGCATTTCTTTCGACCCCTTCGCGGTCCCTTTGCTTTCACACGTTTCACACATTTTTCTTTCACTTCTTTCATTTATTCGAACATTTAAAACACCACACTCACCTTTAATGGCAACAGTAATCGAATCACAAGCTCAATAAGATAAAGACATCATTTTTTTTACCAAAAAACAACCAAATAATTGCATTTTTTTCTGCGAATAAAGGCACATACACACTGCAATGCGCTTCGGCACTTTTAAAACACAACACTCATCTACAATGGCCACATTTTCCCTACACAATTTCACGCATTATTATTATTGAAAAATGGGCGTAACTTTTTTTTCACCAAAAACTACAAACTGTGCACAAATGATGGGAGCCGCATACCACAAAATGTCCCGAAAGTTTTCTTTTATTTATTTCAAATTTTATAAAATAGCTAAAGCTGGCACTGAGGTTATAATCAAAAAACAAACACCACATGTTTATGGAATGGTTTTATGATAAAACTCGTTGTCCCGCACTGCACAACACAAATGCAAATACAAATTGTCATGTTTAGTGCACGCTTAGTACACGCACTGATTGCAAATGTTCTCACTCTCACACACGTATCGCCCTGCGTTAGCCTACATTAGATGCGCCGGTAAGCGAGATCGATCAAATCTTGTTATCTTGAGTATCGGTGGTACTCTTCTTTCACTTACACACTATACGCTTTGGTGTATTGAACACGCCATACTCGATCGTCAAACGTACAAGTGACACGCATACGCTGACACAACCCAAGCCTCCAAGCCAAGCCGACACTGGCTACAATTTATACACTTGCTGAACATTTTCTTCGCTGTTTTACATCACATTAACACAAGTATTGTTGTACTTTATCAATATTTGAGCTTTGTTCACCTTTTGGCACCCAAAAAAAGCANCATACGCTGACACAACCCAAGCCTCCAAGCCAAGCCGACACTGGCTACAATTTATACACTTGCTGAACATTTTCTTCGCTGTTTTACATCACATTAACACAAGTATTGTTGTACTTTATCAATATTTGAGCTTTGTTCACCTTTTGGCATGCAAAAAAAGCAACTCTTCCTAAATGTTTTATCTTCCGCAAACCTTTCGCTACTCATCACAGCTTCTCCTTATCTCATGATCATTATCTCTTCTGCTTCGTTATCATGACGCACATACACAACCATAATTGGCGAAGCGGTTTGCTCTCAACTTCTCTCACGCATTTCGCTCCTGCTTGAGAGACGAATGGAAAAAAGGCTCGTAAGCATACCAGTTTAACAACAACAACTCTCTGCTCTTCTCGATCAAATTTGTCCTTACATTTATGGCATGGAAAATGTTGGCAAATTAACACTTTGTAATAACATTAAACCCGACACTCTTTAGAAAAAGGCACTGCACAACAAAAGCATCTCATTTGCAAGCTTCGTACACGCACTGATTGTAAATTTCCTCAGTCACCCACACACATACCCTCGGGCCTTAGCGTACAGCCGTGACTAGAAGAAAGGGTTTCTTTGAGGACCCCCTGACCGGTGAGGCTGTGGCGATTAATTCGAATAATCCGATCGAAGAGTATAAACGTAACGCACTGTCAGCGAGAAGAGAAACGATTTGATGTTTTAATGCGTAAGAACTCAAATCATCCAAGTGGTCGTGGTCGATAATGCGATATCAAAGTAGTTATCAAAGTCGAAGCAACAGTGATGTCAGGAGGAACATTCGACCAATGCTCAATAGTTTTGTTGAGCATGTGAATGTCATCTTCTGTATCATTCAATAACTCGATAAAAGGGTCAATTATATGTTCTAATAAAACTCAGCGAGCATGTTTCTTTAAAAAGCCTTCATTTTTAACATTACGAAGAATGTGTTCTTTAATTCAAATATTAATTAAAATGGCCGTAAAAGGAAAATTTTTGTGTATATCCAATATAACCAAACGACAAATAGTTTTAACGTCAGTTTCCTCTTACCAAAATATGGTTGTTTGAGCAGTTATTAGAGTTATTAGAGTACTTGTAGTTATTTTTGTTTGAGCTCTTAGTATGATGTTAACAAAAAAATTTGCTCAAAAAATGTCTCTTTGTGATTATTTGAATCCAACCACCTACTTGTACTTACTATTCGAATGTGTTATAAAATTATCAATTGAAAATCATTTATGGCATTCATGAACTTTTGAATCATTAGCCCCCACTACAGTAGAATCTTCATCCATTACAAAAAAAAAGATAATTCCAATAAATTTTACAATCACCTTGACGTTTAAACGTTTTGTGGAAATTGTATCCAAAGGGATGCTGCTTTGTAGTCCTATTGTTCACAAATCAACAATGTTAGNAGCCCCCACTACAGTCGAATCTTCCTCCATTACAAAAAAAAATGATAATTCCAATAAATTTTACAATCACCTTGACGTTTAAACGTTTTGTGGAAATTGTATCCAAAGGGATGCTGCTTTGTAGTCCTATTGTTCACAAATCAACAATGTTAGCCTGCTCATTTCCATCTACTCAACCAGCTCGATGAATTATTATCACATGCTGATGGTTACACTACATCAAGCGAAAATCTCACATCTGTCTGACATATTCTAAACAAAAGCCATGTTCGCCGTTTTGTGTGTTATTCCTAAACAAACCGCTCCCTGCATCCCGTAATGTAATAAAAGTCACATCGTGATCATCAATACTTGATCGTTCGGTAGATTGATGAACAGGTTTATCGTTTGTTTCAATAACAGATTCAGTAAACATCCGTTTTTTTCTCTCCCTCGCTCTCGCTCTCGCTCCTTTTCACCACCATTGCTTATGATTTTCTTAGAACCCACGTTGCTACTTGATTGCCGTGTAAGCATACACAAACCCCTCACCCCAAAACCACCCCTCAATAAAACAACTCCCCGACCGTACTTGTAAGTCCATCACGTGGGAAGTCCCATCAAGCCATGTTTATCCCAATTCAAGCGCTGTAGGCGAAATCGAGTAAATCCCATCGGCAACGTCGAGGATGGAAAAATTAATCTCAGTTCTTTCATCAATCAGATAAGCTTTCCTCTCAATTAATATTTGTTTTGTGGTGTATTTATAAGACAACTGCGCGTTTCCCGATGGGATCATTGCTGTGAAAAGCAGGCGAGTAAGGCAAGACAACAATCACATTCCAAAAAAGAAAAAAATCCCCCCGCGAGTTAATGCATTAGAGGATCAGCCAAAGTGCAGAAGAACTTCAGGCCTTTTTTATTTTCTTTTTTTTCCTTTCTCTCGCTAAAAGTGGTCAATAAGCAAAGGAAAGCATCCTCCGTGAGCATGTGTTTCTTTTTCTTTCTTGCTTCATCCTCCCTTGCTTTGCAAACCACGAACGAGAAGTTTGCCCAAGTCGAATAACTTGTTTACGTTTGGCAAATGTTTCCTTTTTCCGCCAATGATTTCATACGGCGCTCGAAGAGGGTGAGAAAAATTTATAGCTCTTGGGAAAATAAAATCGTTCCATTCTAGCTTCGGCGTTGAAGCAAAAAAAAAACAAGAATGGAGGAATTCTGCCCAAGACCCAACCAGTTTCGAATGGTCAGTTGGAAAATCATGAACTGTAAGGATGCTTATGGGTCGCTTCCGGTTTCGTTTGATTCTACTACTTCCCAGCCACCAACCAAGTGGGTGCAGGAAGGGTCGCTAAGGACAAGCGCCAGGCGAAAAGTTGTTTATTTCACATTCGACGATTTTTATCGATAACTTAATTTAACTTCTCTGATTGAATTCATCAGGGAAGGGAGTGAGCGAGTGGTACACCGGACTACTGGGCGAAACTCACCATTAAGTTTGATTTCGCCCTGGTGCACTACACGAACCGAAATGACGAAAAACAGCTGAGGTACAACAAGCGACTCAAACAAACCAACAACAGAAAAAAAGAAAAGTGTTGGGTCGCCCCCCTCAAAAAAGGGAACCATGAATAGATGAAAAATAACTTGCTCGAAAAGTGAAAATAAGCTGACTTCACAGAAGCCAAATGCCAGCTGGACAGCAGTCGGGAGTCAAAGTTGCTGAGAGTTGGAAACTCAATTTCTCAAGCTCAACAGCTCGATCGTGATCACATGGGGATATAGCGCTTGGGTAGCTGGCTAACACCCCAGTACAATCTAGCAAAAAGAAATGTCCCTTCAACTTTCTCGTTTGCCAAAACAAAACAAAAAAAAAACAAAAAAAATTGGGAATAGTTGTAGATTTTCTCTCTGTAGGTGCGTTTTTTGTATAACTCATTTTATTCCGCATTTGCTGCTCTCTGTTTTATTTCCCCAAAAAGGAAACAAGTTGTTTTGTGCATACGGGCGTATCAACACACCAGACTCGATAGCAAATCCCGACAAGCGGAAATAAATAAATCAATTTACTACGAACGCAGCGGAACAGGAAACTTTTTGGACCAGCAGAAAAGAAAGGGCAAACGGAAATGGGACGATTTTTGTACACTTGTTGGTTCGCTTTTGCAGTCGCTTACGGATGTCAGGAACATTCTCATTCAGACGGACGTTTTTTGGGGGGAAAAATGGTGGATGTAAAAGGGAAGTATGCTCATTTCCCAATAAACTGCTACTGTATGTCGATTTAGCATTAAACTGATCATAAGAAACAGCAGCGGAATAGAAATTAATTGTTTTTAAAAACTGGGCAAATAGACATAATCCAAAAACTGCTTTTTTATTATATTTCCTGAAAGCTGAAGATCTGAGGAATATCTGGTAAAACTTAATAATCAAATCATTTTCTCCCGAAATATCGCTTTGTAATTATATTGATTTCTCGAAATCCAGTAAACCTATTAAGTTGGATGATTGTGCAAGTATTTTTTTTAATTTCAAGGACTTTTATTGAATGAAGAAACCTGCTTTAACTAATAAATTCTGTTCATCACGTATTGGTTTCAATCGCGATTTTTATTTTTTGATTCAATAATTTTCTACGAAACACCTATACTTTTTTGCTGCAACGTTCCAAAGGACCAACTGGAATGGAAATTATTGTATTTTGCCAATATTTTCCCTTTTCAAGTACTCTTGAATGTATTGTATTTTCTAGTGAAAATACTAAGGATCTCAATGCAAGCATACGAATTCTTCACAAAATTGGTTTATCTTTTTGCTTTATTATTATTTGTTGTTTTTTATCTTTTCTTAAACATACCATCGTCCTTATCGGTCCCACGCAGAAATTCCACGGTGGGAAATCATTTTCATCAATTATTATTATCATGTTTATCACAATTGTTCAGAAACGCTTAAATAATTTGAAAAATCTTTGAGAAAGAGAATAATCTGTATGAACAAAATTGAGCCCGATCAATTTGCAGAATCATTCGGCACTCTGATGTCAGGTGGATAAGGGAATATATTTCACATAGACCAGAATAATTTCAGCAGGTCAACCATATGTACTTACATATACTTTATACATGCCAAAATGAACGCAAAAATTGAATCTCGTTGGTGCTTAAAGTAAATAAGTCTTTTCATAATTCAAAACTCATTTCTCTCACCGTAAAAAATTCAAAAACCAAAAATCCAAAGTTTCATTTAATGAATCCATAAAACTCAAGCAAAACAAAGTGCTAACATAAAAGTTCCTTTGTATAGAAATAATTTTCCGAGCTTTTCTATTTGCAAAGAAATTTTTGCAAACAATGTATATGAGGATTTGTGATGTGGTGAAACTCCGAAAGCACTTGCATTTCTTCTGCATAGTCATTTACAAGCAAAAAAAGGTGTTTATTTACAAATACTGCTGCGTACATTCGATTGGGTTCACTGCTTACAGACTGCTGCCATTGTCTCAAGCACAAAGAAAATCCCTTCCGAGTGTTAAGGATAAACTATCGAACCGAACAACATCAAACGATAGATTATGGTTGTAATGCCATTCCCCTTTTACAAGACCCCAGAACACTGTACCAAATGACACATCATTTCTGACTCCCTGTGAAATGGAATGAATGCTTGGGGAAAAAAGTGCCGAGAAAACAAAACCAACAATACGGCACAAAGGGCGGTAGGGGGTCGGTAACTTTTCTTCTGAGCTGTTTGTGCAACAGAATGCAGGTGTTGATGGGTGTTCTAAGCCCCGATGTCTTGCAGTGTGGTTTAACTGGAAATAAATCCTTCCAACCGACACCACAAAACAGAAGCGACTCGTCGTCTTTCAGTGCCGTAATCCTTAATGAAAATGCAGATGAGTTTTCATCGTTGTTAGAGTGCAGATTTACATCGTTTCTTCCTATTTTTCTCTGTTTCAATTTCTTTCCTTTACCGTTGACGGTCGGACGCAGTGCACCGCATTGCCAGTGCGGCCTTACCGTGCTAACTACTTGCCCATAAAAGTTATGAAAATCAATAACCGTTACGGGAACGAGGCAATGAAATTACTAAAGCTGCTGGCTGCTGCTGTTAGCAAAATTGTTCAGTAAATAAAATCCAGCAAAAAGGAAAAACAAAAAGCTCAATCGATACACCGTCTCCATGTTCGTTTGCGATTTTGGGTTTGTTCCCCCCATTGACGGTCACTACCAAACACGAAATGGAACAGGAATAACCTCATGAAGAGGGAATCTGCTTTCGTGCAGAAGGGGAGGATTAAATTGCCCAGACGTGGCCAATGGACCTTCCGTACGTAGCACATCTCCCCTCCCCAACCCATCATTGCTGTCTTTGATGCTTAATGTCAATAACAAATCAGCATAACCTCAAAAGCGTACCTCAAAAGAATGTTTGCACAAAACCAGACACTGGGATTAAGGTCGTTTTCTTGAAGGGGAAGATGACGATCGTTTGGTTCTTCAGTTGCTGTTTTCTTCCTCCTTCCTGCGTGTTTTTGGTTTGATCTTCTGTGTACAGAAACAGATGGTGCAAAAAGTTTGTTGACCGTGACAAAAGTTTCGTTTGCGTTTGTCATTTGGCCAAAATGCAATTCATAGTTTGTTCTATTTCTATTTGCCAAATAAGAAAATCCTGGAAGACGTTTAGCTCCTTTGGCTTTTTCTGAAGGTTTAAAAGATATTACTTAATTAATTCTAAATAATTTAATAGTATTTCATAACAATGAAGCAATAAAAATACTTTTTTTCTCACACATTTCAATAAAAAAATGACTAAGTCACAGAATTCACCATTCAAGCCTCACATATTCTTGCAATATTCTGTTTCTCCGTCAATCAAATCAACAACAACGTGCCGCATGTTACGCGCTGCAAACCATACAAAACGGAATGAAAGTCGTTCGACCATGTTCTCATTTCTGTTCCCGATCTTTTGCTGCCTTTATTAACCACCATAAATATGTCTAGCATTTGCACGAGACGAACGGCATTGGGCTCATACATACAGGGGACAGTGTGTGACACATGCAGTGCCGTAACGGGGCACGTTCGTTATGAACATCCATTCTATCCCAAACCCCCGGTTGACAGTACAGTTTCCGGTCCCGACAGAGTGTCAAATGATGTTCCATCTCGTTGCGTTACTCCCCTTTTCCTTTGGTACTGCTGCCACCACGATCGGTGCCTCGGTAGGGTGCTATTTTAGATTAAATGTTGTGCCCAGCAGTATGTCTGTGCGAAATACTCCTTCTGGTTTGTATTAACCAAACGCAGATGTAACCTTCAGCGAAATACTGATTGGTTGGGACGCTAAGATGTATGTTGCATGGATGGAGATGAGTTTTCTTACATCGATTGTGAATCTTGGCAATCTCGTTTTAACTGGCAATTTTTTTCGTCTATTAAAAACTTAATTAAAATCCAAATTTAAAGTTTGACTAATAATTTGTGCTTTTGTTTCTTTACAGGTACGTTGGAATAGTTGGCTGAAGGCATAATTTCGTGAGACCACAAAACTAGACGTTTGGGGATGCTTTTTTGTTTTGAAACATATTTTACTTACACAACCATTACGCACACAGTTTTTTTAGTGTCACAACTAACAAACCACCTTTTAGTATTATTTGTACTAACATTTCTAATCCTTTAAGTTATCTGTTTGTATTAAAATGGTTTATAGATTTTTTTTCTAAAAGGCATCTTAACGTAAGGCGTTTCCTTGCTTAAGACGTTAAAGGTGCGTAAGACGCTAAAAACCGTTATAACTGTAATAGTGGATTCAAAAGATTCAAAATGTTTCTCTCGTTCCGTGAAAAGAAAACCCACGCCAAATCGCAAATAAAATAAGTCCTCACCAGAAACATGTGTTAACAATAATTCAAGTTGGTGCAAATCAACGCTTCTACGAATCGGAAGATATTTACGATTTCAGCCCCTGTATGTTCCTGTTGTTTGTTCAGCGGCTCGTTTTGTGAAGAAGCAAAAAAAAAGATTGTCAAATGTCGCGAACGAAAATGCGCATAAAGTTTTCCATCGTTTTATACAGAAATTCCAAAAATATGGGTGGCCCGCTTTATCCGATGGCAAACAATTGGGATTGCATGCTGGAGCCGAATAAATTTTGACATAAAATAATAATGATTCTAAGAAGCAGGGCAACATTCTTCCACTGGAAGGGCAAAATTTGTATTAAGGCATGTTTATTTTTTTTATCTTTTACTTCACCCAACTATTGGGTGTATTAATTTCTTTTAAATATTCTATTTACTTCCATCCTACATAATTTACACCACAAAGCACACACCAGCAAATCGCCCACAAACGTTACACCAACGTCTATTGCAAGGATATTTGCAACCTTCTTTCAAACGACAGTTTTGTTGAAATGAAAATGTTTTTAATTTCAGGAAAATTTACTCCCACAACAGCAACAGTCGACACCAGTACGTACGACTTTAGTGAAATTACTTAGAATGGTTTAGTCGCTCTATTTCCGTTCATGTAGCTGTTCATTACCTATTTCATGCTCGTTTCCTTCGATGTCTTGATAAGATTGTTAGAATGTTGTAGTTTGAAACGTTTCGTTTCGGGAAACATTTTTTCGTTTCAATCTCCATTAATCGTTGCTAATGGGCGATTTTCTTTACAGTCACGCAGCCTTTACATTCTTTGTTGATGGATTATGACTTTTTTATATTCAATGAAACGTTTTTTAAACTATTTTAAATGTTGATTTAAGTATAATTTATTTGAATAGAAAAATATTAAAATACTAGTTAAATTTAAATAGAATTTTAGTAGCTTAAAGAGTAGTTTAATGAATAATTTTTTTTTTGCAAAATTTCTAAAGAGTAGCTCCAGCTCGAAATAAGTTCCTATTTACTCATACAATTCTCATCTAGACAGTAGTTTGTCGAAATTGTGCATGTCTTCCTACCATTTTTTGTTATTAATTTTATTGATGAAGTTAAATAGTTTATGAATGAGATATTTTCTAATTTAGAAAATTGTTAATTTAAAAATCCATTTTTCTAAAATTAACAATTTATTACGGACCACATCTGCAGTGTGCATGGCGGTAATGGTTTTTGATGAATAAATTCGCTGATCCTTTAGTGAAGTGAAGCATTTGGTTTTTAGTCAGCATTGGATAAACCTTTCCCCATCCAGCTCTACCGAAAAAAAAATCCGCTAGACAAACATCGTTTTTTGATCGTCTTACATGGCGCATCTGGAACACTGCGAATGGGTATGGTACGTGCGGGACATCGTTATGAGGCCAAGAACACATGAAAAAGTGACGCCACCGTTTGAATCTGGCAACTGGCATTGCTGCTCCCGGGATATGGCGGAGGCTTATGTCAAATGCGAATGTATGTCGCACTTGTTCTACTTTTTTGTGTCCTTCTTGTCTCTGGTTGCTGGATGCTTCATCCACGGTGAGCAGCTTGTACAGCCGGTTGCACATAATCTTCTAATCCTTTTTTAACATTCAACAAAAATAAGTCCCCCACAATATGTTGTTACTGCTGTGATTTTATGCCTGTTTTCTTCCCTTGCTCGACATCGGTAGCGTCCTTAGTATTTTGGAGGGCTTGCCTTCTACGGAGGGTTTTTTTATGAACCCACTGGGTTGGGGGCCCTTTTCATTCCCATGTATGGTACTTGGGAGACGGGTTTTCATCAGTTTAACTCCCCTTTCAGAACGCTCGTCCAGGCGTTGATGCTTCAGGCTCAAGTCAACCTTGCGCTAGTGCCACGTGACGATGAAAGGACGTGCATTTTGGACGCTTCTTCACGGTGGATCATGTGGTTCCGTTCTTATGGACGCAACACAAAAAAATGGGTTGGACAGGGCGAAAACTGGCTCTCTCACTGGGACAAATAACAACAATTTTACGCTTATGTTGCAGCGATTCGTTTTCCATTTTTTTTTCTTCTTCCTTCTGTGTGTGCCATTTTGTGCACTGGCGAAGGTTCGTACGGGAATGGTTTACCTTTTTTTTTTTTCGTCGTTGTTGCCGGGCCTCTGTTTCATCGGCAATTTTACACACGGCTGACGGTTGCTTGCAAATTTACACACCTGTACGGTCATCTTTCCGCTTAAAAGCCTCGGCACGGTGATGATGCTGAGAGGGACGATACCCGTGGGTGCTTGGCACCAAAAAAAAAACGGCTAGGGCCGTTCAGACCCAAGTACGACCGACACGATGCTGAGTCGGGATTTATTTTTTACGAGTCTTTCGGGATAATGAGCAAAGTACTTTCGCTCGACGTGGTCGTCCCAATTTGCCGTTACACTAACCATGCCTGTTCTCTCTCCCTCTCTAGATAGCATGGAGAAAATAAGACACATGGCAAATAAAACAAACAAAAAGGAAGATGAAAAAACATGCTAACCAAATCGCTACAACCGAAAAACCAGGTGTACGAGGGAGATTAAAAATTAATGAACCGGACTTACTGGACCACAATACCCACCTACACCTGCCAGCGCAAAACCACCGGGTTCCCACGTGTAGCACGCGTGTTCATATCGACAAGGCATTGGAATGTTGGCGCGCCGTTTTTTGTTTGTTTGTTGGGAAGCGAAGTAAAGACACCCATCCCAGAACATTTCCCCTTACCGCTTGACAAGGGAAAAGTGGTTTAGTTTTGATAGGATAATGTGGTAGCCACTAAGCTGGTCGATGCTCCTGTGGCCAGAGAAAAGCCATCACACATGTAGTAACTGCGTTTGCAATTATGTGCATTATTTAGTAGTTTTCTCCGGGTAAGATACGACGGCAGAAAATTGCATTGGCTACATTTAGAGCGAGTTCTCGATGCGGTGTAGTTGCGTAAAGTTCCTTCCGAACGAGCGCGCAAACCACACTGACATACGCTTCTGGTAGGTTTTAGGCTAATGCACATTCGCTTCACATTCGCCTGCTACAGCACAACAATTAGAATGGACAGACGAACGGGTATGCAAGCCACTATGTTTGGCCACTGAAGGAGAAAGAGAGAGAATGGGAGAGATGAGGCTGACAGGCAAGCGATTAATAATTAACGCTGGGAGAGATACGCTTGCCTAAGGATTATTTGCACTAAGCTAGGATAGCCTGGGCTGCTCTAGTCCGATAGCCCCCGATAATTCTGAGTATAATATTTATTAGCATTTAAATGCAATATACATCCAGGATGGAGGGGACGTAGTAAGCAGGGAACAGATGCCTTAATTCAATACGGATCCAATGTTGTGTAACATTGTTGGGGAGCATATTACCTTTCAAGCTTCTAGTTTTGTGTAGAATGAAGTAGCCAACGGAAGTTTTTAGATGTTTATGCATGACTTTTGGATATATTGTATAGCCTTCGTAAAAAGTAATAAGTTGAAAGTATTTTGCAGTGGTTTGCTTATCGAATCTTTCAAAAAGAGTCATTATGAAGATTCATATGAATCTTAGAAAGCGAGAGAGAGAATGATCATGAAGAGTCCTATGAATCTTTGGTGAAAAGTCATTCAAATCATGAGCAAACTCCAAAAGTATTAATCAATTGAAATAAATTAAGATTGATCCTGAACGATTCATGAATCTTTTATTATTCGCTGCCAACAATCTTAAATTAAAAATACTGAAAGGTGTGGGGAGGTCTGATCCGAATCTATAAGGATTAATAATTCAATGAGGATATATGAATAATCAGAATAAAAATTCAGATTCAGTTCAAAGATTCGTTCAGATTCATGAATTTGAATCAGAATCACCCAACACTAGTATTTTGATTGCACCAAAATGCTTCCTCCTACTTAAAATATTTAACTTCTTAAAGCTTCTATACTTATTTACAGTTGTTTCCATCCCTTTAAGTTTCCCTGTAGATGTAATCTTCATTCTCTACGTCTGCATGCCATTGATAGTAAACGATCATCTTCAATATTTCTCGTTCATTCTTTTATAGTACTTTTTTGAGTAACTTCATGACCTTTTTTTGCTACTCTTTGCACATTTCATTTCACAGTTCCAGCGCGCATTGTATGGGCAGCGATTGATCATGATGCAGAGCTACCGTGCGACATTACGGCACCATCGTCACAGGATGGCGTCAAGCTAGTGCTGTGGTTTAAGGATTCCACCGGAATTCCGCTGTACAGTTTGGACTCGCGCAGCGGTGTAGCGATATCGGCCGCCCAGCACTCCACCATCGCGAACGATCTCGGCCAGCGGTTGTTTTTCTCGGTCGGGGCAACACCGAAGGAGGCGCGCCTGCAGATACGCAACATCAAAACATCCGACGGTGGCGTCTACCGGTGCCGGGTGGACTATTTCAACTCACCCACGCGCAACTACCGTGTCAATTTGACGCTAGCCGGTAAGATACGGGAACGCTAATGCCGCAAGGCACTCGCTGCGGGATGAAAGTGGAAATTTTGGTTCGTTCCTTTCTGGTTCTGTTTTAAACTTTGTGTATGAATAAGAAATAGGATAAAATTGGAAGTTGAATGAAATTTTATTTGTACAACTTTAGCATTTTAAATATTAAATTTGCACTCCTTTTGCATGCTTAACAGTTCCACCAGAAGAACCAAGAATATTCGACGCACAGGGTAAAGAGATATCAACCGTTGCTGGACCGTTTCGAGAGGGTCATGAACTGTTCCTGTCGTGTCAAGTGTCTGGAGGTAAGCAAAAGCTGCGATTCTATTACTTTGTTTAATTTTTATTTTAAGATTATGGTTTCATAAGTTAAATATTTACTTTTTCTGTTAAATTCAATATGAAAAGCCAGCTTATATTTACAAAAACATAAGCCATTTCCCAGAAAACTAAAGCACCTCATGAAATGTATATAATCCTCAAATCCATTTCAACGCTTTTTACTCCAACGTAACTATTTTTTTCCAAACTTCCATAAACTGGACTAGATCTTGTAGTGGGTTTTTTTTCCAGTCAACTTGTTTTTATACCCTCGCAATCGCCTTAACGATCGGGACAATTCTAGCTGCAATGGTATCAATGTGTTTCAAAAACCCCGACTTGATGAAGCTCCTGCACTTCTACATTGCAATCCGATTGCCAAACATGCCTCGGGGGTTTGGAACGGATGTCCTGAGTACACATCACGAAATCCGAGTCCCTCTTGATGTCGTATATTGAACGCTCATGGCTTATAGTATTTTTTTCCCCAGTTTTCGTGGAAATTGAAGATAGAACGGACCTTGGTTTGAACTGCCAAGAAATCCTTTAACCGAGCTTGAACTGTTAGTCGATGAGCGAGTAAAGCTTGTCAACAATAGGAGCACTACCATTTCGACCAGACGAGATAGTTGGCTTTACCGATTGGTACTTGGTGTGTTGGTTTTTCTCTCTCTCTCTCTCTCTCTATCTATCTCTCTTTCAATTACAACTACCTTGTGCTACACCGTTCGCAGGATTTCAGTTTGATTTTTCGAACATTTTATGTCAGCAGGTATCGTACCCGATATTCCATACCCGTGAGACGTTCTATCCCAAAAATTGCTTCACCAGTAACTGGCAATCTAGTGCCGTACCTACCTAACGCTCCGGTTTGTGAAAGGAAAAGCAAAATAAAATAAAAATAAATAAATTTTCACAACGGGCTGCTCGTTTACTGAGGAAACACACTGGCTAGAGATACCGTGGGCACCCCGTACGTATGATGTTGATGATGTTGATAACGGCAAACCGGTGGAACCGGTAATGCCTGCAAGCTCGTAAAAAGTCACCAAACATAACCCTGCAAGCTCGTGTCGGGCTTCGGTCCTTGGTGTCGAATGTAAATTGTTTGCATTCGAATTTAGGGCCATAGATTGGCGCGAAAAATCCGCTTCCGTTTACGACGCTAGAATGAACGATCCAATTGAAGACCCATGGAGTGAGGGTTTTTTTTATATACCGAGATGTGTGTGAATCGTATGTACGATCAGTTTTGGTATCAATGGATGCAGAAGCCATTGGAAAAAGGGAATTGGACTTGAATTCGTAGGAGCTGTGCAATCATATTTTGGTCGCTATTGTACAGTACATTGAACCATGTTTGGTTTTGTTTATTTTCATAACATAAAAATTGTGTCTTTTTCTTCATAAAATATTTTACTGGCTCTAAAATATGTTAGGTTAAAAAAATATGTTTCGCTTTGTGGGTTTTGGAATTCACTTTTCTTGGTCTTAACGGTGTCAGCAGTATGTTTTGGCACCTTTGGACTAAATTTTCGACACTCAAAAAATGGAACTGCACAAAGTCGATCAGAATCAATGTTTAAAAAATCTTTGTAGGAAGGCTAGTTTAGGTCCATCAACAGAGGACTATAACTATGGTCCTCTTAGTTTATTTTAAAATTTGTTTAACATTTTACACATTTAGATATTTCCGGAGCACATTTTGATGTTTTTTTATTTTTTTTTACTCAAAACAAAATTGCTCAAGAGAAAACAATTTTAATATAAAGAAGAAGAAAATAATCGTATTTAATATATTAAAAGTATTAGTTATTCATTTAATTATGATTCAGAATTATTCTATCGTAGAAAAACAACTCAACGATAAAAGCAAGAAATTAATAAACAAAAAAACAAACAAAGGCATTAAGTTTGAACCATTGACATGCACGGCTCTTAGAAACTACGCCTGAAAGTATGCATTCACTAGTTTTAGAATCACTTTCAACTGCCTACGAGTCTGCAACAAGTACTCGCGACTGTACTAAAGCGCTTTTCGTGAAATATTAAACATTATATCATTTTGCCCACTTCGAAAACATCCATTGCATAAAAGCTGATTTATTTATTTTTATTTATAAGCCTCCGTAAAAATGCTCCAAATGCTCCAATGTCCCACCCACCTTGAAACATACAAAAATGGAAATTTATTCTTTCTGTTCACAAAACGATGTACTACTTGGCAAAATAATGTTTCCACAGTTGGTCGACCGGTTCATAAACAGCAGGGCCCATTCACCCTAAATACCACCCGAAAATGTTTCCAATGAAACGAATTACATTTTAACATTGCCACCACACATCACTAAAACACCACGCAGCGCAATGAGAAGGGGCGCACATCTTCATGGGAAAAAGTTGCTCATTCACGTATTCCACTTTCCAGCATTTCCCGTTTAGCTTCAAACATTTGATAGACCATTCACGCTCAGAACTTAGGAATACGAGGCTACAGCAACAACAGCAAAAAACCATTCCTAATCTACGCGCCGCAAAGGATGTAACTCGAAAATGGTTTTGCCGAATTTAGAAGGGTGCAACATAAAAGTGCGCCACGGCAAACGAAAGGTTATGGCCACAAGCGCCTATACTGTCACCACCGTCATCCACTTCTGCCACAAAAAAAAAAAACAATTCAACGTGCCACAGTAAATTGTTCGGCTACGTTAAGGTTCTGATTCGCTGCCGAAAAGCCCAGGGTAACAACACCCCACCGCGCTCCGGCAGTGGATCTCTCACGCCGCCAAGTGCCGAGAAAATCAAGGGCGCGTATGAAACATTGTACTTTTTCAGCTACGTCTCCCTCGATGGCACCGCGCGTTGGACGGAAGCTGATAAACTGAATGTAGGAACTTATTTTCCTAAGTTTTTCTCATCATTGGAGGGGTTTTTATTACCCCCGGTCGCATCACGCTCGCTCGCTCGCTTCGTCCCTGCAAATAGGCTTATTATTTATTTAGATCTTCATGAAGCGCACCCATTTGGTTGATGCAAACAACAGTGAAGTGAACGAAAGTATTTTCCGTTGTTCCGGAACTACATTTTGCAAAATGCGGAAGGGGACAGGGTGGCAATAGAGAAGTGGTCGACTAGCAAGACATGTGTATGACAAGAAACATGGGACGGAGTGTATATGTGTGAAAAAACACTTTATATTCATGGTCGAAATGCGGCACGTGGCACGTTTCATATCCCTTCGGAGTGGTGTAGGGAAAATGAGCAAAAAAGGAATAATCGAGCGAAGAAACTAAATCACACGACGAATGTCGACAAAGCGGGCGTCAGGAAGAAGCGCACACGCTCGGTAAATTGTAAGCGAAGCTTTAAAGCTTTTCGGCCAAAGTTGTAACCATTTCGGGGGCTCGTTTCGCACACAGCATACACAGAAGCACGAGAAAGTGTGTGTGAGTTTTTTTGTTTGTTTGTTTGAAAAGTAAATGAAAGTTTTATGACTTTTAAAGTGGTCTTGAAAGGAAAATGTATTTTAAGGTGGAAAATAAAACCGAAAAGAAAAGAGAAAAATACCATGCTACGGGGGTGATTTTTTCAAAAAATTAGCAACATAACCATTTCCACCGGTCCAACATGTTTCCTGTTGATCCCGAACAATGCATAAAACATTCCGCATTCATGTTTCGTAATTTTGATAAGCTTCTTCCTTTTTTTTTGTTTTGGTTGGCTCAGCATGATTGCCCAAAACAAAAAGTAGAAGCGCAAGAGAAATAGAATCAAACAATTTAAATAAATAATGTACCTATTTGCAATACGGTTCTTCGCTGCCCGTCGCTGCAGGACGTCCACCGCCGCGCGTCACCTGGTGGCGGGATGGTGTTGAAATTTCCAGCACCAGCCATCCATCCGCCGTCGAAGGTACCTCCGCCATGGTTAATCAACTATTCATCAGCACCGTCACGAGGGACTTTTACGGCACGAAGCTGCAGTGCCGTGCCGCCGGTTCGAAGCTAGTGCCGGCCGTCTCGAAGGAAGTTGCCATACAAGTACACCGTAAGTATAACAGGCACACCTGCTTCGTGGCGTGTCAGGAAGATTTCGGGAAAGCAAATAGCCAACCGGATGTTCACTACCGCCCGCAAAGCAAATCGATAGTCAAAGCGAACCCATCGGTTTCTTGCGTTTCTATTTGCCAGTAAAACCGCTGCGAGTGAAAATCATTTCACCGAACGAGCTGCTGACAGCGGGTCGCCCGGTTCCAATTAGATGCGAAGCGTGGGGTTCCTTTCCGGCGGCGAAAATCGTTTGGCTGCTCGATGGTGAACCACTGCGCAGTGGCGACATTACGGTGCACACCGACAGCAATGTAAGTAACAACCCGTGTCCCACCACGAAACCCCGTATTTCATACTTCCGTTTCCTTCATTTTTCCACCCGGAATGCTTCGCAGGATTCGAACCTAACCTCCAGCATACTGACGCTACGAGTAACGGCCGAAAACGATGGTGCCGAGCTGACCTGTCGCGCATCGAATGCGTGGTTTTCTGGCGGTGCGATCGAGGATAAGCGCATCATAAGTGTTGCATGTAAGTAAAACTTACCGCATCGTTCGCATCATCATCATCATCTTCTGATTGGACGGGTTTGTCTCGTATCAGGGGAATAAATTACGCCCATCATGGCTGAAGCTGTGAAGCCCTTTTAGCACGCGAGGTGATGAAATCTTTAACGACTTCCGTAAATATTGGTGACGCCGGGCAGAGTGTTATTTATGGGACGCTCTGGTGTTATCTCTCAAACCCTTCTTCTACCCCTGCATCTCAATTTTTGGTGCAGAAACTCGCACAGAGTCATCGATCTTCAGACAAAGTCTAGGCACTTTATGGCGCGTTTTCGTTATCGTAACATGAACGAATGGGAATGTTGTTTTTTCCTTCTCTTACTACAAATGATACAACTTCTCAACCACAATAACCACTACACAAACTAATCATTCAAAACAACATAAGGCCGTTTTTGGGTAGTGGAGCGGCCACACTTCCGGAAGTCGGGCGGTTTTCTCTGACGGTGCATCCATGCGACAATGTGCAGCAGCTCAGTCTGGATGAAAAATAGTGCACGTTACCGATTTATCACATGCTACGAAAAGCAGTAAAAGCAGTTCTATCTGCCACGTGTATGATGTGTCCCTGTCCCTGTTCGAACCGTCCTGTGCCCGGAAAGATGAAAGAACTCCACGGTATGGGTAGCGCTTTTTCCCATCCATCCATCGGTATCCCGGGTGCTGGATAACTTACGACCGACCATTATTGCAACTCAGCAAACCGAAGAAATTGCTGCTACGTTATACTGCGCTCTGTGCAACAGAACAACCCCAGTACCGGGAAAAGCAGGATAATGGTGCTACGCTTTTCCAACCCGAAACTCCGGGCAGACGTTCCGTTTGGCGCACTGCTGACTGAACACTGCAAAAGCTAATGGTTTCTGCTGTGACCTTCTGCGGTTGTACATTGATTTATGAACGGTATGTGCGCTCGTGTTGCCCCCTTTTTCGGCTGGCCGCAAATCGAGGTCTGATGAGCTTTAATCATGTCATGCATATTGGGTCGACAGTGGTATAATATGGGGTGCCTCGCATGCCCAGAATGTTTCATCCCCAGGCTCCGGGCTGTACTTTAATAAAATAATTACTATTCAATTTTATTGAATTTTCCGTAATTAAAAGCATTTAAGCCTAAACTAGGAATTAATGAAATTTATTTGCCCCCCAAACCCAACCCACTATTACCAGCAATGTTCGGGCGGTTTTTCCCGTCCATACCGAAATTACATTGGGTGTAGTTTATCTTCTCCCCTTTCAACACCGTCCACACCGGATAAATGGTGCCCCAAATGTCCTGCTGCACGAACATTTACATTCACCATATTTTAGTCGATTCCTATTACGTGCTCAACCGAAATCGAGTGCATTTTCATCTCCATGAATCGCTCCATGTAACGCACAACATGCTTATCATCATTATCGGCAATAACACGATCTCCAGCTGCGTTTTATCTCCCATACTGTACGGTTACCAGTCACCACAAACCGTTTCGTAGGGCCGAAAAACGAATCCCCTCTCTATTGTTTGACCAGCTTGGGGAGAGGGAGTTGACCATCATTCCCTTTCACCGTTTATCCCTCCGGGTCAACCCTTGGTCGCGGTGCGCGAAGTGATGGACCTGGCATATCAATATTTTACGCGACACAGTTTTCTATTTTCGGTGAATGTATTCATTCGTCCATAAAATGCTTACCACCGCATGAAATAGTTAATTATTTTCGGTAAATTTTCTAAACCTCCTCCACGTGCTTTGGTTTTGGGGTTCGCTGCCGTGCCGAGTGACGAGCCCGCTGGGAGTGGTACATGTAATTTTCCATGGAGTATTTAGCTAATGCTTTGCCCTTTTAGGCAGATGTGGGCTGGTCAGTGTGTGTGGTTTTAGCTGCAGCTGTATCGAGCCATGAAGAGTATCAATGGGGAGGAAAGATTGATGTTCGGCAAAGCACGTTTTGTTGTGTTTGGAAGGTTCTGCTGATGCATGGTTGGTGCTGGCAAGTAACAACGCTCATTACATGATAAATTTTAATTGAAGCTAGGCATAGTGAAAATGGAAATTTATCACAAATTAATGAAGGGTTTTGTTTGATCATTAAGTGTTTCACATTTTTTGTGTGTAATTTAATAATAATCTATGCATAAATAACTCGACATTTGTACCTATATTTAAAGCTAATATGTTGACGTACTCTTTTTGCAATTAAATATCCATATATGGTTAAACGATGTACAAACGTAAAAAACTTTTTTGTTTAAAGTATAAGCACGATTCAAAGTTTTATTTTCATATTCGGATTTATTAGTAATCATTTGAAATTAAAATAAATTATTTATTTGGCATTAATATAAAAAATGGGTTGCAAAATTACTGTTCTTTAGTACTTTGACTTTTAACTGCTTTTTTACATACTTGACTTTTACTTTACTTTTGACTTTTTTTGCAATTCTATTCTAATTTTTTTTAAATTTAAAATTATGGTTTTTTTAATTGAATTAAATTATTTTCTTCCTTGGTACAATATAGATATAGTCTTTTAAGAATTATTCAAAAGCATTATAAAATCGAGATTTTTTCCATGAACTTTAGTAGATTTTTAGTAGCTTTTTCGCTTAATTACTGTAACATTAAATGTGTTTCTTTAATTCAAATATATAACATATTATTTAATTTTTTGTACGCCACAAGGTTATTACATTGTTAATAATATCGTATGTCTAATTTAACTTAAAATATACCTAAAAAAAGGAAATCGAGAAAAATCCCACGAGAACACAAAAAATAAAAGAAAGATGAATAAGACGATAATGTACGGGAAAAAATGCATTCAAAAGTTTAATCATGTGGGGAAAAGAAAAAAAGAAAAAAAGGAATAGAAAGAATATCAAATATTGAAATTAAACATATCAGAAAAAAAAATTATAATTTTTTTTCTTTGTTGTCGTAAAGCATAAGTAAAATAAACTCAAATGATCTACTGTTGCTGTGTAAAAACACATAAAAAGTAAGTAACCAGTTCAAAAACGATTTAATAGTGAACGATCAAACATTACTCTTCGCCATGTGACAGAACTGAGGTCGATTTATGTTGTAGCCATCAAGTTATTAGGTAATAGACGCTTTTTCACACGTGAAAATTTACACCCAACGTGATGCCCAGTCATTTTCACACCCTTTTTTTTCTTAGTATACCAAAAACAAACACCAAACATAGTAATGTAAAGCAATCAATCGTGTCACCGAACACTATCAAAGTAAAATCATTGCCCCGTTTATACAGCGAACCAAAACCAAAAAAAAAAATCATCACACAAAACGTGAACAGCAGCAACCTTACCAGTGGCAATGTCATTTAATTGAAGTTGAACAGACATCTGGCAAAACCGTGACCCATTACGGTGGAAATTTACACAGCCCAACGCAATGCGCGTGTCCTTTAATCATCCCACGAATGAGGCGTGTGCAATGGAACGATAAATTCAATTTTATAGTTTCCTTAATGGTGCGTCTGAGCCGACAGTGCAAAAACGATTTCACTCGAACGATTACCCACTTCCAACGCTACGTCCCACCAGACCCGTACGTCACACCGGACGTACATACATGTGCGCTTTCACCATTTGGTACTCCATTGTTGCGAATTAAAATTAACTTTTCACTGCATTGTTGCTGTTTCAACTCGTTTCATTCAGCGTGTTTGTGTTTTTTTCCTCTGTTGCTTCTTTCTTCCCGATCCACTTCACTGATCCACACAAATTTAGACGAACCGGTCGTATCGGTGCATCTGTCCAACGAGGATCCGAGCCGGGTGATAACGCGTGCTGAGGGTGAAAATGTTACGCTCAAATGCCGTGCGGATGCGAGACCACCGGTCACTTCCTTTTCCTGGTACAAAAACGTAAGTATTATTGCATATTTCCTCACAAACTACCATCTAACAAACACAAAACACGCGCAGCAGAGAGATAGAGACCGAAAGCCCATCACCGTCATCTGATCCGAGCTCGGGTCGGACACGGGTTCATAATATAAGTGTACCCCCACAGTGCACTCAATTAGCCCCAAATGGTGTGGCGGAAGCCGTGAACCAAGCTGCAGGAAAATATGATGCTCTCACTGGACAAATCAAGTGCCTTCTATTAGGTCGAGTACGGTTTCTCTTCGCCACGACGAGTACGGGCGAAACGAAAAAGCCACAGAAGTGTCGTGTTCTGGGTGACAACGAACACGAATGTACACGGGCTCGAACGGGCAACGAAGCGAAGGCTTCATTCTTGATGAGATTCCCGATGACGCTAGCAACTGGACTGTGTCACGGTGTCTTCCCGTTAACCGTCGGCACTGTCTACCCTCTGGATGTCCCTCTCTGTGGAAAGCGGAAAGAGTCCTTAATGCGACCGCCCGACCCAGGGGGGTGCGAAGTTTTGCTCCCTGGTCGGGGCGACAGTAGGTTGTGGGTTTCCGGCACGTAATTAAATCATTAATCCCTTATTTCAAACAAATTAATCTTATTACCTTGCCTCAATCCTTCAGATATAATTAGTTTTACTATCGCCCCACCGAAAACCTTTACCATACACTCGCAAGAGTCCGGGTGGCCGGGATCGATCCTACTGTGGCTTCCGGTGTTGGGCGAAGTCTTTTTTTTTTTGTCTGTGTGTGCGAATCGAAACCACTCACTGGAGCGCACTCAATTGGTCTTATACCTTCGATCGATCTGGGTTTTCAGCATACTTTATACGTCGCACGGCGGATAGCTTAATTCATCGACCGAGTAGTATAGTGGCTACTGGAGTAACCAACTCCAGCCAACGATAATCGACCTGGTAGCAAAAGGTGTACAAATCCAATTAAAGAGATACGGGTCATAATTCAATTTGTTTTAAATAGTGCTTACAAGCAGTTAATGTGAACAAAACCTTGGCAATGGTGCACTAAATGCTGCAATGCGGTTCTTTGCGGGAGGAAAATTGAATCTGTTTTTTTTTTTTTTAATTTTATATCCACGCCACCAGGACGATGATAGCTGAAGCTGAAAGCATTCTGTTATCAGGCACACAAAGTTTACGTTGCTTTTAAAGCTCTTAAGAATGGAGCTCCTGAAATAGCAGTTTTGGTGGACTAGAGTTTTGTGTGCAAAAGGGACACTCCTTTTCTTGGGAGGATCTTGAGAAATACACAAAGACGCACCAGCTTTAAGGTGACATCTCATTCGAAAGGATGTTGCGTTTTAATTCCTCCGTGTGATGAATGATACTATCGAGCTTAACTTGGATGCTGACACCATATCCCCCCGCCGTACCCCCCGTTTCCGTCCTAATTGTTTGACTACTGAAAATGAGTCCTTGTGCTCAGAAGCTCAATTTAATTATCACTATGAACCCCCATTCACTGCTAAGCCATTCAACTGGCAGAACACAAAAGGTTCGAAAGATGGACGCTACAGACAACGCAGGCTTTGGCGCGAATATTGACCCGTTTTTTGCTGTTCCCAGGCACGTTCAACTTCAACCGGCACCAACAACCATAAGTTCCTTTTCGGTGTAGCTTCTGGAAGCGATAACACCGAACAGTTTCGCTTTCGCATGCTTTCCATCATTCCACTGACCTACGACCGTGTGTATGTGTGCGGGTGTACCAATGGTTTTGATGCTATCAAAATCTTTGCCAGTAGTTTACAACAAGAAAGAGAAAGTTAACTTCACTGATGATGATTCCCTTTTTTTTTGTTGTTGCGAGAGAATCCTTCTAACCGGGGGTACGGAAAAGTTTGTCCTCGCAAAATAGATGATAACCCTTATTTTGACGATGACCTTACCCGTCATGTTTTCCTGAGCTCTGGCTGTTGGCTTGAAATATGGCTTACCAATTTTCCTGACGCTTCCGATCTCCGATGCTGGAACCTTCACAAAAGAGAGGGGGGTTTTCATTCTAGGGACTTTAGCTTGAGTGAAACCTATCATTTCTTGCCGGCCAGGATCTCAACCGGGAATCCTTACGCAGGGTTGTCAGCCGGGTCGAGCAAAGGAATCGATCGGTAGCCGGGCATCCGATTTGGAAACTCGGTTCATCGAATCGGTATTTCACCCGGTTTCCGAGCAGTTCCGGGGAAAGGCTTTACGAATCAAGCATCCAACCATGATCTTGCGTTTGCCATCCGGAATTGGGATGGTGATGGTGAAGCAAGGATCAAACAAATGGCCGACATTTCGATGGCAAGCAAGATAAAACTAATTAATTTCCCTCTCGGCAAGCCGGGATGACCGAATGTCTCCTGACTGTTTCTCGGTGTCAACCAATTGTTCAGGGTGGAATGGTGCTGGCAAATGGTAGCATTTGCTTGCGGCTCGTCTCGAACTTTCGGCTCAATGTCAAAGAAATCGTTATTGGGATGGCTTTTGCTAGGAAAGTGATGGCGATGCCGTGATGTAAACAGTCCCGTTTCCTTTCAATTTGCCGATTTTCCCACTACCGATTTGTGGTTTGCCGGCGTAAAGTAAAGTTTGCCTGGAAAGGCTGTGCGGATGGAGGCCCGGCATCCTAAAGCGGGCCGGTATGTCTCCAGCTGAGGACTCATCTCAGCAATGATGGTTGGTAAAGTTCAAGTGTTAAAAAGTTTTTAAAGTTTTCGATTTCATTTTAAAATTTTAATAAAATTAATTTCCGTAACAACAATTACCCTAAAAGCTTGTTTTGGAAAGTTTGGTAATGAGTAGCTTACATTAAATCAAGCTTTAAAGGTTCGTAACATGCAACATCAGCTGTCAATCATTAGTTTTGCCATTCGTTTAAAAATAATAAAAAATAAAAATTTGTTCATTATTTTTTCATAGACGCTCAATTACGATGTTACGATAAAGATCTTACCTTTTGCATTTGCGATATTCGTTGATTCCAACCAGAGCTTTGGCAACTAACACCAAAAAAACGAAGTAAATCCTGTTCAAACCATCACTCTACTTGAAATGGGTAAGGCTTTTGATTTTTACCGTCCCATTTGCAGGGACCACACCACCGATGAAGCTGTTGCCAGTGCTTTTGATTGATGCATGGCAACAAGAGAAAAAAAAGAGAAAGGAAAAACAGGACGAATTGGCGAAAACCATGGCTCACCAATGTTGCAGCATGGGGAAATCAGAACAGTGTGGCAGCACCAAACACTGTAACACACGAGCTTGACAGTTCAATTATAGCTCGATTTTTTACCTTTCCGATCTCACCACCCCCAAAACCCCATTCCGGTACCAATCCGCAGTGATCCCGACCTAGGATGTTCCGTTCCTTTCCACCCAAAAAAACCCTCTCTTTCCTTCGTCCTTTAACACCAAATGTTCTTTTTGCGAGCCGTGTAATATCACACGAAAACACACTCTCTAGGGCAAGAAGTGTCCCGGAAGTCCGTACCACAGGCGAACACAGTGCAGAGCAACCTTATCGACGGCTGGTGCCATTTCTCACCGCACGGTAAAACGACCTTCAAAATAATGGATGCCCGTTTTCCCGAAATGCTTCCCGGCGAACTCCACCATTTGTGCGGTACGAACGGGCTCGCAAACATGGCAGCTAAAGATTTGCTAACAAATGTTCATCTATCGCAACGAGATCTATCATTAGCTAACCGTAACACGGAAAAGATCGATCGGAGTTCGGTGCTCGGTGCACGACCGCAGGTTTTCCGATGTTCCCGGTATAAGATCGAAACGCAATTGAAGGGCGCTAATGATGCGCTTGTTTCCCACAAAATCCACTCACAACTACCGATACGCAACGGAACGGATTTTCCGAGTACTGGGCAAAGTGTAGTATGTGCCACACACATATTCCCTGTTACACGTCCGTTTTCCTTCGTCCACTCCCGACGTCTGAAACGACCCTTCTCGGAGCGGAGAAGTTTTGGTGCATTTGTTCCTATCTCCAACAGGGTGACAGTTTTGCAAGCTTTTACGCCAACGTATCCCGAACACACGCTAACGACTTCTTTTTTTCCCTATCGTCGGCACAGAATATGAGGATGTCCGGAGAAAATGGGGAAACCTTGTACTTGACACAGCTGGAGCGGGAAAGTGCCGGTTCGTATGCTTGTGCTGCCTCCAACACGGAAGGTGAAACTCGCAGCTCATCTCTAACGCTCAAAATACAGTGTAAGTAGTAGCAAAACATGACGGTTAAGATGTTCCTTTTTCCCGTAGACACTTTCAGGATTTATGAGCTTCTGGTGCTCGTTTTGCGGCGAAATTGTAGAATAAAGATAAGGTTCTTTAAGAAAACTCAGACGCATCTTCTATAAATTTTCCATATTTTTCTCTATTTAATTTAAGGAATTTTTTAAATCTAATTTTTTTTAAAAAATAAATAAACACTCCTTCATTTTCAAGATGTAAGATGTGGAACAAAAAATTAAATTGTTCTTCCAGTTTAGCTGCTTTTCCAACCGTCAATTTTCACAATATTTTGTACGATTTAACGTACACCACCTTCGACCCACCTTTTAGTCTTAAAATCCTTGTAGAGAAAATGTTCTTTTCCCTCAATTTTAGATGCTCGTTCAATCTGCTATCACAATCTGACTCATCTTAATTGGGGTGGTCCTATTTTTTCCATCTACCGCCCCAACCATTACCATAATTGAAAATCCATGAAAATTTAACATCCCACCTCCCCGCCCAAACAAGATCGTGTTTCGAAACGCTGCAGCAATGTACACACAGAGAAAGGCCATAAAAAATCGTACACTGCCCATAAATGCTCGATAACTTTGGTCAACCGTCGACCGCCGAGTCATTGCGCCGAGCAGTGAGAAAACAATCCCCTTCATAGCTTGTGGAGGCGGCCTGCGTGTGTGTATGTGTGGGTTTGAAATATGGCGTTGTTTTTTTTTGTATAATTGAAACCTATTTAAATGTAAATTGAAGCTGCGGTAACAAAATGTATAATTGATTGTTACGATTGATGAGTATTTTACTGAGTGATTTTACGGCAAAGGAATGCAACAAACCAAAAATGTTTCCGTTTTGATAATGTAGTAAAGAACATAAAAGAAAGGAAATAAATATTGTTCTATCCTATATAACAAAAATTACAAATTATTTCGTCCTGAAGTTTAGCACACTTTCATTCATAACTAAGCACAGCTGGCTAAATTTGTTTGACCAATCATTAGGTGAAGGCAGCCCGGCGGTTTTATGCTATTCCCACCAGTCCCTCATGTATGCTGTGGGCACACATTAGGTATCTGTGTAGCCGAAAGCAGAAAAAAGGCAGAAAACCACGTTGCACACATCATAGAGATAATTGAATAAAATGGAACCGAGCATAAAGAATAACAAACGATAATCATCGAACAGGGACGTCCGTATCGAAGTGGCTTCACGCTGCTATCAGTAACGTATCAGCGAAATGGTCACAGTTCATCGTCGGCATCGTGGCTGGCAGTAAAGTGCAGGAGAAGGACCAAAAACTGGAATGGCCAACCTGCCGAATGTTACTTTTTTTCTCTCTCCTTCAACATTATCCATGAATCAGAATCGCACGAGTGGTAGAGGGTGCCCAATAAATGCGGACGGAGAGACAGACAGACAATGGCAAACAATGGCAAAGGAAAGGCAAATTCCCGCCGGCGATAATCAAGACAAGTTCCGCCGGTATCGTTTGCGAACATTCCGAGCCTAAAGGACAGGCTTTAGCGTAGAGCTTTCCTGTTTCTTCTATCTTCTTTTCCTTTGCTTTTGGACCGGTAGCTTAGCACTTAGTGTCGTCCCTATCCCTGGCAGTGGATCGAAGAACCGTCCAGAAGGTGGTAACATCGATTGGGACAAAAGAGAAGTGTTTGCTTTTGTCCGTAGGCGTTTCATCCTTTCCGACCCTGTCAATAACGGCAATGGATGCAGCGGGAGAGATAATAATATTTTCCGTTTTTGGGGGATTTTTCTTCTTCCCGTACTTTAACGGGGGGGTTCTTTTTTTCCTCCTTGTGGTCCCTGGGTGTGTGTGTCGTGTTGTACCAGCTGTCCCAGACAGAGAAAATTTCGCTACATGTGCTGTGAAAGCATTTATTCGTGTACTTTGAGCTGTTTCATTCTGGTTGGCTTCAGCGTCCAATCGAGAGAAAACGTTGTGGTGTTATATATTTAAGCAATCCCCCAACCTCAAACCCAACAACAATGCCAACAATTGCTCATGAAAATATTATCATCAGACTTGGTTTCACTTTTTGTTTTGTTCGTTTTTTTTACTTGTTCAGGGAACCGTGTAGCCATATGATCTGTGTTCGATATAACGAATAAGAGAAGTAGTTCTTTTATGTAAAAATTATGCTACACTACCGAATCACTTCTGGCTGCCTTTCTTGATAACAAGAACACTTTTCCTAACACTTTTCCTCACAAGCCGACTCACGAGCTCGAGTACCGGAGTGCTACATAAATGCTTAATATGTTGACCCTTTCCCCCTCCCGGACCGCCTACCTCTCCCCCTTACTCCCCTAAAAACACCCAACCAGTAGTACAACCCGAGATTGACCGAAAACAGGTTTGTTCTAGTGTTTTAGTCTTGTAGTTGGGCACCTTCCCACGCCTTCCGTATCCAACCCAATGTCCGTCGTTGGTGAAAATTAGTCTCCGTCCGTGGTATAAATTCGTCCTTCGTCAGATTTGGTACGTTTAGGGGGTGGAATTTTCCTACCAAAAATCGGAACACCGTACCGGCAACGAACGGAATGGAATTAAAATCTGTGAATAATGAACGAAATGGTGTGGTGCCCCTCCCGTTTGTCGCTATGGGAAGATGTTTCTGCCCGGCGCTGAAAGTGGGAAACCATTTCTTTGCATTCCTTCCATTGTCGGCCTAAACGAGCGTGGGGGTTCTGCTTTATCCCCTTTTACCGAGCTGCCTGTTAAGATTGTTTTGTGTACGCTCACTCACACCACAAACCCCTACAAAACTACAATGTTCCCATTTGTACGGTGATGCTAAACACATCTCAAAATCGGATTCCGGCCTTACCGCGCACCTTACGGTCGCATCGTAACAAAATGTGCAGAAGTAGTACAAACCGAACGGAAAAAGGAAACCGTGCGAAGAACCGTGCACGGTGAGCTGAAGCTAAAACGACGACTTTGTTTTGTTTTTGTTGTGCCAAAAGTTTAAACAATTCCTTACGCCCGGAAAGCACGTGTTAGCGGGTTTTTTGGGTGCGGACATTTGTAGCCGAGCAGCCTGGGCTTTGGCGCTTTTGCACTAAAATATTTGTGTAGGGACTTTTCCAACGACATCCCAAAACCCGGACGAGGCGAAGGTTTTTTTGGGGTTATTGTTTGAGTATTGTTAAATTTATGTGAATATTATGTTCATTCCGTTGGCTGCTTAATGTTTAAAGGGTTGTAAGGTTTTAAATAATTCGGTGAAACAAATTCACTGTACAGGAAGATAAATTGTTAAGGTGGAAACACTTAGCGCAGTACCTTATCAAGAGCAACATTCAATGCTACTTCACTACTTCACAATAAAATAAATAAATTCACTTATATACATAATATTTTGTATTATGGTTACAGTTCTAGAGTTATAAATGTTGAAAAGAAATAACAAAAAAGGAGAACAGAAGAAATATGATTGACAAGCATTTAATTCACAACAAAAAGAGAATGGTGAAAAACCGTACAAAGTACATTCAAACCTCTTAATCCCTACTAGCGGTTTAATTGTTGTGCGATATTGCGTGCGGGTCCTTTCCATGCAATCTGTAAAATAATCCTTCCAACTCTGAAAAATACTCATTTCAAGGTCGCTTAATTTGTTTATTAATTAGTAAAGCTTCGAAAATTTACTTTTTTTTTTTGAAAATTCCACAAGTTGATAACCGGCTGGTTCTCGGATGGCAATTTTATGAACTGCGTCTGAATCAATCCTGCGAGCTTCGAGCAGCAAAAACAAAGGAATTCCATGGAAGGCAAAATACAAGTTTTGCCAGATTTAGATAACTGAACGCAGTTATTTCGTAGCATTTAAATTGGTTCTTTACGCGAAAAACTCCCGACGACTCGTTTTAAGCCGGTTAACTGCACTATTTTCCCTTGCTAAATTAGTATTTTTATTCAATATTCTTATCTCTATTTTTATATTTATTGTTGTATCTAACAACGCTCGTGGGAGAATTTTATCTGGCTATAAAATGCCGTGACCTATGTAAAAATTTCATCAGTCGACATAATCGCCGAAAGAAGTCGACATAATGGCCGTTAGGACTGGAAAAAAGGTGTTATATAGGGTACAAAGGCGCACTTTCGGAGTATTGTGTTTTGTTCTAGTAAACGGAAATAAAGTGTTCAATTTGAGGTTTTCTCAGGAAGGAAGTCCTGAAAAAATGATCATTAACAAAACAATATAGATTTTCCACAAATTTTCCACAAAATTCCACAAATGAATGTTACAGCAGCAATATTGATTTTCTTCTCAAGTATATTTATTAATCGAATCAAGAAAATTACCTTCAACATAATTATACTAACAGCGTAGGATGAAAATGCATTCCTTAAGTTCATTAATCGTAATATTTATCAACATGATGTACTTTATAACACATATATAAAAGTTCTAGATATGATTGATAATTTATTTCCCTATTAATCAGAAGTCTATAGAAAATCAAATAAAGATACGCAAACAAAAGATAATATCAGATTTAAAAAAAACACGTACAATACTGGCATTTCGTTTTTAAACGGATCAATTAATGCAAGGAGATAAAATTTCATGCATGAGCTCGAAAATACTTTTTTCTTGTCACAGTTGTTCATGTCATACTTTTCTAACCAGCTGCAATCACTCTCCCATTTTTTTTTCTGTCTTACAGTTGCACCACGCTGCAAACCTGGCACGGAGCAAACCTCGGTCGGATCGCTTAACATGCACTCGCTGCACGTTAAGTGTGAGGTGGAGGCGGACCCACCCGATGGTGTACGGTTCAGCTGGACGTACAACAACACGCGTAACGTGTCACCGGTGCTAAACTCGCGCATCAGCTCACACGGTCTCGTCAGCACCATGACCTATCTGCCACAGTCCGACTCGGAGCTGGTAACGCTTGCCTGCTGGGCGATCAACAATGTCGGCCGACAGACGGTGCCATGTTTGATACATATTTTACCTGCAAGTACGTTCTGGTCCCGCACTGTGTGCGCCTTCCTTTTTTTTTTTATTCAATTCATCGTCTTTGATTGAGCCCAAACCGTGAGCTATCGTAACTGCGTCGGATGGACGTTGTACGCCCCACCCGGGGGCGTCGTGATTGCCAAAATGTAGGTTCGGTGGGTGAGAAAAAAACAACGCACAGAGTCAATCCACAAATGAGAAATGCCAAATCAAATAACGTTGCCATCGAGGAGGGTTACACGGAAGGACTCACCTCACCCACCGAATGTGTCCCTCCGTACGTGTAGCTACGATAGCTACGATTGCAGTGAGACATCCTGCATTTCCTGCTGCCACAAAATTGAACCAACATGCAGTTACTGCAAATATGCTCGATTCCATGGTTTTTAATTAAAAATGCTGATGTTTGTGTCTTTTGCGTTTTCTCTTCACTTTTCTCTCTCTCTCTCTCTCTCGATTTCATGTTTCTGCATGGGGACGACTACCGACGACGATGATGACGACGACAATGATGATGATGTTTTCGGTGTGATGCTGTCACAAACGCAGAGATTCCCGATCCGCCCCGGAACTGCGAACTGCACAACGATACGGTGCTGGAGGTGGTGTGCCTGGCCGGTAGTGACGGTGGTCTAATGCAGTCGTTTCTGCTCGAGGTCGTCGGTGGTATGGCACCGTCCGCTTACAATCTCGACTTCACCCGGGGCCCACCGACCGAGATCGATAATGAAATTTCCACCATGAACGATCAGGTAATGGCATTTGTTTGTACGTACGGTTCGCATGAATATCCAACAAGCAATGTTTAGCAGCACTGCTGCACTGCCCGAAGCATTCGGTTCGGATCGGCGAGAGAAAAAATTCTCCCCCTCCCCGCCACACTGGAAGTTTCCAAAGATGGACAGGAAATTGCTTCGAAACCTCGTCTCGAAACTATTTTTGGTGGTTTTAATTGGCATTCGAACGAGTAATCGATTGCGTTTTCGTCCTTAACCACTCGCCTTTCGCTGCACTTGCATGGGACCGACAAAAAGGGCCAAACGTTTAAATTCTTCCACTTACGGCCAGCTGACTTATGGCTACTGATTGGGCCACCGTAAGCAGCCACTGCATTTAAGAGCTTCATTAAACGAACATATTTCCTAAGCGCACAATCCCTTGTTCGGTGTTACTGTTGCTGCTAACGGAACGATGCGATATGGCCATTTGCATCCCTGGGGGTAGGCGGGTGATATTTTGAACCAGCTTCTGTTAGAAAATGGTGCTTCATTTACGAGTTTGTTAGGTTTTTTTGGATTTTTGTTTTGTTTCACATTTTCGCCCGTTAAATCCACACTCCACGTAGGGGGTGGATGTCACTGGCGGGAACACATTTCAGCCCATATGATAATGGCCACACAACGGCTGCATGGAAAAGCCCAGCCAGCCGCGCATCAGTTTGTTAACAGTTCCGCACACTGGAGACTGGAGATGAGAATTCCAGCAGCGATGTCGGCAATTAAAACTTAATCCAGCTTCTCTCTCACACCCATACACACACTTCCAACACATATTCCACATGTGCACGTGCCGCTGCTCACCGTCGTATGTTTATTATTTTCATCCGCAGGCCACATTAGCACCATTATTCCGAATCCAGGAGCAGATACCGCAGTTTAAATTGCACAGCTTAGAACCGGGCCGCGACTATCAGCTGTTGGTGTACGCCGTCAACGCAAAGGGCAAAAGTGATCCACCGTTCGTTATCGATAAAGTGCGCGTCGGGTCGGCGCTGGTACCTCCGTACGGTAAGTTTCAGGACGTTTCAGGATCGAGTTTTTGGAGTATGAAAACCTTATGCATTCATGCTGGGGTACGGTGCTCTCGTGAGCTTTTCCAGGCAACCACTTTAATTATAATCTGTTGCCTGCTAAGCCATACCATTGCTTACTAGTGCTTGGGATGTGGGGATATAAACGTGTTGAGGTAGCTCCATCTCGCCAACTACCGTTTCGTAGAACATTGGGGGAAGTTGAATGTTTTAACGGAATGATTTTCCCGGAATATGTGCTATTTGTAACGAGCAAACTTTGGTTGAATTGTACGGGAATAGAGCTATTGAAAGTGCATATCGTTATCAGTGCTCAATTAGAGAGAAGATTCGTTCAAATTTCAATTTATTAAATGATTTTATAGCATTTAAAAAAATATTAAGCTTCAGGAACAAATTTTTATATCAGCAAAATTAAATTTAATATAACAAAAGTCATCATTTCTCCTTAGGCTTAGGCTCCTTAGGTCGGGGTGGTCTCACGATATAGATTTCATCATTGCTGCTCATAAAGATCATTGTTCTTATTGGTCCTTTCCTCTCCTACCAAACAACCCAGCCCTGCCAAAGGGAGCCGAAAAATAATTGATTTATTATTTACTACAATTTCCTCGTGATTTGAACTTTTCAAGTTTTTTGCCCGCTAAGGAAAGAATCTATATTTCTGAGGGCTTATTGAAATGATGAACTAAAATTTTCTGATTTGAGAAATTCAAGTCATACATAGCCTTTCCTAAGACGAGGCTAAACGGCCTCGTCTTCATACTACAGAACCTATATCACATCCTATTTGAAACCATCTCCCGTTCACAGGGTTAATATTATGATTATTATTTATTTGGTTGCGACGTGGGATTTACAAAGAAATTAATTTCACATAAGGAAAAGCATAAGAAAACTTGAGCGGAATTAGTTCCGCATAAGAAGTTCCAAAATCGTACAAGTGGTATGCATCATCAAAGGGTGAAAGTGCTCTAAGCAAAGGGACATTTTCACCATGGCATGAGTGACGCATTGGAATGAAGAGTTGAGGTCTTTCTCGCAAACGTCGGGAGGGATCATCAGAGAGAAGACAAGCGAGAAAATATGATTGTGAGTGAGAAATTAGCGTTCTTAACGACTCCAGATTTAGCAAACAACATAGCAGAGGAGAGCTACATCCGAATACTGAGAAAAGAACCGGAAAATAGCAACGCGAATAAACTTTTGCTGCACCCTTTCCATCCTTTCCATCATTGTTACACCAATTACCGAAGCATATTCTAAACAGTGAGCAAACCAAATAGAAGTACAGTGATTTTCGGTAAAACGGATTTCGAATTTCTGAGAATTGGACAATAAAGCCGTTTGCTCTATTTGTCTTATGTGTGTTGTGCATATGTATATGAAAAGTCAGCAGAATGTGTACCTCTTCGTCTATGGTTTACAAAATGAGACTAAGCCAGAATCAATAGTCAAGTTTTGACGTTGTAATGTCACAAAAGTACCACAATTTCAGATGTCTCCGTGTTCTTTGGAAAATCAATTTTTAAATAATTTTTATTCCATGTTTTCACTATAGATCTTCTAGTACATCAGCAATAAAACAACGATAGTAGGATGATTTAGTTCAATAAATATCATTTATCACTCAATTATTAAAAACATCATATAACGTTAAATAAAAACCTTCAATAATTATGTATTGATGGGAATTCCGGAGTGAAATTAAGAATCCACTATGACTTCGGATTTGGAAAACCGCATTCGACTTCAACAATATCGAGATTCGACTCCAAATAACTATGGAGTCAACTTCGATTTTTACTTTTAAACTAGTTTTCATATAAGTTTTTCCCAGTTTTACTGAAGTTTTCTTCTAATTTTCCTCATATGTTGTGGCATTCTCTCACATGTTTTCCCAAAGTTTTAATTTTTCTTTTCAATTGGAGTTCTCCACAGTTTTCTTTTAAGTTTCTGCCGGGTTTTTCACAGTTTTCAATGGTATTTTTCATAGTTTTCAGTGGGTATTGGAATTGATTACCAATGTTTTGACAGCTCCGTTGTAACCGATATCTTTATTTAAACAGTTTTCATACAACCGTTCAGTTGGATTACACGAACTCGAAAAAAAAAAGTAGAATTTAACCCATCACTATACTAATGATCATCTACTGAATGTATATAAAACCCTCTAACAAGTGAAAAACGCTACAAATCATCCGAAGCGATGAAACACCTACTCAACCTCTCCAGAATTTCTCGCTTTCACTCAACGCCCAGAAAAGGTGTAATCGTGCTGAAACATATGATCTCCGATTTATGCGTTGAGGTAGAATGAATTGTACGGATCACAAACGTTTCAGGAACGTAATGCGATGTTCCAGTTCCACATTCTTTAGGACAGCGAGTGACAGTGGGTGGGTAGGAATCAATAGAAAAAGCAAGGATTTAATTTCAACCTGCTCACCTGGCATTAAACGTGTTCGACATTCACTTGCTGCCTATTGAATGGAGTTGGGCAAAACTCCTTCCCCGTTCGTTCTTTTCGGTCCGGTCCGGGGTGTAGATCAATCGTCTCTTGAATGTCATTTTTTTATATTCCACGTTGATGTTGGTGTGATACTTCAGATGCGTGTTTTTTTTTGCTTCTCATGGAGTCTTTCGGTTGCGTTGTTGAGGGTTGAGATATTTCCAACCAACCCGAGAGGCTCGTTTGAGTGTGAATGATGTTTTTTTGTGTTGCTTTTTTGCTACACATTTCCATTTCGTTACATTTTCGAACTGCTTCGGATGAGCTGTCGAGAAAGGATACGGAAGTGTCGGAATGGGAAATGTTGATCCTTTTCCCTCACTTTCTACAATTGTTCGCCTGCCCTTCGCGGCAGGTTTGGCCGTTGTTAGAAATGTTTTCACAGCACAGTTTCCGGAGCTTTTGCAACACCCGATAAAAAGGGCTAACACACTTTGCATACTCTCACTCATACACACACACACACACGCTCTCACGATCGGTGTTCGGGCCAGTTTCGATTGTTCGAACCCGGCTGCAGTTGGCTGACGGAATCAATTTCAGTGCGAATTCGCTCCATTCTGGCGCGGCTGGAAAATGGCCGTTAAGGGGCAAGGGTAACAAAGCGAAAACTAAAAAAAAGAAAAACAGCGAAAACCGTACTCCAACCATCCGGAATCGATCGCTCATAGTATAAAATAACCATCAATCTTGTGTTTTCATTTGCGAGTGAAACGCCGTGACAGGTCCAACNGTTCACTGACCAGATTCCGTCCGTGTGTGTGGGCAAAGGGTAAGCCTTCACGAAAAGGGATCGAGGCGTGGCCCATTTACTCGTTCAATGCCGATCCGTATGTGTTTGCGTGGTTTTGCGGTGAAACCCGATCCATTACGCAAATGTTAAGCTCCCTCTTTCGTGGGCTTCCAATTTTTCCAACTGAAACTATTCAATGCCGGTTGTATTAAGAGATTGAGTAATGGATAGATTAATGCGGGGGAAATATACACATTCCGTTAAGCATCCTGGCAGGTGCCGAGCTGGAAACGACCCGGAACGGTCTGCTATATATTGCTACACGGAATGGAGTTATTTCGCACAACACATCGACCACTCAAAGTTTTATTTTTTTTTTTTGTAATGATCGATGTGTTTAGAAAAAGAAATAGTTTATGATTTTTTAACCTTTTACGGCATGAGTGAAATTTTTTTATCTTCATTTCTTTTGGATCTAAATAATGTATCTACGTTTTTTTACCACTTTTTACACAGTGGATGAAACCATCATCTCCGAGGATCCAACACCGGCGGAAACGTCACACCAGGACAAGCAAAAGCAACAGTCGCAGATGGTAATGTTTGCTGCTGTTGCGGCTGCCGTCGGTGTCATCATAGCGTCCATAATCGTGGCCGGTTTCGTCGCGATATGTAGACTCAAGCGGCAGAAACCTCCTGAACCGCAGGAAGTTCGGAAGCGTATGCGGTAAGTAATTTGTTTATTATTTCTTATAATTATTTAGAATTAGAAATAAGAATTCTTTAATGAGTTATTGAGAAAAGTCAGGGCCATGACAGCTGAGCATTTTTCTCAAATTTCCTCAGTCACTCAAATGCGTCTCAAAAAGTGTCTCAAATCCAAAGCCATTTTTGTCTTTTGAGGTTTTACTTAATTTTTTTCTCAAATTATCACCTACAACGGGTATTCTGCTTCCTTTTTTTAGATCCCAAAAACATTGAGTGACCCAATTTTAGATATAAAACATTAAAATAAGATTTTTGTTTAGCTTGCGAACTAAAAGAACAAAATCTCCATAACCTTACATTTCGCTTGACAGTTATAGTTTCTTTAGTCTTCAAAATTTCCCGATCAAGGTCCTATTCCGTTCAGTTTGGTCCATCCATCCAAATGCCAAATGTTTGATTGCAATAGCGATAACAAGCTCAAAAATCATTCCCCTTATTTCCCCGAAGCAGGAGAGCAAAAATTCCTGTCTGATTTTTTGTTTCCATTTCACTGCCCTTTTACGGGGAAAAGCATTACCTGCCCGAATGGTTTTCACAGCATGCCCACGCTGGAAGTGGGATCCTTCGAAGATCCTTTTTTTTTGCCGACCACCCCACGGTTTTGTTTCTGCCTGTAGCTACAAGATTTGTCCATCTTCTTTTCTGTGTTACTGTACGGTGTGATTTGAAATCGGAAACAGATCCGGAAGCAGAAACCGAACAGGGTGTTGCCGTGCTTGGAGCGAAATAATGATATGCGTCATTTTCCATCTTCACTAATCCCAAGGGTTAATGATGCCGGCCGTTTGGGTCGATTCACCGCTGTCGATGCGAACAGATGATGATGCCGCGCACCACCCATCCTGGTGAGAAAAAAAGGGCAAAACGAGAAAGGAAAATCTTCTTTCAAATAATTCGTTGCTTTTCATTTCCCTACCGCTTTCGGTACGGTCCGGTTCGCCTGCGGCAAAGTGAGTCGCGCACAGAGGCGTCGAATGGTCGCTTTCAGGGGCCATTAGGCTGCCTGACGAAGGGCTCAACGTTTGTGTTTCATTCCCATCCCGCCGGGGGGGGGGGGGGGGGGGGGGGGGGGGGGGGGGGGGGGGGGGGGGGGGGGGGGGGGGGGGGGGGGGGGGTTGGGGGAAAGGTTTGAACTGCTGGCGCCAAAGACAGCTTTACTTTTGCGGGACGAATTCTTCGTTCCTTCCTGGCTACAACAATTTTCCCTGACGGGCCGGTTTTTGTGCGCTTTGTGGATCGAACATTTTCTCTGCAACATTTTGCTGCAGTCAGGCAACATTTCAGTGGAACAAATGACTTAGATTGTTTAAATTGATAACGTAATTTCTCTGACTTTATGGTTCAATGGTTCAATTGGAACAAATCAAGGGTAAACCTGGACCCGTCCCTTCCGAATTCATCCACCCGGCCATCGGGGTTCATCGTGCTTAGTGCAAAGAAGAAGGAAATAGCTTTTCCTCTTGTAGCGTTCGAGATGCTTTACGATGGAAGAAAATGAATTTGTCGACCGGTGTACCGGACCCGTATTGAATCGATTGAAGCGTTGTGTCACGCTGATGGGAATAATTACTGTCTGTGCCTGCTTGCTGCCGGCCATTCATTTATACCTTCCCGAGCAAGCTCAACCATCGTTCGACGTGACTTTTGATAGATCTGTTAATAACACGCCAACTCGAAGTGCGCATTGCTTTTGCGTTGTATCATATCCCATTCCCCCACAAAACCCCCCCGGTAAACGCACGGCAATAAATGCCGCCTTTGGTCGCAAAAGCAAGTCCCATCAGGCGGGAAGTGTGACATAATTACAAGTGATTCGGCAATTGGTCCGCTGGACGGTTGGTGTGAAACAGTGATAAGCGAACCTCTGCTTTTGGATGTTGGTGAACAGCGCCAATGGCCATCTCGTTACACTGGCACGACATCGTAATCGACACGGTTTTGTGATGGGTTCCCTTTTGCCAAAACCATTTTAATGCCATTCCAAATGATAGCCCCGCAGTGCTTTCGCTACTTGCATGGTACGATGGGAAGACTGATGGTGACTGGTGACTGTCGCTGGCCATGCTCATGTTCATGTTTGTCTCACGCTTCTCCCTTCCCGTTCCATTCCACAGACCTGCCCGAACCGATGTGCCATCGATGTACGCCGAGGACGATGTATTCGATGATGAGTATCAGCGGCAGCTGGATGTACGCTGCAGTCGTGCCTCGTCCACCATTAGAAGTAGTCGTTACGTATCGGAAGGATTTGTACAGTATTCACAACCTAGTCTTAATGGTAAGTACCGCGTCGGACAGCGTTCGACAGCTAGTGGAAGATTAATATCCCTTTTCGAGGAATTTTTCAACGAACAAAATTGCCCCCCATTCCCATCTTGTAAAGGATAAAACAAACTGTTTGCTGTTTGTAGTACGATACGTAGAATAGATTACATCCGGGGGTGCTTATTCGTATGTTACATTTAGCTTGGTGGGGGAAAAAAGGTTGATCAATGCGATCTATATCAAATGTACCTACAATATGTCCATTTGAAACAATTATCATATATTTATGTAAAAGTTTTTTTTAGTTTTTGTGTAATATGAATGATTAAATCCACGTTCATGTTTCCATCGTGCGACATTAATCCAACATGTGTTTGGGGAAAGCATTATATCTGCTTTGTCTCCTTCAGACAAACCTTTAATCGAGAGGAAAAGCATCTTCGCCATAAATAACACACACACACACTCCGCGTAAAGATAAAACCATCTCCGGCCTTAAGCTGGGCCAAAAACAAATCATAGACGGTACGCTGATCTATTATTTAGGCGGAACTCAATTCCACCAACATATACCGTAAAGCGGTATATATATCAAACCTCGATATGGTCGCATGGGTCGCACGGGCTGCAGCTAATGTGCGTCTCCGATCCGTGTATGTTTGTGTCTGTGTGATGCAGATGCTTGAAAGTACCCAATTTTCTCTTCCGGAAATATAATCCCCATACTTATGCCCCACATCACCGCCGTTGTGACGTTGGGTGTTCTTTCTTTTCTTTGCGTTTCGTTGTTCTTTCATGCTTCTCTGCCCCTGTGCTCGTTTGCATTTGGATGTTCTTAATCGCTTCTCGAAGGCAGTATCTGTTTTCCTTTTCTTTTGCCCACCCCCATCCTCCTCCTTGGGAAGAAGTTTTTCCTTCAACTTCAAGCAAGAGTTTTCCGGGATGGAACCGTCAGCAAGTGGCTCAAGGTTTCATTTGGCAAACGGTTCCGTTTTCCGGCAGGCAAATGAGCATGGCACGTTAGCATTACCTCTGTCCGCATGGACATTTTTCCCAAAAACCCTGATGATGAATGTGAGTTTTCAGCAGCATGGGAAATGTTTTTGGGTGCGCTTCATCCCATACCCAATACATACACATCCGCACACACCACACACGGGCAATGCGGTACCGACTTTTCCGTGGCAAAGTCCCCGTACTAGCTGTATGTAAGTGTGCATTTGACGCTCGATCCTATTAATGTTACTGCTTTTCCTTCGATTCAATCAATGACGATTGTATCATATATCAACAAGATGAATGAGGCGATAAACAACCCCTCGGTTGGTATCATCTCGAACGCCTGTCCGTTTCTCTCTTTCTCTCACACCGCTTTGTGTAAGAGGTTGAGCTTTTTGCTTTGCTTCCATTCTGTGACCTCAAGCACACAGAACACACATACAATAGTGAAATTTTGTGCTGCTTCCGCATTAGCATCCAATCACGTACGACCTATCGCTTTCCCAGTAAGTTGTGAGCTAGAAGTGAAAATATTTCTTTCAGTAGCAATAGAAGATGGATCACCAAAAGTGGAGAGAGAGAGAGAGGAAATTCCTTTTACGTCAATCGTCAAGCATCAACTCTTTAATTTTTCTGAACTGCAACATTACGAGCTGCAAACCTGGCGGCCACTAACGCTTGCCCTCTTGTTCGATTAACATTAGGGCGGAAAAATATTCGTTCCTCAAGAAGACAGGGTTTGCGTTAATGCGTTCTCTTACGTGGCGGTGAAGTTCCTTTTTTTCTTTTGCATATTTCTCCGTTTCGGGTTTTCCCTTCCAGTCCAAAAAAAAGCGAAACCTTTCACAACCGTCACTTATCAAAAACCTTACAAGGAGCAATGGTTGTTCCGTGTTGTCGGTATCCATCTCCATTCCGAACGGGAGCAAATGGAATTCAGATTTGCCATCTCATTTTACTTAATTTCACCCACATTACTCGTGCAACGGGATCGGCAACCGAAGGTTGCCCGTGCCTTAACAGCATCCATCAGCTCGAGAACGGTTTGTTGCCGACTCACCGTACCGATGGATTGCCTGGTTGAACTGGGCAGATAGAACCGAGCGCGGAAACACTCCCACACACACACACATAACTCGGCCAGTGAGTGGTACCTTTTTGTGGACGAATGTTTCACCTGCTAGAAATACGCAAATTCGATTACGTGATGATGATAATCCAAATCAATAAATAAATGAGATTCGGTGTGCCATGCGCCGACAGCCACGGTTGGCACCACGGTCAGGTGTGCTTTTCTCACCGCCACCGGCAGACAGACAAGCCGCAAGACCGAACCATTTTGTAGCGAGGGTAAAGCGATGCCGGTACCATTAGTGTGGTATGCTGACAGTTTTGGTCCATCCAGGCATATCGCGGGTACGTCAGTCAGAACCGAATGGGACGGCTCGGGTGGGTTGTTTTTTTTTCGCGAAGCTATTCCACCTGTCTGGTGACAAAATTATGCGCTGGCACCTAGCACAATATCGACACGATCGATTTCAAGCAATTTGGAACCGCGCCCGAGCGGGCTCTGTTGTTGAGGGCTGTGTTTTTGGTGGGGTGTTAGGGAAAAGCTTATGCTAGCCGTAAGGATACTTTATGGCACATTTTCCGCACCCCGGGATACGTGAAAGCGAATGATTGTTTAACATATTTTACCACCAATGACTGGCGGTGATAGTGAGTGATAGGTTTTTGCTAAGTGGTATCATAAATGCAATCAATTTGATTTTTTTTTTGTACTCTTTGCAATCATTACTTAAATTATCTGTTTCTGATTGCTACTCGTAAAAATTGTATTGGAAGAAATATTTCGTGATGATGTGCACTGAGTGTGAGAATGTCTCAATTATTATTTTTTTCTTTTTTTATTGTTGGGTTGGTTCCCTCAGGCATTGCTTGACATTAATTGTAGAGTGAGTTAGTTGGAATCTTAAACATAAGGTAAAAATGATCAAAAATTTAATTTTAAAATGTTCAATGGAGGCGCCTGATGGTGCACAACTTTTTTGGATAAAGATAGTCTTCACACGACAGGAGCAGCATCAAATCACAATTTCGACTATTCTAGTTTATTCCAGCAACACAATAAAAATAATTCTAGAACTAGTCATTAAATACCAATCGTAAACTAGTGGATTGTTCGTCCAATATCTAGAAATGGAGACGCCTGGTGGAACGCATCGTTTTTTGATAACGATGGTCTTCACCCGACAGAAACACAATAAAACTATAATTTAGAATAATTTAGTCTATCCCAGCTACACGTTTAAAATAAATTTTAGCTTTCAGCTGGAATATAAAACTTAATGTAAAAAAGACCAAGAAATTCAAATTTTAAAACTTCAATGGAGACGCCTGGTGGCTCAAATCGTTTTTTGTTAACGATGGTCTTCACACGACAGGAACGCTATCAAATCATAATTTACACTATTGTAATCTATACCAGCTATACGGTAAAACTAAATCTTAGCTTTTAGAAAAATATAAAACTTTAGGTAAACATGGCTAAGAAAATTAATTTTTAAAACTTCAATGGAGACGCCTGGTGGATTATATCGTTTTTTTTAATAACGATGGGTTTCACACGACAGGAACGCCGTTAAATCACAATTTGGACTATTCTAGTTTGTACCAGCTACACGATAAAAATAAATCTACAACTAGCCATTTAATACCAACCGCAAACTAGGGGATTGTTCGTCCAACATCCAGCAATGGAGACGCCTGGTGTCTTATAATTTTTGCATGTAAATGCACAGAAGCAGTTCGTATGATGTACCACAAGCAAACGATTCGAAGTTGTTTGTAAAGACATTTATTTGTCTGTCCTAGAACCGTGTACTGTTAGCATAGGGAATAATTTATTATTTTCCTCATACATGTACCATCTCACAAGGCTCACATAAACACACACACACACACACACATGCAAGGATGCATGTCCACAATCTCTGTGGCATTAATCAAACGGACATCAAATATTGGGACAGTACCATGAGTACATTCTTCACTGTTATGTACCAAAAAGACTTCCATCCGGTAAGATAAGCGTAGCTGTCGCTTTCACAAACACTTCAAAAAATCACTTCAAATAAACTTATGTACCAAACAGTGCTTGCAATACACAAAACACACTGACTACACATTTCTAACCTCCACCGGGAGAGAGGGAGGGGGGAGGGTGCAGAAAAATGGTCCATCTCGCAGACTTGTACACTGCCGGCGTCTGGCTGGTGTCGTACTGGGAATATGGCCGATGTGATGTTGTGGTGTATGGAAATAGAAAAATTGATGAGCTTCCCAAAATCTTTCACGCCTTCACCTTAACCGGACGGAAAAGATGGAAAGACATGGAGACAGGATGTGGAACGACAATCACGGCACGGCCGCAAATGAATCTCGCTTGCTGTGTTGCCCGCTCGTGGGCTTTGGGACGGACGTATAGAAAACCCAATCAAACACTGAATCCTAAACAAATTCCCACACTTTCAGGTCGCAACTGGTCGTAACCGTATTGATGGTCCACAAGCCGGCACTGTGTACCAGTCNCACGGCACGGCCGCAAATGAATCTCGCTTGCTGTGTTGCCCGCTCGTGGGCTTTGGGACGGACGTATAGAAAACCCAATCAAACACTGAATCCTAAACAAATTCCCACACTTTCAGGTCGCAACTGGTCGTAACCGTATTGATGGTCCACAAGCCGGCACTGTGTACCAGTCTGAGTAGTTAGATGCGATTGAATAGAGTTTGCTACCCTGAAGCAGAAACTGTACTGGGTTGTACTAAAAGTTTGCTTCTTTTTTCGATGAAAAGTCTTTTTTTTTCTAAAGGAATCGATTTTTATTTTTTCAAATGAGCTCGATAGCAGCTCGTTGTTTATTAAAATGCATAAACATTTTTTCATGAATACTACAAACCACTTCCATTGTCTAGTGGGCATCAATCTCGTTAGACATTCACTACTTATCCTTCGGCTCTTGAGTTTGTTGTTTCAATATGATCCTAAATGGACCAGCGAACGATCGAAGCGTAACCTTCCAAATAAGACAAAAAACAAGTAATAGTCCACCTTCAAGAAAACCACCGAAAAGCTTCCTACCCACCCGGGTAATAAAGTTCGATCGGACCCTTTTTTTCAACTCACTTCCATCCAGCAAAAGGAGACGATCGATTGGGACAGCAAGGGAAAGGTCTAACAAACCCCTGCCGGGGTTTCATATGCAAATATGTAATGTGTTTGTTAGATGATTTGAGGCTACCTTCGAACCGGTAGCAAAACGTTTCACTGCACGGCAAGTGTCTGGGGTTAGGCCATACCAGTAGCCACAGAAACATCAGCTTTACAGCAGCGACCATGCTTCCTATTTTCCTATACACATCCCGTTTTCTCTAGTTTTACAGCGCACACTTGCGCAAACACACGCACAAAATGCGGCTCAAATCTAGTTCCCTCTAGGGGTGATGTCCTTCTGCTTACCGGCAGAAAAGGTCCGTGTTTGGGCGCCCTGTCCATCCAGCGGTGGTACGCTTCGGTGAACCTTTTCTCATTCGCTGTGCGCCGGAAAGAATTTTGCTCCATCATCATCTTCACTTCGGTCACGGGAGAAAGAAGATATTGTTGTAATGCTGCAGGGCAGCTTTGTTCTCCAGCGTTTCGGCCAATTCTTTCGGGCTGCCTATTTTTGTGTGTAGTATGAACCGCTACCGTACCGAAATCCGGCACATTTTTCACCAAACAGTCGCTTGCTTGAGGTTCCGGACGAGGCTCTAGGGGGTTATTAAGTTGCTTCTTTTTAACTTCACTGATCGAAAAAGGTAGTTAAGCATGATTTTCCTCTTTCTACGCTCGGTCTGAAGTGCAAGAGGAACGGGAAGAAAAAAGCGATTTTTTGAGCAAGGTTTTAGCTAATGCAAATGCTGGTAAATAAACTATCAAGCGTGATAAGCCAGAAAGCCTTCAGATATTGGAAGAGGCTTTGAGTGCATTTGTGTATCGGATAAAATGTTTCATTTCAAACATCTGGTGCGATGTGTATAATAAAGATTTAATACTGATTCGCGCTCAATTCGGACAAACGCTAATGGGGGAAAAGTGGTTTTACATATTGAATTGTTGATTACATTTACTGTCGAAAAGCATCTCGTTTCCCAAATGTTATTGTAATAAAAGGTTTTTTTTTGTGTGTTTACCTATTTCAAATCGAATTTAACCATCCACTTACCGGTGTCTCTCTTCTCTTACATTTCCACGTCTTTCGTTGGCTTTCGCTTCCTCTTTCGTTGCACCGTTTTATTATAATTTTTTCAGTTTATATTGCAGATCCCGATCTAATACTGCCGCGCGGTGGCGACATCGAGTTTACCACACTATCAGGAGCTTAACACACACTGCTGGCTGACCAACGGGCACCTGCGGGCCAATAGAGGAATGGCGACCGGCTGGAGAAGTGACAGTCCAACTGATGCAACTTACACTTAATCACAGTAGTGCGATGCGTACGTTTTTAAACAAAACTTAAAACAAATTCAAAAAACACACACACTGGTAGGGATAAGATAGGGGAAACAATGGAATGGCGTTAGGCTTAGCCGGTAGGAAGAGAAGAGAACATACAAATCAAAAGTAGCTAATCAAACCAAATGAATTAAGATGCATTGAACGGGTGAGGGAGCGAGTAAGGATAAACGAGTAAGGATGTAAGAAATACAGATTTTAGCGTTAGTGTTACAACCCGAAAACGTTGCAAACAAAAACAAAGAGAGAGAGATAGAGAGAAACAAAACACAAAATTGTTGCCCCCGTTTGTGGTTCCATTGTAAACACATCACAATGAACAGAGTTTAATAGGAAAAAAAAGAAGCAAAAAATCAAGTGGGTAAAAAAAGCAAAGTGGATGGGAATAGAACAGTTTTACTTTTTCTGTTTGTATTGAATAAGCTCATCAAGTTGACCTGGAAATTGGAACAAACAAAAAAAAACACTAAACAAATTGTGTTGGTGTGTGAAGTTTGAAAGTTGATTTAGTTTACGTTATTGTATAAAAGCGTTAAAATTTAGTGATAGAATAAAGGAACTCACACACACACACGGACACACACATCCATCTGTAACGATACACATGCCGTTACGTATGTGAATGAACTCATCATTGTACGATGCGCAAAAGTGCAAAGGGAAGTTTTGCGTATCATAATGGCCAAAAAAAGAAATAAAATTGTGTTCGTACAAGATTAGTTACGAAACGTTCCATCGGTGGAAGGAGCTCAACCACACACAAAAGTAGCACAACGTGCTGTAATTTACAAAACAAAAAAAAAACAATTGCTATTCGAATCTAACAAAATTGGGTAATGTTGCTAACATTGTAAATCATACACAATACACACACAAACACAAGTCATCTGGAAGTTAATGGAAGGACAGTGTTTTTTTGAAGTGAAACAAATAAATTCAGAAACCAAATGATAAAACCAATGTCGATGGTTAAAATAGACTATGAAGAAACTTTTAGCGTGTATAAAAAAAGGGAGAAAACAACAATAACAGAAGAAAAAGAGCAAACAAAACAACAAAAATGGTGTAAAAGCGAAAAAGTATGAAATACAAAATCAAACAAAAACACACAAAAGAAGAAGCGGGAGAAAAACAAGCGAAATACCATAAACCAAATGCCACAGTTTTCGATGGAACAAAAACTACTAACAATCAAACGAATAAAGCAAACCAAACAACTGGATAACTTCGTTTAAATGAAAGCTCACGAATGTTGGTTTAATTTCTTTCGTCCTTTGTTTTTTCATTAAATATTTTTAAACATTCCAAAATGCCAGTTGTTCTTATCCTTTCGGGTTTTTTTTATGAAAGATTGCTTTACGCACTCACGGGTGGTACATTTGTTGGGTTCAAAAATCATCACTTTTATTACCGGTTCACAGATTGTGGTAAGTATTTGCCTGGGTAAAATCCCGAACCCGGCGGTCCGAAAGCAAAACTTTTACCGAAAAACCACGTGTCAAACCACTCAAACCGAACAATTTTCCCAAGGGAACCTACCTGCCTGCCTGCCTGCCGGGTTCTCTGGTCCGTCAATACTGCTGCTACGTTGCCAACCCCTCAGGATGGATGTATTAAAATGCAAAACACTTGTTTAGGACTCTAATCTCAGATCTCGCTCTTTTGTCCATTTACCGGATGCAAATAAATACTGACGTGAAGATGAAGATACTAGGGTACGTGGGTAGGGTTTTGCTGCAAATGTGGGTGTTTTGCTGACACTGATCCCCAAGGAGACACACCAAGCCCCCGGGAAGGGGGTCAGCAAAAGTGCCACGTGTTTTGCTAGGGCCAGGATGAAAAGCCATACCGTGGAAAGGTTAAAAAGTCCTGATCGTTATTGTTTGTTCACTTCATCCAAAGAAGAATAAAAAAACCCCTGGAGTTCCCGTTATGGGTTTGCTTCCGGTGGCACTTTTACAACCACTCTGCTCCATTTATCCCTCCAACCCTCCCCCTCTAATCCTCCTTTCTTCCCATACCTTATGCGGCATGGCTACAAAACCAGTAAAAAGGCAAAAATGGTTGTCCTCTTCTGGGCGAACGATCGTAAAGGTGAAAATCGTAACAATTCCCATTGCGTCTGTTTTTCCACCGCGTTCTCTCTTCACCGGGTGCAAAGATTGGTGCGTTGATTCTCGGGCCCCTCGAAATGGGTGCCAGGCCCTGGACATTTGGGTTTTCTTTTCGGGTGAGATTTCGCTGACACCAGCAGTAGGAAAGGCAGATCCATTGAGGACTTTATGAAATTTATCACTCTCTTTTTTGTGATTGAGTGTATTGCAGGACTGTTACTGCAAAACGTGTTTAATTCACGAAACAGCCGTGACGAAAGATAAAGGGAGAAGGAAACGCACACAAACGCGCCGTCGTCACACAACGGCACACCCGGACGGAAAGATCCACTCCGGTTGATGGTTGTTGAAATTAGTAAAAATTAAATGTGACAATTACTTGCCGCTGGCACAAGGGATGTCCATTGCAACGATCCAGGTGTGTGCTGGAAATGTTCTAAAATATTAATATTAACTCCCCCCCTTGCCCGTGTACGGGCCCGGAGAGTTTGAGATCGTGACAAATTACAATGGTACGGCGCAACGTTAGGAACAAACCTCACATTAAACGTGCAATATTACATGTACTGCAAATCGCATTAAAATTATACTATTTCATAATAAAAGCGAAACAAATAGGTAGAACGCAGATGACCGCACCAAACACGGTGCAGTTGGTCGCACAATGGTTCCGATGGTGGACATTTAGATGAGTATTTCATATGTTTTGTTTGGAAAAGCAAATTTATACATTGAAAGAAGAATATTCACTCAATAAAAATCTTAAATTTGGCTTCCTTCCCACATTAATTTGTAAATTCTAACCACTTTATTAGGACATTTACATGTAATTGACCTATTGAATAAAACTATTGTCAGTGTCTTTGATTTTATATTATATTTATGTAATTATTTGTATATTTTCCCTTGTTTAAAAGTGTTTTCTATCTTCTTGTAAGAAATGGAATTGAATGTTCATGTCATATGTTATATTTGAAGATCATGGCTTAAGTGCAATGCCTAATTTTTGTGTTAAAAGATATGTCATTTTTTATTTTAACTTCGATTTCGTCAAAATTCAAACAGTTTCTACCAAAAAAAAATAAATATCAGCTTCTCAAGGCTACAACATTATGATCACCTCTATCATAATTATGAGTTAAAAAGATTATTGTTGAAAATTAATTTCAGGTTACAGTACCTACATAAGAATCATTCATGAAATATTTCAAGGACGAACTGAAAAAAAAATTACACTAGATAAGTTACTTCAATATGTCATTCAGGGAAGTTAACCAACAATAAAACTATCTTTTAATAATATAAAAATACAATTGAAAAAAAATCATGTGTCCGCTATTTATCCTGATCAGGACCAATGTGCACCGCACCGAGCTTGATAATTGCACATTTACGACGATCGTGCCTTATGAAGCGAATGTGAGGAAAGTAGCAAACAACGAAAACAAAAAAGAAAAAAGAAAAATGTTTAAACAGGCAAAAAACAACCTAACCTACACGGCAAAGGACCATTTGCTTTATAACGGGGGGGTCAAAAGGTCGCGCTCCTTCCCATTCCCACCCAATGTCAACAAATCTGGGCCCATCTCGTTTGGAGCACAAAAAGAAAAAAATAATTCCAACAAAACGGTTACTGTTTGTGCTGCTAAAACACCTTAATCGGTGTGTATGTGTGTTCGCTCACCATAGGGCAGGCTACTCGAGCTGCAGCTTACTAAATTGAAGGTAAATTGTGTGTCATTATAAAATGCAATAAATGGACGTTGGCACGGTTTTGTGATAAAAATGGTTCCATATGAAAACAGGGTAAGAAGGTAAGGCATAATGGTTAGGTTAAGCAAAACAATTAATGTGAGGTAAGGCTTTTTCTTCTGCTCTCTTAATATACTAACATTTCTTTTAGTACTTAGTTTTTATTTTCAAAAAGAAAAACTATTACGTTCCCTCTTACGGGACACTTGCACAGAACGTTTTCAATTACTTTTGTGTCCTTTTCAGCAACAACAACTAAATCCTAATCACAACACACTAATAGCTGTGTACGAAATTCGCGGCNTTTAGTACTTAGTTTTTATTTTCAAAAAGAAAAACTATTACGTTCCCTCTTACGGGACACTTGCACAGAACGTTTTCAATTACTTTTGTGTCCTTTTCAGCAACAACAACTAAATCCTAATCACAACACACTAATAGCTGTGTACGAAATTCGCGGCAAGGAATCTTCCATCGCCAATCATCATCATCATCATCATCACCGCCACGGACAGGTAGATTTCGCCTAGAGCAATATTTTTCCTCGAAACGAGCTTGTTGTTTGCTACCTGGTTTGGACCAACAACAAAAAAGGTGTAGGGAAAAACAAAATTCGCAATCATCCCGTCTATCGCTGCTGCTGGTGGAACATTTTAGCAATGTCATCCGACCGGTTCGGGGGCGGCAATGGGTTTTCCACCGTTTTTGTGTAGATCGTTGGAAACTTTTTCCCCTGCCTGCAAGATGCCTGCAAGAGTTGGCGTAGTGCTCTCAGGTTTTGCTGTTCACTGTTGATGCTTGTTTCGAATTTTCACCAACCATATAACAAAAAAAAAGCTCCACTGCCTCTCACCCCTTCAGCCAACAATTGTCCGACCCTGTTTGGTAACGGCTTGGTTTGGTTCCGACACTATCCGGAACTAACAATACAGGACACAGGCACCAACATTCACAACGACGTAGGAGAAAATGAAGAATGCTAGAGAGTCGGAAGCTAGACTTTGAGTATTGCTTCAAACAAAACTTTTGATAAAACGCTTTCCTACACCCCACATTTATCGTACGGGCTCGATTTGTACTGGCTCCACACGGACGGTGTCGGAACTGAGGAACATTGAGGAACGGTGAAGCTGCGAAAAAAAAACTTTCTCACAGCTTGCAGAACATTTGTCCTTGCGGTTTGTTGGTTGCGAAGACTAGTGTGTCGAGTGGGTAAAGCAACCAACCTGCCACATTCGAACCCCATCATCACCGTGTTTTCACCGGGATGGAAAATGCCGGAAACGGAACCTCAAGTGGGCCGTCACTCGTTCGGTGCATTGTTTACTCGCCGTAGCGCACGGGCGAAACTACGAAACAGTTAAGCGATAATCCAACCCTCCGCCCCCCAAAAAAGCGGAAACCGGTCGCCCTGGTCGCAAGCGTGCGTTCCAGACTGGCGTCCGGGTGATGCTTGCTGACGCGATCGATTCGCGTACCGCCCGACCGGACCGGGACCGGGTACACACGAGTGCGCTGCTAAATTTGAGGGAAATGTGCTTGAGTTTAAGTAAAACCAACAACAAGCGGAAGATTGCATTCTTCACTTTTCTACATCAATTTGCCTTGAGAGTGGGCCACCAAGTGCTAGCCAAAGATGCTTTCCGAAATGGTCCGTGTGTGTGTGTGTTTATGGTACAAAACGGCTCCACCGAGTATATATGCGCCATAGATTGGTGTATATTTAAAGGAAACTCTGCACACTGCTGATAAAAGCAATAGACTGGCGGAATAAAACAAACAGTGCAGGAGCATTGAAAAATTGTTCTGGTATGATATACAGTCTTGCATGACATATTGTAGAATTTCCAATAATATTTGGTAATATAATTTAAAAAAAAAAAGCTAAACTTTAAGTTTGATTTATGTTTAACACTAAATAACGTTTTGTGAAAAATAGCAAAATAAATCACATAGACTTGTTGAGAGCTTTTTTGCAGTAATAGTTGTTTTATTTGGACTAATTGGTAGTAAGTCACCACTCACTTAAAAATGGGTTTTTAAATTAAAAATCGAAATTTTGTTTATAAGTTCAAAGTTACAAAATCTAACTCATCCAAAACTATCATAATTGCATCAAAATAGTAACATTTAAAAAAAAATAAGTTACAATATTTAAAATATTGGTAATATTTGATTTAATAAATAAAAGAAACAATATAAAACATTTTCTGTTTATTATTTAAATTAGTTTCCTTTTTAAAAGTGTTTTTTTTTAATATTTTAATATCTTAGTGAATATATTTTGACTCAACTGCACCTCATATGTTTTTAAACAAACACTTAAAATTAAATATTTTTTATTTATTTAAAGAAAAACTACTAACAATATGCACGCCACTGTATGAATGATCTCATTCACAGGACTCTCGTTTACGCTCACCAGTATGCTCGACCGACCGTGACTAAAGGGTCATAAGAACATTTGAACATGTGGACGGAAACACTTACGCCGGCATTCGACTAAGCAGGATCAGCCAAGCATATGTGTGCAAGTGTTTAAAAAAAAAGTATACTTCCGGCTACATTACCGAGCCAAAATTAAGACTGTTATTATTATGATGATTTTTAAAAAGCACTTGCACAATTTCACTGCTACGTTTGAATCGTTTGGCTTTGCAGCGCGTATTTATGGATGTGTGCAGACATACTTGATTTAAAAAACCAATTTTGGAAAAAAAGGTGTAGAAAATTAAAGAATAACTAGCTTACCCACCGAGGGGGCGGCTCGGTGGTGCATGTGATAAACGGCGCCAGTCCACACGGCCGGACCGGGTTCAAATCCCATCCGGACCGTCCCCCCGTAGCAAGGACTGACTATCCGACTACGTGGTAAAATAAGTCTAGTAAGCCAGAAATGGCCGGCGTGACCTGTAAGGGTCGTTAAGCCAAGAAGAAGAAGAAGAAGCTTACCCAGCAAACCTGGCTTTGCCATTAAACATGCGTTTTGTAATTTAAGCAAACATTTTGAGTGTTCAATCTTGATTCGTGTGATTTTATTAGAGTGGTGATTAGAGAATATCGTTGATTAATTGAAAATTCTTAAATTATTGCCAGTTATTGCCAAATGATATTCCCAATCAAAGCAATTTTTCTTTTTGCTACTTCAGGAGACATTTCTGGCTTTCCTAGACGATTGGGATTTAATACCAGGTCTTTTCGTGGAAGCCACCGATTCCACATGTACCACCGAGCCGGAAATCACAAAAAAAAGTTAACATGAGATAGTGAGTAGTAATTAAAACTGCGAGCAACTCCTGAGTCACTTGGGCTTCTTGTACGTATCAAAACGAAGGACTTATTGGACCATGTTCATGGGCCCTTCCCACGATGACCGACGCATGCATTCGCTGAAAAGGAGCATCAATTGTTGATCCGATGTATGAAGTATTTTTAAACTATCACCAAAAGCATTCTGGGCTAGTTCATGTATCGCCGAATGTACCTTTGAGAGAAAAAAAAATGATATTAGCTTGTGAGTAGTAATTAAAACTGCGAACAACTCCGGAGTCACTTGGGCTTCTGGTAGGCATCAAAACGAAGGACTTATTGGACTATGTTCATGATGCGGAGAAACATCACTACACAACATTTTTTAATTATTCCCACACTTATCTTGCTTTTTAATTACATATCACTCACTTTACGCTTTAAGGAATAAAATTACACAAATAAATCGTCATGTGTACCTACTTTGATTGATTTATTCGTTAGAACTTTTTTGTTTCCATAGTGTTCAACATTATTCGTGTTGAAAAAATGGCTATGACTACTTGATAACCACCGTAGTAAAAACAGAAAAAAAATCATAATATTGGCCAGGGGCCACCTAGCGAAACGAAACGTAGCGGTAAACCTATTCTCATACCTAACGAACGTTTAGAGAAAATTTCATACAAATCGGTTCAGCCATTTAAGAGGAGTTTACACACTAACACCGCGACACGAGAATTGTATATATATATAGATAGATATAGATTATTAACATTTAAACAAAGCTTCCATTTCATAAGCCTTAAATCCTCTTTCAACATGTGTAAGATTGTGACTAGCAGCAAATAATGTCTAATTTGTATTTAAACATAAAAAAAACCTAATTTTCAATAAACATGTTCAAGTTTCTACAGTCAAGTTTATCTCATCAGAAAATTTAAAAAAAGTCTTACATACATAAAATAAACAAACGCGCATCGTCATAAATCCAACCAATCAGTATCATAAATCTGGTTTTCTTATGAAATATTTCAACGTAACCTACCCAGAGCTAAAAGCATGGCTTACTTAACGAGCTACCTAGCAACCGCTAACCGGCCAACCTTTTAAGGAGTTGAGCGTCCGCTGTGAGTGCTCACACCTTGCGTAGCGTTTCGCCATTTCTCTTCCCCACCGCGAAACGAGTTCCTAAAGCTTTACTGGTAAGCTTTACCGGTGAGGGAATGCATAACTGGCACCGGCAGCAGAACAGGCCATTATGAAAATGAAAGGATAGTGAATATAAACAACAAACTCCCAAACAAAGTTTACCAAAGTTTTGCAATCCACCGTATACAGGAGTTCCGGGAAAATGCAGGGCATGCTGCCAAGTTAATTTTGTTCCGCACATTCGCAACAAACACACTTTACGCTGGCAGATTTTTGGAGGCACAGTATTTTTTGTTTGTTTTTTTTTTGCAAACTTTTATGGAGAAAAAGGTATATAAGGTGAAAGTACTTTTATTTTTGAGGGCCAATCTGTACTAAAACAGTAACCCGAACCAACGGTTTTGATTTGTTTTGTTTGGGAGTTAGTTTTTAAATATCAAATTTTATACTTTACTCACATTAGGAAGAGATTATAAAGGTAGAATTATAAAGTAATATATCACTCTCTTGGATATTTCATAAACTACGCAAATCAAATCATTGTTTCACAGCTTACACCTACATTGCTAAGCAGCATAACGAAGCAAAGGTCACGAACCACCTACAAATCTTCAGCCCTTTTCACACCTCTACACCACCCCCTATCCCTGTGATCCTACCAACACGTTCAAGTGGATGAGAGAAAGCTTCACCAACTTTACAACCCAACGAACCAACTCGAGGCACCCAAACCCAACCGACGCGTGAACAAATGCAAACTAATTCCCAACGAACAATCAGCGCAAAACCGTGTCCCCGCCCAAAAAAACCGGAGACCAATCGCCAAAAAACGGAACCGCTGCAGCAATATTTACAACTAAAGCCAACCATTTTATCGCCCCCAAAAATGGATCCGTTGATTGTACCTAACAATGTTAACGACCACGGGGCTCTGGTGCGGGTGCTTTGCTGATGACGATAATCATGCCGAGTGCGCCTCCCTGTCGTCAAACCGGCACGACTCGCACAGACACGCGAGAACAATGCTAATCAGGTTGGCCAGTGTTGTCCACTACCCCCACCATTGCAGCTCATTGTGCATTTTTCGACGAAATGCAGATTAACTTTATTATCCGGCATGGAGCAGGAGGATGTTTCGCGTCTGTCGCCCAACGAGCATTTTTGGAGGGCGGGAGGGGGGCTTGAAGGAGCACGGAAAGGGATAAGGGATGTTGTTGTCTATTATTTCCGCTTCCAGGACGGCTTGGCTGTTAGCTGACAAAGCCATTGTGTTAAGCTTTCGGCTCGGAGTTGTTAGGGGCTGTACGGAGCCTGGGGATGATGCCAAGACTAGCACCATTAGAATGAGCTGAATGTGTCTCGGTGGAGTGGCATTTCGGCATTCGGCTGCTTTCGAGACACAGTACACGGCAGAACGAGCTGGTGATTTTGGGTGATGGTTTCGCTAACTGGAACCTCCGTGACATTGTATCCTTGACGTCTTGGTAAGACACTTTATGGATAAAACAAGAACACAGCCTTAGCGAATAAGGGGGGAGAATACACATTGGCTGACGTTTTTGCTAGAAACCATGGAAAACCGGTTCCAAGCTAGACAGCATCTTATCGGACATCAAAGGGAAAAAATGAAGGAACAAGGGATGGAATTTGATAGCCATTGTTTTCTACTAGGCCCCGATAGCTATCACACCGGTAAGCCGATGAAAGCTGCACTTTGGAGCGAAAGATCAGTTTGAAACTTCTCACTTACAACACACAATAAGATGTACAACGGGTGAATGGGGGGGTTTTGTGTTTTGTGCTAGATTATTGTTTTGTTCTTCTATTTATTTACAACATGTCTACAAAGGGGTTTGCTAAACGTTGACAATAAATAACGAACGCATTATTTACTACACATGCCTTTTTTCCCTGGGGAGAGCGAGAGCAGGATTAACTCGCTGCCTTACATCATTATTAATAGCAAAGTTACAAAATAGTTTTTTTTTATTATTTAATTACTAATATTCTAAATTCTCTCTACATGTACATAGTACCGTTAATGAAATAAACTACTCTTTTTATTTTAAATTTGCACCAAAAACAAAAACGCTATAAAAGGACACTTGATTTGGAACACGTTCATCACATCGAGAATGTATGAAGCTTTTACGGGAAACTACCGCACACGATAATCATCAACGAATACGCGGTTTTGTCTGCTTAATACGGTTCCATAAATGTCCCGATGCATTGAAGATGCCTGCTGCACAAGCTCGGCAGTTTAGTTGCGCATTGTGCTTCATGCAACATCAATCGCATTAGTGTATGTAGTGTAACCGTATTACTATCAGCACTTTGGCAAACCCATCAGGAGCGAGCAGCAACGAGGAAAACAGCAGATCCTCACATCAACAGCCTCAGCAGCAGCAGCAACATCAGCCCCAGTAAAGACTGCACCAACATTCCCGGAACTTTATATCCGCTCCAAAACAAAGAACGCTTTCCTGAAACATGTTGCACGTCGGTGTACGTCGGCTGAAAGTTTTGCCCCATTCCTCACCCGTATGGAGTGAATTTCCCAACCACGCTAGGAGCAGCCGCAGTATGAGCCTCGATCGGTTATTAATAATGCGCACGCGGGCACAGGTACACCAGACCCCCGGGAGGCCCGGGAATCGGAAGTCGCATAGTGAAATAATGATGAAGCAAAAGCTAATTAAATTTTGCAACAGTTTCGCTCCGATTGATGATGTTCCGGAAGACTTCGTCGGCTTTACATTTTACTGCCACACATTGTTTGTGGAGCACGGGGAAAGTGGGTATGCGTGGGAGCAATTTTTCTTGCCCCATTCCCGGTAATTAGTAGCAAAAAAGCAGGAAGTAACGATCGTGTGTACGTTGCTTGAGAAGGAAACTGGGGATGGAACATTAGAAGACACAACAACAGTAAATGTTCCACAAATTGTTTGATGAAACAAAACGATTTTTACTCCAATGAACTAATGAGGAAACTCTCGCACGATGCTGTTCCTTGTTGAACGTTTTATGCTTTGAAGAGGATTTTCTAACTATGAACAATTGCAGTTTTTTTGTTCTTCAATTTATTAAGCGACCTATTTCAACATGAGAAAGTGTGTTTGCACGCGAACGAACAGAATCCCATTGCTGTGTGGTGACGTTGGAAAATTGCATGACCCGGGCCTGTGTTTTACGGCTCGTATGCAAATCATCCCTTAAAGTTAAGGAACCTTTTCCCACGAAGGGAAAATGGTGGAAAAATGGGGTAAATGGTGGGAGACTATAATTACCACAGTTCCAGTTGATTTAGGTCAAGGACATTCGTGTAAGCTTCCTGGGAAGCTGAAAACCCCACATGAAAATGGGGATCCCACATTGACCTTCAACCCTAAACACGCACCCTAAACACTGCAAGGACATATTGGAACGTACGGAAGGGTCAAGGTGACGATCATTACCAAATGACCTTAACAAAATAAAAAAGCAACCACAACCAACGAACAAAAACGAGCGAATAGTGAACGAATAGTTTATACCATCGTCTATTTTCTCCAAAGAACACACATTGTCCCCAAAGGCTTTTCCCCCCCAAAAAAAGAAAGGAAAAAAGAAAACACGAGTCAAAGAGTTGAAGTTGAATGAATTTGGTTTGATTCTTTTTTTTTTCATTTCTTTTTTTTTTGCTTCTTATCGAAGGTACTTAAGCGAACATTACAACACTCTCATAAACAAGTGAGCCCCTCTGCAACTTTTCCGAATCCCCAAAAACCAAGAATGCCCAAAAACCCTAGACCAAAGGATCATATATTTACAGCAAAACACACACACACACACACAAGCCTACCCACACAGGCGGGTATAACCGTGCTACCATTACAATCTCATTGCCACACGGTTACCGTCAAGCTTCGGTGTAAAAAGAACCCAACCCAACCGAACACCAGACCCGTGGAGCGAATGCCGCAATGTCGGTGCTATGCAGGAGTTCCCCCGGGATTGCCAACCGACCGATGCTCCTCTACTGTGGGAAGGGCACGGGACTGCGGCTGTGACCCAACAGACGGTGACCGTTCCGTGGCTGAAGGATGGTGTTGCTGCTGTGGCTGATGCTGCTGCCTTCGTTGTGGCTGAGCGTTATCTTGGGCATCAGCAGCTGATGGTTGCTCGGAGGGCTGCTGCTGTTGCGGTGCTGCTGCTGCTGCTCGTCCGGGTTCGCCTGTGGATAGATGGGGATCACCGTCAGTGGTGGAGTCCGGATTTAGCGTGAACGTTACATAGTATCGCTTATTGCTATCGAGCTTTTCCGATGGCAGTGTAATGACCTGCTTGCTGTTACCATGCGTCAGCTCCAGTGCGACCTTCCCACCGGTGCAGCTGCGATCCGTCGGGTGCGTTAGGATTTTCGGCAGGAAAAAGCTACCCACCCCGGACGTGCTCGATTTGTACGGCCCAAAGCCAAGCTTCGGTATCGTGTGATGGTTCATCATCGGTACTGGTCGGGTCGGGTCAAGAAGATCCATTCGGCAAATGCACAAGGAATGCACAATTAGATCACGCTTGCGGTGTTGTTGTCCTTGTGGACAAAGCGGGTTTTACTTACTGTACGCAGCGCAGGGGATTCCCGTGTAGGCGTGGGTTGCATGAAGACATCGGTGTGTTTTGGTTGTGCAGTTTAGGGCCCGCTCGTAACGACTCACATCCGGACTGAGCCTTCGTTCGGCCTGGGGAAAAACGGTGGAAATGTGGAAATCAGTATCTCCTCAGCAATGGACATGAATATTTTCATATTAACGAATTTATCTAGAAAAAAAACTTTAACATCTTGACCGACCGGTACGACGAATCGTCTCCAGCAATCGTCTCATGATTGCTATTTGAAATATTAAACTGTTCATCACCTAAGTGAAAACGCTTGACTACGACAATCAGTACATACGGCGGCAACGAACTTTCACAGCCAGCGACACGATAACCGGAGACCCTTCGATACGATGGAGAGGTTATCCTGGGCAAACAAATTTATGTCCCTGACGTGCTTTCGTTCCTCCTTGTCTAACTATCCCGTCCTTCATTTTACGATCGGTAGCCGGCATATCGGTTCTATTTACTTTTCATCGTGTAAAAGTGCACCATTCCAGCACTGCGAGATCATTATGGCATTTCTACGACTGCACACAAAAAAAACAACATAAAACAAACCTTTATGATATCTCGGCAACGGTGCAAAGTACAAAGGTTCGTGACAATTGACGAACCTTGGATGTGACGAATAGAGAAAGAACAGAGAAAATGCAAAAAATCGCAAAAAACAACACCCAACCCATCCGGACGGTCGTTCGGATTAGTTGCCGTACGGTACTGAAAACTGGACAAATCTCAGCCAGACGTTACGATGTAATTATGGCGACAGAAATGAAGGACTTATGAATAAATCTCGTCAGCAGCAGCACGACATCAACGAGCACGAGAGCTGACTGGCGAACTGGCGCACTCGTGCGAAAAAGCTTGAAGACTAATGAAGTCCCCCGCGGGCAATGTGACTATCAGCAAATTGCAGAAATATGCTCAACTTTTCAGCGAACGGGGTAAAAACCAGTGCGAGAGTTTCAAAACAGTTTGTGTGCAATATTGTAATCGGCCGCTTGGAAGATATGGTTTTCAATCTCTTAAATCTGTCGTGAAATGAACGCCACGCGCTTAATGGAAATGGACAACCCGTTTAAGCCGGCACTTAACTTTCATACTCACCTCATCGTACACCTCGGAGATGTTCTGGAAGTTGTACGTCTCCTTCTTCTGCAGGCTCTTGAGCGTGTCGTACAGGAACAGCTCAAAGTTCCGGAACGNGCTTAATGGAAATGGACAACCCGTTTAAGCCGGCACTTAACTTTCATACTCACCTCATCGTACACCTCGGAGATGTTCTGGAAGTTGTACGTCTCCTTCTTCTGCAGGCTCTTGAGCGTGTCGTACAGGAACAGCTCAAAGTTCCGGAACGAATACTCCGTGTAAGGGTAGCGCTTGAGCGTGCTGCCCGTCTCGTACCCGAGCTCGATCGTCGACTTGTGGTAATCGTCGACGGCCCGCTTCACCAGCACCGACTCGTTCACTTTCGTCGACCGTATTTGCAAACTTTTCAGTTCTAACAAGTGTTGGAAAATTTTTCTTTCCATATAATATCTGGGAATAAGAGCGGGCAGTGATGGCGATTGATAGGTTGTTTTGTAGGGTTACAATTGATTGTTAAGCTGGTTGTTGTTGTGTGTCTTTTTTGAGGGCGCAAGTTTTCAATGTTTTTTTTTTATGGCAGTATATCGCAATGGGGTGTATCATTGGTTGTTTATGTTTGTTACATTATTTGCTATCTTTGCTACCTCGCATGGTAAGCTTTGTTCGAATCTAAATAATCTCTCCAATGTACGCGAAATATATATTAGAATCGGGAAACAATGAAGGGTCAATATTCATTGTATATTTTAAGTATCTTATAAAAGCTTGTTGAAGCACTATCGAATGTGTGACACGGCACAGATGTGAGCAAATGATTGATCAACAAAACGGATATTAGTGAAGTCTATTGCTTTTAGTGCACATCTACGCCTGAAAGTATGCAATCTCATATACATGTAGTACATCATCTACAAAAGTTTGGAGTTAAGTTTAACCACTCCATACTCTGGGATACTCTGTAAGAATCTTAGGATACCCTATAAGAATGACCCTTAGATAGCTGAATTAATTTTTCTGTTTTATGCACTCATATACATCTAAAAATGCTCTATAACGCAATAGACTTTCACTAACATCTGAAAGGGATAATTCAAGTATTACGTAACGCTGGAAAGAGGAATGGGGGAGGGATTAACTTTGTGTTACTAATATAAAAATAGTAGGTTGGTATAGAGGTATGAGGTATAAAATTATTAGATTGAACGCACTCCAACAGAAACCTAGTTTTGGGTTCATGGCAAAAAACGCATCGATAAAGTGCAGCAGAATATAAGGATCAACACCAAGGGTAGAGTAATCTCACCGTTACACCAGAAGGTTTAAGCCTGCCTGAAGATCCGTTATCAAGAACATTGCACAAACTACAGAAGGGATGAGAAAGTTTTGTCGTAGATCCCTAACATTGGTTCTCAACATTGGTAAAATGTATGATCAACATAAAAGCTCCGGGAAAACTTAAATCCAAAGAAAGTTATTTCGCTAGTTAGTTCAAGTTTAAAACAAAGAGGTAATTAATTGGGCAACTAAACTTCAATAAAAAAAAAACTGGAAAAATACTTATCAATTTTTTTAATCTGCCTCAAAAGATTCCAAATTGTATTACTGTTCAAATATATAAAAGAGGTGGGTAAAAAATTATCATTCCTTGCGTTATTTAATAGTTGAATGATCCCGAAGGAAAATTATTATTATGAAAACGTTCAATAAAAGATGAAGTCAAAACAAACATACGAATGAAAATGAATGTCCACAAATGGATTTTTTCGGTACACAGTATAGGTTACGATTAGGATGATTTGTAAGGAATTCGCTTAACAACATATTGCATTACAGTTTCAGAACAAATCGTTTGCTCAAATCCATGGCTTGCACTTAGAAGTTTCCCTTTTCACTAGCAAAACTTTATTTTGCACCATATTTTCCTAACAATTATTCAAACACTAAAACTTTAACACACATTAACACTTCTACTCTCTCTCTCACTCTCTTTTTGGTGGAAGATGCTACATCGGTGGGTAGATATTATTGGCTACAAATCCTAATCGCATTATACTTCTAAATGCCTAGCGAAAAATTTCACACAACAAAACACGTTTCAAAACACACACACAAAAACACGCACTTGCACTAGAAACCTAGAAAACCTAGTTCCGGTATTGCTCACTAATTGCCTACAAGGGAAGTTGTCTAACAAACATGGCGCAATCACTCCTGTCAACACTTACAGCTAGCTATTAACGACACAGGAGAAGAATCGGTGGTCATTGCTATCACTTGAATACGGATTAATTACAACTACACAAACTGTTGCTGACTACAGACACAAATACTATGTCTTTTGGGGTTTTTTTAAGCTACAAAACTGGAATATTTAAAACACTACAATCACTCGGACGTGAAGCTTTCAGGGGTAAATGGGATTTGCAAATATTTATTAATTCTTGTTGGAAAAAGTCAGGTATTTGATGACAACCCCCACATTAGTTTGATGTTTCCTGCTCTTCGTATGGATGAATGCGTTCGATGCTTCTCATTGCTTCGTTTCTTGCAGCTTTTCCTCATTAAATGCACTTACGGGCATGAAAAGCGTGCAACCTTACGGAAGCAGATTAATGCCTGCCGGATGTTTTAGAGTATTGATATCTGTATCTGTGTTCGGGTTTTTTTTTGTGTTCTGGTACTCTCTTTCATTTTTTTTTTTGAATGTGTTTAATGTGTTACACTCTCTCCGACACAAAACACTTCTTGATTTCATTTTTACTTTTATCTGAAACAATAATACGGTGGAGGGGTTCGGCTTCAGCGTTAGGTCTCTTATTAGGTGGCAAAAACACTAGTTACTGGAACACTAGGAAGGGAAAGGACAGAAGGATGATAGAGGGGTAGGGCACGTGCAGACACTCCTCAAAAAATAATCGTAACACCCACACAAACACAACACAAAACACACACACACACGCACACAACCCGGCAGGATAGGGGTGAAAAGTTAAGGAACGGTAGCGAGTGAGATGATGTCTAAAGTGAATGGTGGCCACCGAGCACTAGCGGAGGGAACAGACACTACTCACACAAAACGGTTTTTAGATAACGTGTTCATGTGTGTGTGTGTGTATGTGTGTGTTAGTGTGTGTATACTACACGTCTAAATGGGCACTCAATTGGGGCCTACCTTCGGATATTGCGATGGATCGACTGCTGGACGGTCGTCATGTTAACTGCATTCTTGTCACCCGGTTTCCGACCTTCGGGCCGCGAACTGACCGCTCGCTCTTCCACCATGGTGAAGGCTGACCTTCGCGGTAGGGTAGCGGTGTGTGTCGGACGCTCGAAGATGGACGCTTTGCTACGTATTGCCTGCGGGCTCGGTTCGAACCCCGAATCCTGATCCTTGCTGCTTTGCTGCTCCTGCTGTTCTTCCTCCTTCAGGCGAGGTTTCTTTTTGATTTTTTTCTTCTTCTTCTCGTCATCCTCGGTACCGTCGAGACTGACAAAAAAGCCTCTCGTTTGATCTACCTTTTCCTGATCTAACAGCTCCGGCACAACCGTATCCTTTTCCTCCTTTGTCGGTTCGACCGGTGCCACCATTTTTGTATCCTCCTCCACACTTTCCATTTTAGATTCCATGGAACGGCGCAACTTCGGTCGCTCTTTAGGATGTTCTGGTGGTTTCGGTTTTTCCACCACTGGCGGTATCTCTTCCACTACCGGCGGTGGTTCGTCTACCGTTTTTGGGACCGGTTTTTCGGTCGCTTCTTCCACAACGGATGATGGTTCTGTTTCTTCGCTTGATTTTGAAGGTGAACTTTCGGTCGATTCTTCAGGCGTAGGTTTCTCCTCTTCAACCGGTACCGGGACCGGTTTCGTTTCCATCTGTACCGGTTCTTCCGGTTCTATTAGGGGCGGTAACGATTCCTCTGCTATTAAAGACTCATCGTCGCCCATACCTCCACCACGGTCTACTTTCAAACCCTGCAGTGGCTGCGATTCCACCGCCGACTCCCTTCTGTCCTCCGTAACTTCTGGCAGTGTTTCTAGCTGTAGCAGTGATGCTGGCTGTGGCTCCGGTTGCGGTTCCGGCACGGGGATTGCTTCAGGCTTGGGCGGTACGGGTGGCTCCGGTACCGGTTCCGGTGTTTTCTCCTTTACTAAAGGCGACGATGGTGGTGGTGCCGGCGGTACTACCGGTTCCTCTACAGCGGGTTTCTGTTGCACTTTTGCCGATTCCTTATCGGATGATTCGGACTTGGAGCGACTTTTGCTATCACTCTTGGCGGACTTTAGCTTCGAGCGATCCTTCCGTACCTCCACACGGGTTGCGGCCGTCTGCTGCTGCACCAGCTCGACCGCATGCTCGTCACGAACCTCCTCAATAGTTTCCGTCACCGGTTTGCTCGTCACACGCGGTTTCCCAGCGCGATCTTCCGTCTCGCTGAGCCCCTCCACATCCGACCGCGTTCGCTGCTCAATCGTGTAGGTCGCATCCGTTGCTGCACCATCATCTTCCGTCGATTTTGACATCGATTCGGGCGGTTGATGTACCTGCGCTTCCGTCACAACCTCCGTTGAGCTAGGGGGTTTTGCCGGTTCTTCCTCGCTTGGTGAGTCGGACTTTTTGGTTGACTTTGCTAGTTTCGTTTTTTTGCCCGTTCCCTTGAGCTTTTTTTTCTTCGTCGTGCTGGAATCCGATGATTTGCCTTCGCTCTTCGTGTCCGATTCTTTGCGTATGTTGAACTCCGCACGGGGTGGTGTCCGTGGGGATGTTGGTTCGTCTAAAAAATCACCCAACCCACCGGAAGGATCAAATGTACCTGGGCCACCGTACTGCAATCCGGCCGGTAGTCCTAAATGTGTTTCCCGCGTGGTCCGTTCGGAGGAGAACTTTAATGCTCCCGCACGGCCGTTCGACGGTGAGTCATTCTCGGAAGAACCGCTGTGTACCTGTTTTAGGATTATTTTCCCACACCGTTCACCTGGCTTGCGTGGACCAGCATCCTTCTTTTCGGCATACTTAAACTCGTACTCCTTCATTGCGTCCTGCTGCTTCGGATCGTGCGGCTCTTCCCGTTCCCGATCCTTGTGACGATCTCTCGAGTGTGACCGTTTGGAATTGCACTTTTTGTAGCATTTGTGCTTTCTTCGCACATGCTTGCAGCAACTGTCCGACGACGAACCGGTAGTGCTAGCGGACGATGAGCTGCTACTTCGCCGATGCTTTGTCGATCGCTGATCGCTACGATGCAGCTCGGCATTGCTCCGCGATCGACTGATATCGTTCGACCCATCCCGGTACAGATACACCGTATCGCTGCAGCTACTGGTACGACGGCCACGATGGCTTCCTTTTCGCTTGTGGCGACTCTTCCGGTGTGTCCGATCTTCTTGCGATTCACTCTCAGAGTTGGAGTTAAGGTAAACGATATAACGTTTCGATGTTTTCAGATCGATCAACTCCTCCTTCTCCGTCAGCTTGAGTGGCTCCACACGATCAATGTCCGGTAGGATCTTTTGCTGCCGTCCGGATAGTCGTAGTTTGTTAGCTGGCAAACCACCCTGCATTTGAAGGTACTTGGCCGTTGACCGATAACCCTTAACAAGCGCATAATCTAGCGGTGTCAGTGGTGCACCCTTGGACGATGGTCGGTACAGCAAATTGATGTCTGCACCGAGCTCAAGCAGCAGTTTACACATGTCCACATTATCGTGACCGGCGGCAATATGTAGCAGCGTTCGGCCATCGTTGCTGGTCGTGTTGATATGCTTCGGTTTCATCTGAATCAACCACTGTACGAGCTGGCGCCTTCCCGAGGATGCCGCATCATGTACCGGAAGATCACCCTTGGCATTCCTCAGCCACAGGTTACCCTTTTTCGTGTGCAGTATCTTCACCGTTTCCATCTGCCCCTTCGCACAACCGCAGTGGGCCGGTGTGCGTCCTTTCCGGTCCTGTCGGTTCGGATCGGCATCCAGCTTGAGCAGCAGCGAGGTAGCATCGGCATGCCCGAGCGTCACCGCATAGTGCAGCGCGGTACAACCGTTCGAGTCGATTTGATCGGTGTGCGCACCGCAAAGGTTAATCAGCGTATCGATACACTCCGTATGTCCGCGCGATGCTGCACAGTGTAAAGCGGTTAATCCGTCTCTGCGAAAAACCAAACAAACAAAAAAAAAACGTTTACGTATCAGATGCACATAATGCAATTCGGCTGCTAGTTTGCAGCACATACTTATCGGCACTTTCGACGTGAGCACCAGCTTTTATCAAAGCCAGCACAGCCTTGGCCGAACCGGCGGATGCGGCCCACAGCAACGGTTGTCGCCCATCCTTATCCTCTACTTCGACCGAAGTATCAGGATGGTTCAGGAGCGTATTGAGTATCTCGAGCGCCAGCTTCGCCGATGCCCGGGCCGTTTTTCCCTCATAGTTTGCACCGCACATTTGGGCCGCATAATGGAGCGGGCTGCCACCGTTTATGTCCGGCGTGGACACATCCGCACCGGCTGCTAATACTGCACGTAGTGCTTCCACCTCACCGCACACTGTGAAAGAAGGAAAAGGGAACCGTTTTCACACTGTTTAGAAGAAGAAGAAAAAATGCTACGAGCGCAAATGTAGCATAGAAGCGCCACCGGAACACCAACGCCGGTTTGTCGGTGACTGCTACACTAGCAACGGAGCGCCACGAATATCGATTAAATACGGTTTGCGTTACCCGAAGCGCGGTGCTTGTTTACGAAAGGTCTAAATTACTGCTCATTTTAGGGCTTCAAATTGAACTGTACTTTAAGTTACGGTTCGCTAGGTTTTGCAAGTTATTAAACAAATTTTGAAAAACTATCGTACGTATCCTTCGAAGCAGCAATATCGGAGGTTGGCACAAAATTAATATCACTAATTTGGAATAATAATGTATGGCCCAAAAACTAATGCCACCTTGGCTTCGTATTAAATTTCACAATAATTTTCACGTGAAAAACACATCCATCAAACAAGCTGGTTCAACACGTACCGGTGGCCCAATGGACGACCGAGTGGCCTTCGTTGTCGAGCGCATTTACATCGGCCCCGTTCGCCAGCAGTAGGTTGACCAGTTGCAGATTTCCCTGTATCACCGCCAGATGTAGCGGCGTAAATCCATCCTCGTCCGCTGACTCGATCAGCTCCGGTGCTACCATGGCGACGCTGGCAGCCGCAGCAATATCCTGCGCACTGCTACAGTAATGTAAGGCACTTTTGTTGCTCCGATCCCGTCGATGTACGGCACTGGGCTGGAATGGGATAAAATAGTACGAAAACTGTTAGCAAAACTGACTGTTCGACGTTTGGTGCTCAGTTTTCAATAGGAAGAAAAGTATCGAACATCACTTTAATGCACATGAAGCAGAACCAAACGAAACCGGAAGCTGACAGTTGAAAGATGGATATGGACGGTTTTGGCACGGCGGACAAATGTTGATATACAACTCGTTTCTTGGCTTGATACTCATGCACAAAATTAACTATTATCTTGCACGGATGGCACTCTTATGATGATGCCATCGAAGCGTCTCCATTCCAGTGGCGATTGTTCTGTATCTTCTGTTTTTACTTCCTGGAAGCACCGGAGTCACAATATGGAGCTCAGTGCGAATCACACCGGAATAACAAAAAACCCGGAACGACTGCGCTGGTTCCTTCGCACAAATGTTTGTCAAAACTGAAGTCTGAACCAAAATAACAACTACTAACGGTTGTAGGCATCCTATGGGTGGCGAGTGGTACTGTTGTGCTTCCAGGCAACCGTTGCTGGGGTGAACATGCTTCCTATTGAGCATGCCGCCGAAGGCTTGTTTGATGGTGCAATCCGACACAACATGGTTGGGCCAAAGTGTAAATACACACAAAAACAGACATACGCGACACAACAAATCTGACATTGGTTAACGAATTCTCAAAAGAAATCGTTTGTTAGGTTTGTTTGTTGTTACTTTTAATATATTTTTTTGTTCCAGGAAACATTTTTTAAAAATAGAAAGGATTACAAATTGTTTAAAAATATCTATTCCACTTTTACTAAAACTTTTTTAATACTTCCCAATGTAATGTCCTTATGAAAAAAATATAGACGAAAATTGTGATAATTTTCAACAAATTTATTTTACTAAGCAATTCTACAATCTAATCCGCTTTCAAGGTTATCGGGCGTTTTTTTTTTCTTTGCCATTCCCAAATCGTCTCGTAATGCCATTCAACGTCCTCGACCTCAAAAACCATCGTCTACGTTCAGTTCCGTCTGATCCGTTCTAGTGCGCTAACCTTCTCCAGCGGTTATCCTGTCAACCGGCACCGGCGACGAATTGAAATGTCCCTATGAATCAACAAAACGTACCATCGTTTCCGAGCAGACAAAAGTGTACTACCTTGAAAAGCAAAGAAAAAAAAAGGGAAAAAACCCTCACCCCTACCGACAGCCAATTCAGTTCCGTACCTCAAAACGAATCGGTAGTATACCGTGAATTATTAACGATCCGTTGACGACAGCGTATCCGCGCTGTATAGCAGCGGTACACGGCCAAGTGCCTTGCAGTTGACGTGCATTATTTCTCCGCTCTGGCTCTCTGCGTCGATGATGCGCTTTGGTTTGTGCAGTTTTTTTTTTAGTTTCTTCCACCCATCCCTTCCCGCCGAGACCCTTGAACTCATGCCGTATCACCTTTTGTGCTGTACCGATTGCATGCCACCGGCATGTACCCTTGTCCATTCACGCGGCATTGGATGGATTTGAAGGAAACACCTACGCCCGCACCTGATGCTCTTTAGCCTCTAGATGCCAATGCCAATCGAATTTTGCACCCGAAAATGGGATGATTGGTGTTTTCGACGCCATACGCTAGCATATTCATCGCGAAACGTTTCTGAAAACTGCACCCGGCTGGTTTTTAGACCGGGTGAATGCATATCGGCGGAAAATCGGTTCATCGAAACTGCTGTGCAAGTGATATGGTTTTGCATCCGTCCGGTGCAGTTTGTATTTTCGAGGAAAAAAAAATATGTTAAATGATTGGCCAGAATGAAGTTAAATGGGGCAATAAACGAGTTTGGCTGAATGTTTGCGTGGAATAGTTTTGCATCGCACCGGCATTTAATATTGCACAATACGAGAAGGATTACTAGGAATTTATTTCGAGGTTCGATCACTCGAAAATGTTAAAAAGTTTTAATTTCAGCCATATTTCAGTGAAATGTTCCAGTACGGGGGCCAAACAACTTGTCTTGAGTGATGCATCGAGCAAGGAATAATCAGGATAAGGATTAGCCTCAGAGCTGTGTCAAAGAATTCGTAGTTCTTTTTGACCAACTAGAGCACATTGTTGCTAAGTGAAGATGCTGTACTGTTTACTAGTACGAACTGTACTGGAATATGCAGCCGTGATTCAGTGACCTTCGGTTGTACGCTCCATGGCGCGACTGGAGTCCATCCAGCAGAAAATCACTCAGTTCGATCTTCGTTCTTGGAGAATCCAAATGAATTACGATGGACGCCGCACATTACTTTGCCCCGAATTGTTCAATCAACGCAACCTTACTGGACTCCCTGACTATTGAATCGACTTGCTGGCACTACTCTCTGCATCCAACCAAAATTTTCCGTGAAGATCACTAAGTGATCGTACATAGATCATACTGAGTAAGAGTGAGTGAGTGAGTTTTGTCCTGTCCTGTGTTAGTTTTGGATTAAAATCACTCAATAAGAGGGAATT